>OZ012700.1:9905667-9925667 GCA_963942565.1 Maea johnstoni | reverse complement strand
ACCTACGAATTAAGCATTCGTTAAAGCTCGTCTGTACATCAAGCATATCCGGTATCCATTGATGCACCCGATAGTATGCATGTCAAACCAGGGATGCTTCTAACGAGTATCCAATGAAATACTTCTGAAGGCTTGTCACTAAATATAGTCCGTGCTCATTAAACTGTGTGACAAATATCTTCATACATCATGACCCTTTCTGTCTGGAAGCTCGCACATTGGGTGAACATGTGTTTAAGGTTGTCTGGTCCTAAAACATTACACCTACCGCGAGTACGCACAAAAAGGGCTACTTTTAGGTCTGCAATCATTGCCTTTTAGCCTGCTGCATCTGCGGATAAGGCAGCTCAAAGTTTCATTATCGATCCCCCTTCATGTAGGATGTCAATCTGCCATGTGCCACCAATTGAAGTACATTGATTATATATATTATGTTACATAACAAGGCGCTCTTATCGTGCATAGCATTCAATTTCCATGGAACGCCAACTATTCGCTGTCCTGGATTGCTAAACTAATAATTTCAAGTTTGAGAGAAAAGCTTGCCTTTCTGGCATTGCTCGGAGAATAAAAGAGAGTACGTGCCACACAAGCTTATCCGAAGTGAGAATACTTACTAGTTTTATTGTATGTTTATCGACTGTTCGGATTAATTATTTCCTTCATAGTACAGGTATTTGCGCAAGAACATATGAACTGCTCTAACGTGCCTGATCCAGGGTACTGCATCATTCTGGCTCATATCAACTTCTGAAAAAAGCGCATGCTTTTCATTTCTTAATTGCACACGGACATAAACACTGACAAATACATATATATATATATATATATATAACAAATGACAATTTCTGTACAAAATTAGAGGATTTTGGTTGAGAGAAAATTATTTAAACTATAACCTACGTTTTGTCAATATTACCCAAACGTGTGAAATAAATCAAAGGCTTTTTGTTCAAATATTGTAAGTTTTCCCTCAATTCGTTCATTATGCTGTTTATATTGTAACTTCACTATTACCTCATATTCAATTTCTGCAATATTTGTCAAATTATCTCTATTTTTATGTTAGTATATTTTCTTTTGGTCAAAGAAATCATTGTATCAATCATAGAGTTCTTATACAGCATAGGCATTTAATTCCTACACCGGTCGACCGGACGTCTACAGGTGTGTTTGTACAAACACCCATGGATGACATCTGAAATTTTGATCTTATCTTTTAATTCCATTCTTTATTACGAATTACTTATTCGTTAAAAAGATCGCTGCACGTATAGTGCTGAATACCAATGCCAGTGTATGCTTGAGAGTATGAATACAAGTTAAACCGATCTAGCTCGCAATGAGATGTTAACCCAATGACACTCGAGTCTCTGTAGATGGCTCGTCTGCTTCTCTCATACTTTTGAAAATAATTTGTGAATTAAGCGAAAGTTCACAAAATATTTGAAGGAGAGTTGTTGTTTGGCTTCTGATCAACATTTCTCCCTCAAATGTTTTTTAAGAACGTGCTTTTGAAATGGATTTTTTTTCAAAATTGTTAGGCCTCTTTTGGCTGCTCTGAGTGTTAATGGGCTAATAGGCCGTGAGAGCACCGCCAACCCCATCTATTGCATAATGCTGACGTAGCTCAACAGAGGATGTTAACTACTGACATTGTATATAACAGTGGGTACCAGAAAAGGGATGTACGTACACGGTAGTGTTTAGGTTTGTAGGGATCTAACTCTTATGCTGCTGGTGGCTAATTCTGCCAAATACAATACAAAATGATGCAAAAAGCTGAAAAATGACTGAAACCCTGGCACATGTTAGCTCACCTGAGAGTGCTCAGTGAGAGCTTCCTAATGAATGCCAACATGACAGGGTTTAGTTGGTTATCAAAAATCATTGCATCCGTGTGGTTTGGACGAAAATAGCCTTAGTATTGACAGCGTTGAGTCGTTTTCGACACCGCAAGTCTTACGTCAGCAAGATGGAAAGCAGGAACCGGAAAACAACTCTCATATCTCGAAAAGTTCCAAGTCTTCTTTCAGTTGCAGCCAAAGGCACCACAAAGAGCCCTTCGCAACACCACACATTTTACCCATTCACTCGATCATAAGAAAAAATACCCGTGAAGAGAGAGTTAAAACTCCTTTTTATTTTAACAATTCAATGCCCAGGACTTTTTCTATATGTGAGCTGATTCGTAAATGCATGAAAGTGTGCGTTTCTAGATACGTCTATGCTTGTCGAATCCTGTGCATGGTATTATGGTAGATTTCCGAAGATGATAAATGGTGGCAAAGGTATTTAATGATGCCTCGTGCGAGGCATGTGATAAAGTTACCAGTTACTTTGGTCAAGCGTTGATTTTCGCCGAGTTCTTCGAAGCTTCCAGCATCAGCAACAGTTTAATCACAATCAAGTCTAAATATGGCAGGATTTGGCGATATTCAGCATTTCAAATTCAAAATGCCTGTCAAATTCTATGAAACATTGTTCACATTCAAATCTTATGATATATACTGTATAATTCAAATACTGTGAAATAATAAAAAGATCAATGATAATGTATGCACTTTGGTCCAGTTTTTGTTTGTTTTAATCGGAAAATCTTTCATAAAGTCATAATAGAAGTGAAGAATTACCCTATTAGCTATTTATATTATCATACAAATGTTAAAATGAAGTTATCTGATATATTACTGTAGTTCTAGATATGTATTTCAAAATCTGTTCCGGTGAGTTGTAACACCAGACATTTGATTTTGCAGCTGTCATGGTTTGTACATCGCATTTGCTTAATATAGAGAAACAAATTCTACTAACGATTCCTGACAATAGGTTTTTCATTGCGGTAATCCAAACCCGATAGCCCGCCAGCGAAATGAAAGTGATTGTCTCTGATGATGTCCTCTTACTGCCATAATAATAATAATAATAATAATAATACAGAATATTCGTGCCGAAAGTTCATTCTCATCGTTTACACGAAACATGAGTACACAGTGCAATTTTAGCTGTACATTCTCTACTGTATTAAACAGCGAATGTATCTACACATTAAGCCTAGCATCGACCATTGTTCTCGAAACAATACGTACAATAAAAGTGCGGCGTATCCACATTACCACACCGCAAGCCACGTGCTCTACATAACACACACCCGTCACGTTGCATTGTATTGCATATTTATTGACTGTAAAATACATTTACGAACTTATGCAGATACAAATATATTTGTTTAACAATTATTCTATGAACACATTACATCTCAACAATAAAGGGTATTCATCATATAAATAAAATTTGATTGCACATGTGCTACTGATAATAGTATAATAACATAGGCCACAGTTGTAATCTTGGCACCAAAGATCCGACTTTTAAAAGTTTAAGGTTTTACAATATTAATATCTCGTCTACTTATAAGTGTGCTTGTAACTTACCGTATACGTAAAGACATCTACAAGTGTGTGTTATATAGCCAGTCTGTAAAGTACTATATAGCTAGTTATTCAAAAGCGTGTTTCAACTTATCTAACCAACTACTATGATCCTATAATTTTAAGTACTACCCAGTTCATGCTGCAGGAAGTTGGCATGGCGATATTCAACATTTTAAATTCAAAATGCCTGTCAAATCCTATGAAACGTTGTTCAAATTCAAATCTAACAAAATATACTATTCAAATACTGTGAAATAATTATAATCACTGATAATGTGTGTACAAACATCTGTGCTCAACAATTATTAATGAACAAAATACATCTGAACAATAAAGGGTATTCAATATCTATACAAAAGTTGGTTACATATGGGCTACTGATAATTGCAGAATAACATAGGCCCCAGGTGTAAGTTGGCATTATACATCCTATGTTTAGACCTTCAGGGTTTAACATTATCAATATCACGTCTACGTGTGAGTGTGCATGTAAATTATCGTAAACACATCTACTAGTGTGAGTTCTATAGCTAGCCCGTACAATACTACATAGCTAGTTATTCAAAATCGTGTTTCAAATTATCTAACCGACTAATATCCTATTTTTAAGTACTACCCAGTACATTCTGCTAATACACATACACACAGATTTCCCGAAAAACGAACTTGATACAATGCTGTACGACCCAGTAGCTGGGAATTCTATGCGGTTAACTACAGGAGCCAGTTTAAGCCATACTCTGTTGCTTCAATTCTGACCACCAGGGGTCAGCCTAGGGCGTTAACTTTGGAAAAGATAATTTAATTTACATGTATGTTGCAACATGTGTTTAAAATTGAATTGTGGGATTTTCCTGAGCAAGCAAACCAGTCGTCCAATCTGGAGAATTTTTATTATCAAATGTCACATCGGGAGACAGATAATTTGGGGTGTGGTTTCAGGAGAGTACTGGTGATATCAGGAGGGTTGGCAGGTATGACGTGTATGAAATGCCGACATTTAATTCTTGCACGGCATGCGTGGGCAGCCCGGGAATAATACATGACCACACGCCTAATTGCCACCAAGTTTTCTGGACATGGATGCATGGATGACCTCACCACTGAACGTAGCATTTCTTATTGAGACATGTAAACCTCAAGTGCTTTAATGTTTTGGGTATGAGAGAGATGCCGAAATACATGGCTATTAAAGTGATGTTCATTTGTATACACGTTTGTTTTATCAGAATCCTTAGATAAGGATATATAATAAAGTTTTTGTCTGCAAATATTCCTGGCCTAGTTTGTTGTTTGTACTAATGTTTTCCCATGCTACGTGGGTAATTGATGTTTCTGGCTTATCTTTTGATATGCTATCAATGGGTGTTTGTCCAACCAGGCACCGGCAGACGTCCAGTTGACTGGTACAGGAATCAAATGTCTGTACTGTACCGTGCCTCACAGGTTACTAGCCGAGGATGTGCGTGAGAGATAGATGCTGTCATGCGCAGTGGCGACGTGTGTTAGTAAGACTGACGTCGCTGTGACAGGCTGGAGATCCGCGCTGGTAGTGGGACATAGTTGTTACGGCGACGAACACACACGGTCAAGGTAGGTAGCTCTCTACTGTACACTCGTGTGCTATATGGAATGTGGTAAATCAAATATAATTATTTTTTTTAGCAAAGGTGACATGTTTTTATCATATGCCATGTGAGGATTTAATTGTGGTTCATTGTCTCCAATCTTAAATCACTAATGAGAAGGGGTTCTAGGGAAATTGTCGTCTGGATCTATAATTGTTTTGACAGTTAGTTGGAAATTTCAATATATTTTGAAAAATATATGAAAGATAGTTGTTCGTAGAGTTCTGATTAACATTTCTCCTTCAAATATTTTCCCAACTTTGCTTTCACCTTAAAGATTTCACCAAGATTGCCAAGCTGCTTTTATGCGCTGTGAGCATTATTGGCTTAAAATTAAGGGGTGTTGAGAATCCATCCCTTGACATTAGAGGTTTTGGAACATTATCCGTTTTTGGGGATGGAAATTCGGAATTGGCTAGTGTACTTGCAGATCAGAGATACATAGCTCGCTGTAATATATCGTGACATTCTCAGCAGAAGCCTGTTGATGCTTCAGATAGTTTAATAGAACATAGTCCACCTAGCATTCCACTTGAATGTACTGTAAATATACTTCGCTTTATTGAAATTGAGATACCTTTGACTTCAGCCAGTCACTATAATTCAACTCATTTATGGCGAACTTACAATGCTGCCACTGTGTACTATCGTGTATGTCAGCATGCCCCGGATCGCAAAGCACGTTGTATGGAATTAATCCGAATTGGAATATATGTATAGTATAATGATATGTTATTATCCTAGCTTATAAATATTATATAGTGGCTAGGCAGTAGAAGATCATTTCAGTAGAAAATGATGCACGCGAAAATACAATAGCTACAGACTGCCCAAAGCTATGGCATATTTCTCCGCACGCCTTTTGTCTAGCAATAGAATCTCTGACAAAGGGGAATTCATGTGGCACCGAATTGCAATACGATAAGCAACACTACCGTGGAAAGCAATTTAGATTAAGTAAATTAAATTCAACGCACATATTCTCAAAGTCAATCAACGCGTTAAGAAGGGGCTAGTTGATTTAGAAAGTTAATTAAAGAAACTGGATGGGGTGAGTTAATTAACTTCCAGAACTAACAGTTCCGAGTGAAATATCTAATGTAATACCATAAGTGAAATCATTGGTACTCTAAAACGCGAGGCATGTGTTATTGCATCCTCTTTTAATGTATCATATAAGCGATGCAGATACCAATGAAAGTTGGAATTACTACGCCCGTGAACTACTCACTAAGGATTATACCACACATCGCTTAAATTGCATTCGTTCCGGATATCCTTACAGAATTATATTGTAGCGAAAAATATAAATTGTATGAAAATATAGTATCAAAACGACACGTGACCTAGATAGTCATTCCAAACGATACAATAGGGTAGTATGGTCTCAATGAATAACTGTTGCTTCTCTAAAACTAACCAACTCTTAATGAAAGGGGGGAATCCGCTAATTGCGGTTTAATCATAGATAAATCCCAGCCAAGGCCTGAGTAATTAGTGATATCTCCCTCTGGCATCTTTATATAATGGTGTTTACCGTGAATGACTTCATTTCTTAAATGAAACGTACTCAAACGTACACAAACTAAGATTTCTGAAAACACCAAACATGGTCAGGTGGCGAATTGCGGCAAATTTAGTAAAAGTTATGGTGGTGATCTCATTTATTGTTTCGAGTGCCTCTCTCCTGCTTAAGGTGTTTTGGTACTCTTAGCTGGTGACACCTATTGAGTATTTGACAAACTAGAATAATCTATCACAATGTACCTAAAACTACTACCATTTGTGAAAGATATTGGTACAAATCACTATGTTTATACCATTATGACTAATCCTGCCTATTATAAATTGTAGTTTAAGAGACATTTTGTTCACTGATTGCATTTATCTAAAAAAAAGTCCATCTCTACCTATGATGAAAAAAGTCCAAAGAAGTAGTTCCAGTCACATGTCCATTATGGAGTAAAATGTTTAAAAGATGTTTCACTACAAGATGTTTTAGATGAAAATATTATAACTCAAAACAGTATTATATATATATATATATATATATATATATATATATATATATATATATATATATATATATATATATATATATATATATATATATATATATATATATATATATATATATATATATATATATATATATATATATATACATGTATATATAGCGTATTCCCGCGCTATTTGTCCGTGGTGTATGATGCATCCAAAGTGTTCGGACATGCATGCTCTGATGGTACATTTAATATGCCCTACACATTCCTCTTTCAAAATATACATTAATGAATCAGGTTGGTAGTTTTTCAATTGCATTTTTGAATAGTGTTGTAACTAACGTTTGTCATGTGATATGGCTTTTATTTCTTTTAGTTAATTAAGTATGTCCTCTGGCAGGGCTTTCGATTAAGTAATATACACAGTATCTGCAATTCGTCCAGCTGCACCTTTTAATGACCTGTCAGTAAAAAAGTCTCTACCTATGATGAAAAAAGTCCAAAGAAGTTGTTCCAGTCACATGTCCATTATGGAGTAAAATGTTCAAAAGACGTTTCACTACAAGATGTTTTAGATGGAAATATTATAACTCAAAACAGTATTATATATACATCTTTTAATGACCTGTCAGTAATAATTTTTTGACTTATCTTTAACTTCCATATGAGTATTATTTAATGCCTGGATCAGATCGCCCACCAATAGTTTAGGTCACGTTGTAGTTATCGTGTCGAAGTCTATTTACTCAACCTGTTCCATCTGTGGCCAAGTCTGTTGTCAATGTGCTAGTGAGAAAGATGACACTCGCACAATACCTATTGCTTCAGGTATTGATGTATTACCTTTTTAAGAAAGACTTATCTTTAATTGTAATGGCCTTGTGGCCTTGTAATTACCTAACTAATGATGCGCAGTCATATGTGGTACATAACTTTTCATGTCTATGTTAAATGTATTACCTTCCGCTTTGAATTAAGTTTCAAAGGAGCTTTCTACGCCTTAACTGACTCAAATGACGTAATATGGTGTTATTCCAACTGTTATATATATATATATATATATATATATATATATATATATATATATATATATATATATATATATATATATATATATATATATATATATATATATCAATACTAAATCTAGACGTGCCAGAAGTAAATGGCTTTACATAATTCCTTTGGAATAGATTATACTTATATTTTCCCACATAATCTATAATAATCAAACGTTTTTATAATGGTATTCTTTTCTTTAATAACGGTAGCCCCGCGGTTTCTTACTTTAAATACTATTTATGGTTGTATCTTTAGGAAACTAAGCCATCAATCCTATGTACATGCCAAGGTAACAGAGACTACCTCGAAGACGCATGTCCAAATGAAGCTATGCCTCGTCGGCAACAAGCAATACTAACTACACGAAAAGGTGGAACATTGAGAGAAAAAAGCATCACTCCATATTGTATACCATACCTTTCCTTGACCCCTACCGATTTTGAAAAACAATTACATCTGTCTGTTGATGGCTTAACCCACAAGAGCTCTTGGAAGCTGCGTAATCTCCAGCCTAATAGGTGCAATATTTGTTTCATCGCCATTTCGTGACTGGTTAAGACGTTAAGACGGGTGCTATCCCGGGGGGGGGGGGGGGGGGCACTTGGGTATTTAGGGGGGTGCATACGTTCGTTATCAAAATTAAAAAATACCCCTAAAGCACTGATTTCTGGCCAAAAAAGCACCCTTATTTTAATAAAACGCTGATTTTTTCCACTAAATATACACCCCTTCTTTTATCAAAACACTGACATTGGATGAACAGGAACACGTATTTTAACTTAAGATTTTATAATCCTCTGCTTGTTTAGCGGCAGCAAGTGGCGGCAGCAAACTCGGAAGCCCTGAGTCACTTCGGGAGTCCCTCAGCGTCAGAGCCGCGTATATTTCGTGGATTGTAAGGGGATTTTGACCCCCATACTTCGTACCTGGGTACAAAAAAGTACCTTTCTTTTACAAAATCGCGGACATGCGGAGGTCTTAAAAAAGACCCCTTCTTCCGCGAAATACGTAACGAAGGTGCGGCCCCCCTCTGTATCCGAGTGCCCCCCCCCCCCCCCCCCGGGGGTGCTATAACTAACATTGCGTGCACGTCTGACTACCGGTATTTTAACACCTGGCGATTTCCTGTACATGTAGGTTTATCTTTGAGATGAACGTTATCACTTTTCTGCACATAGTTTTGTATATAGCTATAGCTTTCAGACTTGGAAAAATGTCCACGATACCAGTAAAAGTCATTTCTGGTCATCTATAATGCTCTGCGGGGAAATGTCATAGATCTAGGCATAAGACGTTATCTCATATTTGTCTCTAGATCCAATTGCTGGGTGATGACAGCTATAAAACGAATGATTGCTTATACTTCCGACCAAACGACACACAATAGTAGTAGTAGTAGTAGTAGTAGTAGTAGTAGTAGTAGTAGCCCTAGTAATAGTAGTAGTAGTAGTAGTAGTAGTAGTAGTAGTAGTAGTAGTAGTAGTAGTAGTAGCCCTAGTAGTAGTAGTAGTAGTAGTAGTAGTAGTAGTAGTATTTTCGGCTACTTTGAGAATTTCATACTCTCTGCTTTATTTTTCAGAAACGAGTTGGCAAAGTGGACGCCAGATTTCACGACGAAAAGTTCAGACTTACCCCGAGTCATTGACAACTTTCTCACACCCTTAAGTTGGTACTTAATCCCATGACGTTTTGCAGTGTTGAGATGCGGTGGCGAGCATTGGGAGTGCAGCGGCACTAAATAGGCAGGCAAGCTAGTCGAACAGACCCACATAAGGATTGTTTCATGAAATACTGAAATCCTATTACAAATACTACACAGATATCTGAAAAGATTTGGAGCTGGAGCCTTCTTTGCCTACGCACTATGCCCTTGAAATGATATCCCACGCAACATGAATTCTGCCGATGGTGTGCCAAATACGTTAAGACCTAACAGACAACATCGCTATTTTGAAAAGAAGTTTATTTCACTATATGGACCGTTAACTTCCGTACGCTGACTATGATGCGTTTTTTACCATTATAGGTGGAAAGGGCGCAAAATCAAATACAAATTATCATATATTCACGTTATATACAATAAACGCTTTTTTAATGGAAAAAGTACATTTACGGAATGCGCAGTGGACAACTCTTCTTTATAGTCTGACAAGAGGCCATCACCTAAATCGGTGGCATCGCGATCTTGTCGTATGGTTGAGAACTGAACATTATAGTATCAAAGATAGTTACTTCCTCGACCGCTAGATGGCATCAGCTTCCGATATCAGCTCATAGTGACTTGCCCTTTAGGCATTCTCGCCAATATTGAGCATCAAAAAGATTGTTTTTAACAATCTGATGAAAGTATTCAATCACGTTTGATACATATTTAAAGAAATGTTTGTACCTGACTTTTAGGCATTACAACTGCACGTGGTTATCAAAATCGGCTTACAACATTTCTGTTCAAGTAATATTTTTGAAGTGTTGAAAAACGTACATAATTTTATATTTTGGAAGGACTATTTATCATGTATATACGTGACCTCGTATCCTGTGGCGCTGGACGCTACTCCCTGCAATATCTATTTCTGACCGTTCTTATCCTATGTGAAATGGCACAAGGAGGAACCAGTGCAAAGAAGACCAGCTCAAAAATGAATAAAAGACACTTTATAACCAAAAAAGGACATGCGTCGAATACCCCAAGTCCGACTGTCTTAGGCAATGCCACTTCGTATACAACCATACAAATGGACATATCCAGGAACGACGGCGCATGCGCAAACAATACGCACAATGTCTCAAGTGTTGAGTTGTCAACTGTATTAACTGGACACCAGCTAAATTGGAAACAAAATGGCAACTCTTCGTTAGGCGACGCCAATAATAGTTCGTTGCCTTCTTCAACCACCAATAGGCGGCGCTGCCATTGGGCTTGGACACATACCCTTATCATTCTGACCATGCTCGTGATTGGTTTAGCCGGTGCCTTTGGTAATGTCCTTGTCATAGGGGTGTTCAGAAAACGGCGCCAACCGAAGGCCTCAAGTGTCTACATCTTGAACCTCGCTCTGGTTGATGGCGTCACCTGCCTCGTTCTGATGCCGCTCATCCCCTTCATGCTCGTCTGCGTCACTAGCCTTCCGGTCAGCTTCTTCGCAGTCGTCGTCTTCCTCACTTCAGTCGCGCTACTCAACAGCTGTCTCCTGATGGTCGCCATTGCCTACGATCGCTACAATGCCGTGTGCAAACCAATGACCTTCACCTTCAAAGATGAAGTGCGCGCCAAAAAGATCTGTCTGGCCTGTTTCATATCGAGTCTTCTCCTCACGTCTGTTGAGATGATCAGATTCGGACCTCCTCAGGTCCGTAAATCTTACGTTCTCTTTAAACACATCTTCCTGGATCCTGTCATACCCATTGCCTTTACCCTCATCGCTATCTTCTACGCCCTGGTCTTCAAGGCAGTCCACAAGAGGAACCGCGTGGCTCAGCAGTCGTACAAAGGTCCCGCGTCAACAAGCACGCATGCGCAGTCGGCCTGGCAGGATACGGTCAACAAGAGTCGGGGTCACAATGTGTTCTGCACACCCATTGGTAAATTCACTTTTCTCTTCTCTCTATTTTACCTTTTCATGTATGTACCCATACATGGCTCTGGTTACCATATTAGACATGTTTATTGCAGAAAGATCCGCTGATGAACCTAATTGAAAAAAAAGAACCTATACTTTCCTTTTATAAAAAGGTGTATTATACATATATGAAATCCCAGTGAGGATACCCTGATGGAATGTCTACCCACTGGTATGTCATATGTGTGTTATTATACCGAACAAAAAAAGAAATGAAAACAACAATTTGCTGAGCCTCAATAATCAAATGACTGCGGCCTAACAGCTAACCAAAATATCCCAGACCCGTCCTATAGACCCCCAATTGAGAACATGTTCGCTTAAATAAAGATTGAATCTTTACCCTCCATGCCTTACTATTCTTCACTCTTAGGTATACCGTGCAGCAGTTCCTTTCCCTGCATAGAATCTAATTTAATCAAGAATTCCATGTTGCGCCAGCGCCTGTAGCGCTATATTTGTTGTTGATTAGCAATTTGCACGTCAGTCAGCCAATCACGGCTAACGATCTTCACGTGAGGTATAATAAATATATATGTTATACAAATATGACATCCCAGTGGGGATACCCTGATGGAATGTCTCCCAAGGGAGGATGGTTTACCCCGAGGGCAAAGCCCGAGGGAAAACCATCTTCCGGCTTACGATCTTCACGTGAGGTATACTAAATATATGTATATATATATATATATATATATATATATATATATATATATATATATATATATATATATATATATATATATATATATATATATATATATATATATATATATATATATATTTATATATATATGTGTGTATATATATATATATATATATATATATATATATATATATATATATATATATATATATATATATATATATATATATATATATATATATATATGTATATATATATATATATCAGAGGCAACTATAATTTTATGTATGTATGTATTTGTAGGTGTTTTGTAGGTTTCTTGACTGTACTGTTCGTGTACAAAATCATGCATTTAATAAGTAAAATACATAAACACCTCCTTGGAACGATCTTAAGTGAAAATTTTGATAATCATTTACCTGATCTGACATCGATCAAGACATGTTACTAGCACTTTTTGTACTGCTAATTGTCGCCTAGTTATTGCGCTTCTGTACATGGCCAGATATAAGCCACAGATCTACCACTGCCTCAGAAGGTATGTGTTCCGGATGTAGAAGATATTTCAAGGATCTTTCATGATATCTTCTGCATCCTTACTACCCAGAGTATCTATCTCATGATACATTTCCTTTCTCATCTCGCAGTACATGGGACACTGCATTACTATATGCTTCACACTCTCAACTACTCTTAGCTCGCACTTGATGCAAATCTAGATGTTGTGGCTATGAGACTTCCCTTTCAGCCTGTTATCTGTTGCTTTGTAAGTAGGTATGTAAGGCCTGTTGAGCTTGAGTTGCAGAGCAATTTCATATTATCACTGACACTTTCAATGGACTCAAAACTGCTGGGTGTGGGGTGGTTATCAAATAAAGGTTTTCCTCAGTTATGCTTTTATGTGTGACTGTGGGAGTAATTAGGGTTATTCTGTCCTGCAAATATGCCTTTTCAATTGAGGATAGAGATACATCTGCAGGAAAGTGTGCCCTATGGAAGTAGAGCGTCGATTTGTTTTCTGCTATGAAGGATTATTGGGTATGGCAGATACAATGAAGTCTAAGCTATTGCCTGTAAGGGATTCACATCCTGCAAGCCCTCTGGTGACATGATAAAAAGTTGATGTAATAGTGTGAATTTGTTGGTTTTGGTGTATAGTGTGGCAGCTAATTGACCCCTTTCATTAAAGCTGATTGTGACATCCAAGAAGTGTGCTTTGGTAAAGGACTTGTCCAATTCAAATTTAATACTTTGCATGCTTGCATTTTAGTATGTTACAAATTCATTGACGTTTATTTCATTGCCATTGATGAATGTTTAACACATATATATATATATATATATATATATATATATATATATATATATATATAACTATATATATATATATATATATATATATACTATATGTATATATATATATATATATATATAGTATATATATATATATATATATATATATATATATATATATATATATATATAATATATATATATATATAGTTATATATATATATATATATATATATATATATATATATATATAGTTATATATATATATATATATATATATATATATATATATATATATATATATATATATATATATATATATATATATATATATATATATATATATATATATATATATATATATATATATATATATATATACTCTGAGGAACCCCTTTAAGGGACTAATGTTTTAAGTTGTCAAATCCACTGATATGACCCGCTAAGCTGACCACTTGTTGTCAGTGATCCTGGTCCCAGTCCTTGAAAGATGGTTACCCAAGAGAATTCTGTTCATAGTCCGTTTGGAATTAAGTCCCTGAAATAAAGTTGTATTAGAAGCAGAATTCAGTTCTCAGCATATTCAGCTCTCACAGAGTGTAATAGTAGTGTAGTGTTTTTGTTGACTACACATTGCTCCATTTGGAATGTATGGCATGTCTTTTGCACATTTATCCAAGATGTGCAAGGGAGAACTAAGATGTTGAGAAAGAGATCCAAGACTGAGAGATTGAGAGACAAGATGCCGGAAGGAGAAAACAGAACCAACATGTCAATAATTATATGGGAAATACACATTCATGAGTCCAGCCAGGTTACACAAGTGATGCCATCACAAAATCAGAACGTCTAGCATTCATGTACCTGTGCCTTGACCGACTCAGACATCCCTGGTTTCTGCGAGACAACCTGGGGCTGCATGGAGGCGGCTCATATACATTCACTCATGAATGTCAATGTGTCTCTTCATCTAACATTAAAATTACCACGTTGTGTGGGTGCTGTATCTATCGTTCACTTCGCTTTCAACTCAAGTTTAAATTTAGAAAATATAAGATACGTTGTCAGTGAGCTTTAAAAGTGTTCCTTGACATTAGCATTGAACAAAATATCAGACATTTTATAGATTCATTAACACACCTCATGTTCAATACAATCGTTCACGGCCGATGGGGGAACATGCATCTATAGACACAAGGTCAAAGGTCAAAAATACACTTGTTATTTTCTGATTTTTGTTGACGCCATCTGTTTAACATCCCTGAGGTCATGCATAGTTATTCCCAATATAATTATCCAGATGTTGGTTCCATTTTCGAGACCTTGCCTCTCTTTGACACCTTGTGTCTCAATCTTTCAAATCTTGTCCCTCTATCCGACAAGTTGTCTCTCAATCTCTCACTCTTGGTTCTCTCTCGTATTATCTTGTTACTCCCTACATACAAGCTGGTGGTTCTCCCTCGCACATCTTGTATAATGTGAAAAGGGCAAGATACAGAAATGAAATATTGTATAAAAGAAGTGAACATATACTAATGCTTTTTGTCACTCTTGTTTTCTCTCAGGTGCTGTTTGCGACTTCCCTACAACTTCCACCAGCACCTACACTGCTTCTGTTGCCGCGATGGGCTCAATTCACCCCGAGCCTCGTTCTCAGCCTCAGCCTTGCTCTGAGCCCCAGCAGCTTGACTCACAGCCTCGATCTCAGCCTCAGCCTCGCTCTCAGCCCCTGCAGCAGCTTGACTTACAGCCTCGCTCCGCGCCGAGTGTGCAGACAGTGGCGCTCCAGGCGATCGCCATGCGAGGCCAGATCAAGACAGTCAAAACCCTGAGCACAGTAACTCTCATCTTCATCATCAGCTACCTCCCCGAGCTCCTCATCAATATGGGCGCCCTCCCACCCTCACTCCTCAGACTAGTCTTTTTTGTCAACAACGTGGCTAACCCAATCATCTATACCTTCCTAAATAAGGACTTCCGGCTGGAGGCGAGGCAGGTACTGCGCAAGCTCATGCCGTGTAAATTGCAAGGCTGAGAAATTTAGAAATAAGGCGTATCGACACCTTATTTGACATTTTATGCTTCACTGTAAACCGTGACTGACCAGTAAATAATACAAGAAACTGGAGTCACCTAAGAAAATATAGTATTTTTTTCCGTCAATTCATCCACTATTCAAGGTTGCACTGTAAAACGTGACGAACCAGTGAGTGGTAGAGGGAACTGAAATTGCTTGAAAAAAGTGTCCTTTTTCGAAACCTTGTACAATTTCAATGCTTCACTGCCATTCATAACTTACGAGTGATGGGTAGAGGTAACTGGCATACCCTGGGGTAATCGACAACTAGCCTCACGTCACTTGTAACTTTCTCACTCGCCATAATGCTCGCAGGCAAATTCCTGAGGATCAGTTATTAATAGGTGTTACCGATTGACGTAAATTGAGAGCTATATTTGTTAATTTGATCAACACCCCATATAAAGTTGATAGTGTAACGCATGCAAAGTGTGATGCTCCGACATGGTGTCTATGTTCCTCAGACTGCATCGGAAAGACGTATAGATACGTCAGTATGCTTGTACCACAGCTGTCTGCCTTTCACCAATCCCAGGCCTAGAAAAGTGTAGGTTCTATGGCATAACCCACTTTTTTTGAGCCATAAGGCCACTCCAATTTATTTACTTGTCTTACGTGCTCAGGAGGTAGGAAATGAGCCATTTTGGAATAAAAAAAAAAGTTGAAAAATGTGTTTTTTTTAATTTTTTTTAGAGTCTGCTGACTAGAACTGGTAGCGAGATGTTTCTAACAGCCTATTCTTAACTAAATAAAATCAATCAAAATCAATTAATCCCTGTAACCTTAAGGGTGGGAGATATACATCCTCAAATATGAGGCTCTACTACAGCATTTATTAACTCCTGAAGTTGATTGAATCACCCTAACAATGAATATTCTTAAATCTAGCACTTTTTTTTTTTTTTTTTGGAGTCTGACAGAAAATTTCCAAACCACTTTCGTCCGTAAGACACCAAAGTCCACTTTTTTCTTTTTTTTTTTTGGAGTCTGACAGGATTTTTTTTCCAAAAAAAGCTCGTAAGACAAGTAATTAAATTGGAGTGGCCCGAAGGTGTTATCCAAGGATTTCAAGAGCACGATTGAACAGCCAAGCTTCTCTCGGCCTGCTGTTGGTGGAAGGCATTAAACTGTGGTACAAGCAAGCTACATAGAGCCCTCGGACGCAGTCGTGTATGTGACACACTTGAGGTTACTCGGCTTCGCCCTGTAACACCTCGGGTATATTGCATTATCACCTGCTCTGCTGTAATTCTCTCTGCTTAATGGTAAATCTGTGTTAGATCTGGAGCCGTTCACACTTTGTAAATTTAGTATCGAACGGCAGAATTCACTATCGAACGGCAGAATTCAATATTACCACTTGGGCAGCAGCCTCGTGCTGACCTACAAAGTTATTTTAACATTTTTGGAGATGTATTTGTTACTTTTTCTTAGCATGATAGAGCAGGTGATAAATTTTGTTACGCCCTGTTGGAAAGTGCAATCCGGCCTGCTATCAGCCCTCAGTCATCCCCCTGTTGGAAAGTGCAATCCGGCCTGCTATCAGCTCTCGGTCATCCAGATTACACTCGGCTCTGCCACGTGAGATCTGGATGACTTTGGTTGGATAGCAGGCCGGATTGCACTTCCCAACAGGGCGTAACTAACATTACACCACCACTTCCTTGGGTTCTATCTATCACATGTCAGGAATATATCCAGGTCTATAAACGAGTGATAAGGTGGCTGCACATACACTTCATTCCAGATTTCATTCCTGCGAGTATACAAAAACCCACGAGCAGGCATAGTCGGTCAGATATACAGACACCTTTGAGGAAAACGTTCTGGAGACGTATATGTGTAATGATCCAAGTGTTTTATTTTGCACTAACGTATCTAACGTAATTTGGGGTTCAGTATAATTAGCACATTTCGAATTTGGAATTTCCTTTTTCGTTACTTTTTCTGCCATATTGCGGCTACGTCGTAACTAGCCAGTTGTAACTGGGGGAAACCGGAGTGCCCGGCTTATACCACCACCTAACCCCAAGTCAGTGGCAACTTTCTCACATGACCCAGACATAGCTGAGGGACAGCTAGCAGTCAGTGACAACGCCTTAGACCACAAAGCTATCACTGGGCAGGCCCCAGAAGTTGCACATACTAGTATTATGTTATTTATTATGTTACTTTTATCTAATTCAGTTCTTATTGTAACATGTTTCTATAAAAATGATCTGTATCCCGTATATGGTTGTATATCATATTATACAGTAAATAAACATAATATACAAATACAAAGTCGTAGTTTACCAATGCAAAATGTCCATATTGCAAAGGTTTTGGGTTAGTTTATGGTAACAAAGGTTGGATTGCACCTACTACCAACTATATATTTTTTCATTGTTCTATAGATAATTTCACCGTGATTTAAATAGGTAACCAATGTGTGATTGAGGTTTTGACCTCATGGTAGAAAGAAGGAATATCTTAAAGAATCTACAGATGGCAGCATAGAAAATAGGCCCAATAGTGGGCACAGAGATATGCACTACTGTAGAGGTGTATACAGTTTAGGCTACATGTATTGTTTTAATATAATGATTCTTTTTTTTAAGTGAAGGCAAATTGAAAAGATACTAGGATATAATACTATTATATGGTGTCGGTATTTTCGCAAATGACTATTTTCATAAAATATATATTTTGTATATTACCAATTAAAGATGTTAAATACATGTATCACCAAGTGAACCTCTACCACAAGTGCTTTCTATGTATGGAAATGTAGTAAAACGTTAAACTCACTCGACCATTTTAAGTACCGACATTTGATTCCTGCATGAGTCGACCGGACGTCTGCCACCCGACATCACCCATGGATAACATGTCAAAAACATAATTAAGCCAAGTACATCAATGACCCACATAGGTTGCGAAAAAAGCAACATTCACACGTTAGGTCAGGGACGTGTGGTCGCATCCATGCTCATAGCACTGGGTGGCAATCGGGGGTGTGGTCGCGTATTATTCCCAGGTTTCCCACGCATTTAGTGCAGAGATTGAATGCCGGCAATGTACATAGCCTACAGTACAGACAATTAATTCTTACACCAGTCGACCGGACGTCTGCCAGTGCATGGTTGAACATACGACCAAGGATGACGTCAAAAGTATCAGCCAAGAGCATCAATGACGCACGTAAATTGCAAACCAAAGCCTCGTTCAGTTTCGAGGTAATCCATGCATCGATGCCCTGGAAAGTGGGTTGAAATGTGTATTTTGCTCGCGCTGCCCACGCATTTAGTGCAGGGATTAAATGTCCGCGCTGTACATTGTGAATAGACTGTCGGTGCTGCGACTATACCCAAGCGGTCTTAGAGAAGTCATACCGTGTTGACGTTTTATCACATGCCAATGACCGGAATCGAATACAGTGATGGCCTAAGATAGTGACAATTGGTCTGAATATAAGAACAAGTTTGTTGGCTTTTGCATACGTGATAACTTTAAAATGGCCCTATTTGTACGAGTTAACCCTATCAGCCACAATATAATATTGGATAAGACAGTATATTGACGGCCCATTTCAAAACTTTAAATTTTTTTTAGATTGTTGAGTTGAATATTTTTATTCTGTCGAGTCAGAAAGAAATATAAATAATCAAATCACTAAGAACTTTGAAAAGGGCCATATTTTGAACGACAACGACTAGTTATGTGAAATGCATACTCACTCAGTACCAAAATAAAAAGAAATACCTCATTGAGATTGCGGTACATTTCATCGTAGTACTCCTATTCGTTCCTAAATTACCTTTCCTAAAGTTGATAATTGAGCATTTATTTTGTTGGAATGATGATGTACGCTGATAAGAATGTATCAATTATAAGCAGAACAGAAGGGTTGTTTTAACAATTTATACATAGGATTGCCTTTTATGATGATAGTCTGGACGCGTAAAAAAGTTGAGGACAATGACTGCTTGAAAGGTGTTCAAATTTTCGCATTTGATTGAGGAAGATATTTTTAATTTGTTCGTCTTTGGATGACACGGGCATACCGGAGTTATTCAAATAACTATATTGTACGTAAGTCCATATATATATATATATATATATATATATATATATATATATATATATATATATATATATATATATATATATATATATATATATATATATATATATATTATATATATATATAATATATATATATATATATATATATTATATATTATATATATATATA
>OZ012700.1:9876165-9905467 GCA_963942565.1 Maea johnstoni | reverse complement strand
TGATATATATATATATATATATATATTATATATATATATATATATATATATATATAATATATATATATATGTTACATAACAAGGCGCTCTTATCGTGCATAGCATTCAATTTCCATGGAACGCCAACTATTCGCTGTCCTGGATTGCTAAACTAATAATTTCAAGTTTGAGAGAAAAGCTTGCCTTTCTGGCATTGCTCGGAGAATAAAAGAGAGTACGTGCCACACAAGCTTATCCGAAGTGAGAATACTTACTAGTTTTATTGTATGTTTATCGACTGTTCAGATTAATTATTTCCTTCATAGTACAGGTATTTGCGCATGAACATATGAATTGCTCTGACGTGCCTGATCCAGGGTACTGCATCATTCTGGCTCATATCAACTTCTGAAAAAAGCGCATGCTTTTCATTTCTTAATTGCACACGGACATAAACACTGACAAATACATATATATATATAACAAATGACAATTTCTGTACAAAATTAGAGAATTTTGGTTGAAGAAAATTATTTAAACTATAACCTACGTTTTGTCAATATTACCCAAACGTGTGAAATAAATCAAAGGCTTTTTGTTCAAATATTGTAAGTTTTCCCTCAATTCGTTCATTATGCTGTTTTTATTGTAACTTCACTTTTACCTCATATTCAATTTCTGCAATATTTGTCAAATTATCTCTATTTTTATGTTAGTATATTTTCTTTTGGTCAAAGAAATCATTGTATCAATCATAGAGTTCTTATACAGCATAGGCATTTAATTCCTACACCGGTCGACCGGACGTCTACCAGTGTGTTTGTACAAACACCCATGAGTGACATATGAAATTTTGATCTTATCTTTTAATTCCATTCTTTATTACGAATTACTTATTCGTTAAAAAGATCGCTGCACGTATAGTGCTGAATACCAATGCCAGTGTATGCTTGAGAGTATGAATACAAGTTAAACCGATCTAGCTCGCAATGAGATGTTAACCCATTAACACTCGAGTCTCGGTAGATGGATCGTCTGCTTCTCTCATACTTTTGAAAATAATTTGTGAATTAAGCGAAAGTTCACAAAATATTTGAAGGAGAGTTGTCGTTTGGCTTCTGATCAACATTTCTCCCTCAAATGTTTTAAGAACGTGCACATGTTAACTCACCTGAGAGTACTCAGTGAGAGCTTCCTAATGAATGCTAACATGACAGGGTTTAGGTTATCAAAAATCATTGCATCCGTGTGGTTTGGACAAAGATAGCCTCAGCATTGACAGCGTTGAGTCGTTTTCGACACCTTAAGTCTTACGTCAGCAAGATGGAGAGCTGGAACCGGAAAACAACTCTCATATCTCGAAAAGTTCCAAGGCTTCTTTCAGTTGCAGCCAAAGGCACCACAAAGAGCCCTTCGCAACACCACACATTTTACCCATTAACTCGATCATAAGAAAAAAATACCAGTGGAGAGAGTGTTAAAACTCCTTTTTTATTTCAACGATTCGTTGCCCAGGACTTTTTCTATATGTGAGCTGATTCGTAAATGCTTGAAAGTGGGCTTTTTAAAATACGTCTAAGCTTTCCGAATCCTGTGCATGGTATTATGGTAGATTTCCGAAGATGATAAATGGTGGCAAAGGTATTTAATGATGCCTAGCGCGAGGCATGTGATAAAGTTACCAGTTACTTTGGTCAAGCGTTGATTTTCGCCGAGTTCTTCGAAGCTCCCAGCATAAGCAACAGTTTAATCACAGCCAAGTCTAAATATGGCAGGATTTGGCGATATTCAGCATTTCAAATTCAAAATGCCTGTCAAATTCTATGAAACATTGTTCACATTCAAATCTTATGATATATACTGTATAATTCAAATACTGTGAAATAATAAAAAGATCAATGATAATGTATGCACTTTGGTCCAGTTTTTGTTTGTTTTAATCGGAAAATCTTTCATAAAGTCATAATAGAAGTGAAGAATTACCCTATTAGCTATTTATATTATCATACAAATGTTAAAATGAAGTTATCTGATATATTACTGTAGTTCTAGATATGTATTTCAAAATCTGTTCCGGTGAGTTGTAACACCAGACATTTGATTTTGCAGCTGTCATGGTTTGTACATCGCATTTGCTTAATATAGAGAAACAAATTCTACTAACGATTCCTGACAATAGGTTTTTCATTGCGGTAATCCAAACCCGATAGCCCGCCAGCGAAATGAAAGTGATTGTCTCTGATGATGTCCTCTTACTGCCATAATAATAATAATAATAATAATACAGAATATTCGTGCCGAAAGTTCATTCTCATCGTTTACACGAAACATGAGTACACAGTGCAATTTTAGCTGTACATTCTCTACTGTATTAGACAGCGAATGTATCTACACATTAAGCCTAGCATCGACCATTGTTCTCGAAACAATACGTACAATAAAAGTGCGGTGTATCCACATTACCACACCGCAAGCCACGTGCTCTACATAACACACACCGGTCACGTTGCATTGTATTGCATATTTATTGACTGTAAAATACATTTACGAACTTATGCAGATACAAATATATTTGTTTAACAATTATTTTACGAACACATTACATCTCAACAATAAAGGGTATTCATCATATAAATAAAATTTGATTGCACATGTGCTACTGATAATAGTAGAATAACATAAGCCCCAGGTGTAATCTTGGAACCAAAGATCCTATTTTCAAAAGTTTAAGGTTTTACAATATTAATATCTCGTCTACTTATAAGTGTGCGTGTAACTTACCGTATACGTAAAGACATCTACAAATGTGTGTTATATAGCAGGTATGTAAAGTACTATATAGCTAGTTATTCAAAAGCGTGTTTCAACTTATCTAACCAACTTCTATGATCCTACAATTTGGAGTACTACCCAGTTCATGCTGCAGGAAGTTGGCATGGCGATATTCAACATTTTAAATTCAAAATGCCTGTCAAATCCTATGAAACGTTGTTCAAATTCAAATCTAACAAAATATACTACATATGTATATAATTCAAATACTGTGAAATAATTATAATCACTGATAATGTGTGTACAAACATCTGTGCTCAACAATTATTAATGAACAAAATACATCTGAACAATAAAGGGTATTCAATATCTATACAAAAGTTGGTTACATATGGGCTACTGGTAATTGCAGAATAACATAGGCCCCAGGTGTAAGTTGGCATTATACATCCTATGTTTAGACCTTCAGGGTTTTACATTATCAATATCACGTCTACGTGTGAGTGTGCATGTAAATCATCGTAAAGACATCTACTAGTGTGAGTTCTATAGCTAGCCCGTAAAATACTACATAGCTAGTTACTCAAAATCGTGTTTCAAATTATCTTACCAACTGCTATCCTATTTTTTAAGTTCTACCTAGTACATTCTGCTAAAACATATACACAGATTTCCCGAAAAACGGACTTGATACAACGCTGTACGACCCTGTAGCAGGGAAATCCATGCGATTAACTACAGAAGCCGGTTTCAGGCATACTCTGTAGCTTCGATTCTGGCCACCAGGGGTCAGCCTAGGGCGTTAGCTTTGGAATAGATAATTTGATTTACATGCATGTTGTAAACTGTGCTTATAATGGTATTGAGGGATTTCCCTAAGCAAGCAAACCAGTAGCCAATCTGGAGAATTTTTTTAATCAAATGTCACATCGGGAGACAGATAATTTGGGGTGTGGTTTCAGGAGAGTACTGGTGATATCAGGAGGGTTGGCAGGTATGACGTGTATGAAATGCCGACATTTAATTCCTGCACGGCATGCGTGGGCAGCCCGGGAATAATACATGACCACACGCCTTATTGCCACCAAGTTTTCTGGGCATGGATGCATGGATGACCTCACCACTGAACGTAGCATTTCTTATTGAGACATGTAAACCTCAAGTGCTTTAATGTTTTGGGTATGAGAGAGATGCCGAAATGCATGGCTATTAAAGTGATGTTCATTTGTATACACGTTTGTTTTATCAGCATCCTTAGATAAGGATATTTGATAACGTTTTTGTCTGCAAATGTTCCTGGCCTAGTTTGTTGTTTGTACTAATGTTTCCCATGCTACGTGGGTCATTGATGGTTCTGGCTTTTTTTTGATATGTTATCAATGGGTGTTTGTCCAACCAGGCACCGGCAGACGTCCAGTTGACTGGTACAGGAATCAAATGTCTGTACTGTACCGTGCCTCACAGGTTACTAGCCTAGGCTGTGCGGATGTGCGTGAGAGATAGATACTGCCATGCGCAGTGGCGACGTGTGTTAGTAAGACTGACGTCGCTGTGACAGGCTGGAGATCTGCGCTGGGAGTGAGACATAGTAGTTACGGCGACGGACACACACGGTCAAGGTAGGTAGCTCTCTCACTGTACACTCGTGTGCTATATGGAATGTGGTTAATTAAATATGATTAATTTCTTAGCAAAAGTGACATGTTTTTATCATGTCACGTGAGGATTTAATTGTGGTTCATTGTCTCCAATCTTAAATCACTAATGAGAAGGGGTTCTAGGGAAATTGTCGTCTGGATCTATAATTGTTTTGACAGTTAGTTGGAAATTTCAATATTTTTTCAAAAATATATGAAAGATAGTTGTTCGTAGAGTTCTGATTAACATTTCTCCTTCAAATATTTTCCCAACTTTGCTTTCACCTTAAAGATTTCACCAAGATTGCCAAGCTGCTTTTATGCGCTGTGAGCATTATTGGCTTAAAATTAAGGGGTGTTGAGAACCCATCCCTTGCCATTTGAGATCTTGGTTCATTATCCGTTTCAGGGGGTGAGAAATTGGGTATTGCTAGTGTAGTTGCCGATTGGAGATACATAGCTCGCTGTAATAGATCGTAGCATTCTCAGCAGAAGCCTGTTGATGCTTGTGTGTTTATTCATATAGAGTACTACACCAATAAGTAAACCTATCATTTCATTTGGATGTACTGTAAATATTCTTCGCTTTATAAAATGTACATGTAAGAGACGTTTGCCTTAAGCCAGTCAATATAATTCGACTTATTCATGGTGACCTTATAACGGTCCCAATACTGTCATGTGTGTCTGCATGTCCATGGTTGCAAAACGCATATGGATGTATGGTATCAGACGGGATTGGAATATAGTATAATGGTATTTTATGATCTTAGCTTATGAATATTGAATAGTGGCTAGGCAGTATATAGTAAATCATGGAGGAAATCACGATATCTGAGAGGAACCAGCGGAACCGTTTGCGCATGCACAAGAATTGTAATGAATTAACCCTTATGTTGCTGGTGGCTAATTTTGCCAATACAAAATGATGCAATAAAACCTGAAAAATGACTGAAACCATGAAACATGGGTACTCATTGGAGAGTACTCATCAAGAGCTATTCAATGAATACAAACATGACAGGAGGGGCACCAGAGACTGGGAGAAATTGTCGCTAGTCTGACGGGCCATGAGGTAGGCCTCGCACATTAACACACGGATTAATCGTGAGCCATATCGTTAACAGAATAGATTCATTCTGAGAAAGGAAAATAGTTTTGCTTGGGATGGAATTTCGATCGTCGATACTTTTTCTGCAAGGTCGTGACTGGTCAGTTGTAGTTGTTGAAGGTAACCAGTTTTCCCGGTAAAAACCACCATCAGCATGTACTCAATATCAGTGTCAGCTCAGTGTCAACACATTAGTGCACTCGGCTATCAGGGTGGACCCAAAGAGCCCGTAAGCAGACAGGGGCAACACCTTGGAGCACTCGGCTGCATCCTACATGGGATCGAACGCAAGCGAGGTTATTGTAACCTTTTCCAAGTTGTAGGGCTACTACATTGTATATAGTCAGTAGAAAATGATGCACGCGAAAATAGAATAGCTACAGAATGCCCAAAGCTATGGCATATTTCTCCGCACGCCTTTTGTCTAGCAATAGAAACTCTGACAAAGGGGAATTCATGTGGCACCGAATCGCAATACAATTAGCAACACTACCGTGGAATGCAATTTAGATTAAGTAAATTAAATTCAACGCACATATTCTCAAAGTCAATCAACTCGTTTAGAAGGGGCTAGTTGATTCAGAAAGTTAATCAACGTACCTGAAAGGGGTGAGTTAATTAACTCTCAGAACTAGCAGTTCCCAGTGAAAAATATAATGTAATACCAAAACTGAAATCATTGGTACTCTGAAACGCAAGGCAAGTGTTCTTGCATCCTCTTTTAATTTATCATATAAGCGATGCAGATACCAATAAAAGTTGGTATTACTACGCCCAAGAATTACTCACTAAGGATTATACCACACATCGCTTAAATTGCATTCGTTCTGGACATCCTTCCAGAATTATATTGTGCGAAAAATATATATTGTATGAAAATATAGTATTAAAAACGACTCGTGATCTAGATAGTCATTCAAAGAGATACAATAGGGTATTATGGTCTCAGTGAATAACTGTTGCTTCTCTTAAACTAACCAAAGCTTAACAAGTACGGTTGTTCATGCAAAGCATCAATAGTCAAAAGGCGGGGCTAAGTTATTTATAAACTTGTGAGGGAACCGGATGTACAAAGAACATTAACATTACAGAGGAAAATAATTTATGATGACTAGATTTGTATCTATTTTTGTAGAAATGAAACAAATATCGGAATTCTATACACAAAGTATTTTTTTTTCTTTAGTAATTTTCCTTCCTATACTGAAAAATATACTTTATGTCCGCTTAAAATATTTTATATATTTGAAAACTTCATGCTAAATTAAATTAAGGAAGGCACGATTTTCCGCGGCAAAGGTAATACGAATAGCTGTTCTGTTCACATCTGTACCGGGCCAACATTTATATTATAACCAATCAGAATAGAGAATTATATTCAGTACGGCCTCAGGATTTCCAACATGGCCGTCCGGACTATGAACACTTCAAAACAGCTTCCTATATAGGCGTGGCCTGAGGGCCCCGCCAATGAATAGGGAAATCCGCCAATTGCGGTTTAATCATAGATAAATCCTAGCCAATGCCTGAGTAATTAGTGATATCTCCCTCTGGCATCTTTCATTAGATAATGTTGTTTACCGTGAACGCCTTCATTTCTTAAATGAAACGTACTCTTATGTACACAAACTAATATTAGTGAAAACACCAAACATTGTCAGGTGGCGAATTGCAGCAAAATTAGTCAAAATTGTGGTGGTGACCTCATTTATTGTTTCAAGTGCCTCTCTTCTTCTTAAGGTGTTTTGGTACTCTTAACTGGTGACACCTATTGAGTATTTGACAAACTAGAATAATCTATCACAATGTACCTAAAACTACTACCAATTGTGAAAGATATTGGTACAAATCACTATGTTTATACCATTATGACTAATCCTGCCTATTATAAATTGTAGTCTAAGAGACATTTTGTTCACTGATTGTATTTATCAAAGAAAGGTCCATCTCTACCTCTGATGAAAAAGTCCAAAGAAGTAGTTCCAGTCACATGTCCATTATGGAGTAAAATGTTTAAAAGATGTTTCACTACATGTTGTAACTAACATTTGTCATGTGATAGGGCTTTTATTTCTTTTAGTTAATTAAGTATGTCCTCTGGCAGGGCTTTTGATTAAGTAATACACAGTATCTGCAATTCGTCCAGCTGCACCTTTTAATGACCTGTCGGTAAAAAAGTCTCTAAGAAGTTGTTCCAGTCACATGTCCATTATGGAGTAAAATGTTCAAAAGATGTTTCACTACAAGATGTTTTAGATGAAAATATTATAACTCAAAACAGTATTATATATACATCTTTTAATGACCTGTCAGTAATAATTTTGTGACTTATCTTTAACTTCCATATGAGTATTATTTAATGCCCGGATCAGATCGCCCATCAATAGTTTAGGTCACGTTGTAGTGATCGTGTCGAAGTCTATTTACTCAACCTGTTCCACCTGTGGCCAAGTCTGTTGTCAATCTGCTAGTGAGAAAGGTGACACTCGCACAATACCTATTTCTTCAGGTATTGATGTATTACCTTTTTAAGAAAGACTTATCTCCAATTGTAATGGCCTTGTGGCCTTGTAATTACCTAACTATTGATGCGCAGTCATATGTGGTACATAACTTTTCATGTCTATGTTAAATGTATTACCTTCCGCTTTGAATTAAGTTTCAAAGGAGCTTTCTACGCCTTAACTGACTCAAATGACGTAATATGGTGTTATTCCAACTGTTATATATATACACATATATATATATATATATATATATATATATATATATATATATATATATATATATATATATATATATATATATATATATATATATATATATATATATATATATATATATATATATATATATATATCAATACTAAATCTAGACATGCCAGAAGTAAATGGCTTTACATAATTCCTTTGGAATAGATTATACTTATATTTTGCCACATAATCTATAATAATCAAACGTTTTTATAATGGTATTCTTTTCTTCAATAATGGTAGCCCCGCGGTTTCTTACTTTAAACACTATTTATGGTTGTATCTTTAGGAAACTAAGCCATCAATCCTATGTACATGCCAAGGTAACAGAGACTTCCTCGAAGACGCATGTCCAAATGAAGCTATGCCTCGTCGGCAACACGCAATACTAACTACACGAAAAGGTGGAACATTGAGAGAAAAAAGCATCACTCCATATTGTATATCATACCTTTCCTTGACCCCTACCGATTTTGAAAAACAATTACATCTGTCTGTTGATGGCTTAACCCACAAGAGCTCTTGGAAGCAGCGTATCTCCAGCCTTAGGTGCAATATTTGTTTCATCGCCATTTCGTGACTGGTTAAGACGTTAGACGGGTGCTATAACTAACATTGCGTGCACGTCTGACTACCGGTATTTCAACACCTGGCGATTTCCTGTACATGTAGGTTTATCTTTGAGATGAACGTTATCACTTTTCTGCACATAGTTTTTTATATAGCTATAGCTTTCAGACTTGGAAAAATGTCCACGATACCAGTAAAAGTCATTTCTGGTCATCTATAATGCCCTGCGGGGAAATGTCATAGATCTAGGCATAAGACGTTATCTCATATTTGTCTCTAGATCCAATTGCTGGGTGATGACAGCTATAAAACGAATGATTGCTTATACTTCCGACCAAACGACACACAATAGTAGTAGTAGTAGTAGTAGTAGTAGTAGTAGTAGTAGTAGTAGTAGTAGTAGTAGCCCTAGTAGTAGTAGCAGTAGTAGTAGTAGTAGTAGTAGTAGTAGTAGCCCTAGTAATAGTAGTAGTAGCAGTAGTAGTAGTAGTAGTAGTAGTAGTAGTAGTAGTAGTAGTAGTAGTAGTAGTAGCCCTAGTAGTAGTAGTAGTAGTAGTAGTAGTAGTAGTAGTAGTAGTAGTAGTAGTAGTAGTATTTTCGGCTACTTTGAGAATTTCATACTCTCTGCTTTGTTTTTCAGAAACGAGTTGGCAAAGTGGACGCCAGATTTCACGACGAAAAGTTCAAGCTTACCCCGAGTCATTGACAACTTTCTCACACCCTTAAGTTGGTACTTAATCCCAGGACGTTTTGCAGTGTTGAGATGCGGTGGCGAGCATTGGGAGTGCAGCGGCACTAAATAGGAAGGCAAGCTAGTCGACCCACATAAGGATTGTTTCATGAAATATTGAAAACCTATTACAAATACTACACAGGTATCTGAAAATATCTGGAGCTGGAGACTTCTGTGCCTACGCACTATGCCCTTGAAATGATATCCCACGCAACATGAATTCTGCTGATGGTATGCCAAATACGTTAAGACCTAACAGACAACATCGCTATTTTGAAAAGAAGTTTATTTCACTATATGGACCGTTAACTTCCGTACGCTGACTATGATGCGTTTTTTACCATTATAGGTGGAAAGGGCGCAAAATCAAATACAAATTATCATATATTCACGTTATATACAATAAACGCTTTTTTAATGGAAAAAGTACATTTCCGGAATGCGCAGTGGACAACTCTTCGTTATAGTCTGACAAGAGGCCATCACCTAAATCGGTGGCATCGCGATCTTGTCGTATGGTTGAGAACTGAACATTATAGTATCAAAGATAGTTACTTCCTCGACCGCTAGATGGCATCAGCTTCCGATATCAGCTCATAGTGACTTGCCCTATAGGCATTCTCGCCAATATTGAGCATCAGAAAGATTGTTTTTAACCATCTGATGAAAGTATTCAATCACGTTTAATACATATTTTAAGAAATGTTGGTATCTGACTTTTAGGCACGTGGTTATCATAATCGGCTTACAAACATTTCTGTTCAAGTAATATTTTTGAAGTGTTGAAAAACGTACATAATTTTATATTTTGGATGGACTATTTATCATGTATATACGTGACCTCGTATCCTGTGGCGCTGGACGCTACTCCCTGCAATATCTATTTCTGACCGTTGTTATCCTATGTGAAATGGCACAAGGAGGAACCAGTGCAAAGAAGACCAGCTCAAAAATGAATAAAAGACACTTTATAACCAAAAAAGGACATGCGTCGAATACCCCAAGTCCGACTGTCTTAGGCAATGCCACTTCGTATACAACCATACAAATGGACATATCCAGGAACGACGGCGCATGCGCAAACAATACGCACAATGTCTCAAGTGTTGAGTTGTCAACTGTATTAACTGGACACCAGCTAAATTGGAAACAAAATGGCAACTCTTCGTTAGGCGACGCCAATAATAGTTCGTTGCCTTCTTCAACCACCAATAGGCGGCGCTGCCATTGGGCTTGGACACATACCCTTATCATTCTGACCATGCTCGTGATTGGTTTAGCCGGTGCCTTTGGTAATGTCCTTGTCATAGGGGTGTTCAGAAAACGGCGCCAACCGAAGGCCTCAAGTGTCTACATCTTGAACCTCGCTCTGGTTGATGGCGTCACCTGCCTCGTTCTGATGCCGCTCATCCCCTTCATGCTCGTCTGCGTCACTAGCCTTCCCGTCAGCTTCTTCGCAGTCGTCGTCTTCCTCACTTCCGTCGCGCTACTCAACAGCTGTCTCCTGATGGTCGCCATTGCCTACGATCGCTACAATGCCGTGTGCAAACCAATGACCTTCACCTTCAAAGATGAAGTGCGCGCCAAAAAGATCTGTCTGGCCTGTTTCATATCGAGTCTTCTCCTCACGTCTGTTGAGATGATCAGATTCGGACCTCCTCAGGTCCGTAAATCTTACGTTCTCTTTAAACACATCTTCCTGGATCCTGTCATACCCATTGCCTTTACCCTCATCGCTATCTTCTACGCCCTGGTCTTCAAGGCAGTCCACAAGAGGAACCGCGTAGCTCAGCAGTCGTACAAAGGTCCCGCGTCAACAAGCACGCATGCGCAGTCGGCCTGGCAGGATACGGTCAACAAGAGTCGGGGTCACAATGTGTTCTGCACACCCATTGGTAAATTCACTTTTCTGTTCTTTCTTTTCAACTTTTTACGTATCTACCCATACATGGCCCTGGTTACCATATTAGACATGCTTATTGCAGAAAGATCCGCTGATGAGCCTTTGAAAAAAAGTATGGAAATACGTTGTTCTGTACGCAACCTATACTTTCCTTTTATAAAAAGGTGTATTATACAAATATGAAATCCCAGTGAGGATACCCTGATGGAATGTCTACCCACTGGAATGTCATATTTGTTTTATTATACCGAACAAAAATATAAATGAAAACAACAATTTGCTGAGCCTCAATAATCAAATGACTGCGGCCTAACAGCTAACCAAAGTATCCCAGACCTGTCCTATAGAACCCCAATTGAGAACATGTACGCTTAAATAAAGATTGAATCTTTACCCTCCATGCCTTACTATTCTTCACTCTTAGGTATATCGTGCAGCAGTTTCTTTCCCTGCATATAATCTAATTTAATCAAGAATTCCATGTTGCGCCAGCGCCTGTAGCGCTATATTTGTTGTTGATTAGCAATTTGCACGTGCAGTGATGACGTGACAAACAACGATGTTAGCCAACAAGCAGAACGCACGTCAGTCAGCCAATCACGGCTAACGATCTTCACGTGAGGTATAATAATATACAAATATGCCATGCCAGTGTGGGTATCATGATGGAATGTCTCCCCGAGGGAAGATGGTTTTCCCCGAGGGCGGAGCCCGAGGTAAAACCATCTTCCCGAGGGGAGACATTACATCAGGATACCCACACTGGCATGGCATATTTGATTTATTATACCGAAAAAAAAACCATTTTGGTGAAATAACAATAAAAACACCATTTGATTTGTACAGGAATAAAACCATTTAATGAATACATACATATTTACAATTGTAGATTTACTTCTGAAAGAAGCAGGGACTTAGCAGGTAGTTTCCTAAAACCCTCCTGTTTGGACAGGCAAAAACTTCTATGAAGACATTTAAATTTTGACTTTTGGGGGTAAATAACCAAATATTTCCCTAACAAACCATCTTCTAGGACAGGCAGAAATTTTGAGATTAATGCTGTTTTGAACAGGCATTTTTGAAATCCTGGCTAAGACTAGGTAGGCCCTAAATAATCTCACACTCCCCTGGATGACTTTCTTAGTACTGCCACTGTCTTTCTCCTTCAGTAGATTTGAAATGTCCTGTTCATCTACAGTGGCAAATCTGCGGGGGTCTGGCATTATTAGTCTCAAAAATAGATCGATCTCCCTTGCCGCTGCGGAGGCGCTGATACATAGTTTAACTAGGTCATCAGTTTCAGCTTTCACTTGCTTAGACTAGCACTGCTGTCTTCAGGTCATCTATTATCTTGCATTTGATGACTGCCGGTAGATCCCCTGCTGGCTGCTGCCGTGGAAAGGATTGTCTGCTGCTTTGTTTATAATGTCAAGGTCACAGATGACTGGTGATTCACACATTCCCCGCTAGGTGTCACTAGACGCCTTGTATATTGGAAAGGGCACAATAAAATACTGAAATAATTGGTAAAAATTTGTATATCATTTCTAAGGGGCCTCAATTGATGATATAGTTCAACTTTTATTTTTCTGAATCGTTTATTCTTAAAATATTAATGAAGAAATTTCAACAAACGCAGCTTAACATAACAACCTCAATAATTCCAGGTCATTGTTGGAAATTCTTTGTTTTTTCATAATGTCGCTCAGACCCTCAACCCCTCCTTAAGAGACCACCTCTGTAAAAGACCACTTTTGACATTTCCCATGAGTGGTCGCTTAATAGAGGTTTGACTGTATATATATATATATATATATATATATATATATATATATATATATATATATATATACATACATACATACATACATACATACATACATACATACATACATACATACATACATACATACATATATATATATATATATATATATATATATATATATATATATATATATCAGAGGCAACTATAATTTCATGTATGTATGTATTTTATAGGTTTTTTGTAGGTTTATTGACTGTACTATTCGTGTACAAAATCATGCATTTAATAAGTAAAATACATAAACACCTCCTTGAAACGATCTTAAGTGAAAGTTTTGATTATCATTTACCTGATCTGACATCGACATCAAGACATGTTACTAGCACTTTTTGTACTGCTAATTGTCGCCTAGTTATTGCGCTTCTGTACATGGCCAAAAATAAGCCACAGTTCTACCACTGCCTCAGAAGGTATGTGTTCCGGATGTAGAAGATATTTCAAGGATCTTTTATGATATCTTCTGCATCCTTATTACCCAGAGTATCTATCTTATGATACATTTCCTTTCTCATCTCGCAGTACATGGGACACTGCATTACTATATGCTTCACACTCTCAACTACTCTTAGCTCGCACTTGATGCAAATCTAGATGTTGTGGCTATGAGACTTCCTTTCAGCCTGTTATCTGTTGCATTGTAAGTAGTAAGGCCTGTTGAGCTTGAGTTGCAGAGCAATTTCATATTATCACTGACACGTTCAATGAACTCAAAACTGCTGGGTGTGGGGTGGTTATCAAATAAAGGATTTCCTCAGTTATGCTTTTATGTGTGACTGTGGGAGTAATTAGGGTTATTCTGTCCTGCAAATACTAGTATGCCTTTTCAATTGAGGATAGAGATACATCTGCAGGAAAGTGTGCCCTATGGAAGTAGAGCGTCGATTTGTTTTCTGCTATCAAGGATTATTGGGTACGGCAGATACAATAAAGTCTAAGCTATTGCCTGTAGGGGATTCACATCCTGCAAGCCCTCTGGTGACATGATAAAAAGTTGATGTAATAATGTGAATTTGTTGGTTTTGGTGTACAGTGTGGCAGAGAATTGACCCCTTTCATTAAATCTGATTGTGACATCCAAGAAGTGTGCTTTGGTAAAGGACTTGTCCAATTCAAACTTAATACCTTGCATGCTTGCATTTTATTATGTTACAAATTCATTGACGTTTATTTCATTGTCATTGATGAATGTTTAATATATATATATATATATATATATATATATATAGATATAGATATAGATATAGATATTTACTGTAGAACGGCGCAGACCCGAGCTATGTGGGAAACGATGACGTCAACACATTCTATGGTGACGTCATCGTCGCCTATCCCGTTCCCGTTGTCGGAAACGGGATAGCCCAATCTCTCTAATATCTTGTTACTCCCTACATACAGGATGGTGGTTCTCCCTCGTACATATTGAATAATAGAGAGATTGGGCTATCCCGTTTCCGACAACGGGAACGGGATAGGCGACGATGACGTCACCATAGAATGTGTTGACGTCATCGTTTCCCACATAGCTCGACTCTGCGCCGTTCTCAACACCCGACATAAACTGGCTGTATCCCGTAATTATCGAACGGCGTAGCTTCTTGCTAAATTTATGCTGTAAGCAGTTTGTTAAAAACATCTCACAGTGGCTACGTGGAAGCTAACCATACGTATTGTCTAACAATTTCAATTTCAATTTCAATTGTTTCATGCCGACAGAAGGAGTTTTGTTTGGTAGTGGCCTTGTCAGTACGACTCCTCGGCCTAGCGCCATGGTCAGATACTTATCCCGACGGCATAGCCCAACCTTGGATACGATGTTCCAACATCGAGATCAGGAACGGCATAGAAGGTGATATGCTAACCCGATCTCGATGTCGGAAACGGGATAGCTCAACCTCTCTAATGTGAAAAGGGCATGATACAAAAATGAAATATTGTATAAAAGAAGTGAACATATACTAATGCTTTTTGTCACTCGTGTTTCTCTCAGGTGCTGTTTGCGACTTCCCTACAACTTCCACCAGCACCTACACTGCTTCTGTTGCCGCGATGGGCTCCATTCACCCCGAGCCTCGTTCTCAGCCTCAGCTTCGCTCTGAGCCCCTGCAGCAGCTTGACCCACAGCCTCGCACCGCGCCGGGCGTGCAGACCGTGGCGCTCCAGGCGATCGCCATGCGCGGCCAGATCAAGACAGTCAAGACCCTGAGCACAGTAACTCTCATCTTCATCATCAGCTACCTCCCCGAGCTCCTCATCAATATGGGCGCCCTTCCACCCTCACTCCTCCGACTGGTATTTTTTGTCAACAACGTGGCTAACCCAATCATCTATACCTTCCTAAATAAGGACTTCCGGCTGGAGGCGAGGCAGGTACTGCGCAAGCTCATGCCGTGTCAATCACATGGCTGAGAAATTTAGTGATCTTGTGTTTCGCACATTATCTTTCGTTTTAAGGCTTCACTGTAAACCGTGACTGACCAGTAAATAATAGAAGAAACTGGAGTCCCTTAAAAAATAGAGGAATTCTTCCACTGTTCAGGGCTAGATTGTAAAACGTGACGAACCAGTGAGTGGTAGAGGGAACTGAAATTGCTTGAAAATAAATCCTTTTATCGAAACCTTATACCATTTTAAGCTTTCACTGCAATTCATAACTTACGAGTTAGGAGTAGAGGTAACTGGCATACCCTGGGATAATCGACAACTAGCCTCACGTCACTTGTAACTTTCTCACTCGCCATATTGCTCGCAGGCAAATTCCTGAGGATCAGTTATTAATAGGTGTTACCGATTGACGATAGCGAATTTCAGTAAATTGAGAGCTATATTTGTTAATTTGATCAACACCCCATATAAAGTTGATAGTGTAACGCATGCAAAGTGTGATGCTCCGACATGGTGGCTATGTTCGTGTTCCTCAGACTGCATCGGTAAGACGTATAGATACGTCAGTATGCTTGTACCACAGCTGTCTGCCTTTCACCAATCACAGGCCTAGAAAAGTGTAGGTTCTATGGCATAACCCACTTTTTGAGCCACAAAGGTGTTATCCAAGAATATTTCAAGAGCAAGGTTGAACAGCCAAGCTTCTCTCGGCCTGCTGTTGGTGGAAGGCATTAAACTGTGGTACAAGCAAGCTACATAGAGCCCTCGGACGCAGCCGTGTATGTGACACACTTGAGGTTACTCGGCTTCGCCCCGTAACACCTCGGGTATATCACATTATCACCTGCTCTGCTGTAATTCTCGCTGCTTAATGGTAAATATGTGTTAGATCTGGAGCCGTTCACACTTTGTAAATTTAGTATCGAACGGCAGAATTCACTATCGAACGGCAGAATTCAATATTACCACTTGGGCAGCAGCCTCGTGCTGACCTACAAAGTTATTTTAACATTTTTGGAGATGTATTTGTTACTTTTTCTTAGCATGATAGAGCAGGGGATAAATTCGTTACGCCCTGTTGGAAAGTGCAATCCGGCCTGCTATCCGCCCTCAGTCATCCAGATCCCACTCGGCTCCAGTCCGCCTCGTGAGATCTGGATGACTTCAGATGGATAGCAGGCCGGATTGTACTTCCCAACAGGGCGTAACTAACAATTCACACCACCACTTCCTTGGGGTCTATCTATCACATATCAGGAATATATCCAGGTCTTAAGACGAGTGATAAGGTGGCTGCACATACACTTCATTCCAGATTGCATTCCTTCGAGTACTGTAAATCACTTAAACATGGCGTGAACATTATATAGCGCAATTACAGTACTGGCCTGGATAGCGTTATCTAAGTATAGCGCTGAACGGGAACAGCAGCAACAAGTTCAATTAAGAATTTAATAAGGACGGAAATTTTACAATAACGCATATGGGCAGAGCTCTATTATCGCTATCTTATTGTTCCCGCTATACTTAAGTGACTTACAGTATACAGAAACCCACGAGAGGGCATAGACGGTCAGATATACAGACACTTTTGAGGAAAACGTTCTGGAGACATATGTATAATGATCCAAGTGTTTTATTTTTCACTAACGTATCGAACGTAATTTGGGGTTCAGTATAATTATCACATTTCGAACTTGGAATTTCCTTTTTCGTTACTTTTTCTGCCATATTGCGGCTACGTCGTAACTAGCCAGTTGTAACTGGAGGAAACCGGAGTGCCCGGCTAAAACCACCACCTAACCCCAAGTCAGTGGCAACTTTCTCACATGACCCAGACATAGCTGAGGGACAGCTAGCAGTCAGTGACAACGCCTTAGACCACAACGCTATCACTGGGCAGGGCCCAGAAGTTGCACATACTAGTATTGTGTTATTTATTATGTTACTTTTATCTAATTCAGTTCTTATTGTAACATGTTTCTATAAAAATGATCTGTATCCCGTATATGGTTGTATATCATATTATACAGTAAATAAACATAATATACAAATACAAAGTCGTAGTTTACCAATGCAAAATGTTCATATTGCAAAGGTTTTGGGTTAGTTTATGGTAACAAAGGTTGGATTGCACCTACTACCAACATTATATTTTTTCATTGTTCTATAGATAATTTCATCGTGATCTTAATAGGTAACCAATGTGTGATTAAGGTTTTGACCTCATGGTAGAAAGAAGGAATATCTTAAAGAATCTACAGATGGCAGCATACATGTAGAAAATAAGCCCAATAGTGGTACAGAGATATGCACTACTGTAGAGGTGTATACAGTTTAGGCTACATGTATTGTTTTAATATAATGATTCTTTTTTTAAGTGAAGGCAAATTGAAAAGAAACTAGGATATAATACCATTATATGGTGTCGGTATTTTCGCAAATGACTATTTTCATAAAATATATTTTTTGTATATTACCAATTAAAGATGTTAAATACATGTATCACCAAGTGAACCTCTACCACAAGTACCTTCTATGTATGAAAATGTAGTAATAAGGATTGTTCGTTAAACTCACTCGACCATTTAAAGTACCGAAATTTGATTCCTGCATGAGTCGACCGGACGTCTGCCACCGAGATCACCCATGGATAACATGTCATATACATAATTAAGCCAAGTATATCAATGACCCACATAGCTTGCGAAAAAAGCAACATTCACACGTTAGGTCAGGGGCGTGTGGTCGCATCCATGCTCATAGCACTGGGTGGCAATCGGGTGTGTGGTCGCGTATTATTCTCAGGTTGCCCACGCATTTAGTGCAGAGATTGAATGCCGGCAATGTACATAGCCTACAGTACAGACAATTAATTCTTGCACCAGTCGACCGGACGTCTGCCAGTGCATGGTTGAACATACGACCATGGATGACGTCAAAATATCAGCCAAGCGCATCAATGACGCACGTAACTTGCAAACCAAAGCCTCGTTCAGTTTCGAGGTAATCCATGCATCGATGCCCTGGAAAGTGGGTTGAAATGTGTATTTTGCTCGCGCTGCCCACGCATTTAGTGCAGGGATTAAATGTCCGCGCTGTACATTGTGAATAGACTGTCGGTGCTGCGACTATACCTAAGCGGTCTTTGAGAAGTCATACCGTGTTGACGTTTTATCACATGCCAATGACCGGAATCGAATCCAGTGATGGCCTAAGATAGTGACAATTGGTCTGAATATAAGAAAAAAATTGTTGGCTTTTGCATACGTGAAAACTTTAAAATGGCCCTATTTTTACGAGTTAACCCTATCAGCCACAATAGAATAGTGGATAAGACAGGATATTGACGGCCATTTCAAAACTTTAAAAACTTTTAGATTGTTGAGTTGAATATTTTTATTCTGTCGAGTCAGAATGAAATATAAATCAAATCACTAAGAACTTTGAAAAAGGCCATATTTTGAACGACACCGACTAGTTATGTGAAATGAATACTCACTCAGTACCAAAATAAAAAGAATACCTCAATGAGATTGCGGTACATTTCATCGTAGCACTCCTATTCGTTCCTAAATTACCTTTCCTAAAGTTGATAACTGAGCAATTATTTTGTTGGAATGATGATGTATGCTGATAAGAATGTATCAATTATAAGCAGAACAGAAGGGTTGTTTTAACAATTTATACATAGGATTGCCTTTTTATGATGCTAGTCTGGACGCGTAAAAATGTTGAGGACAATGACTGCTTGGAAGGTGTTCAAATTTTCGCATTTGATTGAGGAAGATATTTTTAATCTGTTCGTCTCTGGATGACACGGGCATACCGGAGTTATTCAAATAACTATATTGTACGTAAGTCCATATACATATATATATATATATATATATATATATATATATATATATATATATATATATATATATATATATATATATATATATATATATATATATATATAGACATGTATCTATCTATCTATCTAGCTTCATATATATATATATATATATATATATATATATATATATATATATATATATATATATATATATATATATATATATATATATATATATATATATATATATATATATATATATATATATATATATATATATATATATATATATATATATATATATATATATATATATATATACGTGTGTGTGTCTGTGTGTGTGTGTGCGTGTTCGGCTAGAACGTAGGCTAAGATGGATAAGATGCAGAAGGTTTATAGTAAATGGACAGTACAGGTGTTAGGTAGACACCTGTGAGGTTTTGCGTGAAGCATACTCAGGTTTCAAGTTTATTGTTTTGGCGGCAAGGTTATTTCGCCCTTGGTGATTTGACAATCAATTACCTGCTTGTACCTGGCAATCCAGATTGAACTCTGGGAGTAGCACGCGATCAGAACACAATTCCCCACTCAGGTATTTGTATTATCTTGAGGTAGGATCCCCAATGACGTCATAGCCCAACCCTGTCGTGCCTCGCAGCTACCTGGAGGCACGTTTCCTGCCGTGGGATTTTGCTATGCCGTGAATCATGACTAAACATAAACAGGATGTGTTTTGCTTATGCATATTTCATATGACAGGTGCGCGCACTGCTTCTCTGATGACTAAATATGTCCAAAAATAACATAAGAAATAACATTTCCAAAAATAAGCCAAGAACGTCAATTACCCACGTAGCTAGCTTGCGAATCAACCAACGCAGCGTCCAGTGGTGAGGTTGGGGACCTGTGGTCCCATCAATGCCCAGGACACTCGGTGGCAATCTATCGTGCAGGCATGTATTATGCCCGGCTGCCCGCGCATTTAGAGCAGAAATTAAAGCCAGAAATAGGATTCTTAGAAAATACATGTCATGGTCAAATAAATAGCTGAACCACCCGTACGAAAAAACTATGTGTTATGCATAATTGAAGAATATGCATATTTTTCGCATAAGTTATGCATAATTTATGGATAAATTATGGAAATCTTACGCATTTCCTGCCTGTTGGGAGGTAGATAACCCGAAGGAAACCCATAAAAAAGGGGCAGGATACACATAAAATAAAAAAAAACACGAAAAATATTATGCATATTTCGCATTCAGCAAAATATGCATAAAATATGCATAGAAAACAAGGAGGAAAGGCGAAATTATGTGTTTACTATGCATATATTATGCATAACCTATCCCTTTCCTATGTGTTGTCGGAAATCTACCTATTTTCTTCGTGTTTTTTTTTTTTTTGCATATTTTATGCATAAATTTCGCATATATTCAGGGAAAGTTATGGATAAGTTATGCATAATCCAGTGGACATATATTATGGGTTTTCTTCGGGTTTCCTTCGGGTATATTATGTGTTGAGCCATAAAACTCTCTGGGTGACAGGAAGGAAAGTTTGTCAGATGAGTTACGCCGTAACAACTTATAGGCGGCGCCAGTAGTATTGAGAAATGAACTGCCACCGGTCATTTGAGGCAGCTTATGGGGTTAATTTCTTATACTCTGTTTTTCTTCTACCGGGCTTTTATTTGACAATTTAGCCCATACAACCTATATATTACCTGAAAGGTCTTATGAAGAGGAATTCATTAGCAACAGCAGCAGCAGTAGTAGTAGTAGTAGTAGTAGTAGTTGTAGTAGTAGTAGTAGTAGTAGTAGTAGTAGTAGTAGTAGTAGTAGTAGTAGTAGTAGTAGTAGTAGTAGTTGTTGTAGTAGTAGTAGTAGTAGTAAAATTGCATAGGCACATAAGGCTCTGTTACCAAACCTCTGTTATTGTCACTTTTTCTGCCATTTTGCGACATTGTTGTAGTAGCAGCTGCAGCAACAGTAGTTGAAGTAGTAGTAGTAGTAGTAGTAGTAGTAGTAGTAGTAGTAGTAGTAGTAGATCATTGTAGCCATAGTAATAGTGAACATGTATAGGGAAGAGATCTGTCACCAGAACTTTTCAGATGAGTGGGTGTTATCTTTAATACGTTCATATTGATAAAAATAGTTATACTACTACTACTACTACTACTACTACTACTACTACTACTACTACTACTACTACTACTACTGCTGTTATCAAACAGAATGAAAGCTTTTCTATGCAAATTGGGTATTATAATTAATATCAATATTGTCATTATCATTAACATCATTATTATTATTATTATTATCATTATTATTATTATTATTATTATTATTATTATTATATCATTATTATTATTAACATTATTATTATGATTAGTATTTGTATTATTAGTAGTATGTATATGTAGTAGAAACATACACAGCAGAGAGAGTTTCTGCCACAGGGATGATCCACCTCATATTAGATTTATCACTAAGGTACAGCAGCCAAAATATGCGAGTATTATAAAACTCTATGACACATCCGACTAACCTATCCTGAGTCTGCTTCGATCAGGCTATGTATAACTGGGGGAAGAAATTACTAGATACAGAAAGCCCTGATAAAATGTGGAAGTTGTCTGCGTTATTTGTGTGTGTGTGTGTGTGTGTGTGTGTGTGCGTGTGTGTGTGTGTGTGTGTGTGTGAGAGAGAGAGAGAGAGAGAGAGAGAGGGGCTGTCGAACATAGATGAGGCCACCGCACCCCGTTTTTACAGCAATAACTGGTAGACAGCCCTAAACAAAGTCAGCCAGAATATTTCCTGGCCGCAATCCCCTTCGGGGATGTTCGCGGCATAGATGCACTGATAAGACCAGCCTGATGCTGAGACTATGGAGGGATGAGAACGGCGCAGGTATAGGCTGTCTGCTAGTTAGTGATGCATTGGGTAAGGTTGTCTCAGCTCTGTAAGGTGATCTCAGATATGTAGGACAGTCTCTCTCTCTCTCTCTCTCTCTCTCTCTCTCTCTCTCTCTCTCTCTCTCTCTCTCTCTCTGTATTTTCTGAACCCTGTCCCCAGTCATCATTTGAAATATACTTTCCCTCCTTTTCTATAGTGGCAGGGAAAAATAAATTTAAACTTATTTTCTGTCCCCAGTAAACGGGAGTGAGAATAAATTTAAATTTGTTTTCGCTCCCCCAAAAAACGGAAGTGAACTTAAATATATATTCATTTTCTCTCTCCAATAAACGGAAGTGAAAATAAATTTTAATTTATTTTCACGTTCACACTTAGTCCATCGTATTCTGGCTGCCAGCGGTCTGAGTTTTGTATCTGAGTGCAACTCAGTAGCGATAGTTAGATGCTTAGATAAATTGCTCTCTCTCTCTCTCTCTCTCTCTCTCTCTCTCTCTCTCTCTCTCTCTCTCTCTCTATATATATATATATATATATATATATATATATATATATATATATATATATATATATATATATATATATATGTATATATATATATATATATATATATATATATATATATATATATATATATATATATATATATATATATATATGTGTGTGTGTCTGTGTGTGTGTGTGTGTGTGCATACACACTTGCACACATAGATTATTAACAACCCTCAGAGGGTATGTGATGTAAGAAATACATACTGAAGAGAGTCAATTCTCATGGAGACGGGATGCCGCCTCCACCAGTTCTATCATAACAAAGGTGGCCTCCTGTCCAGCACAGCAGTGACCAACTTTCCCCGTACAGCACGAGCTGCTAGACAGCCCGGAGTACTTCCTGGCCGCATCTCTAGGGGATCAGCATCTTGCTGATAACCACACTGTATGGCCAAGACCTGGGCAGGGAAAGGTGGAGGCGGCAGCTCGTCTTCACTTAGGGTGATGGGTACCATTGCAAGTCAGTTAAAAGCCCTGTCCCAAAACACACCTATAAGCAGCATAAGCCTATAACTAGGTGTATCCCAGGTTCCTGAGTGTCATCAGGTAGAGAATAGCATTGCCACCAGTCATTATCCAATCCATATTCTGCTTTATTTCAAAATTTACAACTTTTCTTTCAAATGACATATTCTCATTAATTACGCAGGCGATGGTTACTGCAGGTTCAGAGTTACTTTAGGGATATCATTGACTATGCCCAATAAAAAATATTTTTTGAATTCTTTTTACTGCTGAAGATTTTTACACTCGCAGGCCATTTTAGTTAGAAATCTCCACACCAACTACATTTGATAACCTCGCGTGCTCATAGCTAGCATCTATTTACAGCACCCTGACCACCATGCCATGCTCTTGAGATCGTCGAGGTTTTTGCAAACACTTAAGTTTACTTTCAATATTTATTTTGTTAATTAATACAACTGCTACCGTTACTACTTTTACTTCAGCTTCTACTACTACTACTACTACTACTACTACTACTACTACTACTACTACTACATGTACTACTACTACTTCATGTACTACTACTACTACTACTACTACTACTACTACTACTACTACTACTACTACTACTACTACTACACCTGATGTAGTAGAAACATACACAGCAGAGAGAGTTTCTGCCACAGGGATGATCCACCTCATATTAGATTTATCACTAAGGTACAGCAGCCAAAATATGCGAGTATTATAAAACTCTATGACACATCCGACTAACCTATCCTGAGTCTGCTTCGATCAGGCTATGTATAACTGGGGGAAGAAATTACTAGATACAGAAAGCCCTGATAAAATGTGGAAGTTGTCTGCGTTCTTTGTGTGTGTGTGTGTGTGTGTGTGTGTGCGTATGTGTGTGTGTGAGAGAGAGAGAGAGAGAGAGAGAGAGAGAGAGAGAGAGAGAGAGAGAGAGAGAGAGAGAGGTCAGACTCTGCCTATGGCAGGAAGTGATCGTAGATAAGGCCGGAGACAATGTACTTATAGTCCCAGGGGAAGGATGCGTTAGTTCACCAACTGGCAGAGGTATATACTAGTAATCCATTTGAGACAGCTCATTTTGAGAATTTATCATGTGCTAAATCTTAGATATGAAACCAGCCGGTCAACCTGAAAAGGGCTAGCCTCAACAAATAACCAAAAAGTCGTGTTTGGCGCAATGCTCAAATGGTGCTGGCGCACAGGTTTCTTAGTGATGCAAATGATACAAGAGACCTGAGTGGTGCGTGCTCCCTCGTGACCTTACGCTGATGCCAGATCAGAAACCTCTGTAGCGTCCAGCCGTTTCTGTAACACATATCGTAATTGGTCTCCCCCTACAAATCCATCTTTTCTTCATCTAAGGTTAAATGTTACCCTTTTCCTTATCATCATCATTATCATTATTATTATTATAATTATTATAATGACAGTAATAATATAGTAAAAAGTGAATATATATATATATATATATATATATATATATATATATATATATATATATATATATATATATATATATAAATATATATATATATATAAATATATATATATATATATATATATATATATATATATATATATATATATATATATATATATATATAGAGAGAGAGAGAGAGAGAGAGAGAGAGAGAGAGAGAGAGAGAGAGAGAGGAGAGAGAGAGAGAGAGAGAGAGAGGTCAGACTCTGCCTATGGCAGGAAGTGATCGTAGATAAGGCCGGAGACAATGTACTTATAGTCCCAGGGGAAGGATGCTTTAGTTCACCAACTGGCAGAGGTATATACTAGTAATCCATTTGAGACAGCTCATTTTGAGAATTTATCATGTGCTAAATCTTAGATATGAAACCAGCCGGTCAACCTGAAAAGAGCTAGCCTCAACAAATAACCAAAAAGTCGTGTTTGGCGCATGCTCAAATGGTGCTGGCGCACAGGTTTCTTAGTGATGCAAATGATACAAGAGACCTGAGTGGTGCGTGCTCCCTCGTGACCTTACGCTGATGCCAGATTAGTAACCTCTGTAGCGTCCAGCCGTTTACTGTAACACATATCGTAATTGGTCTCTCCCTACAAATCCATCTTTTCTTCATCTAAGGTTAAATGTTACCCTTTTCCTTATCATTATCATTATCATTATTATTATTATTATAATTATTATAATGACAGTAATAATATAGTAAAAAATGAATATATATATATATATATATATATATATATATATATATATATATATATATATATATATATATATATATATAGATATATATAAATATATATATATATATATAAATATGTATATATATATATATATATATATATATATACATATATATATATATATATATATATATATATATATATATATATATATATATATATATATATATATATATAGAGAGAGAGAGAGAGAGAGAGAGAGAGAGAGAGAGAGAGAGAGAGAGAGAGAGAGAGAGAGAGAGAGAGAGAGAGAGAGAGAGAGGTCAGACTCTGCCTATGGCAGGAAGTGATCGTAGATAAGGCCGGAGACAATGTACTTATAGTCCCAGGGGAAGGATGCGTTAGTTCACCAACTGGCAGAGGTATATACTAGTAATTCATTTGAGACAGCTCATTTTGAGAATTTATCATGTGCTAAATCTTAGATATGAAACCAGCCGGTCAACCTGAAAAGGGCTAGCCTCAACAAATAACCAAAAAGTCGTGTTTGGCGCATGCTCAAATGATGCTGGCGCACAGGTTTCTTAGTGATGCAAATGATACAAGAGACCTGAGTGGTGCGTGCTCCCTCGTGACCTTACGCTGATGCCAGATCAGAAACCTCTGTAGCGTCCAGCCGTTTACTGTAACACATATCGTAATTGGTCTCCCCCTACAAATCCATCTTTTCTTCATCTAAGGTTAAATGTTACCCTTTTCCTTATCATTATCATTATCATTATTATTATTATTATAATTATTATAATGACAGTAATAATATAGTAAAAAGTGAATATATATATATATATATATATATATATATATATATATATATATATATATATATATATATATATATATATATATATATATATATATAAATATATATATATATATAATATAATATATATATATATAGAGAGAGAGAGAGAGAGAGAGAGAGAGAGAGAGAGAGAGAGAGAGAGAGAGAGAGAGAGAGAGAGAGAGGAGAGAGAGAGAGAGAGGTCAGACTCTGCCTATGGCAGGAAGTGATCGTAGATAAGGCCGGAGACAATGTACTTATAGTCCCAGGGGAAGGATGCGTTAGTTCACCAACTGGCAGAGGTATATACTAGTAATCCATTTGAGACAGCTCATTTTGAGAATTTATCATGTGCTAAATCTTAGATATGAAACCAGCCGGTCAACCTGAAAAGAGCTAGCCTCAACAAATAACCAAAAAGTCGTGTTTGGCGCATGCTCAAATGGTGCTGGCGCACAGGTTTCTTAGTGATACAAATGATACAAGAGACCTGAGTGGTGCGTGCTCCCTCGTGACCTTACGCTGATGCCAGATTAGTAACCTCTGTAGCGTCCAGCCGTTTACTGTAACACATATCGTAATTGGTCTCTCCCTACAAATCCATCTTTTCTTCATCTAAGGTTAAATGTTACCCTTTTCCTTATCATTATCATTATCATTATTATTATTATTATAATTATTATAATGACAGTAATAATATAGTAAAAAATGAATATATATATATATATATATATATATATATATATATATATATATATATATATAGATATATATATATATATATAGATATATATACATATATATATATATATATATAAATATGTATATATATATATATACATATATATATATATATATATATATATATATATAGAGAGAGAGAGAGAGAGAGAGAGAGAGAGAGGAGAGAGAGAGAGAGAGAGAGAGGTCAGACTCTGCCTATGGCAGGAAGTGATCGTAGATAAGGCCGGAGACAATGTACTTATAGTCCCAGGGGAAGGATGCGTTAGTTCACCAACTGGCAGAGGTATATACTAGTAATTCATTTGAGACAGCTCATTTTGAGAATTTATCATGTGCTAAATCTTAGATATGAAACCAGCCGGTCAACCTGAAAAGGGCTAGCCTCAACAAATAACCAAAAAGTCGTGTTTGGCGCATGCTCAAATGATGCTGGCGCACAGGTTTCTTAGTGATGCAAATGATACAAGAGACCTGGGCCCGGTAATACAAAGCTCACTTAACTTATACATCTTACGTGAGCTCTACGAGAAAAGATACACTTCACTTACTGGGTAAAACAAAACACACTTATGATACCCTCATGTACTCCAACACTTACGGCCATCTTATCTCGAGGAACAAAAGAGGCTACTTCCAGGAGTAGCTCATTATCAGCATTCACTGCCTCACCTCCTGTGGCTAGCAGCACTTGTCCACAGATGGACAGCATGCTTGAGCCACGGTATGCAGGCATCTCTGGAAGTAAGCTAACTAAAGCCCTTCCATTTAACTGACTACAAAAATTTGTACAAGTATGTTACACACTTGTGCTGTTTTACATTTAGATAAGCACAGACTAAAAAGTATGATTTAGACACTTGAAAAATATTTCAAAATCTATATTGTTGTTGAGTTAAGTTAAAATTAACTTTATTATTATCACTTAATCATCTAGAATACTTTTTATTCACTAATCTTTGTGAAGTTAACTGAAAAAGTCACTATTGATTGGTTTCTAGACAGCTTGCAGGAGTTAAGTGAGGTTAGGGGAGCCCCCTACCACCCTTAGCTTTTTGCGAGAATCTTACGGGCAGCAGGCTCTAAGTGTGCTTTGTATTACTGGCTGTATGTGCTAAGTGAGGCGTAAGATAATATTTAAGATAAGAGTGCTTTGTATTACTGGGCCCTGAGTGGTGCGTGCTCCCTCGTGACCTTACGCTGATGCCAGATCAGAAACCTCTGTAGCGTCCAGCCGTTTACTGTAACACATATCGTAATTGGTCTCTCCCTACAAATCCATCTTTTCTTCATCTAAGGTTAAATGTTACCCTTTTCCTTATCATTATCATTATTATTATTATTATAATTATTATATGACAGTAATAATATAGTAAAGTGATATATATATATATATATATATATATATATATATATATATATATATATATATATATATATATATATATATATATATATATATATATATATATATAAATATATATATATATATATATATATATATATATATATATATATATATATATATATATATATATATTATATATATATAGAGAGAGAGAGAGAGAGAGAGAGAGAGAGAGAGAGAGAGAGAGAGAGAGGGAGAGAGAGAGAGAGAGAGAGAGAGGTCAGACTCTGCCTATGGCAGGAAGTGATCGTAGATAAGGCCGGAGACAATGTACTTATAGTCCCAGGGGAAGGATGCGTTAGTTCACCAACTGGCAGAGGTATATACTAGTAATCCATTTGAGACAGCTCATTTTGAGAATTTATCATGTGCTAAATCTTAGATATGAAACCAGCCGGTCAACCTGAAAAGGGCTAGCCTCAACAAATAACCAAAAAGTCGTGTTTGGCGCATGCTCAAATGGTGCTGGCGCACAGGTTTCTTAGTGATGCAAATGATACAAGAGACCTGAGTGGTGCGTGCTCCCTCGTGACCTTACGCTGATGCCAGATCAGAAACCTCTGTAGCGTCAGCCGTTTACTGTAACACATATCGTAATTGGTCTCCCCCTACAAATCCATCTTTTCTTCATCTAAGGTTAAATGTTACCCTTTTCCTTATCATTATCATTATCATTATTATTATTATTATAATTATTA
>OZ012700.1:9852940-9875965 GCA_963942565.1 Maea johnstoni | reverse complement strand
TATATATGTATATATGTATATATATATATTATATATATGTATATATATATATATATATATATATATATATATATATATATATATATATATATATATATATATATATAATATATATATATATATATGTGTGTGTGTGTGTGCGTGTTCGGCTAGAACGTAGGCTACTATTGGATAAGATGCAGAAGGTTTATAGTAAATGGACAGTGCAGGTGTTAGGTAGACACCTGTGAGGTTTTGCGTGAAGCATACTCAGGTTTCAAGTTTATTGTTTTGGCGGCAAGGTTATTTCGCCCTTGGTGATTTGACAATCAATTACCCGCTTGTACCTGGCAATCCAGATTGAACTCTGGGAGTAGCACGCGATCAGAACACAATTCCCCACTCAGGTATTTGTATTATCTCGAGGTAGGATCCCCACTGACGTCATAGCCCAACCCTGTCGTGCCTCGCAGCTACCTGGAGGCACGTTTCCTGCCGTGGGATTTGCTATGCCGTGAATCATGACTAAACATAAACAGGTTGTGTTTTGCCTATGCATATTCATATGACAGGTGCGCGCACTGCTTCTTTGATGACTAAATATGTCCAAAAATAACATGAGAAATAACATTTCGAAAAATAAGCCAAGAACGTCAATTACCCACGTAGCTAGCTTGCGAATCAACGCAGCGTCCAGTGCTGAGGTCAGGGACCAGTGGCCGCATAAATGTCCAGGAAACCCGGTGGCAAACGATCGTGCAGTCATGTATTATGCCCGGCTGCCCGCGCATTTAGAGCAGAAAATAAAGCCAGAAATAGGATTCTTAGAAAATACATTTCATGGTCAAATAAGTAGCTGAACCAGGAAACAGTTCATACCTGTCTTAAACAAATAAAGCAAATGGAATCTTTTCATTCGGATAGGCTATATGTACTAAACCACCATTAACCCTTTCAATGCCACACACGCATTTGTGCGTGAGAGGCAACATATCCTAGAGATTGATACAGTAACGCATGTTAGCGTCCGATCTAACTAAATTCATATAAAGAAAAGCATGGCTCGCCTATCTCAAATACCCCCTGCATAGCTCGAAAATTATGTTATGGGCTGTCAGAATTATGTGCTTGATTCAAGGTTCATTGATAGCTCGCATGACTATAGTTGACCAGGATTGTATAAGATCTTCAGAAATAAGCACCAGGTAATGGATTTTGGCAAAAAGAAATCTCCATTACAATTCGGTATCAGACATTTAGAATGAGATTACAATTTGGACTCTCAAGGAGTAATCACGTGGGCATGGGGAGAACAGAGACTTCAATTCCTTGACAGAGTAGAATCGATGCTAATCATAGAAACGGATAACTATTGCATAAAATCAGATTAACAAACACGTCCTTACAATTTTAAAAAGAGTACTCCCCAGCAGGATGCGCCCTCTGCACTCCTTTAGAGTAGACATAAGATTGTGAGATTATACGAATGCCGTATCGATACATTATCGCAGGAACTGACAGATGAGGGGTTTAGTGCGCGGAGGAGTAACTATGGCATACTTAACCATTGTCAGTCACATTTGTATTTTTCCCCTAGGCCACTCCAATTTATTTACTTGTCCTTACGTGCTCAGGAGGTAGAAAATGAGCCATTTTGGAATAAAAAAAAAGTTGAAAAATGTGACTTTTTTATTTTTTTTTTTTTTTTTTAGAGTCTGTCGACTAGGACTGGTAGCGATATGTTTCTACCAGCCTATTCTCAACTAAATAAAATCAATCAATCTATTAATCCCTGTAACCTGATGGGTGGGAGGTATACCTCCTCAAGTCTGAGGCTCTACTACAGCAATGATAGCATCCTGTAGTTGATTGAATCACACTTACAAAGAATATTCTTAAAACTTGCACTTTTTTTTTGGAGTCTGACAGAAAATTTCAAAACCACTTTCGTCCGTAAGACACCAAAGATGACTTTTTTTTTCTTTTTTTTTTGGAGTCTGACAGGATTATTTTTCCAAAAAAAGCTCGTAAGACAAGTAATAGGATGTTCTAGGAACTATTCTGCTGAGCGGCGCTTCACGCCGGATGCGGACCAAAGTGGGTCAGCCGGTATAGCGTGCGCTCTGCCTGGCAGTCACATACATACATGGCAAAAGGAAGCCTTCAAACCACGCGTTTAAAAGTCGCTTATAAAAACGTTTTACACGCGATTCACTTTCCCCTCTATCTTGGAATAATATACATAAATTGCTTATATTCATCTAAGACTACTAGACGGCGCATTGGACTGCTGGTTCTGAGAAATCAATAGAAACTCCTTAGGCATACTGTATTGGGTTATTCGACAAGGTGACAGTGACATCTAAACTTAAAGTCCATTTACAGGTCATTGTCAGATCTCCTTTGAAAATCTCAAAAAGTGGGGCCGTATAGGAGGCATCCGAAGTGCCACCTTATACATTTGCATATTTCATGTCTAAAATTGAAAGTTCATTATACCGTTATGCAGCTGGTGGATAATTTATCCAATACAAGGTGATGTGAAAAATTACTGAAACCCTGGCACATTGGTACTCATCTGAGAGTACACACGAATCTATCCAATGAATACCAACATGGCAGGGTTCAGATGGTTTTCAAAACTCTGCATTTTTCTGAGAATAGACGAAAGAAGTCTCAGCATAGAAAGGGTTAAACTACATCACCATTATAATTTTCTCATACCTTGTTTAAGCTTTCATTGTTAGGTCCAATATCTAGAATAAAAAGGGGGGGGGGGGGGGAGTCACCAGTCATGCCGTCCAGTACGGACATAGAGAGAGGCACACAGACACACACATATATGTATGTATGTATGTGTATGTATATATATATATATATATATATATATATATATATATATATATATATATATATATATATATATATATATATATATATATATATTCATGCATATATACACGAATAATACATCAACAAGCTTGTGTCGCATAGGCTATAGTTCAGTTTTATGGATGCATGGGTGTGATTAGTTTAATGGTATTGAACCTTACTATATGCAACGATATCTTATTGTGGATGTTCTGTGTTGCACATGTAAGGTTCAATGCCATCATTTAACTGTAGCAGGGATGGTTTTGCAAAAAAAACAATAAACGGAGCCCAATGTCAGGCAGCTTTGTCTTGAAAGTGTCATTAATCAATACCAATATGATATGCCTTCCCCCAGCAAATATTCTGGATGATTCGTAATAGAAAAAATATATACTATTTAGGTTAACAATATATTTGTTGCATTTGCGCTAATCCAAAATTTAAAATTACATCCATTCCGTAAATATTTCCGGCCTTTACAAAATCAATATGGTGGACATTTACAAGTTATTCAACTCGATCGCTGGTTGGAAATTGAAAAAAAGTCTGATTAAGTCTAATTTAAACGGCGCTGTCATTAATTAATGACAGCAATACATAGACCTAGACGTCGGTGACTGAAAAGAGGGGAAATACGTTTCCCAACCCTTTGTACGTGTCCGGTTTTGGTTCCGTGTTGGTTTTGGTCGGAAGCCTGCTGACCTTAGATAAATAAAAAAACAAAAACAAGTGGATATGATACCAGCCGGTCAACCTCAACAGGCTAGCCTCAGCCAATAGTCTAAAAGTCGAGCTCTGAGCATGCTCAGATGATGCTAGCGCACAGGCTTCTCTGTAATGTAAATTATACGAGAGCCTTGATTGGTCCTTGTTACCTCGTAACCCCACCCTGATGCCAGATCAGAAACCCCTGTCGTGTCCAACCCTTCACTATAGCGCATATAATAATTATTCTCTCGCTACATATCCATTCTTTTCTTCGTCTAAGCTGATAATATAGTTTATGGGAGACGACACTAAACCCTAGTCCCGCTATATAACACCAGAACTCAATACAAGGGTGCTAGCCCGGTTTCGGTACTCAACCAGGGTTATTTCAATAATAGTGAACCTTACCATATGCAACGACTGTGGATGTTCTGTGTTCCACATGTAAGGTTCAATGCCATCATCTAACTTGATGTTAGCAGGGACGGTTTGCCAAATTGGCATAAAACACATAAACGGAAACAATGCTAGGCTTCTTGGTCCTTAAAGTGTCCTTAACTATCATAGTGTATGTCTAGTTCCAGCAAATATGGTGGACATTTTGAAATAGAAACAATACGTACTATTTAGGTTAATAATATACTTGTTGCATTCGCGCTACTCCACATTTCTAATTAAATCCGTCCTGTAAATAATTCCGGCTTCCACAAAAACTTTATGATGGACATTTACAACCTGTCCCGATTGATAGCCGGCTGGAGTTGAAAAGAGTCTGATATAGTCCGAGAGGCTGATATAGTTAAGTTTACAAAGTTTTTGAAATAAACATACTGATGTCCTTAGATGTGTTAAATGTGGGTAAAGCGCTTAAGTATCACACAAATCAAGAACATAAGCATTTTCCTCAGTTTTGATTAATTTCTGGCTCCCATTGCCATGGCCACCACTAAAACTACCAAAAAAACACATGAATGAACTCCTACGGTTGAGAGCTTGATTCTGATACCCAAATTTGGAATGATGTCTAAAATAAATTATGCAAATTAACGTATAAAACGTGCCAGAGTCATCCAAGAATGCTGATTAAGAGGTAGTAACACTGAAAAATTAGCTTGGTATCTGTCATTTTCAGAATTAGTGCCCTGATATTGGGTAGAATTACCGGATACCTACTTTAAACAAAAAATGCTTCAATAGGTAACTTTTTCTGGATTTTGCGCCTGACTGATATTTACTCGAAAGGATTTTTGCAATGAGCATGCTGCCACGCAAATGTTTTTATATACTGGTCGTCTTGTAATATATATATACATGTATATATTATACAAATATGCCATGCCAGTGGGGGTAACATGATGGAATGTTTCCTCCCGAGGGGAGACATTCCATCATATTACCCACACTGGCATGGCATATTTGTTTTATTATACCGAACAAACCCCATTTGTAATTTAAACAAAGCAAGGTCACAGATGACTGGTGATTCACACGTTCCCAGCTAGGTGTCGCTAGTGGCAACGGGCAACATGAAGCCCTCACTGATGGCATCAGGCAACATGATGATTGTTCACTGTTAAGTCAGCCAATCACGGCTTAAGATCTTCAAGTGAGGTATAATAAATATATATGTATATATATATATATATATATATATATATATATATATATATATATATATATATATATATATATATATATATATATATATATATATATATACATATATATATATACATATATATATATATATATATATATATATATATATATATATATATATATATATATATATATATATATATATATATATATATATATATATATATATACATCTTGTGACGCATAGGCTATGCTAAGTTTTAGGGTTACGTTGGTGTGATGTGTCTACGGTCTAAGTGGTTTGCAATCGCCATTAAGACAGTGGAGCTCATCTATCTTCCTTTTTATGACAGCTCTGAAACGGGTCATTGTATTTACCGAAGCTGTCGGCACTGACTGAGTGAAGAAACCCATTTATCCCCACTGCCCGCCACCAGCAATGTTTCGCCACTTCTTATTGCTTTATAAATATTACAGCATGTTGCCATAGTATTATTTAGACATTTTTCCTACCCTCGTTCATTGCCCTCGCACGGTGTCATGGCAACTATATGTAAACAACTTTTAAAATGGCCTTGGTTCATCAATTAAATGCACTTTTCCCACGAATTAAAAAAAATATATATAGTATATTGCCACAGCAATGTATAGACATTATTTTCTGCCACACAGTGCAACTATGACAGGATTAAAGTGTTTTCTGGCCTCATTTTTTTGCCCGCGTGCGCTGTCAAGGCAACCACATGTAAACAACATTTTAAAGAGGCCTTGTTTTCACAAATTACATGCTTTTTGAGCAGAAAACAATATCTTCCATGCCCTAATAGTAGCCAATAAGACCTCGCCAGGCAGCTGAGTTGGAAACTCTAAGGCCTCGGGAGGTCGGGTGCATCTTACAGACTCTGGCCTGAGCCCCTCGGCTCTGAGATACATCAGACCACCCTTAGTCTTGGGTTTTCCAACACGACAGCCTGGCTGGTACTTTACCCCTATAATAGTTTACACGCGATCCAGACATGATGGGAATGTCGTTTGCACGTAAAATGCATCAATATACGCGCGTAAATGCGAAGATATATGGAAAGTAAAGAGACCATGATTGCCTACAGCTATTCCGATTGGAAAAATAATTAAACGCGCATCTGTAGTTTTGTAGATATTGTATAAAACATATGTTATCATACGCGAACATTGTTTGAAGGCATTCGCTTGCCTTAGTATGTCACAGACACACTCTATAAATACCCGCACTCTTCAGCGAGTGGTCCGCATGCGAGTGGCGCCATCTATTAGCGGTGAGCGCGGGAAGAACATCCTATTAAATTGGAGTGGCCCTACCAACTTCTGATGCCATATTGCTATGGCGAATATTGGCAATACTCCAGTACCAGGTTATTCATGCATGATGATCTAATAAAATTCTTTATCCACCGTGCTTATGTGACGTGTCAAAATGAGTTGGCAGTCTGGGCATAATACACGGCCACACGTCCGATTGCCACCCCATTTCCTAGACATTGACGACCTCACAACTGAACGTAGCTTTGATTCGCAAGTTCCGTGGGACATGGATGCGCTTGGCTCATTTGTCGACATGTTATCTAAGGGTGTTTTTTCATTTCAAATTGTACAATTGTCTTTTGCTGACTTCCGGTCGACTGGTGCAAGAATTAAATGTCTTTACTCCATCCCACCACAGGCACCTCTTATTAAGACGTACGCCCATGGTTACAGCAATAATATTCACTATTGGTGAAGCTCATTAATCATAGTCAGATCGAGATGAATTATGCAAGAACGAGATCGATATCATTGAAATGAATATGTGTGTACACTATGATTGCCATCGATCTCTCTGGCGCAACAAATGCAGGATGGTATTCGATATCGAAACCCCTTTAATTAGGCGCTGGCCATTTTCAGTTGACTGTATCCTTATTGCTTAAACTTGTATGTATTGTATTGTATGTTTATTGATTGTACTGGTATGGTACAAAATCATAGCAGATACAAAAAAGTACAGAAATAAAATAAAGAAGAGCCAACTGGCTAACAGAAAAGCAACTTACAAAATAATAAAATTAAGTTACAGAAAGCAAAAATACAGTAAATGACACAGTGACAAAACTGTCATGATGGGTTCGAAAACATATACTGTATAACTGGTTAATTTGGCGTGTACTTAAGTTGGCGTTTTCTTTTCAAAAAAGTATTTTCCCTGTATTTATTTTGGCGTCTGGAGCAGTCAGAATAACGCCATCCTCATGTAGACATATTTTTATGCGATCTTTAATTTGGCGTTGATGGGCATTCGCCTAAAAACGCCAAATTAAAAACCACGCTAAATTAACCAGTTATACAGTAACTAATCACAACAGAGTTGTATCCTACTAGGTATCAGGGTTTACTATTAAGTGAGAAAAATGATACCAGGAGAACACCAAGTGAACTACCGAACACAAATACACTTCCTGCAAAAAGCCCATAGAGTCTTTGAAAAATATAGATTAAAAAACAAAAAAATGATACAAATCAAATCCACTTTTCCCGAACGAATGTGTAATATCGTGGTTATTTACTGCCTGTTGCCAGCAGTACTGTGCTGGTAAAGATTATTTGCGAACTAGCCCTATAAAACACCGGAAGAGCAAGACTGTATCGAGTGTTTATCAAGTGTTCTCATCTAGAACACGTGTAAAGTATTCTCAACCTGTTCTCTTCACCTGTGGATTCATTCCCAGCCATTAGCTTATGCAGACCTAGAGGAACACATGTCTCGAAATGTATCTTACTGTTTAAGGTATGACGAAACTCTTATACTATTCAGTTTGATTTTCCTGAAACTTTGCATGACGAAAGAACAAAGCAGAGTACTTTTCAAAACCACTTTTATTCAAGGGGTCATCGACTTTTTCAAATATTTTTAAAAGAAAATAATACAATGTATATCATGAACATATCATTTCCCGTTTCTTTCTTTGATAAATATGAGATACTGTAAATCACTTAAGTATAGCGGGAACAATAAGATAGCGATAATAGCGCTCGGCCCATATGCGCTATTATAAAATCCCCGTCTTTATTAAATTCTTAATTGAACTTGCTGCTGCTGTTCCAGTTCACCGCTATACTTAGATCACGCTATCCAGGGCTTTACTGTAATTGCGCTATATAATGTTCACGCCATATTTAAATGATTTACAGTACTGTCTCTGCCTGAAATACGCTTCTGCAGTATGTTGAAATTATTTCTTCGCTGTTTTTAGGAATTATAAGGCAAGAGTAAGGATGCAAAAACACGTTTTTAAGCCGTTATTATACAGTACCAGCTTTCAATCCCTGCACTGAATGCACTCAGACTGGACGCTTGTGCAACAAATTGGAGAAAGGCTTCCGTCTGACTGGTGTAGAAATTGAATGCCTTCACTGTACTTTTCTAAGTATCATTAAATGCATTTCAAATAAATGTTACGTGTCTACACCTCTGTAGTTGTAACTGATAAAATAATATGAAAAAAAGGTTTAGGTTGTGTGACCGTTGACGTTGTATACATGTTGACATTTAAAGGAGGTTTCATTCGTTTAATCTCCTTTATACACTATATGAATGGCAGTGTCCGTCTGAGGCGGCATTTCGGGCACAATATCGACAATAGGTGGCGCCTCTGCGGCGCAATTCTCTACCCCTATAAGCCACTGTATTATTCGCTCTTTTTTCTCCTCATCCACAACGCCATCTATAATCCCGTCGTTTCTAAAGCCTTCTGTATTTCTACGTCTTTCACACGTGTTGCCCTTTTTCGAGGTATACATTGTTTTGGTAAAGTTTCCGCAGCTCCCCCTACCGTCGTATCTATTAACTACCCTCCTCTGAGAGGTCGCCACTGTCGCGGGTCGAGGTTCCAACCTTCCGGATGGAGTTTTTTTGTCACGTGATTGTCCTCCTCGCAGGGTACTGAGGATGCTGTCGGAATGTTTTCGCTGTAGACTGGGTCGGTTCTCCACTGCCATTTCTATGAACTGATAAGAGAGATTCCTAGTCAGACCCTTTCTGTCTGATTGTCGTCCATCTCCATTTTGATGCTTTTTCTCTGCAAGGGTGTTTTGTGAAATGCCACCCGTGTCCCTTACAATGTTCAGATGCCGGGGTCTGACCTTAATTTTGGCTTTCTTGGTCTCTTTGTTTCTGCACGAGTCATTGTTTTCGAATAATTTCCCCACCCTCATTAGGGGTGGACTAGGGGTATCCGGGCATACCCAGGTGCGGGCACGTTTCTGGGTGTAATCGACATCCAGGGTTGAGGCCGGGTTCTTTGGGATAATGATTGGTGTGAAACTTCGCACTTGACGAGATCTCGTGGACAGTGACGAGACTTCAAATTTCGGTGGGGATGGCGATTTTTCTGCCCGACAGTTGATACTATTGGTAGATCCAGCACCCTTTATTTCATCCGAGACCTCCCCGCTATTATCTACCCACACACCTGTAGGAAGAGGGCTTGAGCGTGTATTTCCACTGTGAGAAGTTTGCAGGGAAATCGGCGGCAACGCTTCTTGATTCCCCGTTGTGTCTTTGTCGCCCCCTGGCGGTGGATATAGGAAACAATAGTCCTTGTCAACTTTGGTTTTTGTCTGTTGTTGTTGACAGTGATTGCCCATTACAGAAACACTCTGCCTCGTGCCGGGCCGTCCAGCGACCCGTATTGGCGCACCCGACGCTACCCTGGGGTTCAGATGGGGTGCTACGTACGGGCACGGCGAGGGGGATCGACTCGCACCCTTGCCACCCTTAGTAGCACCCGTGCCCAATGAGCTGACCATTATACCACCACCCGTCGACTCTCTCACCTCTAAGTCCATGGTGCAACAATAAGATGACCATCACCAGCCGCGGCAATATATACAACACGGGTACTCCGTTTCACTCCACCATTGACAAGTTTACCACTATTTATATTCTACGTGGCAAGAAAATGACGTTAAGTAAATTTCCAAATCCAACAAATCCGAAACACGTCATCCTTCATTTCTTCGCGTAAGAGATCCATTGCTTCCTCCACCAGTAACAGGATGCGAGTCAGGATGTATCTCTAGTGTGGAATAAAGAATGGGAAATTCCAAATCCCAAATATAAAACCTCAGATAAGATGTTCCCTGCTTGAAGAGGTCATTATCTGTCCCGCATGACTGGAACAGGTGACGTCACTGTGTACCTTGAAAAACCCGTTGTCTTGAAGAGATCGATCAAATAAATGAAGAATCATTGTGTGAGTATCCTTCACCGGTCCGTCTCAAGTCGGCATTCCTACTGATTCCACACAGCTGCTGGTCTACGCAGCACAGGTAATTAAAGACATACGTAACCCTTCCTGGTGGTCCATCTCCAGGGACGAATCGATTGCCGTACAGTGCGCATGCGTGGGAAGATATCGATATTTCTTGGCTGATTTCGCCGTGCTGGCGGATTAGTTTATATAGAGCAGGGTGAGTCACACACCGTATTCCAGGTAGCAGTAAATATTTAGTATTGTTACAAGATGCTGCCAGTTCGGTCAGTTTGACCATAAGACGCCAACGCATGCCGGGTAATATCATAGGCTGTAGCTCATACATACATACATACATACATACTAGGGCTGTCATTGTTTAGAATTTTTTCTCGATTCGATATATTGATAAATTGTTTTCGATTTCGATTATTTCGATACGATGCATTGATATATTAATAGAAATGCTATCTATGCCAAGATGGAAAATCATGAAGCATTTATGCTGTTTTTTTCACCATTTTATGAGGGTCCTGCCTCTTTTTACTGCTTCTTCTTGGAATGCAACAAGAAAAGTGAGGCATAACCATGTAGAGAAATGCTTTTAGAAAGTATGTGACTAGCAACTACAGCAATATTCAGCTCTGAATTACTTCTCTAAGTGTCCATTTTCATGTTTTTGATATTTCGATACATTGCGATACGTATTGACAAGTGAAAGCAGGCTGTATTGTTTAAGGAAAGTTATCGATATATCGATATGCCCCATATCAATGACACCCCTAATACATACATACATACATACATACATACAGACAGACAGACATACATACATACATGTTTACGAATATATATATATATATATATATATATATATATATATATATATATATATATATATATATATATATATATATATATATATATATATATATGTATATATATATATATATATATATATATATGTATATATATATATATATATATATATATATATATATATATATATATGTGTGTGTGTGTGTTTGTGTGTGTGTATGTATGCATGTATGTAGGTAGGTAGGTAGGTAGGTCCGTCGGTAGGCAAGTAGGTAGGTAGGTAGGTAAGTAGAAAAATATATACATATATATATATATACATATATATATATATATATATATATATATATATATATATATATATATATATATATATATATATATATTATATATATAAAGAGAGAGAGAGAGAGAGAGAGAGAGAGAGAGAGAGAGAGAGAGAGAGAGAGAGAGAGAGAGAGAGAGAGAGAGAGAGATGACTACAAAGGAAATGTAATGATAGCTGAGTTTCCAAATTGCAAAGCACGTGTCTTGTTTTTGATCCAGCAGTTACAGGTGCTTTTAGAGAATCCATTGACCGGATATAGGGACTGGTTTAGCCCAAACATTCGCGTGCAGGCAAGGCAATGTTTTGATCAAGTCTTGATCAACTGAGCCTTGTTTTGCTATGAATATCACATGAGGACTCCAAGACTTGAAGCCTCCTTCTGCCAACAGGTCAAGTGGTATTCATTGGCGTAATTAAGGGTCTGGATGGATTTACAATTGAAACACCATATAAAACTACAAAAACTATTTGAGAGAGAGAGTTGTTGTTTATGTGCTGAGTATCATTTCTCCAACGCACATTTTCTAAGTAGGCGTTTGCTACTATGAACTAACCCGTTTTACCAGTAGTGCAAAATGGAAGAACCTGAAAATGCTCTTGAACAGCGTCCCCAAATGTTTTCTTTGAATCTCTCCTGTTTTCTAGTACAACGCCCTTTATAAATACTATGAAGAGTACATACCTAAAAGGTACTAAATTGATTGACAAAATGGTCACAGAGATTAACTTGCAATCGACAAGTTAATATATATATATATATATATATATATATATATATATATATATATATATATATATATATATATATATATATATATATAAATATATATATATATATATATATATATATATATATATATATATATATATATATATATATATATATATATATATATATATATGTAAATGATCATTATCAATAACTGTAGCATGGCAAACACAAGGCCTGGTAAGACATTTAATGCAATACACAGTATGGTATTCAAGTCAAAATGTTATTTCAGAGAACTGTGTCAATCTGTCCTGCGACCTGATAAGGAACCATCACGTAATGGTTCATTTTGGCGTTAGTGATTGAGCCAGTGATGTCGCCACTTCATTTTCACCTTCTTGCCAATCAGTGCAAATAATAGGTACATCATCCAACGATAGATGTCACTCCACTATGCCAAACAAGTGTGGTTGAACCATCACCCTATGGACTATCTTTATGTTTAGTGATTGAGTCAAGCAATAGATGTCGCCACTATTCAATTCCACTGTACCAATCAGTGCACATATTAGGCACATCATCCAAGGAAAGATGTCCCGCTATTATGGCAAGCATATAAGTCTAGCCAAGCGATGGACCACCACCCATCAGACTATGTTGGTGTTTGAACCAGGCAAAAGATGTTGCCAACATTCACTTCCACCACTAACATTCAACTGATGCTATGGAAAAGTTCGCGCCCATGTTTCTCATTGACTTATGTTATCTGACTAGAGATAGCGTCTAGGGAATTATAATAAAACTCTGCTGTTTCATTGGCCTGATCTACTTTGCTGTTATGCTGAGCGATATTGTTATATGCATTGTCTATGTATATGCGCTGATCAACAACATAGATTATTATTGCTTGCTTTGGATTGTCCAATCAGCAATCAGGATTTGTACCATGTGACTGGTCATTAAATCCCCATAATGCCCTGTGACGCAGCGCATTAAATGTCACCTCAAAATGCCCTCAGTCAAACATATATATCACAAGATGATAATAATAAGACCACAAGAAACGTCTTATGCAGGGAAGCAATAATAAAAACCTTAATAACTGTTCACCAGGGCAGTATGTGTATTAAATGTGCGCCTTCAGGCATCCAGACAAGACATCGGGCCTTCGGCCCTCGGTCTGGCCAGGATGCATTCAAGCGCACATTAAATACACATACTGCCCTGGTGAACAGTCTTTAAGGCTTTATTAAGAAGTGAATACTTACTGATGGATATCTGTTCAAGTTTACATTTTCATTTCGTTTTAAGATATGCTTGCGAGATACAAAGGTCAGTATATATATATATAGTTTATTGGCTGTAAGTAACTTACAAAAGGCATATATATATATCAAAAACATTTTCATTGTAACTATACAGACACAATAGATACTGCGGTAACGACTCCACTCCACTAACTCGTGGATATTGGGCCTGCATAAATAATACTGTAAGAGGTCCGAGTTTCCCCTTAAAGGGGTATGGTACCAATTACATATAACCAAAATTAATAAAATAAACAGAACTCAAGAAAAGAGATAAACTGAAAGATTCACATGAGTGCCTAAATTAAGATATGATAGCACTCAAGAATCAAAATACGGTTATACAGAGTTGAAAAACTCTACAGTTAATAATTAAACAGAAAAGGTAAATTCTAACGTATTAATACTCGAAAATAAAGGAAGAAAAAGAAAAATTACATAAATGTATATGCTAGTATGTCCATACCTAACGTATATGTGTGTACGGCAAACGTATAGAAATAGTGTCAGTGTGACACTCAACAATGCCTGTATACATTGGGGTTTGTAAACAAGACTTGACACTGATAAGCAGTTATATGAAGGTGTGTGTTGGGTGTTCTGTGTTAGGTTTGTGCTCCCTATAAAGACACGTCGACGAGTTGACCACTCCAGCTCGAGCTTGGCTTGTCTGGCTTCAGTACTCGAGCCACTCGTGACCGGTGAGTGCAGCTCTAGTAACTGCTAATCAATGTCTGAAATACAAAGACTTGGGGACTGGTGCAAGTACTATGTTTTGATGTTCGTTGTGGGTAATCAATATACGCCCAAGATCATTACACTATTCTTGGAGCCCTATGAACCATCCGCTGGCGGTATAAGTTTTCTATAATGCATGTTTTTTCTGGAATAGATCAATATTTGTTGTGTGTATATTTGTTCTGGGGGGAGTATGTTTTAACGGTTTATGTCTAGCTTTGAGAGAAATGATTCACTTGTAACATCACTTTCCCGTTTGTCATTCAAACAGTTTCCCAGAGTGGCGCATAGTTTATTAAGTCTGCAGGTCACCTATGTGGTCTCTTAACCCATTGATGCCTGGAGATTTAATTGGTGAGTGTCGTCTGGATCTGATATACTTTTTAAAATAACTTTGGAATGAAGCATAGGTTTGAAAAATAATTGAAGGAGAGTTGTAGATAGAGTTCGGATGAACGACTCTCATATATTTGCTAACCATTGCTTTTGCAAAAGAGATATCGCCAACATTGTCAGACGGTTTTGGCTACTGCAGGCATGAATGGGTTACATGGACATATCCATTATTTGATCACTGGATCGTTCCCATGACTTTAATGCATGTGGAGAGTATCGTCACCGTTGCCAAGGTATACCTACATACATCCGCAACGTGCCACTACATAGGCCACGTTATGAACACGTGATACCAATATATCCGTCCACGCCTCCAAGTCGAGCCGGGTCAGCACAGTAAGAAGGGGTAGATTTCTAGTCTCGGTGTGTGCACACACAGGCCAAACGAACATTAACATGAGATCACTAAAACTAGTGAACAAGTTTTTGTTGGTCTTGTACAGTTGCCTGCAGTTGGCAGCTTTTGAGGTTATTCAGCGAAAACTAGAGATGGTCCCATCTCTGAGTGGCAAGATCACACCATCCGTTATCTACGCCACGCTGCCAGACCTGGGCAGGATTGAGTGTTCGTCATTGTGCAACAGTGACGAGAAATGCCTGGCCATTTTCTACGTCGATGGCACGTGCCATCTCACCAACCAAACTGCGAAGAATGCCGCTCACGTGGCCACGCCTTCTGCCGTCTACTTTCGAAAAGGTAAACAAGTTTCAATTTTTAATTTTTTTTGTTTTATCTATTTCCAATAAGCAGTATTTTACAAACGTTAAGGTATTGCATACGTAACAGAAACAGTATGTGGGTAAAAGGTTGTTCGCATTAACCAATGTACGTAGAGTGAAACGGAAATAAGCTGAACACGTACGTGTGGACAACATCTATTGTGATTAACGTTTGCAGATGATAAGTTTATCAAGGATCTTTAGCAATAGCAAATCTAGTCAGGTTTATCCATTATCATGCTTTTGCTATGTTCTCAAATGGATTATACAGGGGAGACTTGTAAGCTAGAACATCAGGTGGTGTGTGTAAACCTTTTTTCTGCTTTGGATTATAGATGGTCAAACTCAATTGAGTAGTAGTAGTAGTATGTTTATTTGCTGTAATTGATATTACAAAATTCATACATCTTACATATAACATGCGCATACAGGCGCAACACATAAACAAGTGACAAAAATAAATTGGCAGGAATATTCATCGTTAGAGTGGCCATATTTTGCTAGTCTCATACTTACATTTTCTAGTAGTTACCCTCTATATTAAAAACACAATTTCAGGGGAAGTGTGTGGTTCCCTATGGTATCTTCTCCAGTCATTTTAATTCCCGCCAATTCTAATTTGTATTAGAATTCCGCCGAATTTCTAATTCCGCCATTTTAATTTCCAGTCAATTTAATTGAGAGCAAGCATCAGCTCTAAAATCTTCCCCTTGGACTAACATATTACCGTTCATGGTGGTCTCTGTGTATGGAACCATGTTATCGAGCTAATTTCTCCTCTCGTTATCGACATATCACCCAGGACATAACAAACATCTATAGTGCAGGGGCAAACATCGAGGTGGCCTACCTTCGATTATTGCATTTTCTTAGTGAAACTTACGTGGATAAAGAAAAAACATTTCTCTACAGGCACGCGTTCATTGATCCGACACTACATAGTATATATATATATATATATATATATATATATATATATATATATATATATATATATATATATATATATATATATATATATATATATTTATATATATGTATATATATGTATATATATATATATATATATATATATATATATATATATATATATATATATATATATATATATATATATATATATATATATATATATATACTGTAGAACACGCAATGTACGCGTCTGTTTATATACAGCGTATATAGCGTGTGATTCCGCTTCGCTATATATAAAAACGCTGTACTTTTTTCTTACTGTACTGGCGCTGTAAGCGGCGGCTACCGTTGCTAACATAAAGATACGCTATGAATTGCGACAACTCCCCAATTCGCTATATTTGGGACACGCGTCTGTAACAACTGCTTATGTAATAATCACGGTTTATGTAATATTAACCGCTTGCGTAATAAAAAATCAACTGCTTATGTAATAACAACCGCTTGCGTAATAAAAAATTAACCGCTTGTGTAACACAACCGCTTGCGTAATACAAAATTAACCGCTTATGTAGCACCAACTTCTTTATGTAATAAACAAAATCTGCTTATGTAATAATAAACCAAATATTGAAAGAAAATAAGTTTTGTTATGGGTGTGCAATGCACAAATAAAGGACCTGCCGTTTTCAACTGCATACATGTATTCGTATCATGGAAGCAGGCACAGACGGAAAGGAGTTGTAGGTTAGCTTGTATTTATTTTATTTGATACGGGGTATTTAATTTAGTTTTGCCTTAGAAGACCAAACACAAATGGAATGGAAACCAGCCGGTCAACCTGAACATGCTAGCCTCAACCAGTGTCAACTAATAGTCGCTAATAGGTGCTCTGGGCACCCCCAGCAGGTGGTGGAGATAAGGTTTCTCTGTAATGTAATCGATGCAAGAGCCCTGATTGGTCCTTGTTCCCACGTGACTTCGCCCTGCTGCCTTATCTGGTAGTTCTGGCATGAGGCCAGCATGTAACTATAGGGCATATAGTAATTGGTCTCTCGTTACATATCCATTCTTTTCTTAATCCAAGGTTTTGCTCAACATACCTGACCCTATTGAAAAATGATTGGCTAAAATTCTTGCATGTATTTACTCTTCTGTGTTTCTGATTTTAAATATATTTTTCTTTTTCTACAATGAATTTGGCCCTACTCCGTGGGGCATTGCTGTGTTAGTTATTCATCCATGACATAGAATAACTAACACAGCAATGCCCCACGGAGTAGGGCCAAATTCATTGTAGAAAAAACATATATATTTAAAATCAGAAACACAGAAGAGTAAATACAGGCAAGAATTTTAGCCAATCATTTTTCAACAGGGTCAGGGGTGGTCCTGATCCCAGATCAATGATGATGATGATGAATGACACTGAATGTGGATGATGATGATGATGATGATGTGGATGATGCATGTATTATGATACTGGTTAATACATGATAGAGGTGATTTAAGGAATGCAGGAAAAATAAGTTGTAAGTTGTTGTGTTGTTTTTTTTCGATTGGTCATGGATGACTGGTAAATGGATATCATCGTTCAGTTCTCATTGTGAACATTTGATGTTCAACGGGGGGGGGGGGGGGGGGAATGTTCCAGCAAAACAGGTATGAAAATCTGGTACTGATAGATGTTTAATTCACAACTCAAAATAATGGTAATTAGTTGTGTTTTTATCAATTATTCATGGATGACTGGTTGAATATTACATAAGCCGTGATTATTACATAAGCAGTTGTTACAGTCGTTTAACTGTTTTGTGTTATTACATAAGCAGTTAACTTCTTATTACGCAAGCGGTTGTATTACATAAGCTGTAGTTATTACATAAGCAGTTGTTACACGCGTCATATGTGTGTTCTACAGTGTGTATACATTTCAAAGTTTGAATTTATGACTAAAATGCTCTGAACGAGTATTGATTGTCTCCAAATATCTTTACTGAGACAATATTTTACTTACTGCCAGCCCGAAAACCTTTATGGACTATGCTTGGTAGAAAATCTAACTATTTCTTCTATCTTTGATTCAGCCTGCCCGGATTCATTTCTCTATGTGTCCTCCTTTGATGGATGCTTCATGTTTGTGATGGAGGCACTGAGTTGGCAAGCTGCCAGAATCAACTGCAATGCAATGGGTGGACACCTGGACGCAATGTACACCGGTGCGGAGCTCAACTTTATCTTCAACCACCTTCGTCAAAGATATCTACAAGGTAATTTCCAGTAAAGGTGCCTTAAAGCCATTTCTAGTCATCTGATATATTAATGCCCATGCATATGAGTGTCTGAATCTTTGGTACATTTCATGGAAAAACATAAAATTGATCATAATTTTACAAAGTACTTGAAGGAGAATTGTTTTAACCTTCTGATTAACAATTTCCATCAAATGCTTTCGAAATTCTGCTTAAGTCTGAATGTGTTTACCAAAAATGCCGAATTGATTTTGACAAGTAGCGCATCAATTGGATAACAACTCAACTTCTGAGTTACAACCACAAATGCAATAATTTACCACAAAGCTAACAATCCTCATTTATGTAGTAAAACATTACAATTAAAGAAAGATTTACCAATAAATGTACGTAAGTCCCAAGAATGTAGTAAAAAATACCACAAATGTAAAGAAAATGAACACAAACGTACATTTGATAACCATATCAATCCTCACCTTTCCATAAATGCAGTAGAAGAACTACTATAAATGTAAAAAGCCCTACAAATGTAATACAACATTTACAAGAATAATGATAATCATTTTAGGTATGATTGACCTTGTTAGAAACTATATAGATACTACCTGTTTCATGCTGTCCACTTACATACATTTTTGTGTACGACTGTATGTATGTATGTATGTAGGTGACTAGGGATATGTGTAGGTATTTAGGTATGATTGGATATTGGTGTACCATCGACTACTCTTTATTCTAGGAAATTTTAAGAAATTAAAAAACATCTTCCTTATGCTATAGCCCAAGAATGTAACAATGATTTTGTCCAATGTTAAAAATAGTCACCAGGCCATTATCCAAGGGATTGCTAGTTCAGAGTCGCGTTTCAATATTTTAAAACGTTTATTGAGGAAGATGTGGTACAAGGCATGGGGCTGGATGGATGTAGATTTCCAGTTTTAACTTGTGAATGTAATTAGAATATTGGACCATTTTTAGAACGCCACTATTTCGGACAAAGATTCTCTTTAATCTATTGATTGGAATTGTTATCATTACTATTATTGTGTTTTTTCTGTGATTTTCTTGATCTACTATGTCATTCATAGTTAAAGACATGTTTTACATGATTTTTCTCAGTAGTAAGGGTTTAAAAAAATTGTGATATCTTGACAAAAGTCTACAATATTGACATGGCTAGTGGGTAAACATAGTCCCAGAAAACATCACAGGATATGCATATCACCAATAACAGATAATGGAATAAGGTTGTACTTAATAACTGTTAATTGATTTTGAGACAAAACGTGACCTAGTGTGACTGATGAAGTAGGATAAGTGACCTGAAAATTACTTAAAGTAACAAATATGAACAAATCCAGATTTTGGACCACACTTAATTAACTAAAAGAATGAACCCAATTATTCTGTTATACGATATATTGCAAATACTGATTTTTACTATGTCAATTAATGTAATGTTTCCATATAGTAGTTACCACATCTTATACATACTCGATAGCTAGGGGTCAAGGCCTTAAGCCTAAAGTCATCTGATTTTAGTTGATTAGCCCTACTATCTAGTTGCACCATCACCTCACACATTTTGGTATGGTTCAGGTGCTTATCCGATATTGCCCACCACGTGAAGTATCTAGCTCGATGTAAGTTTCTATATAATTATTGAGTATCATTATTAATCATATTTCCAGTATGCATCATTTAGGAGCCAAGCTTTCTCCTAAATAACCTTTGACCATGCAGCCTTACTCTGTAACAGAACAGCCCCTGAGGCCATCTTAAGGGTGCTATTTGATGGTCCTACTTTGGAGCAGGCATTTAATATATTAATAAGTGGACAACTATGCACATTATTGAACACTCTCCTAATATCATGTTTAAAGGCATTCACCTATCACCAAATCTTTAAAACCACTTTGTTCTTGCCCATTCTTAGGATTGTCAATATAAAAGTAACCTTCTTCATAAGAATGAAAGTAGTGAGTTTAATCTATCCTAATCCGAAAAGCTTGTATAAATAAAGAGACCCGTGAGGAAGTATCTGGACAAACCTTCGAGCATGCCTCTAGAAAGCCAAACTATTCTCACTATCTTTTTCAGGGAGATATCCATATCTCACTGCCAAAAGTGAGGATGGGGAATACCACAGCCCAGAAAATAAGGTTGCACGCCATCAAATTTAAACCATTTGTTCTTACAAGAGGCCACACCCCCATAGCTTCCTCACCTTATTAACCCTTTTATTTACTCTTACTTCACAATCTGCATATAGACAGGCTTTTGTACTGATGTGGCTGTACTCCTGTTTTTCTTGAATACGATCACTGACCAGTCCGGATAAACGGTCATGTGAAGTTCTCATGGGTTTTCACCATACACTAAGATGACTGAAACTAAATGCTAAAACGCCACGTATTGCTTTACTTATGCACCATCTCACATACTCTGTTAGTCTTCGTTTTAGAGCTGGTTGCTGCCGCCACGTAAGGATTTCCACTCAGGATCATGGGGAGGACTTCACAGTTGTAATACTATAGTAGTATTGATTTTAGATGTTGTGCCAAAGTGCAGGGACATTGCTCTGAATGGTACCCTCTGCATAGTGTGGGGGGGGGGGGGGGGGGGGTACTTGTCATTAATTAAGCATTCCCTTTTTTAAGCATTCCCTATACCTACCCAAATAAAGAATTTTGAACTTTATTGCAAAGTGTATAGAACACCAAGTACACCTGTCAGGTATGCCTATGATATGGCAACTGGGTGTATTAACAGTCGAAAGGTAGATCAAGTCATGAGAATTGTCTACCAACATGGGTGTACTTGACATTACAAGTTTAATGCTAGTCAGGAAAAGTGGTGTTTTGGTTTATGGAGAAGATCGTGCTGAGCACAGACGTAACACACAGGTGAGAGATTTTTGACTAGGGATTAAGTTAATGAAAAAGGAAAATTATAACATACATGCTACAATCTTTGAAAATAATGTCTCTGGTATCAAGGGGCGCAGAGCTTAAGCAAGATCCAATCTGCATGCTGCGACTGGTATCATAATTCGCAGAAATAGATTGTTCATGGCTACATGTTACTTTTGAAAACGTGGAATTTAGTTGTACCTATCGCTGTGTATGACTCGAAAATATGTTTTTAACTGATAAGTAACACTTTTTATTACGAACATTCCAAGTATATGCCAGTAAGAAAATTCAATACTTCTTTAATAGTTCCAAACGTCTCTAGTATTTTTGCTTTAGGATGGATGAGATTGTAACGCTATGTGCAAGTTAAAAGAACTGATCATAAGATCGATTTTTGTGTTAGATGAAAAAGTCTGATCCAAAAACGTCTTCCATGAGCGAGCCATGCATTATGTCCGATATCCTAATGGTCAAAGCCTAGGCCATGGCTATAGTATAGTGTGTGACCTTGTCGAAGTAGCTTCTGTGTTTAACTTAAACAACAAAGTAAAAAACATGGTGGAGCGTGACCACTATTTTAGTAAACTAACATGGAAAATGATAGTTTTGGATAGAGCTTGGGATTAAGAGGTCGTTTATTGGCAAGTACATGGTAGAATGCATAGTAGTCTTGACATTCTCGACAGAATTGTTAGTGATAGCAGATTTCTCACTTGGTGTTTCCTTACAAATTGATACCCAACAACGATTTCCATTGGTGAAACACTCTCAAATTTGGAATGCCATGCAAGTTTCCTTAACGCACATGATGTACGACTTAGGAAGTCAACATTATCAGCGAAATTTTGTATTCTATGCGACCTGTCACAAGAGGTTAATGTCAATGACCTCATTATGCAATATCCTGAATTTCAAAACGACCGACAAGCCATGTTTAAGGAGATCCAAGCTCTCTCAAACAACCTTGGAAAGGTTTTTCTAGATGGTGATTACGATACATTTCGGGTGCTTTAAGCGAAGAATATTGATATATATACAGGTGGTCTGGCTTAATCCAGACAAATGCGGACCCTAAATTTCTGTCCGGATTAGGCAAAATCCGGATTCTGCATAAAGGCATAAATAGAAGAACTTAGCAAGCACGCAAGTACATTTTAAAAATCAAGACGGAATCATGACCCAGCGACTATATGTGTACAACCCTATTGTCTTAGGGTATCAACAGAATTCAACTGGCGTAATTCTTTTCTCCTGTTAAAGGTGGCGCCCCTAGCTATTGGATTGGCGGGAACGATCTGGAAACAGAGAATACCTGGAAGTGGACGACAGGAAGATTGATGTTGGATGATGGCTGGTATTTCTACCCGGGTACTGACACTGCTAAGAACTGCATGGCGATATATCTCACAGGAGTCGTTAACACTTGCTGGAGCCATGAGAACTGCGCAGATACTCGTCCTTCTGTATGTGAAATCAACCTACCTTGAAGGACAATA
>OZ012700.1:9827940-9850440 GCA_963942565.1 Maea johnstoni | reverse complement strand
TACTGTACCTTGGGGTTGATTCTAGAAAGTATTTCTTATGGTCCATGATTAGTATTTATCTAGTATTTACGTTTAGTTATGTTATCCTCATTTTGTGTTACTTTTATACTGCTTTTTGTTCAGTTTAAGTTAATTCTTTAAGTTACGCTTTTTTGAGTTAATATTTTTGAATTGTTGTGTCTTACTATACAATTATTTTTCTTTAACCGTTTGTTTAGTTTACTTACTGCTTCCGTTGACCATGCTTATCCTTTTTGTTATTACTTTGTATGTTGCATTATTTTATTTGTTAGTGCTATTATGTATTCTCCGACTGCATTCAATAAAGTGCAATACAATACAATACAATACGGTTTTCTAGGGCCTGTTGTGATGGTCAATTATGAACTTACTCTTTCATGCACATTATGTCTCGCTACCTATTTGCTTAGTATTGTATTGTTGATTGACCATGTATGTATATATGGACATACAATTACCAAAAGTGTATATATATATAAAATTAAACAAATAAAGAAAATAATTGAAGAAGACAAACAGAATAAATTACATTAAAGCAAAAGTACACACAACTAAGAGATACACACTAAACTACAGTAAAACTATCATTATTAAATTGCCAACTGGAGAATACCAAGGGATACTGTATATTTAGATCGTCTCAAAAAAGTCCCTTTGTATAATGCAGTATGATCAGCGTACTGATTAGATCAATTTGAAATTGCATTTTGTGTACAGTCAGTATTTTGTTACAATGAGCTCACCAGTTTAACCAGTAGTGTAAACTGTCTGATGTTGATATTGTAATTTGTAAGCCAAATTCTTTTGGATACATTATTCATCACTTCTCCAAAGCATAGATGATATTTTAACATTCATATAAGAGATGTTCAATAATGTATTTCTATTACAAAATCACACTCATCTGTACCTAAATGTCCTTTTAAGCAAATCATATGTTGTACAATTGAACAAATCTGTATTGCATATAGCGCATGTGCAGATTTGTACTGGACCTATTATTATAAAAAAATAGAAGCAGGCAACAGATGTTCCCAATATCCATGTGCACTTCAGCATTTGCAAACATTAGTTACCTTATCCAAGGATAGATGTCACTCCAGTTTTCGAAGGAAATATATAATGGCCAAGCGTGGTGAAACCCCCATTAAATGGTCCATCTCGTCTTTAGTTATTGCGCCAGGCAATATATGTCGCCACTATTAATTTCCATTGTGCTAATCAGTGCAAATATAAACCACTATTGTGCAAAGCATATGTATGAAGCCAAACACGTGTGGTTGGACCACCGATCCGGCGCTTGCTGCGCAAGAAAGAACGAGCATTCAACCAGGCCAAAAAGACTAGCAAACCAATGGACTGGCACAGATTCCGCACACTAAAGAAAACGGCCAAGAAAACCCAACGACAAGCATATTGGAACTACATCAACAATATTGTCGATCCAGAGGATAACAAGACATCCAATAAAGGTTTCTGGAGCTTTCTCAAAAAACTAAAAACGGACAGTGCTGGCATATCTGTCTTAAAGAAAGACGGTCAGACAGCTATTTCATCACAAGAAAAAGCAGAAATGCTTAATAATCAATTTAGGTCAGTATTCACTAATGAAGACACATCTAACATCCCTCAACCGGAAGGGAAAATAAGCCCAGATATCCATCGACTATGGAAGGCCAAAGTGGACAAAAAGAGCATTTTCTAATATTAATAAATGATTTATTGATATTAATAAATCATTTATTAATATTAATAAATGATTTTCTAATATTAATAAACGATTAATTAATATTAATAAATGGCATGATTTATTAATATTAATAAATGGCATGATTTATTAATATTAATAAATGATTTTCTAATAATAATAGTAAATGATTTATTAATATTAGAAAATCATTTATTTATATTAAGGAATGCTTAGCATTTCTTAATATTAATAAATGATTTATTGATATTAATAAACGGTTTTCTAATATTAATAAATCATTTCTTAATATTTGGAAATCATTTCTTAATATTAAAAAATGGCATGATTTCTTAATATTAATAAATGATTTATTAATATTAATAAATGATTTATCAATATTAATAAATGTTGAGCATTTATTAATGTTAATAAATGATTTTCTAATATTAATAAATGAGCGCCATCTTTTGTTTGCTGAGGGAGTCTTTACATGTGAAATAATGAATATCCCCTGCACGTGCTTAGGATAAGCGAGAAAATTTGACCTTGTTGTCTGTCAGATGTCAATTTCAAGAGTATATTTGATCTCCTTTCCATCTCGATATGATTCCCATGGCATTGTATGTGGATAATATACCTTATTTTGATGAATAAATACATGTTAGCGGTTGTAAGCTGGGACTACGGAGTGAACGTGTTCTCCCTTAAAAAGTAGGACAACCAAAGATTTTACAATTTTCAATTTTGGGCACACAATTTCAAAATTCTGGTGGAGACAATACTAACGTATACATATTGATTTGTAAATAGAATTATACGAACTAAATTCTCCAAAGTAATGTACGACTCCCTCTCTGCCATTTTGAAGCAATTGCCATGTGCTAGAGAGCATTCATTATTTCATAAATAATTGAGAAGTTCAGGATTTCTCCAATAGATGTCACTTATTTCTTAATATTAATAAATGATTTCTTAATATTAATAAATGATTTCTTAATATTAATAAATGATTTTCTAATATTAATAAATCAGAGCATTTATTAATATTAGAAAATGATTTATTAATATTAAGAAATGATTTATTAATATTAAGAAATACAGAGCATTTATTAATATTAGAAAATGATTTCTTAATATTAATAAATGATTTCTTAATGTTAATAAATCATTTTCTAATATTAATAAATCAATTATTAATATTAATAAATGCCATGATTTCTTAATATTAATAATGATTTCTTAATATAAATAATGATTTCTTAATATTTATAAATATTCTTGATATTAATAAATATTTATTATTATTAATAAATCATTTATAAATATTTATAAATCATTTATTAATATTAATAAATCATTTATTGATATTAGAAAATGCTCTTTTTGTCCACTTTGGCCTTCCATAATCGACTCATCATTGACACTAATGGGATAACTAAATTACTTAAAAAACTGAATCCAAACAAAGCGGTTGGCCCGGATGCTCTCTCCACTCGCTTGTTGAAAGAAACGGCTAAAGAATCTGCACCCATCCTCCAAAAAATCATCCAGAAATCTATAGACAGTAGAGAACTCCCTAAAGACTGGAAAATGGCAAACATTGCCACAGTATACAAAAAGATAAACGGATGTATTACTTCTAATTACAGACCTGTATCCTTGACCAGTGTGACTTGCAAACTGCTAGAGCATGTGATTAACAGGCACATTATGAATCACCTTGATAATCACAACATCTTAGTCGACAACCAGCACGGCTTTCGTAGTCGCAGATCTTGTGAAACACAACTTGTTCTCACAAGTAACGATCTCGCGGCGGAATTGGACAAAAGTGGGCAAGTAGACATGCTTGTCTTAGACTTCTCTAAGGTGTTTGATACGGTGCCACACCAACGCCTTATAGCCAAGCTGAGACAACATGGCATTCCTGGCAACATACTTACCTGGATCAACTCCCATTTGACCAATAGAACACAGTGTGAAGTCGTTGATGGGCATAAGTCCAATCCTGCCCCAGTATGCTCTGGAGTACCACAAGGAACTGTACTTGGCCCTCTTCTCTTCCTGGTCTATATCAACGACCTAGCAAAAAAGACCACTAGCTCTGTGAGACTATTCGCGGATGACTGTGTGATGTACCGCCAAATCAACGACTCAGCTAAGTGCAATGCTCTCCAGGATGATCTCAACTCTCTCCATGACTGGGGAAAAACGTGGCTAATGAGCTTCAACGCAAAGAAATGTCACGTTCTGCGGGTCACCCATGCTCGAGCTAGAAAAATCATCCATGACTACAAGCTTGGAGAATCGGTACTGAAACCACTTCCGTCCCATGGCTATCTAGGAGTAGAAATTGCAGATGATCTGAAGTGGAATTGCCATGTAGGTATTACAGCTAGGAAAGCGAACCAGACCCTTGGAGTTGTCAGACGCAACCTAAAGCACTGCCCATCCATGATCAAAGAGAAAGCCTAAAAATCCGTTGTGAGACCTTAATTGGAATATGCATCATCCATTTGGGACCCCTACACTAAAAACAATATCAATATCTTAGAAGCAGTCCAGCGAAGAGCTTCTACCCAGCGGGCAAATGTACGTACAATGTACGTACATTGTACGTACAAGCCCGTACGTACGGATTTGGTACGGATAACATTCGAAATGAAAGTTTTTTGGACGTACGGGTCCGTACGTACAATGTACGTACATAGCCGTACGTACAATGTACGTACAATGTACGTACATTGTACGTACATTGTACGTACAGTCCAATACCAAAACTGAATTAAAGTAGGAGTTTTTACATTACATATAAGGAAATTCTGAAGTGAATCTCACATAGGATTTCCCTATCATCATTTGTAATAAGTACAAATAAGTAGGAATTCCTTGATCAGTGTTCCCCTTGAAGGAGTATTCTGTTCAAATATATACCATGACTGAATCTGAAGTTAACTTATACCATTTGATTCTGCACTAAATCATGCCATGTGACCTACATTCAGTTTCTAGGCTTTTTTATCAATTCTCTTGCTCAAACATGGTTATTGGTATTGTAGACACTTAGGGAAACTGTACGTACAATGCCCGCTGGGTAGGTTTGTGTGCAACACCTACAGCAGGGAATCAAGTGTCACGGCCATGATCAACAAACTTGAATGGCCCCTACTGGAACAACGAAGAGCAGAATCCAGACTGATGCTAAGGAAAAGTTCCCGTCCCCGTGGACATTTCAATGTCATCCGTGGACATTTTGATATCCCCTGTGTTCACACAGTCGGGGAATATTTTTAAAGGAAAATAGGTAATATCTGTGGAGAAATTTCCAATGTCCGCGCACTGTGGACATCTATAGTATTAGGCCATATTGCAGAGCAGTATTCTGCGCAAAAATGTGGAGAAGGGTGTTTACTTGACAAATCAGGCGGGGCTAGCATGAAACTGTCAATCGCGATGTTATGATGAGGTGTTTATTAGTTGCTAAACAAACTTATACGGCCTCACTTGAACAAAATGCATGAAATCTAGGAAAAGACATTGATGTGTGGCCATTGCATTCAACAAACGTACCAGGCAAAGATGCGAATTTCTCAGTTATACCTTAGATGAATAGAAAAACGGATATGTAGCGAGAGACCAATTACTATATGCGCTATACAGTCATTATCTAAGAGGTGGTCATATTTCGAAAAAACATTGTCTCCTATAAACGAGCTACCTTATATTTTATTACCGTTTCATCATACTTAAGTGTACACTACTCAGATATATTAGGTCAAAAATAATCAAAAAATACAGGAACTTTATTTCAAATGCATTTTATGCTTAATTTAGAGAGAGAGGTTGTGGAAACTATCAAAAATATAGTTGTCTCCAACAAAATAATGCATATATATCCCCCTTTATAGTTTACAGTGAATATTTCTTCTTTTTGTGTCAATGCAGAAATGGTTCATTTTGGCAAGGATTTCTAAAAATAGAATTTATTTCTAGGTTTTATAGTTGCTAAAACATTTTTTTCTATCCTTGAAAAATGTCTCCAATCCTCTGTTTACCTCCGTTAACAAATCTTTTTCTTGTTAGAAAATAAGAAACATGAGGAATATACAACTTTTTAGTGAACTGAGAAACGCTTGAGCATAGTGGTTAAATAAATCCACTATGCGCATTTCACTAAAAGGAACTTTTTTAGGTTAATCCTGCTGTCCAATGATCTAAGTGCAAAATAGACATATTTTGTGTTTACCTCCATTACCATATAATTTGCAGTTTTAAGTAACAGCATATTTGGTGGTGAATAAGTAAAGAATTGAAAGGTTACTGGAATCAGAGAAATCTGACAAACTTATTTTAAAGAAATCTCTATCAAAGAGGAAATCGGTTAACCTCTGTTACCGTTAACCTCCATTACCATTTAGAACTTTCATTACTTCTGATTTAAGTTTTTAATTAAAACTGAAAAAAACAGTGACATATTGGTAAATTATTTGTTTCCTTTGATGAAAAGCATAATTGGGCTTTTTCTGACATGTATTGATAAGTCTTTTATTATTTATTTCATATTCTTTGGTCTTCTTTTAGCACATGCTAAAAAATATCCAAATCTCACAATTTACAGAATATTCAGTAAAATCAATCAATATGTCTTCCCAAATCTTCTACAAAAAAGAATTGTTTTGCAATAATAATTTGGAATATATTTTACTGATTGGAAGATTTTCAGTCTCAGAAAAATATTGAAAATATTGCAAAATATGTCTATTTCTATTAAAAGTGTCACCTTTTCAATAAAACGTCAATTTCAAAGAATATATTAGGTGCAAAGTTTGATAAAAAATCAGCAGTCCCTGGCTACCTAGTTGCATAGCCATATTAGGTCTAACCTGACAGCAGCTGTTACTGATGTCTTAACCATATTAAAAGATCACACTAACATTTATCAAAGCTCTTAGTAATTTAACTCCGTCTGAGCTTAAACCTTCTAAATTGGATTCCGAATGGGGTAAGACTGGCCTGAAATGATTAATGCATAAATACTACTTAGACCTCTAAATTGATTTCAAACCTTGTGTTTCAGATACTTAGCACTTCCATTCTCAGAGGAGAGTCATAACTACCTTTTCACAAGGCTGATGTTTCTATCAAAAATAATTGACTAGAATCAAACTTTTAGAGACTGGTTTGTTCTAGGCAAATGGGCAATTCATTATTTTACCGCCTCATGGGTTTGCAACATATTAGTTCTATTTCTGATATCGAAAATCTTTTTAGGATATTCTGGAAATTTATGAATATTCCAGCATTTCAAATAATCATTGATGTAAGGGTAGTAGAAAACCTCCTCGCATGACACATTGGAATCATTTTGTTCTACCGGAAAGAGGATATTGGCATTTGATTTACATACGATATGGTGGTTTTGTAAATTTCTAATTCCTGCCGACCCTAAGTTACAACAAATGTACAATTTTTGGAATACTAGTATATTTTTCTATGATATAGGAGTACAGAGCTGGTTAAAGGTATTCTAAAACTGTAACAGTCAAACAGCTAAATAGCTTGGTATATCTGGAGTATCCTAGTTTATTGCAACTGACCACACTTAACCCGCAAAGAAATACCTCTAAAATAGCAGGTATAAATCTTCACCTAGCACCGAGGCAAATGCACCTCTACTATGCGTTCAGAAGCTTATCTGAACAGCTTGAGAATAAAAAGAAATACAAATTTCCAAACATTTGCTGTTGGGGTGTATGTGTGATTTCAGTTGCCAGCTCATGGACTATTTAAGAGCTTTGAAAACATGTGCCATGGTATAAGAATCCAAAGCCAGTGCAAATAACCTATGCCTTAGTCAGTACATTTTGAGGCATTTATGAAATGAAAATTAATTCATATTTGTAAAAATATAATGCCCGACTGCTGTGGTGAACAAGGAGCATATTGGAATAATTCAGGTTCACGTGATTGTGGACTAGGACACCCGGGGGGGGGGGGGGGGGGGCACTCAGGTACAGAGGGGGGCCGCACCCTCGTTACGTATTTTGCGGAAGAAGGGGTCTTTTTTAAGCCGTCCGCATGTTCGCGATTTTGTAAAGGAAGGGTACTTTTTTGTACCCAGGTACGAAGTATGGTGGGGTGAAAAATCCCCTTACAATCCACAAAATATACGCGGCTCTGACGCTGGGCGACTCCCGAAGTGACATGGCTTCCGAGTTTGCTGCCGCCACTTGCTGCCGCTAAACAGGCAGAGGATTATAAAATCTAAAGTTAAAATATGTGTTCCCGTTCATCCAAAGTCAGTGTTTTGATAAAAGAAGGGGTGTTCATTAACTGGAAATAGTCAGCGTTTTTACTAAAAAGGGTGCCAGAAATCAGTGCTTAAGGGATGTTTTAAATTTTGATAACAAGGGTATGCGCCCCCCTCTGTACTTGAATGGTTAACATCCGTTACCGAACACATGTAGTATATAGACTAGCGCCAGTCTCACAATCACGTCACTGTTGGCGTGAAGCGGCTCATAGGACTGGCACTAGTCTAATGTAGTATATTGAAGTTGAAATAAATTGAAAATAAAAAGTTTCCTGTGAGCAATTTTTTGGTATCATGTCTCTCTCATACAGAGCTTGATGAAAATCAGGTTTTTGGGAAAAATCCTCACTAGGACTTTTTTTTGCCAATTTGACATCCAGAATATGACCACTTTCCTGAGAATTACTGTATAGTGAAGGCCTGGCTATGCCGGGGGGTTTCGAATCTGGCCTCAATGTGACGTCACTGGGAGACAAAGACCAATGATAGCTCGCGTATCCTTTACATTACAGAGAAGGCTGGGCTGCAACATGCGCAGAACACGACTTTTGTGCTATTCGCCGCAGCCAGCCTGCTCAGGTTGACCGGCTGGTTTCATATCCACTTGTTTTTATTCATCTATGGTTATACCCGCCACACACACGTATACACGAGCTTGATCTCTAAACGCCTGCCCTGATGTAAACGTTCCCTGCACGGTGGAATTATAAAACAATACAGTAAAATGTCTCCATGGAAATAGGGTTTGTGTATGTGTATGCACAGATCAATAACTCGAAATGTAACTGGTATTTGAGAACATTGTTTTGGTAATTGCTGATCAATGTTTTTTCCTTTGAAATGCAAAAGCATGGCGCCTGACGCACGTAACGCTGTGTACATGTGCGATGTTTTGATGTTCGTTGTGGTAATCAATATATGCTCACGATCATTACACTATTCGTGTAACCCTATTAGCCATCCTCTGGCGGTATAACATTACTATAATGCATGATTTTTTTTTTGAATAGATCAATATATGTTGTGTGTGTATTTGTTCTGGGGGATCTATTAAACGGTTTATGTCTAGGTTTCAGAGAAATTATTCATTTGTAACACTACTTTCTCATTTGCCATTCGAACAGTAACCCGGGGTGGCGCATAGTATGTTAGCGTCTACAGTTCACTTATGTGAACCCTTAACCCTTGATGGCTGATGATCATATTGATGAGTGTCGTCTGGACCTGAAATACTTTTCAAAATTACTTTGGAATGAGGCAAAACTTTGAAAGATATTTGAAGGAGAGTTGTAGATAGGATTCGAATGAACGACTCTTATTCAAAAAAAAATCTAATCATTCCTTATGTAAGAGAGATATCACCAAAATAGGCGTTTTCTTGCTGCTACATGCATTAATGGTTTAATTTGACATATCCATTATTTCGTCTGACTGGATCGTCCATTACCTTATTCAAATTAAACCAAGAAACCTGCAACTCAAATCGTCGGAGTGATGGATTCTTTGATGATCCTAAGAACATGATAAGATAGAGTACAAAATACAGTTGCACAATGTGTATAATACAGTGCCGACTTTTAATTCCTGCGCTAAATACCGTGGTCAGACCGGGCATAACACATGACCACACGCCCGATAGCCACGCTGTTTCCTAGGCATGGATCACCTCACAACTGAACATAGCTTTGAGTTGCAAGCCATATGGGCCATTTCTGTACTTGGGGTATTTTTCTGACATGTTATCCATGGTTGTTTGTACAACCAGACACTGGCAGACGTCCGGTCGACTGGTGCAGGAATTATTTGTCTGTACATCACTTAGAATCACATCGATTCGACCCATAATGCATGTCGAGATCAATCGTCACCGTTACCGAGGTATGCGTACTTCCATTCGCTATGTGCCACTACATAGGCCACAGCATGGAAAAAGCGGCATACCAATATATCCGTCGACGCGTGTAAAACGAGTCGGTTCATCTCAGTAACAAGGGATAGATTGCTAGCCTTAGTGTGAGCACACAGACCAAAACATTAACATGAGATCAGTAAAACTAGTGAACGAGTTGTTGTTGGTCTTGTGCAGTTGCTTGCAGTTGGCAGCTTTTGAGGTTATTCAGCGAAAATTTGAGATGGTCCCAACTCTGAGTGGCAAGATCACACCATCCGTTATCTACGCCACGCTGCCAGACCTGGGTAGGATTGAGTGTTCGTCATTGTGCAACAGTGACGAGAAATGCCTGGCAATTTTCTACGTCGATGGCACGTGTCATCTCACCAACCAAACTGCTAAGAATGCCGCTCACGTGGCCACGCCTTCTGCCGTCTACTTTCGAAAAGGTAAACAAGTTTTAATTTGTGAATTCTTTTGTTTTGTCTATTTCCAACAAGCGGTATTTTACAAACGTTAAGGTATTGCATATGTAACATTTTTTAAATCTTAACCAGTAGTGCAAAATGGCTGTTTATGTTCAATTTAATATATGCATTTGCATTTTTTCCAATATGCAATACTTTACAAACGATACGGTATTGAATATGAAACAGAAACAATATATAGGTAAAAGGTTGTTCGCATAGCATATTTGTATACTGTTGAACATGCAACAGCTGAACACCGGTGGATAAGGGCTATTGTGATCAACGGTTGCACATATTCAGTTTATCAAGATTCTTAGTTATAGCGAATCTAGTCCGGGTTATCCAAAAACATACTTTTCATGTATTCTCAAGCGTATGTATACGAGTATAATATATTGACTATAGCATTGACTATAAAAGTAGATAACATACTGCATACAAATATAAAGCACACAAATGAAAGGACAATTAGTAGGGGAGGAACGGGGGGCTTACGAGCACCCTCATGATACATTTTTTTAAATCACATTTTTGGAATCCTGAGGTGCTAAATTTTACTAATTTATTTGTTCCCCGCGCCAACTCGTGTCCCATGGGCTTGCTTTTTGGCCATCTTGGCAGCCATATTGAATTTCCCTTAGACAGCAAAAATAGAGGAAAAATAGGGGTAGGGGTAACCATTTTGATCATAACTTCAGTTATATTGGTATATTCCCAACAAATGAGGTATCAAAATTTGAAATATTCCATTCCGAACATTTTAAAACCAGTCACGTTCTGATTGGTCAATTATGAAAGGTCATTTGGGGTCAAATTAGGTCAAAAAGGTCACAAAGGTGAAAATCTGCTTTTCATTTTATTTTCATAAACTAATATTTTTTTTTGTAAAAAATCAGGTTGATGATTATTTCAACATCATAACCTTTTTAAGAAAGATTATAAACACACATCCATAATTAGTAGTCCAAAGAACAGGAAATTACTATTGAAGGGTATGCAAGTGGTTGAAAGATGACTATACACATTCAAAATCTTGTCAGTTCAGGGCTCAATATAGGAGGGTAGGGGTAACATTAGTATCCATAACTTTAGTTATATTCAGACAATTGCAACAAATGAGGTATCAAAATGTGTAACTTTTTAATTTTCAAATTTGGAAGTGGGACCCTTTCTGATTGGTCATTTAGAAAGGTCACTTGAAGGTCATTTGAAGGGCAAATAAGGTTAAAAACGTCACAAAGATGAAAATCTGCTTTTTATTCATAATATTTCCATAGACAAAAATTTTCTTAAATCAAGTTGATAATTCGTTCAACATCATAGCATTATCGGACAAGATCATTAACCCACTCACAATTAATATTCCAAAGAAGGGGAAATCACTATTGAAGGGCGTGAGAGTGGTTGAAAGATGACTATGCACATTCAATATCTTGTCAGTTCAGGGCTCAATATAGTAGGGTAGGGATAACATTTTTCACCATAACTTTGGTAATATACAGACAATTGTGCACAAATGAGGTATCAAAATGTGTAAATTTTTATTCTTCAAATTTGGAAGTGGGACCCTTTCTGATTGGTCATTGCAAAATGTCACTTGAAGGTCATTTGAAGGTCAAATGAGGTCAAAAACGTCACAAAGATAAATAAATCTGCTTTTTATTCATAATATTTCCATAGGCTAATATTTTTCTTGAATCAAGTTGATAATTCATTCAACATCATAACATTTTTGGGCAAGATCATTAACCCACTCACAATTAGTATTCCAAAATAAGGGAAATCACTATTGAAGGGCGTGAGAGTGGTTGAAAGACGACTTTGCACATTCAATATCTTGTCAGTTCTGGGCTCAATATACGAGGGTAGGGATAACATTTTTCACAATAACCTTGGTTATATACAGACAATTGCAACAAATGAGGTATCAAAATGTGTAACTTTTTATTCTTCAAATTTGGAAGTGGGACCTTTTCTGATTGGTCATTTAGAAAGGTCATTTGAAGGTCATTTGAAGGTCAAACGAGGTCAAAAACGTCACAAAGATGAAAATCTGCTTTTTAGTCATAATATTTCCATAGGCTAATATTTTTCTTAAATCAAGTTGATAATTTGTTTAAGGCTGTGATGCTGGTGACACACTCAAAATAAGACAACTCCTAGTTTAGCACTCCTGTACCCTTTCTAACAATAGTTATCCAATCCCTGAGGTCTTGGTGTTTCAAATATAAGTTTTCTTTAACTTACCTGCTTGAGCTGACGTCAATATAAGTACAGTTTCAATTTTACAGTGTTTTACCTCAAATGAGGTTTTCTTGATCAATAAAGATTCATTTGATTTATAAATACCATATATGTCTGCTAAATATACTAAGCTAGGGCAACTGAAAGGCAATTTTGGAGTTCCTCCAAGAGAATACCTTACAGGATGCGATTTTGGTGGGAATTTTACTTAGGAAAGTAGGTCACCATGTCTGACCATTGTGTCAACATGTCTGACCATCGTGACCTACTTTCTTAAGTAAAAGTTTCCACCAAAATCGCATGCTGTAAGGTATTCTCTTGCAGAAACTCCAAATTTGCCTTTCAGTTGCCCTAGCTTAGTATATTTCGCAGACATGTATGGTATTTATAAATAAAATGAACCTTTATTGATCAAGAAAACCTCATTTGAGGTAAAACACTGTAAAATTGAAACTGTACTTGTATTGAGGTCAGCTCAAGCAGGTAAGTTAAGGAAAACTTATATTTGAAACACCAAGACCTCAGGGATTGGATAACTATTGTTAGAAAGGGTACAGGAGTGCTAAACTAGGAGTTGTCTTATTTTGAGTGTGTCACCAGCATCACAGCCTTAACATCATAGCATTTTGGGGCAAGATCATAAACCCACTCAGAATTAGTGTTTTAAAGAAAGGGACATCACTTTTGAATGGCGTGAGAGTGGTTGAAAGATGACTATGCACATTCAATATTTTGTCAGGTCTGGGCTCAATGTTGGAGGGTAGGGATAACATTTTTCCCTGTAACGTCAATTATATTTAGACAATTGCAACAAATGAGGTATCAAACTGTGTAACATTTTATTCTCCAACTTTGGAAGTGGGAGCCTTTCTGATTGGTCATTGACAAAGGACATTTGAAGGTCATTTGAAGGTCAAAAATGGCTTAATATAGGAGGCTAGGGATAACATTTTTCACCATAACTTCTGAATTATATTCAGACAATTTCAACAAATGAGGTATCGAAATGTGTAACGTTTTATTCTTCAAATTTGGAAGTGGGACCTCTTCCGATTGGTGTTCGAAAAAGGTCATCTAAAGGTTATTTGAAGGTCAAATAAGGTCATAAACCTCATAAAGGTGAAAATATGCTTTTTATCCGTAGACTAATATTTTTCTTAAATCAAGTTGATTTTTTGTTTAACATCGTAGCATTTTTGGGCAAGATCATTAACCCAATCACAATTAGTATTTCTAAAGGAAGGGCTATCACTATTGAAGGGTGTGAGAGATGTTGAAAGATGACTATGCACATTAAATATCTTGTCAGTTCTGGGCTCAATATAGGAGGGTTGGGATAACATTTTCACCATAACTTCAGTTATATTCAGCCAATTGCAACAAATGAGGTATTAAAATGTGTAACATTTTATTCCTCAAATTTGGAAGTACAACCCTTTCTCATTGGTCATTGACAAAGGTCATTTGAAGGTCAAAAAGAGTCATTAACATCACCAAGGTGGAAATCTGCATTTTATTCATATTTCCATAGACTAATATCTTTCATAAATCAAGTTGATCATTTCTTAAACATATGTAAAAGATACCAATGTGTCATATGAATATGGTTTGTAAATTCATTGAAAGTAACCTCCATCAATTCAGCCTCGGACCGGCAAATGGCCATTTTCCAGCTATGTTGCTGATACATCCACGAGACAAAAAGTGAGGGAAACCCCAGCCTGCCAAATAATGACAGGAAAAACGCGAAATGATAAGATACATTGGTAACACACTCATAAGATACCAATGTATAATATATATATGGATTTTTAAAGATATTAAATGTAACTCAAGGGAAATCCTTGCCTGCCACGTGACAAAGAGCAAGGGAATACCCCCTTAACACATCATAGATATTCAAATACATGACACCGTGCACTAACACCCGCCAACTAGGCCAGCACCGATATTCTAGGCAAAAACACACCCGAACAAACACCAAATGAAATATTTACCTATCATACTGTAGATCTGGTTAATTTGGCGTGTCCGAATTTACTGTTTAAGCCATTTTCTGAATTTGACGAATCTTGATTTACCTATTGTGGTCATATGTGACCGGTAAATTAAAAACAGAAATAAGCTGTTCTCCCATTGACACTAAAATGGCACCCCCAGGAGGACAGAGTGGCACTTCCACGTGGATTTGTTAGGGCATTAGTAACATGATTAAGTGGTATAAGGGGCTGGCGGGTCGATTGCAATTAGTACAGATCAGCCAGGAGAGTCACAGGTTGCACAGGTTGGTGTCTGCCCTCATCTCCGCTTTTGACTAGTGAAGTCAACAAACAGTCACTATATATTCGGTATCAATTACAATTTACCCTTGTACCCTAAATCAGAATAAAACAAATACTGGGTATGTCCTAGTGTACCTTCATTAATCTTAAAGAACAAGGCAGATATATAATTTGGCCATTAATGTTAGAAAGTTGAAAGCTGCGTCATTAAATGAGGACCATTAGTCAAAAAGTGTCATACATGTGAATCATGTGGTCATATTTACTATCAACAATAACTGCTTCCTTGTAGTGGCGTCTGATTGTTGCCAGTGTGCTGGACCTTTGTGATATTCAAATGACCTTCAAGTGACCTTTGTCACTGACCAATCAGAAAGAGTCCCACCTCAAAATTTAAAGATTGTAAAGAAACACATTTTGATACCTAATTTGTTGCAAATGTCTGAATATAACTGAAGTTGATGAAAAATGTTATTCTGATTGTCTTTTTTTCGAGCCCAGGATTGACAAGATAATTAAATGTGCATAGTCCTCTTTCAACCACTCTCACACCTTTCAATAGTGATTTCCCTTCTTTTAGAATACTAATTGTGAGTGGGTTAATGATCTTGCCCAAAAATGCTATGATGTTAAACAAATTATCAACTTGATTTAAGAAAAATATTAGCCTAAGGGAATACCATGAACAAAAAGCAGGTTTTCATCCCTGTGACGTTTTTGACCTCATTTGACCTTCAGATGACCTTCAGATGACCTTTTTCAATGACCAATCAGGTAGGGTCCCACTTCCAAATTTGAAGAATAAAACGTTACACATTTTGATGCCTCATTTGTTGCAATTGGCTGTATATAACCAAAGTTATGGTGAAAAGTGTTATCCCTACCCTACTATATTGAGCCCAGACCTGACAAGATATTGAATGTGCATAGTCATCTTTCAACCACTCTCACGCCTTTCAATAGTGATTTCTCTTTCTATGGAATATTAATTGTGAGTGGGTTAATGATCTTGCCCGATAATGCAATGATGTTGAACGAATTTCCAACTTGATTTAAGAAAAATATTAGCCTATGGAAATATTATGACTAAAAAGCAGATTTTCATCTTTGTGATGTTTTTGACCTCATTTGACCTTCAAATGACCTTCAAGTGACCTTTCTAAATGACCAATCAGAAAAGGTCCCACTTCCAAATTTGAAGAATAAAAAGTTACACATTTTGATATCTCATTTGTTGCAATTGTCTGTATATAATCAAAGTTATGGTGAAAAGTGTTATCCCTACCCTCTTATATTGAGCCCTGAACTGGCAAGATATTGAATATGCATAGTCATCTTTCAACCACTCTCACGCCCTTCAATAGTAATTTCACTTTCTTTGGAATATTAATTGTGAGTGGGTTAATGATCTTGCCCGATAATGCAATGATGTTGAACGAATTTTCAACTTGATTTAAGAAAAATATTAGCCTATGGAAATATTATGAATAAAAAGCAGATTTTCATCTTCGTGACGTTTTTGACCTCATTTGACCTTCAAATGACTTTCAAGTGACCTTTTTCAATGACCAATCAGAAAAGGTCCCACTTCCAAATTTGAAGAATAAAAAGTTACACATTTTGATACCTCATGTGTTGCAATTGTCTGTATATAACCGAAGTTATGGTAAAAAGTGTTATCCCTACCTTCCTATATTGAGCCCTGAACTGGCATGATATTGAATGAGCATAGTCATCTTTCAACCACTCTCACGCCCTTCAATAGTGATTTACTTTCTTTGGAATACTTATTGTGAGTGGGTTAATGATCTTGTCCGATAATGCTATGATGTTGAACGAATTATCAACTTGATGTAAGAAAAATATTAGCCTATGGGAATATTATGAATAAAAAGCAGATTTTCATCTGTGTGACGTTTTTGACCTTATTTGACCTTCAAATGACCTTCAAGTGACCTTTCTAAATGACCAATCAGAAAGGGTCCCACTTCCAAATTTGAAGAATAAAAAGTTACACATTTTGATACCTCATTTGTTGCAATTGTCTGAATATAACTAAAGTTATGGAGACTAATGTTACCCCTACCCTCCTATATTGAGCCCTGAACTGACAAGATTTTGAATGTGTATAGTCATCTTTCAACCACTTGCATACCCTTCAATAGTAATTTCCTGTTCTTTGGACTACTAATTATGGGTGTGTGTTTATAATCTTGCCTAAAAATATTATGATGTTGAAAAAATAATCAACCTGATTTTTTACAAAAAAAAATATTAGTTTATGAAAATAAAATGAAAAGCAGATTTTCACCTTTGTGACCTTTTTGACCTAATTTGACCCCAAATGACCTTTCATAATTGACCAATCAGAACGTGACCGGTTTTAAAATTTTCGGAATGGAATATTTCAAATTTTGATACCTCATTTGTTGAGAATATACCAATATAACTGAAGTTATGATCAAAATGGTTACCCCTACCCCTATTTTTCCTCTATTTTTGCTGTCTAAGGGAAATTCAATATGGCTGCCAAGATGGCCAAAAAGCAAGCCCATGGGACACGAGTTGGCGCGGGGAACAAAAAAAATAGTAAAATTCAGCACCTCCGGATTCCAAAAATGTGATTTAAAAAAATGTATCATGAGGGAGCTCCTAAGCCCCCCGTTCCTCCCCTACTAAATAGGGTATATATGTAAGGAAGAACATTAAGTGTTGTTGTAAATGTGTTTAATGTCTTCATCACAAATGGTCAAACTCAATGATTCACATTAAATTGATAACTAGACTTGATATGTGTTTTAAATTCAAAGTTCTTCTCGTTTCAATGCAGGACTTTTCTGCTTTTGCGTATAACTAATTTACAAAAAACTGTCCCATCGCTGGTTTGATGATGTTCTATTGTGCACTTTTATTTTCTAAGTCAGTGAAATTAACTTAATAATCTCATATTTCTGGACAGGCAATAACTACATGTACCAATATTTGATCACGATGTTCTCTTCTTGCTGTTTGACTAAATGTGTCCCTGTAAGTTGAACTAGCACGGTTTTGACTATACGGACTGGTTAATTGCTACCCCAGAGCTAACTGCTAATAGAGGGGTGAAGGCTGGTATGTTTAGCTGTGTAATAATCTCACTAAATTCATTAACAAGGTTCTCATTAGCGAGGAAATATATACCGGTACAGGAATTCAACTTAAAATCTATCCTGATCTTATATCTGGTCATGAACAGTTTCTCCTCAAGAGTTCAACATATGATAGCATACATTCATACATGCGTGCGTACGTACATACATACAAACATAATCACGCATACATACATACATACATGCATACATTCATACATACATACATACATAGTCACACATGCATACATACATACATAATCACACAAACACCCCTACATGCATGCATGCATATATACATAGATAATACATTCATACATACATACATACATACATACGAACATGCATACATATATACATACATACTCATATACAACAGTGGCGAATCATAATACATGCATATATGCGTCTTGGTATTAAAAGCCAGAGAATCATGCACGCATTTAAGCCTGTGAGATAATCAAATTAATTTAAGGGTCTAGCTAGCCAATCAAATGGACACCCTACGTAGGTACATTGACTGTTAGAATGTTGTGATTGATTGAAGTTCGTTTTGATATGTTATCTGACTACGATTATTTCAATTGGCTGTAAACTGCTGCTTTCATGTAAGTAAGAAAGATAAATTACATCAACAAAGACGATAACAAATTGAACATCAATAATCCATAACCACAGCATACAGACATGCTTAAATCAGTTGGCAATCTATAATTACAAATATCATCTCCAATAGAGTTTAACGTTTGTGGAAGTTTAGTTTGTCTAATGAAATATTGAGAAATTGTTCCTTTAATCGTCTTATTATGAAGCTTGCGTCTCAATTGTGCCACTTATTTGCCAGTTCCTGTAGATTATTCATTGAGCGACTAAAATCAAAGCATTTTTAGTAATGTTCATTGGGAGGATACCAAAGATGTTGTATACATCTGAAAGTTTAGAGTGTCCATCATTTTCTCTTCTTATCCAACATTCAACGCCCCCCCCCCCCCTCCCAATCTAGTAACATTTTCGCGCTCGGTAAATGCATGAACTACTGTTCCTTCGCTGTTACAAACTAAACATGTGGACGAATCACCCAGATTCATTTTAAATTGAATCCTATTTTCATCACTTCATTATGTTTAAGCTTAAAGTGTACAAGCCTTGGAAATGTATGAAATGTAACAAGCAAACTCACCATGAAGTGTTTTCATATACTGAAACTGTATATCTTTGTTTGTGGACCAATATTCCTATGTATTTTCAGATTGTTATCTGTTTCCTTTCATTCATTTGTGAATATCAGAACAGACTTTATTTGAACTTATGCACGTATGCAGGTTCTTTGCTCAATGTAAATTAAAGGAAATTCAATTAATGGTTAACATTGATCTTTTTGGGGAGATATGCCTCCGAAAGATATTGATTTATTAGAAAGTGAATGCTTTTGTGCCTACCAAATTATGTTTTTGTTGACCCAAATTGGGGAAGAGAAAGTTGATTTGCAAATCATGAGAGGAAATAAGTTAAAAGTTCCACTCATCCGATCCGGGGCCCAATCTTAAAAATTAACCGAGAAACCATCATTTTTTTTTAATCTGGAAAATCATAGTTTTGTCTTAAAATATATAAGATAATTGAAGTTAAAGGATAGCGTTCAATTATTCAGGAACCAGAAACAATTTAAAAGAAATACACACGTTTTGTAACAAAGTATATTCCAAAAGAGGTTTTCATTGATTTTTAGGTATGAAAATTCAACTATTATGTTTGGAAAAATGCATAAATTTTCAGAAATAGCGATGGTCAGATTGAGGGAAGCAATTACCATTTATGTGCTTGAATTTGAGGTAACATATTCTAAAAATAATAAAAGTACTGGACTAAATGGGTCTAGAAATGACATTTGTAAAACATTCGGGCCAAAAATTGATGATTTCCTTCTTGATCCTAAGAAATTCAAATAAACAGCGGGATGAACTTAATGAATCACAAAAGGTAGGTGTAATATAACTTGTAATCCAAAGGTGGATAAAATATGAAATCATTAAAAAAAACTCCATAAACTCTTTTCAGCTATTTTAAACAAGAGTATGGGGACAAAGTAGCTCAGTTGGTTAGGTGTCGGACTAGTAATCAGAGGGTCGCTGGTTCGATTCACTCTGGGCACTTCGGTCGTTCTTGGGCAAAACAGTTTATTCCATATTGCTTCAGTCTACCCAGCTGCAAAATGGGTACCTAGCATAAATAAGGCAGTGCTTAGAGTGTGTGCGCTATATGCTGCCAGTTGCTCTGGAATATCCCCCGGGGGATTGAAATGGTTTCTGTATGTACAGTGCCTGCTAGGGGAGGAAGGTCGTGTGAGCTCTTCGGTGGATACAAGACTATAAACCGAATACCTTTACCTTTAATAAACCATCTTAGACAAAATCATTCATCATTACCAGGAAGGATTTCCTAATATCTGATTTTGGGGCAAAAATGCCATGCTCACATCAGATATAATAAGGGAATGTCAAATTCAAAATGAAGATGATCTAATTGTCAGAATAAATTTTGGAAAAGCATTTGATTTGATTTCAGGGGCGTTTATTGAAAAATCATTACAAATTTTTAGTTTTATGGAAAAGGGGTCCAAAAATGGGTAAATGTCTACAAAAGGGTCAATTTTTTAAAGTTATTTAAGCTGGCCATGTTTCTTATAAGATACATCTGTTTAGAGGTTACTGCCAAGTAGACTTTGTTTTTATAGCTGAATCACTTAGGGTCACCAAAACTATCAAAGGTATAACATTGTTTGAAAACGATTTTGAGATTTCCCTGTATATACAATCTGACAAGGAATTCCATAAATAACCATGAAATGTTTATACAATCATTACACAACCCCCAGTTCGCACAATTATTACCTGAATGTTATATGAATGTTTAATTTTCGTCCGAATATTTCCGTCGGAATATTTCGGACTAATTTTAAAGATTTCAGCAACGTTCAGGTCCTAACATTCCTGGAATGTTTTTATGTGATGTCATATGAATGTTTTATTTTGATTGGAATGTCATGCACCAATAATGAACATTCCCGCAATCTTCAGGTCCGAACATTCCTGGAATGTTCGGATTTGACATAATATAAACATCGAATTGAGATATTCCCTATATCTTAAATACTGAACTGTTGCAGAGCTCTTCCACTGCATACACAACTTCCAATGTCCAGACAACAATCTGAATTCAAATGATTATTTAGCATTCAGCTCTAAACATTCCATAAATATTCTCATCTGAACATTAATACACTTTTCATTCTGAACTATGAGGGGATCATTTTCAGATGTTTGGGCGAACGTTCTTGGAATGTTCCATGAATGCTACCGTGCCCACTGGGCCCATACATGAACTTGACTGTTTATCTAAAGACTTATTATGGAAAACCAATGCCCAGTGTATATTTTAGAACAGAACCTATTGGGTGGTTGATGAGGCTAAGCCTAATATGACTTTAATGACGCATTAACAATATCTTGGATAAAGCGGATTTATATGGGGAAAGACGGCTGGACAGTCTTCCCTAAAGTATACAATGTTCATAAAGTACTTATTTTTGATGCAAAAATGTTGATAGGATGTTAAAAAGAATTTAGGCTAGCACCCTTATACCGTATTGTTGGAATAGTTAGAGGTATTCCAATTTTCGCTTATTTTGCTGGTTATTTTTTGAACCATGGAAATTGAAAGGTTAGATAATGAATTGAAAAACAAATGGCAGAGTATTGTTTCAGGGTGCCCTCTTTCAGCTGTTTATGAAATCAAGTTGACAGATCCCAGCTAGAATGCAATCATGCTGGCATTAATATACTATGGCAACAAATTGAATAGTGACAGTTGTCATTACACTTCATTGTCTGAACAATGCAAACAGTCAAATCTTGGGACAAAGGAAACACTGGGGGACTGGACTGGCAAGTCCAATTAGCCATTTACCACCCCATTAGGTTGCCTGAAAATGTTTTTGACACTACTGCAGTTAGCAGGCTGTATTGATGATAATTGTTGCCGTGTGAGGTCACTGAAGTTCATTAGCTCCGGTCTGCCAATGTAATCTTAGAAATCTTATCTAAATACTAGTAGTTGGAAGAGGGTGCCCACATTCAATATATTCGCGGCCACTGAGCCATCAGTGAACAATTAAAACTATAAAATTTAAGAACCCCTTTTCTGATTCGATTTTAAAGAATACGTGGTTAGAAAAGCGAACTATGAAGGTTAAAGATGTATCAAACACTGAAGGATAACTAGTTAAAAAAACCTTAAATGATATATATACTAATCTATGTAATTACCTGAAATGTGAACAACTAGCTTTTTCTTTAAGAAACAAAATCAGCAAATTCTGTCATAACAGGTAGCAAGCAATAGGTTCGACCTTGTCACTTTTATTATCAATGGTTCAATGTTCAAATAAGGACCAAACTTTTA
>OZ012700.1:9810440-9822940 GCA_963942565.1 Maea johnstoni | reverse complement strand
AATAAGGAACAAATAAGAACTACCTTTCTGACCAAAAGACTAAATAAATTTGAAAAAAATAGAAAAATAGAAAAAATACTTTGGTTCTATGGGAAATGCAACCTTCTCTCTCTTCTTCCAAAAGGGCTCTGGTACACCTGCACACAAACCTGTGATGTCACCAATATCAGCCACAGAATAGGTGCCATTTCGAGTCATTTAATCCATGAATGCCCAAGAGTTACTCTTTGTGTTGTTAACTGAATATTTGGTACTTATATAGAAAAATTGAAAGGTAAGCATAATTTCAAAAAGTACTTCGAGGAGAGTTGCTGATTATCTGATTAACATTTATCTCTGCTGAAGTCTGGACAAGTTCACCAAAGTTGCCTTGCTTTTTACTAGATGCAGGGAGGTCTATTTATAGGGAGTAGCAACTCGGGTATGAAGCCGCCTCAGCAGTAAGGCACTATTGTTATGCAAACGAGCTCTTATCAGTACCCCACTGTCCATATGCATGCATCTGAGCATGTGCAATGATCTACTAATCATCATGTTCTGTAATAGCAGTGTGGTGTAATCATACCACAGACAGAAGTTTATTCACATATGTGGTATAGGGGAGGGTGTGATTTAGATATGGCTTAACCAGAGAGGTATATACCAAGTTAATAACCATAGAAATCAGAATGACAAGTTTTAAGCGATATGGAAAATAATTAGATAAGATTAAACTTATCAAAGTTTTTAATGTTAAAGTCTTAACTGGGTGACAGAAGGTACCCCAGACACATGGCTCAAACACCTGGTGCAATTGCAATTCCCTTCCTGCCGTTTGTTTCTTCAGGTCTTGAAAAGACAATAAGCTAATTGGTGTCAGATAGGATGGGCCTAGATAGCATTCTGAGTGAGGGTATTGTCTGCTGTCAACAGGCAGGCAAATACAGAATTACAATCTAGGTGTTTGATTTGCAGACTAATCATAGAAAAGTGCCATTTTAGCTTGGAAAATCTCAAGTTTGTTTGGTGGAGGGAGGGGGTTCAACGACCTCTAAAACGTCTAGATAGTTTTAGTTTTTACCTTTTGAGGAGGCTTAACAACGTGGGCATTCTAGGAATGTAGGTGAGTACTATTAAATGTTTTATTTATTTGTTGAATGACTATATTAGCCTAGTTGCAACAAGCATACTTTTGCTTCAGTTTTACATAACCCTTATGTGATGGCCTATTTCTAGTTAATTTGTCTGTTGATGCCATGGACCTGCTGGGAGTTGACCAGAAGTTTGAGACTTCGAAATCCTGGAGACTAGCAAATGCAGCACAGCCATTAGCATTTACCTTACTAAAAATGGCTAATAGTTGCACCAACAGCCTGCTTAGAGGCTTTTAACAGGACCAAATGGCCCAGTGCCTCTATTGTGTGTCTATTAGGAGGTGTTTAAACAGCAATATACTTCTTGTATGAAGGTCGGCAATGATGGGAACTTGAATTTAAGTAGAGAATACCATAAGAAACTATTTGGGCCTCTGTTTAATACATAATGGAATTGTCCTTTAAGCTGAATTGTTAATAAATGAGTGATCTTAAGGTTCGCTGGCTATGAATGGATTAATAAACGATTTTTCTAATGAAAATATTATGCCCTTACCTTCATGCTTTACATAATACATACATATAATAGCAATGATCAACTTTAAGAAACAAACACGTCACCTTGACTTTATTTCAACAATTCATTTTAATATTCATTTTAATCAATCATGTTTATAACATTTTACAATGGAACACATACATTTGATAAATAAAATGATAAAATAATCCTTAAATGATAATGGCCATTAGCAGTTACCTTACTGCTAATGACTAATAGTTGCACCAACAGCCTACTTAGAGGCTATTAACAGGACAAAATGGCTGCCCCCAATGCCTCTATTTTGTGTCTATTAGGAGGTGTCTAAACAGCAATATACTTCTTGTATGAAGGTTGGCAGTGGTGAGAACTTGGGTTTACGTAGAGAATACCATACGAAACTATTTGGGCCTCTGTTTTATACATGGTGGAATTGTCCTTTAAGCTAATGGACTGTATGCCGCGTTGCTACGCCCTATGAATACACCTCCATGCTAGATGTCAATTCACTTAGCATAGTTCTTTTCTTCTCATAAAGGTGGTGCCCCCAGCTATTGGATTGGCGGGAATGATCTTCAAACAGAGGATACCTGGAAGTGGTCGACAGGAAGATTGTTGTCGGATGATGGCTGGTTTTTCTCCCCGGGTACTGACACTTCTAAGAACTGCATGGGGTTCTCTCTCACAGGAGTCGTTGACACTTGCTGGAGCCATGAGAACTGCGCAGATACTCGTCCTTCTGTATGTGAAATCCACCTACCTTGAAGGACAATATGGAAAACTCGCCACAGACGGAAATTTAGAAATACATTATGGTCTATCATAATGGCCTGTAGGCCTAAACGCTACTCAATAAGGTGTGTGTGTGTGTGTGTGTGTGTGTGAATATCAATATATCTATCTATATATTTATCTATCTATCTATCTATCTATCTATCTATCTATCTATCTAACCACACAGATATATATATATATATATATATATATATATATATATATATATATATATATATATATGTATATATATTTATATATATATATATATATATATATATATATATATATATATATATATATATATATATATATATATATATACACACATATATATATAGATATAGATATATACACATTCTATGTCACACATTCAATACATATCGTAAGGCAATAGTTTAGTTATCATCGAGAGTCTTGTCGATTTGGCAGGAGAGGTTCCAACAGACTTTTCAAATGAATCTGCGTAGGAACCTCCAATAACTAACTTACATCAGGAAAAAATGTTGATTTATAAGAAAGTATGGCCTATCAACCGGAACCATTTGTAGATGCTAACTAAACTATTGCCTTACGATATGTATTGAATACGTGACATATAAATGGTCGACGATTCGACTGACTTCTGCAGTCGCCAAAGGGTAGCAATGCTCAAGCTGCCAACTACTGTCTGAAATAAAAGTTTTTTTATTTTTCAATAACTTTTTTTATTCATTTTGTGTCATGTCAATAGGTAATATATCATGTCAATATGTAATAAAAGGTAATGAAATGAAAGTTAATTCCTCGAGAGAACCCAGATGGTTTAGAAGTCATCGACACACACACACACACACACACACACACATATATATATATATATATATATATATATATATATATATATATATATATATATATATATATATATATATATATATATATATATATATATATATATATATAAATATATATATATATATGATGGGTACGTGTATGTAACCCCCCATTAGTGGATACTTGGTATAAGTATAAAAATAGTGGTAGACCATGGTTATTAATGGTAGGACCAATTGTCAGGTGAGTAGTACCATAATACTGTCGATGTTTCTCTGACAAAGTGATGAGCAGGGAGGGCAATTAAATGAGCCGCCCCATGTAATTCATATCATATTTTAGATATATATTTGTATCCTGTACGCATTCTTTTGCATCAATTATTGATACTCGTTTGCAAATGCATGATATTAGCAGCGCATATTTACAATCATATTTCAGATACCATTGGTTGTCATATCCATTGGATCCGTGATGGATGCGATATTCCTAGAGTCATAGAGGGGTGTCAAATCTGATAATGTACTGATTTAGTATGGGTATATTCTCCTATATTTGAAGCATAAATTAGGATGCTATTTATGCTTACAGCTTTGCAGGACTATAAGCAAAGTTGGTGATATTCCTGGTAAATGGTTGACCAATGAATATCAAATGCGCCCATAATTTGTGATGCATAAGAATATTATTCAAACAGATTTAATACCTTTGGTACCATTGGGATCTAAGATGAAAGATGAAATTGCTTTCACCAAAATTGTTTACCTGTGCATTTCTGTATACATTGTATCTGCATCAGGAGTGGGTACATTTGAAATGGCATTATCAGTACGCTGCTATGGAGCAGTTGCGAGATTATTTTCTAAAATATTGACACCTTAAATTGTGCCTTCATAAAACGTGGCAGTTGGTGTATCTACCACTTCAATGTCAGAGTTGTCATTCTTCTCACCTTTGTATTTTAGGTTTGAAGTGACCTAATATAATCATACTGTTATTATCCTTTGAAGTGCGACCAGTTTCTAGGTGCTGAAACCAGACATCAACGTTTGGTATATTACGTTTGAGACTGGTTAGATGAATTGATGTTTATCCATTTTTGGGAAAAACAAATCTGCATACATTGCGTAGTGGTGGTGGGGTCCGTATTGGATCTGCCCTTTTGAGACATGGTAGCTCGAGTATGTGGCATCCTGTCGCCAATGGTATGTTGTTGCATTGGTTCATCCGATCCATCAAGATCTGGCTCCATGGGTTCTCCGAAGTGATGTTCCACATGTTCAGACATTAGATAAGATAGAAATGTAAGTACGTGGGAAGGCTGATGTTAAGGATGCTCTTAACTGGTCGCATTGTAGGACATTCCCACGTACATGTACTTACATTTATATGTATATATATATATATATATATATATATATATATATATATATATATATATATATATATATATATATATATATATATATATATATATATATATATATATATATATATATATATATATATATATATATGTGTGTGTGTGTGTGTATATATATTTATATATATGTGTGTGTGTGTCTGTGTGTGTGTATAATATATATATATATATATATATATATATATATATATATATATATATATATATATATATATATATATATATATATATATATACATATATATATATATAATATATATATATATATATATATATATATATATATATATATATATATATATATATATATATATATATATATATATATATATATATGTATATGTTTCGGTTTGGTTTGTGAAATGCCATGTTCTTTGGTAGACTTGTTACGAACCCTTTTATCAACTTGTGTATTCATCATTTGGTTCTCGTGCGCCGTCGAATCATTCTTAGCTATTTGCATATATTATGTTATGTGTAGAAAAGAATATTTGCTTTGTTCTTTAAATGATTATGTACCAAGAAAGTACAGTCAATGAACATACAATACAAGATGTCTTTGAGTAGCTAGTAATATAGTCCTGTTAGCCGTTGACGTATTGTATTATTGCAATAAGATTAGGAATATGAGAGAGTTTTAGGTTAGGATTCCTCCGTGCCAGTGGAGAAAAATAGATTAAAGAATCTATATTCAACGCCATCCAATACCTTCGTGTTCAAGTTAGGATTTAAATACCTAGTACAATTCAATTAATATAATGATAAATTCGTGCCTTTTTATTTTTATAAAGCAAGGTTATTATTCATGGAGCAGGTGGAAATACAACGGTTAAAGTGTTAAGAATACTTTATCTAAAACACCCAGTAGGTGTCGATAATTTACTGACATGTAAGCCCAGGTCCTGAATTGCATGTTCGAAGCGATCATAATTTGGTGAGATTCGCTTTAGAGAAAAGAGCCTGAAACATTCCTTCATGGTTGCCAGCCTATTTGGGATTTTGTGATTTTTGATCTCTTACTCTGCTCAGTGACAATCACAGTTAGTCTTACTTATAGTCTAATTATAAGAGAGAGGGTGTAGACTTACAAATTACCTCCACAAGCCACCTTAAGATAATTACCTTTTGCATCTAGTTGCATTAGATATAGGCATTTGTCTCCAGGATCATCACAACTAAGTTAAAAATCCTTGAACCAAAATGGTGATATTAATTTCACATTTTCATAATAGATGGCAGCACTGACATGAACATAATACATACCTATACATAAAGAACGACTATTTGAGTCGTCTGGTCAATATCGCTAATGGTTGCTGTATGCCAAGCTCATTTTCATTATTTACAGATGATCGAGAGTTTTGCTTATTCAAATACAGAGGCTTGGAGTCTCAGAGCATTTACATATCGATGTTTATCCTGTATGACGAAGCTTGCAAAACAACGCGTGTATACATTTGTGTACGTTTTATTATTGCTTCTTAATTACAGCAAACCTTCTAGGACATCATTACTTCATATACAATATAATAAACTATGTAGCAAGTGTTACAGACATTTATCGAGATATATTTAAACGAGAACGTAAAAACAATAACGCGTACGTGTTTATAACATATATGTTTCGCCCCTGCAACAGCCAAAACCAGCTACCATAATTGGTGATATTGTAGAGCGAAATGATTTCTTTGTGAAAAAATAAACCACAACATAAACGAAAGAAATGCCTATATCTGACATTTTCAGAATAAACTATTTATTACTAGGGCATTTTCAAAAGTTTTAAAGCGTCCTGTAAAAAACATTTAAAGTCCTTGGACCAAAATTGTGATATGAATTTCACGTTTTCTTCAGACACGATAATAACACTCCTATCCATGTAGTACAACTAATGGGTCCACTGGGATAAATGATTTAACAGGGGCAAATGATTTAACACGTATTTGCAAAGAACATAATGCGAGATTATGTACATCTGTAACTCGGCCATATTCCATGCCATAGTAATTCATTGGACTTGCAGCTTGGCAGGACGGACGCTGCACGATCACCACTAGTTATATATTCACAGCTTTCTAATAATCCGGTGAAGAAATTCTATCATGACTAATTTCAACTGAATAAGATACATGACATTGAATGTCTTGAGGTACTTTTAGATCTGCTTTTCCCAAGGAACTTATCATGAGATTACGCCCTTTGAGGGTTAATACTGGTGTATTTTGTGTGCCTTTATATTTATATATATATATATATATATATATATATATATATATATATATATATATATATATATATATATATATATATGTATGTATGTATGTATGTATGTATGTATGTATGTATGTATGTATGTATGTATGTATGTATGTATGTATGTATGTATGTATGTATGTATGTATGTATGTATGTATGTATGTATGTATGTATGTATGTATGTATGTATGTATGTATATATATATATATATATATATATATATATATATATATATATATATATATATATATATATATATATATATATATATATATATATATATATATATATATATATATATATATATATATATATATATATATATATATATATATATATATATATATATATATATATATATATATATATATATATATAAATGAGAGAGAGAGAGAGTTCAATATCTAACTTGAACTAGTCAAGCATAGAAGCATAGGGGATTTCTCTGCACGGACGGAAGGTCATTTACACCATAACTATAGCAAATATCAACTTGAGAATCCAAAATTAAGTATAGCGCAATAAAGCAGTTTTCCCCCTGCGAGAGATCATTTCATTCAATAGATACATGGGTAAAATACTGGAATAAAAACGTCTGTGTGCAAAAATTGAAACATATTTGAATATCAAAGCGGTTGTTAATATAATTACATTGAGCAGATCAATTCACAAAGAGGTATAATGTTTAGGTAGGTAAGGACAGGTGTAATATATAGCAAAGATGTGTAATAGGAGCGACTCCTTAGCCACCGAAGATATAATGCAAATAGTATTGTTATGTATTTTTGAAAATACGAGATATACCAAGTATTACCTCTGACTGTCGTGAAATTAACAGTTACGGGTAACTATATAACACCTTGAATATACAACTTCGAACTGACCACAAATGATGGAAAATTCTCTGACCAGAAATGGAAATTATTCATAGATATCCTAAGACTAGACCACATATCACAATAAATAGTTGGTACATTCTGTGAAAGGGAACAATTTGAATGTGTAACTTATGATATAAACCATAAATACTGCATGCTATATTTATTTTTTGCCAAAAGTTTAAACCTTGGTTCTACTAATATATTTATGATGTTATATACTGTGATCGATGATATGCTAAGAAAAAGGAAAAATAAAAATCTTGTTGCACGTGTGCAAGTTGAAATTTAAAAAAGGACTTCCAAAATTAAAGACTGGGACTTCCAAAATTAAAGACTGTGCTTTGTTTAGCAGATACAGCATCTGTACGGTTGATATCAGGGGCATTAATTAGTGGAGTATATCGGGCAGTCACGATGAATAGACAAGGAACAGGATAGTCTTATTTTTACGATGCTGAAAGTACACTCCATTAAACGTTGCCTAATTGATATAATGTAAAGCTGTAATTAAGAGACCTGCAGCAAATTGCGTGATGCTTTTTACTGATTAGATTTAATTTTGTTGTATTATTACATTAGCTACCCCAAAACATTAATGAGATTTGAATTTCAAGCTTAGCCTTTACCCTTTCTGCATGCAGTATTTTGTCCCTTTGTATTATTTCATTTTTCCATTTCCCTCTATATTTTCGTTTTCTTGTATGGTTTTGTAAACTCAGTTTACAGTCAATGAACATACATACGAATGCACCAGCAAAACCAGAAAAGGTAACAAGAACGGTATCAACCTATCACTCACATGGATACGAAGACGTGCAAACACGCTATAGCTTTGACAAGGCGACTGGTTCGTGCCTGAACGGCAGGTGAAAGAGCATAGACTGATTTTATAAGAGAAACCATTACATGGACAATACAAGAGGAAAAGCTGATAACAAAATAAACTAGACAAGTATAATATAGGAATTGTGATCATCGATAGTCTCCTTTTCTGCCATATTTCGTGGCAAGTCAGTTGTAAGTAGCGGAGGAGATCGAAGTATCCTGCGAAAACCAATGCAAGCTTAACTACGCGCCATTTGCAACTTTTTCACATGTCCGGTCTGCATTCAATTTGAGGCTGTGTTGAGATACAGTATATAATATCATAGTACGTGTCTTGTTGTTAGTAAACTTAATACGTCAAATTAAAATATGGTGAGCCTGAGTCACGGTTTTGTTTTTCTTGATGTTTGCATTGATACCAGTACCACTCATTGGTCTATCTCTCCGGACAGCTATGTTGTCTTTAAGACCTCTCTGATAACACGAAGAATGATGGTTTAAATTCCTTTGTGCATTTTCCTATTTTCACAAACTCGACATGGATTGTATCAGATTCACAGTCAGTGGTTCCACGCCCGCGAATACATGAGGAGAAAAAAGAAAGTGTTCATATACTAGTACAAGTACGGTTGTAGATGCAAAGCATCAATAGTCAAAAGGCGGGGCCAAGTTATTTATGAACTTGTGAGGGAACCGGATGTATAAAGAACATTAACATTATAGAGGAAAATAATTTATAATGACTAGATTTGTATCATTTTTGTAGAAATAAAACAAATATCGGAATTCTAGGCGCAAGCTGGAGACTTCGAAATCTCTTGGGTGCGAAGCTACTAGGGTACACATCAGTTTGGTTACGATCCAGTTTGGTTACGAAGTCTCCCGATTTCATTCTATACACATAGTAGACTAGTGGCAGTCCTATAAGCCGCTTCACGCCAACAATAGATGGTGGGCGATACCAGTCCCTAATCCGTGACGTGATTGTGAGACTGGCGCTAGTCTATACACAGAGTACTTTTTTTCTTAGTAATTTTCCTTCCTATACTGAAAAATATACTTTATGTCCGCTTAAAATATTTTATATATTTGAAAACTTCATGCTAAATTAAAATAAGGAAGGCACGATTTTCCGCGGCAAAGGCAACATTTATATTATAACCAATCAGAATAGAGAATTATATTCAGTCCGGCCTCAGCATTTAGACCACGTGACGTCTGCCCATGTACATCTCAAAACACCTTCCCAGATAAGGCGGGCCTGATGGCCCCGCCAATAAGGGCACACAAATGTCCGCAGCATCAACTGCTCTGCATGATCTGTATTTAGCTGGGAAAGATTCAGAAATAAAAGTAATCATGACCTATTTTTTTTATTGTATTGTAGAAACACTTCGATCACACCATTGCAAATCAAATGTATATCTATTAATACACTATTCTATCCATTGTCCTCCTTAATGTAATTGTTGATTTTAAAGTCCTGTGCTGTTTCTGAAAACATCTGGATATGTGTAATCCATCTAGAGGATCAAGATCGCGAGGTTGAGGGTACGCTAAGAACCCCATCCCCATTCCATCCATTTTTGCCTCCAATGGCAGCTGACAGCTCCATCTAGTGTAGCTTGTACGTTTTAATTTGACCTACTTAGCGGCGTTTTCCCGCGCTTCTCGGCAGTCGGCGGCACTTCGCTCGAGCTTTGCCATAGGACTATCGTACATTGTCATGTCGGCTGCCACCATGGCGCGTTCGTCATCGTCTGCTGTGTTTGCCTCTGCCGAGGGTTTTTGCGCCGCTGGCGTGCCCCCTCCCGCCGGCAGAACGCTCTCTCGCTTCTTGACATGAAGGCATTTATTGAGAGGGTTCGTATAAAGAGTTAGATCAGCCGCTATGGCAAATTCGTCCTCTTCTGACGGCGCGTGAGAATCTACAAAAAACAAACAAAATATCATTAAAGAAAACAATTAAATATCGCAATGTTAAACGAGAGTTCAAAGGCACGCGAGATTTGAACGGTGCGAAAGATCCGTTCCTAGACTGGATATCATCTAAGATGAAGAAAACATTCGTAGTATCACTAATTGAGTTGTTACCATAGGCTTAGATGAGCAAACTTAGATGAGCAACCATGGATATCTTAATTCAAGCCATAGGTGTGCCAGAATTGGAAATTCACGCAATACCCGGCGCAATACTGGTACGTACCAGAATATTGCCTTCGTCCTGGCCATGGCTCTTTTTCTCGCGAGATGTCGTTTTACTGGAAACTAGACTATCATATTGACCACTTTACTAGTACGTCCTGCGCAGTATGTAGGAACTTCAAAGTGCGTATAAGCGCTCAAGGCATATAGTACATGTACTTGCAAGTGTCTCATCCCAATGCCTAGGGCACCTCTCTACTTGAAAGTCTTGCAAGTACTCTTGCATATGCCTTGAGTGCCAATGCACCTGGACGTTTCTACAAGGTGCACAGATACTCTTCCCAGTGGCAAGATTCACTTGTTTGCCTGAATCAGTTACAAGGTCGAAGCCAGGCCAAAGGCAACTCCGGTACCTACCAGAATAAACTGTTGCAACAATTCTTGTTCCGATTGGTGTACCAAATTGTGTATTGGGACGATTATGGTACGTACTAGAATTGCTGATGTACCAGAATTGTGTATTGGGTACGCACTAGAATTGCTGCATGTGTCGATTTATTCTGTGACATACCTCAATTGAACAATTCGGGTGCGCACCATTATCATTTTTACTTTGTTCCAAAGTTATGGAATCTAGAGAATTGAAAACTACACCTTTTTCTCATTTTTGACAGAATCCCGAAGGAAATTATCATAAAATTTGAACAAAGCGAAAATATGTACTTTATATAGGCTAACTAGTTAAATACAAGCAAGGTAGATGAAAAACCAACTCAAAAAAATAACCTCATAAGCTACAGTAATAGCACACATGAAAATATCTCGATAACAAATGTATATTATAGAATAATTGTTGTTCTTGTGACATCTACCAAATCCTCTAAATATTTTGTACATAACGCCGATGACCATAGTGCTGGGGTGCCTTACCAACAGTGCGCCCTCAGGATGCATATGGGTTAATCCCTATACGCCTGAATATCTTCTTGACGAGTGTCGTCTGGACCTGTCACACTTTCGAAAATAACTTAAAAATGATGCATAAATTCTTAAACTAATCACAAGAGAGTTGTAGATGGGATTTTGATGAATAATTCTCCATCAGATTATTTTTCTAAATACTGCTTTTGTTAGAAAGATATCACCAAAATTGCCAGGCAGCATTGGCTGCTACAGGCATGGCAGGGTTAAATAGCACTCTTTTTCTAAACAACGTCAGACTGGTGGTTGGAGATTTTTTCTGCCCATTTGTTGAGGATTTCTATGCAGAGGAAACTCATGACCGGTTCAAGATTTGATTTATATTCAACATAGTTTCGATTTTTCAACTTTAGCACCTGCTCTCTCTCTCTCTCTCTCTCTCTCTCTCTCTCTCTCTCCCTCTCTCTCTCTCTCTCTCTCAGCATGAGTTGAAGGTTGCGCCATTTTTTTTAAAGCAGCCTGTAATGAGTTAAGCTAAAATCGCCATGTTGGAATAACCAACCAATTCACTTTAGGGAAAGCAAATAATTAATGAATAGTTTGTGAAAAAGTGTATCATCCAAAATTGATTACGAGAAATGTCAATCAAATAGATATTCCTCATGAATAGCATTAACAAATCCCTCTTTTGACTCTTTGATATTTTTCCGGTATTACTTCTATCAAGAAGGTGTGCCATGGTACCTATACAATGCGATGATGAACATAAATTCAGATGCAATAAAAATCATCTCTTTGAGAGTTCCAAAAAGAATTTGTGCTCACTATAGCCAGACTTGCGCACGCT
>OZ012700.1:9762940-9805440 GCA_963942565.1 Maea johnstoni | reverse complement strand
GAAACCTGTTTGGCTATTTCTATCAATTTTGGTAAGTTTTTTTTTATTCTGTTGGCCCAAATACCTGAATAGAATTTATAAATCGAGTTTAAAAGTGTAATGGGACGCCAATTTTTTAATTTATTCCTGAGTTTATCTCCCTTAGGGATACATGTAATGATTCCCATTAAGTGATTTTGACTAATGTTTTTGTGTTTGGAAAAATATTGCATTAAATCGAGAAGCAAAAATTTAATTTTGACCCAAAGAATTCTATAAAATTCATTGGTAAAGCCATCGGGCCCTGGGCTTTTGTTTAGCCCACTTTTGAAAACCTGAGTTTTAAGTTCACTCTCAGTAATATTCTCGTCCAAGGCTGCCCTCTCATTTTCACTTAAAATATTAAAGTGGCTCGGAAACCCGAAAGATTCGACTCTTCACAATGATCTGTTTTGAACTGTATAGAGACTGATAGAACCTCCTCATCTCATCTAAAATATCTGCAGGTTTAGACAGTTTTGTATCATCATCCAACAACAACTCCTTAATGTTTTTGGAAACAAAGTTATAATTTTCCAGATTCAAAAAATGTTTATTTGGTTTTTCGCCCAAGTTGTAGTCCTTGACTCTTGATCTTACAAAGGACCCTTTCAGTTTAATATCCCTCAAAGTTTCTAATTCCTTTTTTTTTTCATCCAAACTATTTTCCAATGTTGTGTCTGTCATATCTAAAATGAATAGTTCATCAAGAGATCGGATCTCGTTGGTCAACTTTTCTTCTCTATTTGATCTTTCCCTCTTTTGTTTTGCAGCAAATGATATAAGGATCCCTCTTAAATGTGCTAATAGAACTTCCCAGAAAGTTTCAATTGAAACCATAAAAGATATGGAATTGTTGTCAAATTTTTTAACGAATTCTGGATTGTAGGGCGTGCAGGCATGTATTTCGACCATTAGCAGAATACCTTCCTCAATTTGTTGTAGCAATTCTTTATTTTTTAATAGTTCCGCGTTTAATTTCCATAAACCTTTACCTTTTAAATTTTTTTCCAAGTGTAAACTTAACCCAATTTTACAATGGTCAGATCTGTATTTGAAAAATATTGAAGAATCTGCATAGATATCTAAAAGTGATGCCGAAATTATAAAATAATCCAGTCTTGCTGCTTTAGTAGGGTTGGATCTAAACCAGGTGTAATTTTTTTTGGAAGGATTAACTTTTCGCCAAATGTCTATCAAGTTGTGTTTTTCCATAAATGTTTCAAAATAGAGTTTTGAGTTGGGATTATTGTTCTGAATATAATTATAAGTGTCAATGGTTTGGTCTAATACAAAGTTCCAGTCGCCGCACAATATCCAGTTTCTAATCATTTTATCTTCTAACTGCTCTAAAATATTTTTCAATAATGTTGGTTTGTCCTGATTGTGACCATAAATGTTTAGCATCAGAAATCTAGCAATTCCTGGGAGTTTCTATGTCGCATAAAATATATCTCCCTCCCCGGTCCTTCTGTACTGAGTGTAATTTATATTCGAAGTTGTTGTTGATGATTGTTATTACTCCTAAGGCATTTTTTTTTTCTCCTGCAATTAGAAATTTGCAGTTCCATGATTTCTTCAAATTTGAGAGATCCGAGGCAACTAAATGTGTTCCTGTAAATGGATTATGTTAATGTTTCGTTTTTTAAAGTCATCCAAAATGTCGTTTCTTTTGTTAAGATTCCTCAGTCCCCCTACAGTTCAGAGATTCCATTCTCAAAAGACTTCCCATCCAAATTTGTTCAGTGAAAACCCATCACACAGCCCAGACGAGAACAACACATGAGATAAAATATTTAACCCAAGAGCACAGTATACCGCAGAATTCGTACACCAACATAAGTGGTTCAAAATAACTAAAAGTAGTGAGAAGAACCCTATTGTTGCAACACTGGTGGAGAAATTTTTCCCCTGACACGTAGTCTCACACATAGTTAAAACAAAAACAACAAAAAAAAAACTGAACATAAAAAACAATAAATATAACATATTAAACTCATAAACTTAATGTACTATATATGGAACTTTTAGAGGTATCCTGCCTCAAAGTATTCCCTGATATGGATATCAATTTGACACTGTCAGTAAGATATTATATATATTCTTAAATACACAATTTACAAAATTATCACAGTGGAACTCAACCACACTCAACTCTGATCAGCTATAGATTCAGTATGATAGTATATATAATCTTAAATACACAAGTTACAAAATAATCCCAGTGGATTTCAACCACATTCAACACTGATCAACTATAGAGGTATATTGCCTCACACTGTTATCAATAAGTGAGTAGATTACAGAAGAGTAGGGTCCAGTTGTGTCAACCTGATCACTGCAAAGTTATGTTACCAAATCTCTGTCACACCACAATGTTAGGTGTATATGCCTATCTGGCACTGTCAGGTATCAGTATTTATCCCTAATCTCTGCAAGTTATTTCAATACCGTTTTTCAGAACCACAATCAATGTAAATCCAACACTCACTCAAAATATAACAAAACCCCAAAGATCCAACACACACACCCCTTCCTCCAATGTTCACTCAAATATTCACCCTCAGTATTGGTCACTCACTATATTCTCTCACAATACCACACAACTTCAAAATTCTAACACTCACAACAATAGTCTCCAGACTTCACCCAAATATTTAACCCACAGTATCACTCACAAAACCTGTGTATTGGTCACTCAATGTTGGGGCAATATATCCTCAGACCAGGTTAGTTAGTGTGAAATTCAGATGCAGGTATATATCAGGTTGGTAGATGAGCTTGTTAGGCCTCACTGGGTAAGTTATGCCTTAAGTTACCAGAATAATGGACCGTGTGTGTCTCTGAAGGATTGTAACAGACTAGAGTAGTTGTCCAACACACTGGTCAAATTATGATACCAGTTTAATGTGACGGAGGAAAAAAGAAAATATAATTATACTAAACTAAGAGGTGATTTTCCCCTTATCCTATCAGTCTCAGTTGAAGGTATGAGGTGACTTCCCTCTTACCGTCTCAATCCCAATTATTTTTTCACACTAAGTCCTGATATTCAACAAATAAAAGAAAACAAAGTATATTTTCTGAAGTTGATCCTAGAAAAGTTGTGCCTAGGATACCTTGTGTTATATATATACCTCTTAACTAGGTAAGAGATAGAAAAGAGAAACTCACTTAAGCCTCACTATGTATCAATCAGTAGAGGCCACTGGCTCTAGTGGTACAATTTAGCCTCACTAAGCTCAAAGCTGTGTAGGCCACTCACACTAACAGTCAGAAGATTGGATAGTGGCTTTGAGTAGTGGTCCTCAACCACTAATACCTGTTGATTTTACTTTCAACAAGTTGAAAAGAAAAGTTTTGTTGCCATTGATGGCACAAATATAATATATAAAATATTACTGTAAGGTATCCGTCTTACAGGAGGTTCATTAAAGTATGTCAGGGTGTCTGGGTGTCTGCTTGGCGAACAAATTCTTACAGTTATTGTATATATCAAATAATACTTGCTGGGCTTGGCATATGTGTAAGCTTGTTTTGTATATTGCATCAGAACTGTACTTAAATTCCAATACTACTATATTGATTCCCAATTGACCTGTGAATCCCTTGGTATGCTCACAGTCACTCATATTTGCATATAGAGTATTTCTATACCCTGGTGTATATCTTAAGGGTGTGTATTTTAACCCAAGGTTTCAAAAACTATTACCTCAAGGTAGATAAAATAACTATATGAGATGAAATTCCTTTTAATGTGGATAATAAATGAATTTTGATTCAAATTGATTTTGTATCAAGACATTCATATTTGTATACAGAGTATTTCTGTTCCCTGGTGTGCATCTTAAGAGTGGGAATTTTAACTCAAGACCTCAAAAACTAATCCCTCAAGGTAGATAAAATAACTATATGAGATGAAATTCCTTTTGATGTGGATAATAAATGAATTTTGATTCAAGTTGATTTTGTATCAAGACACTAAGCATGTACCTTTTTATCTGAGTTTTTTTTTTTTTTTTTTTAATTTATTCAAAGTGAATGAACTAGTTGTTTGTGATAAAACTTTTCTATGCTGCTAATAGTACATGAAATTTGTTTCCAGTGGTTTTATTCAAACCTTTTGTATCAATGCACTAGGCATGTATAGTTTATCTGGTTTTTTCAAAATTCCCTCCAAGTGAGTGAAATTGATGTTTGTGATAAGGCTTTTCTATGATGTTAGTAGCACAGAATATTTGTTTCAAGTGATTACATCCGAGCACCAACCTTGTAGTCCTAACTTAAAGTCAGGACAAGATCAGGGTTTTGATATATCGAGTAAACCTCACATCCATTCATTTTTGCATGTCCAATAAACCAGTATAGAGGTGTACATCTTGAGAGTATATAATTTAATACATAAATTTTAAAATTTACTCACTAAAATACATGGAGTACTTTTCAAGAAATGAATATACAAACCCTAAGTTTATCCTTCTGTTTATACACGTGAGATGCTGTAACATGATCCACTAATGTGGAAGTATACTAGCGTGACTGATTATACCTTGTAGGAACACAACCTCAACAAATTTGTTTGTACAGAATGAACTCAGTGCCTTGCTGTAATCTTGGGAGTGTGAATCTTAACAAAGCTCTTAGAATTTAATACTGGATTATATGAATTATTGTTGTGGAAGAATATATTTTTAACTGTCGGTTATAATTTAGCATTGTTTTTGGATTGTATATATATTAAAGGACCATATCTATTCTCTCAATTATACACCAAGGCACCAAACAAAACACCAATATAATTACCAAAGGAAACATGATGCTTTCGAGGTATCTTGTGAAGAGTCTTGTGAAGTCTTGAATTCCAATCACCCATGTTCTCACTTTTGTTGGAGGGAAGTAAGAGACTCTAAGTCCTGATTCATGTAGTTACTGTGAGAATTCCCTGAGCAATATAACCATGGTATATTTCCAACATATACTTCACAATCTCATCAGATTACAGAACTATCTCGTAGGTGGAGTCTCTATATCCCTCCTATAGCAAGAGTTCTATGAGTGTCTGTTTGTATCTTGAAGTTGGAATAGGCCATGCTCTCATTTATATGAGAGTTCTTAGTACTGGTAAGTAAATCACTGGTAACCGGTTTTTACCCACTCATATTCCCACTGTGTTGTATGGTTAAGAATGAGAACATCCTTAATGCATTTACACTGATTTGAGAGGTTATAAGATCTTATTTGATCAGGGTTTTCTTTTAATATATCACACTCCTGGCCTCCCAGAAACCTATTTTCATACACATACACAGTAGGAGTCTATGAGTGTCAATACTTTTTTGTAAATAAAGAATTTGCAGCTTGAGTTGGATGCTTGTATTCTTGAAGTGATGCTCACCCACATTCTTACTTGGGTAAAGGGACCTATGAGAATCAAAACCATAATATATCTAGATACTGTGAGAGTTTATGAGTCCTGTACTTCTGAAGATGTTAAAATATCTCCCTCATCTTCACACAATATCACAGTAGGTCTGATTGAGATCTCAACCCCCCCCCCCCCCCCCCAAGCAAGAGTTATGAGCGTAGTGTAGCCATGAGAGACATGTTAGCCATACTCCCATACAGTGAGAGGTATGGCTATTGATGCTGAAAAGACGGATGATAGAAGTCTAGAGGTAATCTGGCATCATGGGTAGTTAAGAAGGACATATCCGAGAATAATTATGTAGGTCGTATTTGAAGTGGTTTTGCATATCATTGAAGTCTTGAAGTACTGACAATCTCCCAGTCTCACCGATGCTAAACTCCCACATTAGTGTTTCACAATGTGGGTAAATGTTGTTGAACGCCAAGAAGACACATAATGGGAAATTGTTTGACATAGCAGAGTCTTGCAGCGTATTCTTCACAGTCGTCGCTGTCTTGCTCGCCGGCCATTTTGAAAGCACATGTGTTCGGAGAATGATTATGGTTAAAATGTTATTGAACGCCAAGCAGACACCATAATGACAGATTATTTAACTCAGTTAGAGTCTTGCAGCGCATTCTTCACAGTCGTCGCTGTCATGGTCGCCGGTCGTTTTGAAAGCACATGTGTCCGAAGATTGGTTGTCCGCCTTACCGAAAGTGTGCACGTATTGGCTTAACATCTGTTCCAGGATTTCTGCTTCCTCCGAAGTATGGTCGGCATCCTCTTGTATCTGGCGACCCACCCGATGCATTAAGGTTAACAGTTCTTTTGTCACTAGGCAAAAATCAGAAGGACTCGGAGTCGGCCAGTTTACCTTATTGATGATGCTGTATAACGCCTCGTGTTCTATTGGACTGCCCGATCCCAAGACAACTTCCGAGTGGTCCGCCATTTCCCTCCATCCTGGTAGTAGATCAGTGAGGACTCCCAAAACTTCACGACGACGTTTGGCAATAGGTGACTTGTGGTCTTCCATGAATTTCAGCCAGGCTTGACCCATGTCCGAATGGGTTTTGTGCATCATCCTTTTATATTCTCCACTAACCGCCTGGAAGTCCTCAAGACTTTTGGACCCTTTTTCTGCCATTTTCTCTGTCATAAAGTTGCTTGTTTTTGAAAACACTAGTCCACGTGCAACTGCTGAGAAAAGCCAGTTCAAAACAAGGCGCGCAAAGCTTTGTTCCTGAACATCGAACGTTCATGAAACGTTTTATCTGTTTTAACTGCAAAGTAGTTCATAATTGAAATTTTGTAGATGAAACCATATGTAACACATTGTGTTCGGTGGTTTGTATTTTATCCACCCGCAGTTCCATTTATAACTTGGAATTTTTGTGATATCACGCTCTAATTTGAAAAAAACTCAGATATTTGCATTCTGTTAAGCAGAACATAAGGATTCAACGTTCATGCACATTTGCCCAAAATGAACAAATCCAAACAATAACAAGGTTGACATGTGCTATCTTCTCCTCTCAAGTGGATTTTATCTAGAGGCAGCAGAGAACGATTTTAACCATCATGTACTTGTAACCACGGGTATCGCGGTATATAATGTATTGATCAAGTGTCCGGGTAACCTTGTAAATAGCGATTTTACACTGAATAGTAGAAAGGAGCGAAATTCACTGGATAGCCACACATATCATCATTTCTGCCTCAATCGATTTTGTAGCAATTGACTGAACTCACACACTGGGATGGTAAGACAGAAATATATGGATCGTAAGTTAGCGGACTTACTAATATTTCCAAATGTTGTAGGTACATGTGTGAAGGGAATTGTTTGCAGCCATTGGCAAACGCTAACCTCTCAAAATTTTCATTGTATCGAAACAGCTAGGTTTCCCAAATTAGATTTCTATTTGAACCTTATTAAATTAATGTATTAGGCAAATCAGTTCAGATATGAGTTTTTCACCTCCTTAAACGGATACTCTAAGGTATAACCTGTGTCACAATGTGTGCTTTTTCTGTTGCTTTCTGCATTTTAGTAATTGTTCCTGCCGATCTCATCCCTCACTTTCATGAGGAGATTGCCTAATTGGTTTTTGCCTTGCCATTTCTCTCTATCAAAAGCATTTGGGTCAAACATTGACATGCCTATTCCCCAGACCTTGTCGTTTTTGGATGCTTCAGCTAGATGTTTTTCCTGAGTGTCGAGCAGTTTCTTTTGTAGAATTGGGTTTTGATGAAATTTGTATCTAAGACCTGCGAGCATCACAGTGGACGCTTTGGCATCCCATGTTGTTTGGGAGAAGCCTTTGGTATTTCTGCCTAGAAATTTCATTTCTGACGGGCTGTTTGAGTCCATAATTCTGTTGACAGTGCCATGGTCGCCAAAGGTACGTGCTTTCTCAGCAGTAAAGAATTGTTCGACACACTGATATTCTATATTTTCAATGGTCATAGGCGCATTGTAGAAGTTGCTTAAGTAAGCATCAGAGCGGTAGAATAACAGTGTGTCATTCTTTTCTTGGATGGCGACTTTATTTGGACCCATATCTTCTGGTAGCTTTTCTACCTCTGTTGTGGCATATTTTTTACCGTCGACCATAATCATGTCACCCACGAGTACTGCCTTGCGATTTACTGCATATGCTGCCTTGACATAGGGCCTTAAGAAGGCTCTCTTTTTTTCTACCTCAGGGGGAAAGTCCTGGTTCATGAAGATCCTGTTCCCCTGATTTTTGTTCAGGAGGTCGCGTTTTTGCCATACTTCATCTCTGTCAAGGTATGACAAGAATCTCACCAGAATTGATGCTGGGCTATGATTTGGGTGACGTTGGTCCCTGTGACACCTTTCAATCACAATTCTACTTTCAGCGTCCCTTATGTCAAGTTCTTGGACTAGAATTGAGTAGATTTTAAACCTACACATGTCAGTGGTTTCATTTGGTTCACTCTTGATACCTTCGAATCTAAGGTTATTTCTTCTGCTATAAGCCTCCGCTTTCACAGACTTTTCTTTCAGTTTGGAATTAGCTACATTCACATTCTCTAGCTTGTTTTGAGTGTTAATTATGGCGTTTTTGTATTTGGACATTTCGGCCTCTAAGTCAATCGTTTTGTTCATGTTGAATTTTAGGGAATTTTTCAACTCTTTGTTTTCTTCTTCTAGCATTTCCTGTTTGGATTCTAGTACCTCAATTTTCTTGAGTAGCGAGAGAAGTAATAGAGGTTGTGATTCAACTCCTAGGCTGATTGTTCTGGGGTCCAAATCTGTATTTATGTCTCCCTCTAGGTCGGCTAGAGTGTTATACACCCCATCTGAAACTTGTTCTAATTCACCAGTGTCCGATTCACTAAACACTTCAGATTCAGAGTTATTCTCTTCCCTTATCACTTCTACTTCTGTTTGTTCTGGGGGGTTTTTTGGATTACCTTTGTTGGCTTTGCCTTTTTGCTGTTTACTTTTGCGTTTGGGCGTTTTCCGAACAGAAGAAGAAACTGTTCTCTGCTTTGCATTCTTGCCTTCCGCAGCCACAGCCTTGGTCAAGTAGCGTACCACGCTGTTGAGACCTACTTGTGCTTCCGTCTGTTTTGTTGATGCAGCCATGTTTCTTGTCTGTACGTTGGACGCAGACATGCCACGTAATCTGTCTCAAATCCTTCTTTCCAATCCCCATCCACGAAATTTTTGTGTTTGAAAGCAACTATGGTACCTTTATAAAAGGTTTTGGGAAAGTATTTCCCGTTATTTCTTGCTTTAAACTTATAAATTTTGGTAAAGTTGAGGACCACTGTGTGGAAGCGTTTAGCAGGTCATACGGTGGCGCCCTCCCTCCTACAAATATACTTATAAATCCAATATGCACCTGGCTTAATGTCGTATACGTGATTTCCTGAAGAACATCTTATAAACATCAAACCATCTTTACTGCATTTGATATTCTTCTAAAGAACTCTCTCCGCTATACCCCTCCACCATACCCCTCTCTACGCGCATGGTGGATAGGGTGAAGGTTATGATCAGTGCAATATTGGTCATGCATAGGCACCGCTGCTGTAATATCTTTCGAATCACGTTTATTGTTACTATTTGTGCCACTTTTCGACTAAATCGTGACCGGCCAGCGGTAATAGTATCCAAAGTATCCAGCGAAACCAACTGCGTAGAAACCAAGTCACTGGCAACTTTCTCAAATGCTAAAGCTGGCATTACCCGGAGGGCCTTACGTTATTTACAAGCTCCAAGTACGAGCATTTGGTTGCACCATGAAATCCATCCTTATCACCTTATTAACAGTGACCCCACCCTTACAGTGCAGGGGTAGGGTAGTGAGGATTGTAATTGAGTATTGGTTGTAAGTGTATCAATGCATTTACACACGGCATATTGCTATTAGAATTGCATTAGGGGCGGCGTCGTTCGTCATCTCTCTGAGGTTCAAATACTTTGAAGTACCATGAAATATACCTTTACCATTGTATTTACATTTCATCTCTTACTCTGCCCCCTACCTATTCCTACACTTTGAAATGCCATAGATGGGCCAGTCATCGTGTTTTACCAAATGCAGGACATGAAAAATCGAATTAGCCACTTTTCATCAGTCGTTCTGCCGTCACGTACCTGTAAGAGATCAAGATTCCATACCTGTCTAGTATCCTGATATGGGCGATAGCACTCCCCTGATATCAGACCCCAGATTAGCTGTCTTCTGATGGGGCACCTGGTATAAGGAAATGCCCAGACGAGCTTCTGATATTCTGATTTATGGAACCCCCTGACTGTCTACTTCACAAGATCACGAATGTCTTGTTTTTATTCATCTAAGACCACATTTAGGTCGATCTGCTCTCTATTCCTTCAGATTCCTGTCTGTGCCAATTAATTCGTGCCAACTTACTCGTACAGCCTTAGCCTTTTGTAATTGTAATCATTGGATTATTTTTGCAAAAATGGATAATACGACCTTTCTGATGTGAACCTAATATAAAAGGGAGAAATCGGGAAAATTGAGACATGTCTTCATTAAGCCATCGAAGATTATTTGAAAGAAAGGCTCAGTCTGCAGTAATTCGAACGACCTTTGGATCATTAGGAATTATCCACCCAATCATCTCCATGGTCTGCCAGTAGTCGCCTTTAATGCGCTGCATGTAAAATGGAAGCCAAACCAACTCATCTCCTTCCGAGGGGCACATAGTATTTCTAAGTGTTCATCCCGGGAGAGACTCCTGGGATGAGAGAATTTTTCAGATGCCTACTTTGCGGGAGAGCTCCTAACTTATTCTTCATCGTGGCAGGAGAGCTCCAAACTTGTACGACTTCTTTGCAGGAGAGCTCCAAAATTGTGCGACTTCTTAGCAGGAGAGCTCCAAAATTGTACGACTTCTTTACCGGAGAGCTCTCGACTTATACGTCATCGTTGCAGAAGAGTTCCAAACTTGTACGACTTCTTTGCAGGAGAGTTCTGAACTTATTGGCTTTCTTTATTACAGGAGAGGTCCACATTTACATGATTCTTTGCAGAAAAGCTCCCGATGTTATGCCTTTGAGCGTGAGAATGCTAGATAAAAAAGCCTAGCTTTGTTCTACATGTAGCGTGTAGTAGATTTACATGTATTTTTTCCTTAGGAATGATGAATTGTTCCGGGAAAAATTTAATCTACTTCGAATATTTCACCGATAATTTAACAGTCTCTTATTGGCAATTAAGTTGTTTTGTTTAACAAGGTTACAACTGTGGGTGTGTCAATATAGTACACATATATCATGTAATGGTTTCATTGGCATCGGTTGGCAAGAACCGCAAGTTTATCCTATACAAATGGTAAGAATTTACAACAATTGAAATACAAACGTATGCTTTTCTAATATTTGTCAAATTGAGATACCATAATTGTAAACGGTTACTTCGGCTAAAGTGTTACGACTTGTAGTAGAGCCACCCTAAGTTTACACCTCCAGTTGAAAAGCACTGTTCTCGTTATCAAAAAAAGTTCATATAAAATTGTCATAAGGTTTGCCCGGAGCAATAAACGAGATGCCCTTCTCACCATATCATTCTAAAGCCCCATTCACACTAGCCGAAATTTTGCTGGCAACGTACTGGCGACCATTGGCGACGGAGGGCAATAAGTAAGTAAGTAAGTATTTATTGACTTTATCTTCGATATAAAAAATACATTGTACAAACTTGATTCAATAGAAAATTATGGTGGTAAAAGTGTGGTGGCAATCCCCCGCAACCATCGTTTGCCACCACGTTGCGAGCAAGTTGCCAGCATAGTGTGAAAGGGGCTTTACTGACCACTTGGAAGAATAGGATGTTAACCAGCACAGCATTGTGGTAATGGGCTCAGTTTCTTTGAAAACACTTACGCGAGTATCTTCCGTTTTCCCATGGTACACCCTATTAATATTTAATAATAATAATAATTGATATTTGATATAGCGCCCTTTCCACCTATAATGTTCAAAAGCGCTTTTGAGTCATTGGACAGTTGTCATGGTCCATATAGTCAATTAAACTCCTTTCGAAATAGCAATGTTTTCAGCTGTTTCTTGAGGTTTTGCACACTATCAGCAGCCTTGATGTTATCAGGGAGCTCATTCCAAAGGCGTGGTGCATAGGCACAGAATGCTCTGTCACCAAACCTTTTCAGATTAGTGAGTGGTATCTGTAATAAGTTCTTAGTGTTTGATCTTAGGGTCCTTGTATTGGCTTGTTTGACTAACAGTTCCCTCAAGTATAGAGGGGCACATCCTTGCATGCATTATATGCATTATATGGGCTATTTATAATTTGAATTAACCATATAATCAGAGTGGAGCTGAATACAATACAATACAAAATACAATCAAATAAAATGCATTACAATACATATCATTCATCTACTTTCTCTGGACGTTCCATGTAGGCCGCCGGAGAGACATCCTGTCGACCGGGCATTTTGTGCAGGAGTTGAATACCTTTACTGAAAGTATTCGCCTAATAAAGGCTGCATTGTGCCTATCAAATATACCGCGAAATTCCTCGTGAGAAGATATGTACGATGGTGCAGGTGTGAACGGCAGAAAAAAATCGCTATTTACCCTCTATATTAAAAACACATTTTCAGGAGAAGTCAGTGGTTCCTGCTGGCTCTTCTCCAGTCATTTTAGTTTTGGCCTTGAATGAGATGAAGAACCAGCTCTTAACATTTCCCAACAAAAGTATTACATTAGAACAGTTATCAGCAATCTAATAGATAGATAAGAATAGTATACCACTAACTAACTTCAAATGTGTTTTTATATCGTGCCATACGCAAAGTAAATAATTTTCGAAAATGCGACCCAATCACGGTCGACGAATGACAAATGCGGAACTGTGGTCTATTAATATCCATGAGCGGCTATGCAACAAAATGCGAAGACGCCCATAGAGGTGTAAAGAGTACCTAATTCCGTAATGTGACAAAATAAAGAATATTTCTTTCAATAGAAATATTCTAAACTATTTACGATTTTGATAAAGTTATAGTTGAACAGTTTTATTCAATCAAATAACTTGCACATTACTGTACTTCAATCTACCTATAAAAAGCATCGTTGGCTAAGTTGAGGCAAGCACAATCTCCAGATTGTTGCGCTTCTCCCAGCTCCCTGTTGATTATCATCAGGTCGGGAGCGTGAGGAGAATGCTAATGATTAGGGAGGGTGTGTCGGTGGTTGGCTCCGGCACCCCTCACTGACCGCGTCGTACGTGGTCTGCCCTAATGGCCGTCTGGTCTGAGGCGTTGCCAATGACTGCTAGCTGTCTTTCATCACTGCCTAGGGTGTGAATCCCTGCTGAGGCATGAAAGAATGATGCTATTTACGTGGGATCAAGCGACGGATTGATTTCCCTATCATTCACACCTGCCTATGTGCACGCTAGCAGCAACTTGGCAGAAAAACTGACAAAAAAATGAAAATCCCAAATTATTGTCTGAACGTGTTCTTGAGCAGCAGCGCAGGCAGGGTCTACCAACTGCAAGATCGCATTCGAGAATACTCGTAGCATTAAGAAATTACGAACACATATGGAAAATTAACTGAATGACCAAAGTTCGTGGAGAATAACTAGGACGAGTGCAAATGACATGCGCTTCAGCCGGTTTAACATCTCATTTATCAATTTCATATATGTTAGCCGAGCTTTCTGAACTATTGGTACATATGTTAGTTAGCCCTAAGTGTGTGGTCGCAGGGATATCTGAGTGCTCTAATATCTTTTTCATTAAAAGAATTGCCAAACGAAAAAATAAAGATTTCTCTGTTTCCTCCACCTGTTACAACTACCTAAACACGCCCTAGCCGCAACTTGGCAGAACAACTGACAAAAAATGAAAATTCCAAATTCCGGTCTCAACGTGTTCCTGAGCGGCAGCGCAGGCAGGGTCTACCAACTGCAAGATCCAAGTTCGTGTAGAATGCGATACCTTCACTACCCTTACCCTCGAGAATACTCGTAGCATTAAGAAATAACGAACAAATATGTAAATTTTACTGAATGACCAAAGTTCGTGGAGAATAACTAGGACGAGTGCAAATGACATGCGCTACAGCCGGTTTAATATCTTATTAATCAATTTCATATCTGTTAACCAAGCTTTCTGAACTATTGATACATAGATTTTGTAGCCCTAAGAGTTTGGTCGCAGAGATATATGTGTGCTCTGATATTTCTTTTCCATTAAAAGAATTGCCAAACGAACAATGAGGGTTGAGAAGAAAGAACTAGAATTAATCATGCGTGACATTGCAATCGGATATCCAGGTGCTCTGATCTTTTTTGCCAATTTGAGAAAAATCATGGTTACTGTCTACAGGGCGGGTACTTTCTAGCTAAGTACACATTTATAAATCAACAGGTGTTGTATTGTTTTTATTTTTGCATTTTCACCATTTGAAATTAGCCCAAAGTATGCCTATATTAGACAGATTACATGTACCTGGATGGTAGGGCCTTTTTGTGACTATTGTGAAAGCTTTAACATGTCCAGAGTATCATGGTTGATTGTTAACTCGCATTAACCAATGATTAGAGATAATTGGTTTCGCATAGTTTGTTTAGGGTTGTCCTGCCACTGAAAAATCAGTGATATTAATATTCCATATTTTCCATTCAATAGAACTCCATTCTCTGAGTGCAATTTAACTGCCAGCAGACTCCCCGCAGGGCTTGTTGTCTGGAAAAACGACATAATTATTTCCTGTTGTTTAGCTAAAATCAGCGCATTTTTTTAAAAATAATTCTGCCGTAAACACGTGCACCATCGTAGAGATGCTTAGTGTAATCGAGCACTTGGCGTATGTCGATGTTTTCTCCATGAAAACACTCACGGAGACGCCGCGGAGGGCATTGGCCCCTAGACGTGGAAGGAAGGAAGGAAGAGAGGAATTTGCCTCAAAGGATGATTGGGAGAGGTGATGACGCAGAAACTGTCTTACCTCAAACGCACAACGAAGCCGGATATAGAGGAAGATAGTAACCTCCAATCAGTGGTTAGTGAATGATAATTTGGAAAAAGAGACATGGTACCCTCCAATCAGGGATTAGTCACTGGTAATTCATAAATAGAGACAAGGTACCCTCCAATCAGGGGTTAGTCACTAGTAATTTATAAATAGAGACACGGTACCCTCCAATCAGGGGTTAGTAAATGGTAATTTATAAATAAAGACATGGTACCCTTAATTCAGGGGTTAGTGAATAACGATTTGGAAAAAGAGACTTGGTACCATCCAATCAGGGGTTTGTGAATGATAATTTGGACATAGAGACATGATACCCTTCAATCAGGGGTTAGTAAATAGTATTTTGAAATAGAGTCACATATCTGTGTTGACCAACCAGTGAAGCACTGCTATTTGTGTGGTACCAGCAATCATATCGCCCTCCGTCCTATCTATTGAGGTTGATTTGATTTGATTTGATTTGATTCGGTCTAGTACGATGTGTATTACATAGCATTTGGCATACAAAAATCATCATCAGGTTAGAGGCGTCATACTGAAGCTGGGGCCTCTATCCACCTGGTGAGATATATGTAAACTAATTTGACCAGCCTGACCACATCGACTACAGTGTGCCTCGTAATAAAACAAAAACAACGTATGTCAGCCTAGGATCTGGGCTATTGAAAACCGTGCATGTAAGGTGTAGGCTAGACTAGGCGCCTAGTCCTTTAATGAGTTGACATCCCTCCTGTGTTGACCAAGCAGTTGTGGTGTAGTATCTGGTACGGTAAATAGATGGCACCACCTGGTCCTCCTATCTCTAGAGGTTTTGTCATACTCTAACTGAGTCCTATATTCCCCTAGTGAGATAAGAGTAAACTAATTTGGCCGCTGTGGCCACCTCGACTATTTAGTGCATGGTAACATAAAAACATGACAGAAAAATACAAATGACAGCCTAGAAATCTAGGCTAGGTGTAGGCCTGCATCCTCCGCCGGTCGATGGCGCTGTGATGTTGACATAGGGGATGTGATGGACGATTAGTGCGTTGCTATGGCAACCGTCGATACGGACGTCCTTCCTCTCAGGTGAGTAGGAGCTTCCAGATTTCGGAGTCGATAATCTAGAGCGACGCAGATAGACAGGATTACTAGTCCTAGCTAAGTGAAATCAGAACCCTCCACAGGGGTGTTTAGGTTTTCGAGTCAGTCCTCGAGCACAGGTGGTGTACATAATATAGGTTTGAATATTGTCACCAGGTGGCACTAACTTAACAGCTTTGTATCAATAATAAAGACCTTTATCAATCAATAGTGGTGTCATTATATGAAGTTTACGCATTTTCCAAGTGCAACCTGTATTCGAAAATGCAAGTCGCATTATTTGAGGCCTATGTCGCGCGCTAGTGCGACAATTCGACAGTTGGACACCCCTGGCTGCCTCATACCTGGCTCAAATGCACAGGTACGGTTCTCGTCTGATTGAAGCAAAATAACACACACTGCCAGGCGATCTGCTTCTGAAACACCCCGAGCAGGCAGGCAGCGAGACCCAATTAGACATGAAAGCCCGCAGAAAAACCTTCTTCGTTTCCTGAGCGCGGAACTAGACCTCTAGCTCCGCTACGCAATTCCTCCCTGGCACGCCGGATGCCTGCTCTAGTTATAGAATCACACATTTCCCTCATACCTGCAATAACCTTGCCTCCTATGACCTGATCACACTCATTTTACCACCCCCCCCCCCCCAAATATATATATATATTTATATATATACATATATATATATATATATATATATATATATTAGAGAGAGAGAGAGAGAGAGAGAGAGAGAGAGAGAGAGAGAGAGAGAGAGAGAGAGAGAGAGAGAGAGAGAGAGATATGGATGGAATGGATGGATTGATGGATGGATAGATAGATAGATAGATAGATAGATAGAAGTAAAGACATGTAATTCCTACACCTGTCGACGGGACGTCTATCAGTGCCTGGTTGTATACACACCGTGATAACATGTCAAAAATAAGCAAAGAACATCAACATTCCACGAAGCTTGCAACTATGTTCAGTTGTGAGGTTATCCATACATCTATGCTTGGGGAAGTGGTAGGCAATCGGTCGTGCGGTCGTGTTGTATGCCCGGGATGCCCGCTCAATTAGTGCAGAAATTAAATGTCGGCACTGTAGGTCTTCTTTAGATACTTATATAGTTTACCCAAGAACTACTAGGCATATGTTCGATTCAATCTCTGCCTATAACTTCTGACAGATAACGTCGCACTACAAGGATGTCAACATTCATCATACCAGCAAGAGTACCAAACGTCTTTTACACCAAAAGTGGTATGAAATGGTCTGATTGTTTGTGGAGATATTTTCGGACCAGAGAAGGTTATAGGGGTGGGTGGGTAAAAAAAGCAAGAAACTATCCTCATACGATTATCTTTTATAATGATGATGCATTATCAGTTTATTTGCTTAGGGCTGTCCCATTTTAAAATGTGTTAGGCGACCGTCGCAAAACCTGCCCCCCCCCCCCCCCCCCCTCCATCATCTGCAATACTGAATACCCACAGAGGACCACCTCAATACCCGGGACCCCCGAATTCTTATTTTCTTATCCGCCCCTACTATGTCTACACTGGAACAACCCTTAAGTATCTTACATGTAGCATCTAGACGACTGTGTCTGTTCACAGAACCCTCTTAGCGAACACATAATCATGCGTTCCTTATCCATACGCAATGGCAATGTAATGCACCTATCCAAGAGGTAGGTGTGTCCATGTATTAAGACGATATGGCGAAAGGAATGACTCGTCAAAGAAGTAATTGACAGCTTTCGCGGATTGAGGCATACAGTTTACTGATGCAAATATGATAGTCTGGGTGCTTACGCGTACCGTGTGAGGAACTGAATCGAAGACTCATTTTCTGCCCCTGTACCCAAGTAAGAAGGATCGATTTGCACGTCAGGCGTTAGGGGCTGACCATTTCACATTCTGGGGATGGGGGGGGGGGGCTATCCTAATCTGGGAAAAGAGTTTTCTATCCCTGAGAATCAAAGATAAACTATTCTGGTCTTGAAAGGTAAGAATAAATATTCTGGCCCAAAAATGAGAATTTCTGGCTCTACTAGTCTACAGGACAAAAGAATCTCTTGGAACATCAAATGGTCCGCCCCGCATTTTGGCCCAAATGTATCACTCATCTTATGAGTCCACTATAGGTACGCCTCTGTGCGTGAGCGGTCTAAGGCATTCCGCACCAGCTCTTACTATGTCACCCGGCAAGGGGCATACCCCATTGGCTTGCTCAATGGTGGCCAATGGGAGCTGTCATCTCCCGGGGAACCGTAAGCTGGTGGGGCACCCTGCTCGCCTTATAAAAAAGGGGGATGTGTGGATCTGTCTGTGGATACCACGCCGCTATATAGGTCCCTTCCACACACACACACACACATACCCATATATATATATATATATATATATATATATATATATATATATATATATATATATATATATATATATATATATATATATATATATATATATATATATATATATATATATATATATATATATATATATATATATATATATATATACATACATATATATATATACATATATATATATATATATATATATATATATATATATATATATATATATATATATATATATATATATATATATATATATATATATATATATATAAATATATATATATATATACATATGTGGGGGATGTGTGGATCTGTCTATGATCTGTCTATACCAATATGTATATATATATATATATATATATATATATATATATATATATATATATATATATATATATATATATATATATATATATATATATATATATATATATATATGTATACATGTATATATATATATATATATATGTATATATATATATATATATATATATATATATATATATATATATATATATATATATATATATATATATATATATATATATATATATATATATATATGTGTGTGTGTGTGTGTGACTGTGTGTGTGTGTGTGTGTGGGGGGGGCAGCATCTATACTATACTCGAGTGGGGACTTTGTGCAAGGCTTGTTTGTTTGATCACGATCCTCAGCAGCACTATAGATGCGGAGACACCGTGTGTTAGGAGACGAGCAGCCTATTGTTCAGGCCTGTGGGAATAGGCGCCTGCAATATCATCGTGGAGAGAATAACAGGCCCGTGGTTCTGAATATCCAGGGACGTTCTTGCAACTTGAGACGTAATCTAAAAAGAACCTCATTTATGCACACACTCACCTGAAGTACAATGGCTCAGGTACATTCACCTCTCAGAAAGATATCGAACGTGTGATTTCAGGTGCCACCGTATCTTTTGTGGTAGAGATCAGAAGATTTACCTATTAAAGGGCAAATGCACCATCATGATGATTTAGGTTCAAAATGTGCCTATACGTGTCACCTTTCAAATAAGACCACCCGCAAGTCTGTCCTCCTCAGCAGTCCTCAGATATGGCTTATGAAAGTTAGTAAAAAACTGGCCTGAGCCTGGGTATAGAGGCTGCCATTATCAGAAGTGGTGCTAAGGAGGTGACTGCCACTCCTGCTTCTGATTGGTTGAGAGATGTCAGTGGCTGGAAGAGACTGCCACTGATATCTCTCGACCAATCAGAAGCAGGAGTGGCAGTCACTTCCTTAGCACCACTTCTGATAATGGCAGCCTCTATACCCAGGCTCAGGCCAGTTTTTTACTAACTTTCATAAGCCATATCTGAGGACTGCTGAGGAGGACAGACTTGCGGGTGGTCTTATTTGAAAGGTGACACGTATAGGCACATTTTGAACCTAAATCATCATGATGGTGCATTTGCCCTTTAAGTGTAGGCATATGAGGTACGCGATACTGCACCGGACCTTTATCCGTTCTAATAAAGCCAGACCTTTATCATCCCAGATGTACAAAGTAGGACAAAGTAGCTCAGTGGGTTAGGTGTCGGACTAGTAATCAGTAAGTCGCTGGTTCAATTCCCGGCCGGGGCATTTTGGTCTGTCCTTGGGCAAGACAGTTTATTCCATATTGCTTCAGTCTACCCAGCTGGAAAATGGGTACATAAGGCAGTGCTTAGAGCTTGTGCGCTATATGCTGCCAGTTGCTCTGGAATATCCCCCGGGGGATTGAAATGGTTTCCGTGTGTACAGGCTGCTAGCACTTCGGTGGATACAAGACTAGAAACCGAATACCTTTACATTTACCTTTAAAAAGGCTATTTAAGACTCACGGCAAAGTAACTCATTATTGTAAAGTATTGCTAGCCATACATTTGTTAAGAACGGTACTGGATCTACATACAACATTTGGAAACTGATATCACCCTCACTGCATATTTCTTAAAGGCGAAGTTAGCTTGTGTACAGTATTGACTTGGTGATGTTACACCTGCCACTACAGATGTATTCTAAAATTATTTGAGTAGATTCCAATAAGTTTTGTCACACTAACAATTTGATAAGTGACATGCGTGAAATAGAGTTATGAATATTCGCTTTGCAGGTGAAAAAGTTGCCAGTGACTTTGAGTCAACAGGCGGTGGTTTTAGCTGGGTACTCCGGTTTCCTGGATTGCCACAATCCTATTCTGCATCGTGTTGATGTATGCAGCTAACGACCAAACTACAAGGTTTGGCAACTGGTCCGTGTCCCTACTAGCATAGGGGAATCCTTTAAGGTGGCTTATGGGGTTAATTTGTGAGTATAGGGCTATTTAAGATGTTTACATATTTTAAAGTCTATACCCTTTCCTCATAGTCAGATCAACTGTGACTTTCTAGGCCATCATTGAACACAGTAATCAATCAGATATCATAGGTTAAGTTGAAGCAGAGAAGTTGATTCCTGGTTAAAGGAAGGCATAGGATAGCTTTGCTAATAGTAAACGAATGATACCAAACAGGATTAGAACGTACCAACACAGGACCACGACCTAGGACATTAAGCTATTTCGTTATGTTTACTTTGTGATAATAAGCTGATGTTATTATATTTTTGGCAATAGCCTTTCTTCAATCGGCTGTTCTGTATACTAATATGTTTATTCATTTAATTTGTATATTTTGTTGAGACTTCTTGGTCTCTTATTTTGCACTTATCTAGATGTATCGTATGTTATGCATATTGTATAGTCAATAAATATACATACATACATAGGACCTTTCATAGGCTTACACTCAGACAGATAAAGTTCTAACTAGTGTCTCCGTATGTAATTGTACCATCACATGGTAACTTTAAACAGGCGGCATTTTGCGTGTCGACTAATAACGGATTTGCTCGGAATTTCGCATATTCAAAGCTAAGAGTATTAAAAAGGGAATTTTCGCACATTATTTCCAAATTTGACTTTGTTTCAAGTTCATGCAATCTTGAAACTGAATTTCCACGAAGTCCCGGAAGAAATAGTAGAGAATTTCAACAATGAAGAGATTGTGATACCCTTCTCTCCATACTGATCTTTGCTCCAAATTTTATGAAATTTGAAGGTCACTTATCCCTATCTGTGAATGAAGCTTTGTTTGAAAAATCCATTCATGTTTTTGTAGTTTTTACCCCAAAAATCAAACATAGGCTGAAGACTGAATAGCGAAATAAAAGCAGGATAGAGGAAAGCACAGAATCAAAAGAATTGACCCCATAATCTACCTATAGTCTAATGCAGCGGTTGTGAATATCCTCCTTCCTAGAACAGGGTAAATTCCGACGCAGTTGTAAACAGCTTGTTATCACTCAACTAGCGAAGGGCCCGGTCAATATGTATGTGCTGTATTTTGGGATTGTCAGCTTCTATGCATCTAGACACTCTCGGCCAAAAGCGTCACCAAGTTCTCATATATATATATATATATATATATATATATATATATATATATATATATATATATATATATATATATATATATATATATATATATATATATATATATATATATATATATATATATATATATATATGTATATGTATATGTATATATATATATATATACATGTTTACAACAAACATATATATATATATATATATATATATATATATATATATATATATATATATATATATATATATATATATATATATATATATATATATATATACATGTTTACAACAAACAAACAATAAACCCCTTTAAAATGACATCCAACACTATTCCAGATCTGATCTGATCATCTTTATTATGACCTCGTGGTTAAGGCATACTAGTATTTTGCAATTCCTTATGTTAACGCTGTAATTCACTCCGCAGCGTTAATCTCCCGTGTAAATATCTTGTGAGACCGTGCATTAATCATGGGTTATTTTCATCGAAGCAAAGCCTCAGCATTACGAAATGCAACGAGACGTATGTGCACGAAAACGTCAAACCATTCATAACCTTTGAAACGACTAGTGGGTTGACAAGGATACCAGGCTTAACAATTCCTAGAATCATTATGATTTGAATACCCAAATCATAGGAAGCAAGGCCTCGACATGACACGATGCAATGAGAACTGTGGCACGAATACGTCAACCCATTCATAACCCTTGAAACGACCTATGGGCTGACCAGGATGCTAGCTTTAATTATCTTCAGAATCATGATGATTTGAAATAAATGGCAAACCAAAAATAGTGCATCCTTATTGCGCTTCAGAAATATTTGTTCTCATTCATAACCCTTGAAGCGACCAGTGGGCTGATTAAGATACTAGCTTAAATTGTCCTTAGAACCATGATGATTTGAAATAAACGACAAACCGAAAGGAGTGCATCCTTATTGCGCATCAGAAATATTTGTTAACCATTTGGTACGTTTCCTCATCCTCCAGGTAGGGATGACTTAAATTCGAACTTTGAAATTTAGAAAACCTCACCTGCGGTAGTTGCCATGACGACCGTTTCCAGGTAAACGTTGAGTTTTTGCGATAAGTCCTCCTCTTCCTTGTCGTCGTCGTCTCTCTCCTCCTTGTCGCAGTCGTCGTCGTGGTGGCCTAGACCGCAGTGTACAGTAGGCGAGGAGTACGGGGTTGCAGTGAGAGTGAGGCTGTATCTGTATGGGAGTGTAGTTAGAGAGTCGCAGGAGCGTTATTAAGGGAGACGTGATGTCTAGCTGTGGACGCCTCCAATTATCGTCAGCGACCGCGGGCACCTGCTGACGTGATGAGGGCTTTTATAGGCACTCCCGAGCATCCCACTGCTGGGTCCCTACACACAAACATACACACACACACACACACACACACAGGTAGGAGGAACTCCGCAGCATCAGCAGCCGACCTCACAGGTGGATTATTGAACGTAGGAACAGTCCATTTTGATCCGGGACGGAGGGGTGTTCAAGTAGCTAATCTGATGCTTAATCCACGACCATGACGTAATCAACTGGGCCACTGTACTATATTGGCAATAACCATGGATTGCATGTTACTGCGCTCCCGTGTACTATAGGCTGGTTATTGTGCCAATCCTCACCCCCTGGAGATGTCTTAATGCGCCACTTTGGGGCTCCAATTATGCCAGTGCTGTTGTGTATCTGCTGGGACTGTGTGCAGTGCTGGCAATAACAGGACAGACGTGTATTCATAACGGCTTTAGTTGCGTGCATATTGGTTTATTGCGTTGAACTTGAAGATGACAGCAAAACCCACACAGCTGGCATAAACGCATGGGCTCATCATTACTTTAATAGCGTCTTGTAACGTGCTTCTCCTTTCTTCGTGTTCCTGCTTTATATGTAGCCGTATCTATAAAATGTGTTTTGTTTCGATTTTGAATTTGTGTTATAGTACATTCTGTTTGAAGTATTGATGTGATTCTGTAACACCTATAGGTACACTCAATAAACATTCAGTTCAATACAGTTACTCGAAGAAGTAGGGGCGATAGCCCATTCATGTCCTGGGCGAAATATTGGTCAGACACATGGCCATGTATTTTTATTTTTTTAAGAACTCTGGATAACCCAAAGTTCGTTTATTTTATTTTCCAAAAATATAAAACATGAAAAAATTCTACAGTATCTCACATATATCACAAATCTTATCTACATTATTATACAAATGATACCTGCCTCCTGTTTACGCACATTTGACACATATGGAGGACTTTTTATAAAAAAAAAATACAAAATGTAAACGACACAAAAGTTGCTTTTAGTTGTCATGTATTTCTTGATTGAAATAAACTTTTTACAGAAACATTTCGTTTATCGCTACTTTTCTGCCAAATTGTGGCTATGTCATGTAAGCCCATCTGTAAGTGGTAGGGGGAAACCGGAGTACCCAGAGTGAACCATCGCTTAACCGCAAGTCACCGAAAAATCTATCGCCTCACCTGTTCCAGGCTGGATTTCTTTCAACTCGAACAGGGTCGCGAGACATGGAAAGAACATGTGCACTTCCCACTTATAAGATAGAATCACAAAACAATTTTGCAACGAGTAGACACAGAAAAATGTATCACAATTAGAATTATAGTATTCCCAAAATCTTACAAAAAGTGGGAGTGTCTTATGTCCAAATGGAAAAATGGTAATCGGCGAATGTGCTACTAATAGTCTATTAAGATTTTTTTTTTCATTTAACCTAGTGAAGAGAATGTCATCATAAGGGGTACATTTTGAATTGTATGATAACTTATATATGATAAGTCGTATGTTGGCCAAAAAAATGTTAGCTTGCAGAATTGTATTGATTCGCGTGGCATTCCTCAAGGGGGAACCAGTCAGGTATAGCATAAGAACAGTAGCATTTTACGTTTTGGATGCTGAATAAGCAAAGCAAACAAGGCAGCTGCCTCTTGCCAATAGAATGCTAAGTAGACGGGATTCTCTGGAACCTTGGGACAGCTGTGTAATTTTTAGCAATACGTGTGCCAAGTATGGGATACCAGTGTAAATGGTTAAAAAAGAAGATACTTCTCGATGTTTTTTCCGCACATGTAATGACAAGCACATACGTGATAGTATTCTTCCATATAGTTTTCAATGTTGTATGTATTGAATTACATATATATACTTTTGGTGCGCACATAGTTTGCAGATGTAAAACATATATATATATATATATATATATATATATATATATATATATATATATATATATATATATATATATATATATATATATATATATATATATATATATATATATATATATATATATATGTATATATATATATATATGTATATATATATATATATATATATATATATATATATATATATATATATATATATATATATATATATATATATATATATATATATATATATATATATATATATATATATTCACATATGTATATTTATTTATATATACGGTATATATATATATCAAAATTCCAAATTGTCCCCCCCGCACCCCCTAACAACCTGGCCTGCCCTGCAGGTGGGTGTTGTCTCTATTGATTGCAGCATTCAGTACACACCTGTGTTGTTTCCAGTGTAGTGTCACACGATACAGGCCGGGTAATCAGGCAGGCAATAACAATCAAAGAGATAGCGACAAAACCACCAACACCTAGAACCCGTGATGGAGGGCTATAATGGTTGCAAGTCTAGAATGCAGGCTTTTGTGTTACATAGGAACACCCCAGATCCAGCAATAGACGGCTCTGAAGGTCACTAGTTAGAAATAGACAGTCGAAATTTTATTTGTCACCTTTTCTGTCACATTGCGGCTAATTGATGACTAGCCAGTTGTAGTTGGTGGAGGAAACCCGGCGAAAACCACTGCCTAACCTAAGTCACTGGCAACTTTCTCACATACCCTACGCGGATTTCGAACCCGTGCAGTGGTGAGATACAGCTAGCAGGCAGTAGGAACGCCGAAGATCACACGGCCATCAGGGCAGGTCCTTTGTTAATTAGAATGCAGATATAGATGCTAGCATATGAAAAAACTTCTACTTAGTTGGGACTACATGTAAATACTTTGCCTGGACGGATTGTAATTTGGTCACGTTTTCTGCTAGGTGAAGGAGCAATGACCAACCTGTTTTAATGGTGAAGAAATAAGGAGAGAGATAACCATCGACTGACCAAATGGCAACTTGCTCGTGTGCGTGTCTTAGGCTATTTGAGTCAAACTTGGCGGACTGTTTTTCTTTTTTGTTACAAACACTTCGTATTTCCTATCCAAACTTAGCAAACCCGCTTGTCTTTCTCTATAGTTTCTGCCTTAACTCATTAACATGTTGATTACGCTTCCATTTAAAGGGCTTGGGAATACATGTGCCCCAGGCTAATGAGTTTTGCCAAATTTGGATAGGATTTTTTAATAGTCTGCAGAGTTTGGCTCAGACAGACTAAAGCAGGTCGTTTTGCAAAAGTCAAACAGAATAACGATAGAGGACGTGACATAGGAAAGTGCCGTGACGCCATCGATCTTTGCAGCGGCATCCAGATTTTGTTGCTTGCATCTGATTGGCTGAGCGCGGTTGTTGGTGCTTGTGAGAGTACCGGTCGCAGTCGGTTTCCTTTTTCACGCTTTCTGTCCAGTTTACGCTCATAGTACTGCACTGCAGGAATTTTCTAGTGAACAGTTATACGACATCCATATCATAAAACACATATTGGCTTCATCCTGAAGCTCGTCAATGACGGGAAGGAATCCCGGGGGGGGGGGGGGGCACTCAGGTACAGAAGGGGGCTGCACCTTCGTTACGTATTTCGCGGAAGAAGGGGTCTTTTTTTAAGACCTCCGCATGTCCGCGATTTTGTAAAAGAAGGGTACTTTTTTGTACCCAGGTACGAAGTATGGGGGTCAAAATCCCCTTACAATTCACGAAATATACGCGGCTCGGACGCCGAGTGACTCAGGGCTTCCGAGTTTGCCGCCACTTGCTGCCGCTAAACAAGCAGAGGATTATAGAATCTTAAGTTAAAATACGTGTTCCCGTTCATCCAATGTCAGTGTTTTGACAAAAGAATGGGTGTTTATTTAGTGGAAAAAATCAGCGTCTTATTAAAATAAGGGTGCTTTTTGGGCCAGAAATCAGTGCTTTAGGGGTATTTTTTAATTTTGATAACGAACGTATGCACCCCCCTAAATACCCAAGTGCCCCCCCCCCCCCCCCCCCCCCCCCCCCGGGTAGGGAATTAGGTGTATGTGTGATCCTCTTAAAGGTCACAACTATAACCCGGAAAAAAGCTGAATACTGAAATCGGTGTAATACACTGAGGCGCTGCACGTCTGCAATTAGTTCAATAACATTGAACGTACAGCATGCAACGATATCTTATTGTGGATGGTCTGTGTTGCACATGCATGTAAGCCCATATGCAATATCAGAAATCATTAAAAGGGGCGCCATGGTTTCGGTGCTTAACTAGTCTACAATAAGAAATCAAATAAACCATCTTTATTCGGGGCGCTTAAATTTAAAAGGCAAAAATAAATGAATGACGCTCAGGTCTTACTTAGTCTGTGATCTATTTCGGACCAAGAGGTTTTGGGAAATATTTAAAAGAGAAATATAAGTCATTTATGCATACTACACCTCTCCTAGTAACACTATTTTTGGAAGATTTATGCTTTTTATGGTTAAGATATTTTTAAAGCAAAGGTGATTTTATTTATCAATGCAACTTTGGAAGTTCATTCCTTAACTGCAATTGTTCCATATGCATTGCGCGAAACGACAAAATCTTAGTCCAACGGTCCCGGTACATACACATACATATACACGTATATGTCATAGCGCTTTTAAACGTTATAGCTGAAAAGTGCGCTATATCAAATATCAATTAGTATATTATCATTATTATTATCATTATTATCATTATTATTATTATTATTATTATTATTAGTAGTAGTAGTAGTAGTAGTAGTAGTAGTAGTAGTAGTAGTAGTAGTACATCATTACGTATATGTATTGCCGGTTTTCATCGCTACTAGATCTAGTAATTAGATGTCCAAGACTTTAACCTGGTCACTACACTCTCTGAACCTAGTGTGACAGATTTTGTATTTATTATTGCTGACTAAACTCCAACGGTCGTTTTACCGGTGTTTACTTGCTTCTGTATTAGTTCCATTTTTTCCTTACTACTATGATATCAATCTATGCCTCATGTAGTCTCAAATAAGAGACACTTACCTCGTTCTCTGTGCCTTTGCGGCTATGTCTCGCATTATGTGTTAGAGTTTTTCATCATATTCATTTATTCTTTGTTGTACAGGTGAACTTGGATATGACGGACCACTGTACGACGGATTTTTGCATATGACGGACGATATGCTTGGTCCCAGTCCGATGTATATCAAGTATTCGTCATATGTATAAGACGGATTTTGCATATGACGGACCAATTTTCCTGGTCCCATTGAGTCCGTCATATCCAAGTTCACCTGTATTAATTCTATGTCCAATGTCGTAGTCAATAAGGATGAAATACAATACAACAAGGTACTATAGTAATTGTGTATTCTGATTGGTTGATGGGATGGTCAGGGTTTTAATGCGACTGTGGGGATAGGCGTGGTTGCAAAATCGCCGCAGCGCAAAGACATACATTCATGCAGACGTGTTAGGTACTGTCTCAACAGCCGAGTGTTCTAAGGCACTGTGATTACACTGATCGCTTCCTCGAACCACCGTCAAGGGCTTGGGTATCTGTATCGTGTCATGTCGGATTACCATAACTGTATGTAAGTCCCGGGGGGGCACTCAGGTACAGAGGGGGGCCGCACCTTCGTTACGTATTTCGCGGAAGAAGGGGTCTTTTTTTAAGACCTCCGCATGTCCGCGATTTTGTAAAAGAAGGGTACTTTTTTGTACCCAGGTACGAAGTATGGGGGTCAAAATCCCCTTACAATCCACGAAATATACGCGGCTCTGAGGCCGAGTATCCACGAAATATACGCGGCTCTGAGGCCGAGTGACTCCCGAAGTGACTCAGGGCTTCCGAGTTTGCTGCCGCCACTTGCTGCCGCTAAACAAGCAGAGGATTATAAAATCTTAAGTTAAAATACGTGTTCCCGTTCATCCAATGTCAGTGTTTTGATAAAAGAAGGGGTGTTTATTTAGTGGAAAAAATCAGCGTTTTATTAAAATAAGTGTGCTTTTTTGGCCAGAAATCAGTGCTTTAGGGGTATTTTTTAATTTTGATAACGAACGTATGCACCCCCCTAAATACCCAAGTGCCCCCCCCGGGATGTAAGTATGGGGTATAAAGGGTATAGAATTTATTAAAAGCAAAAATTTGTGTTTTCCACATGTATGTGGAGAAGAGCTCAATACAGAGGGAAGATTATCACAGTTTTTCAATTGTTTTGCTTTATTACCATTCTATACATGTAACAATTTCTTTATGATTTTTGTCGAAAATAGAAAAGAAATCAACATTCAGATTGCCTATTGGAGGTCTTGTGATATGTGGTCTCTTACTTAGCTCATTGATGGTCTTAAGGTGATGGGTACCATTGCAAGCCAGTCAAAAGCCCTGTCCCAAAACACACCTCAAAGCAGCATAGTCTTATCAGGTAGAGAATATTATCGCCACCTGTCATTATTCAATCCATATTCTGTTTTATTTAAAAATTTACAACTTTTTTTTCGAATGACATATTCTCATTAATTATGCAGTTGATGGTTACTGTAGGTTCACAGATAGCTTAAGGATGTCATTGACTATGCCCAATAAAAAGTATTTTTTTGATTTTTTACTGCTGAAGACTTACAGGCCATAACATTGAAAATTTTAGTGAGAAATTTTGACGCCTAGTGCATTGAGTTCGAGCCGACTATTTATAGCAACTATTTATAGCATGCCCAATTCTCGGCATTGTTTGACTGTGACGCGCGACCATCGATGTGTGTCTTTGACCAACTATCTTTTGTTCCTAGCCCACGTCGCCTGTCCTTAGGCTCCACACACAAGATGTCTCACTAAAATTTTCAAATGTTATGGCCCGTAAAAGTCTTGAGCAGTAAAAAATCAAAAAAGTACTTTTTATTGGGCATAGTCAATGACATCCCTAAGGTATCTGTGAACCTACAGTAACCATCAACTGCGTAATTAATTAGAATATGTCATTCGAAAAAAAAGTTGTAAATTTTGAAATAAAACAGAATATGGATTGAATAATGACAGGTGGCGATGATATTCTCTACCTGATAACACCCAGGAACCTGGAGATACACCTATTTATAGGATTATGCTGCTTTGAGGTGTGTTTTGGGACAGGGCTTTTAACTGGCTTGCAATGGTACCCATCACCTTAACAGTCACAGTCGATCAGATTATGAGAAAGAGGGTGTAGTCAACACGTTAAAAAAGTCAAAATGGCCCTTTAATCATCAATTAAACCCATAACTCACCTTTATGCTGAGATTTTCTCGTCTAGTGCATTGGATAAAGAATAAGAAAATGTCAAATACAGGTGAACTTGGATATGACGGACTCAATGGGACCAGGAAAATTGGTCCGTCATATGCAAAATCCGTCATATACATGACGAATACTTGATATGCATCGGACTGGGACGAAGCATATCGTCCGTCATATGCAAAAAATCTGTGGTACAGTAGTCTGTCATATCCAAGTTCACCTGTACTAGGTAAAAGCCCTTTAGCTTATATTTGCTTGTAAAACCACCTTTTTTTCACTAATATCTACATTTGACATATGGGCGCTCAACCGGTATAAGCTAGTTTAAGTGTGAACAACTCTTCTTTGTTGAAAACATTGTCCATTTTTATATTTGGGACAAGACCTAGAGGGTCATCACTATATACATTACATGTAAATAATTCAGAAAAAAGGAACATTTAAGAAAAGAAAACAAAGAAAACTATAGATTTTGATTTGAGTTGCATTATTCCTTTGTAAAATTGCCAAAACATATCTTTATAGGCTGATATTTCTTAAGTAGTCAAGTTTTCATTGGAAACTGGGCCAGTTTTGTAGGTTCCTGAGAAAACAAAAATAAGTGCTGGTTTGGTTGGTACAATATATATTATACATAGTATGAATACAGATGGTTGAATTCAAATGTACATATTGATATGCCGTCTTTTAACTCATTTATACAAACCCAAGCTGAGGTCTCATGTAAAAATAGTACTATCAACATTACAATATAAATATCACTCCACAGACTAATGAGAGATTGAAAGATAAGAAAACATTATACATTCACAGATCATTTTTGCCAAAATAAAGAAAAGAGCAAGACATATACACCAGTCTTGTCTCAACCTTAACCCAGTACCATACAGTACGTGATAGATAGACCGCAATGAAGCTGTGGTGTATGTGATATACCCAAGGTGTTACGAGGTGGAGCCGAGTAACCTGAGGGTATTACATACACCACAGCTTCTGAGGAGTCTATGTGGCTTGTACCACAGTTGACTGCCTTCCACCAATCACAGGCCTAGCACTCTTGCTAAATACCGTTGGGTAACACCTTTGGGTTTAGGCATCTCAGAGAACAAAGGCTTGAAAAGTGTGGGTTATGTTCTATAACCATACACTTTTCGAGGCCTCTGATTGGTGGAAGGCAAGCAACTGTGGTACAAAGACACTTAATCCCTGCACCAGTCGACCAGACGTCTGCTACTGTCTGTTTGTACAAACACCCATGGATAACACGTCAAAAAATAAGTTAAGTACATCTAGGACCCATGTAGCTTGCGAGTGAAAGCTACGATCACTTGTGAGGTCATCCATGCATCCAACCCTTTGAACGTGGGTTGCAATCCGGCATTCAGTTGTGTATTATGCCTGTGCTGCCAACGCATTTAGTGCAGGAATTAAATGTCCACACTCTACATTTCACCACTTAACTCATATCTCATCATTAAGTCTATGATTTGAAAGATATGTGAAGAGGAAATGAGGAAGCCATTAGTAACAACTTCCGGTAAAAAGTCTCAAATATTTTTTTTTTACTGTATATCATCTTAAATTTGAGGCTGTTTAATTGATGCATACTTTGCGCACCCCTGGAGTCCTAACGTATTGAACATTATTTGTACATTCCATCTCTATGCTAGTATCATACAACACGCTGACATGATAGCTTATCATTCAACCATTGTATGCCAAAAATTAATCGATGTTAGATATGTTTAATACATTCATCAGAATATGGAATATTCATTTCTTTATGATTATTTAGGATAAAATTGTTAATAAACCTTTGATATTACTTGTAGATCCTCAGAATTTTTCCAGTATTTGACAGGTTAATCCTTCTGCATGAGTGTTCACATAGTCTGACAAAGTAAACGTAACTCACTAAAACATTCATTGAAAAATATATAAAGAGGCTTTGTTAAACTAAACAGAAACAACAACTTCTATTCATTTTTTCTCAAAACTAATTGAGAAATACCTCAAGGGGCTTTGTTAAACCCTACTGAAATATTTTTTATTCATTTTTTCCAAAATTAATTGAGAAAATACCTGAAAGGCTTTGTTAAACCCAAGAGAAACAACACATTTTATTCATTCTTTCGCAAAACTAATTCAAAAATATCTTGGGAGGTTTTGTTAAACCCAACAGATAAAACACCTTTTATTCATTTTTTCTCAAAGTATTGTTTGTTTTCCAGATATTTCCATGTGTAAGACCAATCGTCAGCTGTGGTTTTGAATGAAAGAATTCAGTTCATCGCAACCATAAAACATACAACAATAAGAAGTGAGTATTTTCAAAAACTAAATCCACGACACTGAACCGCATGAACAATGAAGTCGTATATACAGAACTGATATTCCACTGTCTACAAAAAATAACCACAAACTGATAACTCTTTGATGAGTCACCAAAACAAAGATATTAATACAACAAAACTTACATATCCGAATCATGCTCATAAATGATTTCAATGGAAAAGCTTTTTTCAACAAAGCTAAAAGTCTGAGAAAGATGAATTAAGTTTGGAGAGTGTGTCTGCATAGAAAAAATACAAGAGGTGCTAAAAACATGATCATGTTAGACAGACAAATTTCCAATACGTGATTTCAGATTTTGCCTTTCCTTTTTTTTATTTCATTTTTCATTTTTGTAGAGGGAGCAGTGAAAATAAACGTTAGTGTATTTATTCCTAACTATGGGGAACTACAACTGCACATTTTGCAAATTTTTAATATTGCCCTAAATACCCCCAATTCCCAAATGAATAATAATCAAAATAACTGCCAAAAGTATGCAATGTACAGTTATAGCTAATTAATTACAAACATGCTCAAAGCAATAATATCTTTCATGAGAAGGCATTTCAGAGGAAATGGTTCAGTAGCACAAGGGTTTATCGGTGAACACACCATAAGTTGGAATGCATAAATCATATTCATCTCAAGTAGCAATATGTGTGAACACAAATTGTGTTGGGTGTTTGTGTTGTGTGTGTGTGTGTGTGTATACATATTCTGAAATGGGTGTCAGATTTCAGGTATCAATTTGACTGAGAGGTGTAATTGCATACATATATATATATATATATATATATATATATATATATATATATATATATATATATATATATATATATATATATATATATATATATATATATACATATGCATCTCTCCAAAAACAATATACAAGGACAAACCCACATTATCAAATAACTCAATACATAGTCATTATCTCATCGGCATATCTGAGTATTCAAAAGTAGCTATATTGAAAGCATTTTGCTTATAGCCAAAGATCTTGACGACTGCCAAAACATCTATGGACAACACAGTCTAAGATATTCATAAAAAGAGAAGGTATAACATAATACGCAGACACAATACTGAACACATTTTAAGATCAATCTGCTATAAACAGGTAAGTGAAGATAAGTATACACAAGTACATATATATATATATATATATATATATATATATATATATATATATATATATATATATATATATATATATATATATATATATATATATATATATATATATACATGTGTGTGTATGTACACTAGGGATGTCATTGTTTAGACTTTTCTCTCAATTCTATATATTGATATTTTGTTCTTGATATTGATTATTTCAATACCATGCATTGATATGTCTTTGAAAACTCTGTATATGCCACAAGGGAAGATCACAAAAGAATGATCGTGCAATGATTGTATTTACAAGGGAAAGCAGGCGGTATTGTTTAAGGAGAGTAAATGATATGTTGATATTGGCCAATATATATATATATATATATATGCATATATATATATATATATATATATATATATATATATATATATATATATATATATATATATATATATATAATATATATATATATATATATATATATATATATATATATATATATATATATATATATATATATATATATATATATATATATATATATATATATTATATACATACATACATAAGTGTGTGTGTGAGTGGCCTTTCACGAGGCAGGTTACATAATATCATGAACATTTATGTGATGGTGCAAAATGCAAAACTAAATTCTTAAAAAAATGATATTTCTATGATCAAAATATGACATTGTGCGCCATTGTGCAAATAAGTCAGTAAACAAAGTAATCTAGATTTATTGTATAATGAGGCACATAATCTACCAGATCAATGTTATACAGGAGTTCTTGAACCCATCACTGCTCACAAGGCCCTAATGTAGCCTGAGAATTTTAATGAAACATTTTACATGGAAGCTTGGTTGAAAAATTGTTTAACCACAAACTGTTATGCAGATTACAACTAACAACTCACCTTCAAATAGTTTGTACAACAATCTTTGGATCCAAAATTACTATCAAAAGTGTCATCGACCCACGATGATAAATTCTAGAGAATCCTTAAACATGAATGGGTATATTTTCATAGGCTGATATGGAATATTTGCAGTCGAGTTGTGGATAGATTATTGATGAACATCTCTCTTTCAAATATTTTCTTTAAATGGGTTTTGTCAGAGAGATATCATGAAACTAGTGAAGCGTTTTATGCCAGGGCAGGCATAAATGGTGTAAAAAGCATCACCAATTTTCAGGTAATTATCTTATTTTCTATCAGGTTCTGGTAACTTTCATCAAGCCTCCTTTTATGTTAACCCTTATGCTGCTGGTGGCTAATTTGGCCAATACAAAATTATTTTTAAAAACCTGAAAAATGACTGGAACCCTGGCAAATGGGTACTAATCTGAGAGTACTCGATGAGAGCTTTCAAATGAATACCAAGATGACAGGGTTTAGATGATTTTCAAAGATTTTCGAGTTTTTGTGTTCAGACGAAAGTAGTCTCAGCATTGGAAGGGTTAAGAAGAGTATGCCCTGGGCAAGGTTCCTTCAGTGTCGGGGTACGGTATCAACGTCCTATAGTTATGGTGAAGGTGTGGTCGCTTCTGCAAAATCCAGAGATCCATCTCTCTTGATGCGACGTAGCGCGGCATGAACACGAACATTCAACCGATTGTCAAAATCAAAGTCCTTAAAGCCATCCTGAAATGAAAACATTGATGCATGTTATAATTGACAACCAATCAAATCATCAGAATCAAAGTCTTTAAAGCCATCCTGAAATGAAGGAATTAATGCATGTTATAATTGACAACCAATCGAATCATAAAAATCAAAGTCTTTAAAGCCATCCTGAAATGAAGATATTTATGCATGTTATAATTGACAACCAATTGAATCATAAAAATCAAAGTCTTTAAAGCCATCCTGAAATGAAGGCATTTATGCATGTCAATATTGGCAACCAATTTTAAGTTATCAAAATCATATTCTTAAAGGGTATCATGTAATAAAGTCATTGACCCAGCTACTGTTATTGACAAACAATTAAATCCGGAAAATCAAAGTCTTTCAAAGTATTCTGTGATAAAGACATTACCCAGATATTATTGTTGACAAACACATTTGGAAAAATTATACGTTTTCAAAGAACTTGAGAATTAAGTACGATTTAACAACTCTTAAAGACAAATTTGTTGAGTGGAGTTTCGAGTTACATACAAAATTGTCGAAAAATAATCTGGAAAATATTGTGCCTCTACATATCATCATTCATAACAACAAACTGGACTAAAATTTAAACATAGCAATCATCTTCATTCAATTACTGTAAAGTTCGAAATATTAGCGTGCTTAAATTTAGCGAATTGATCCGTTTTTCCATGTTAGCGAATCGTGATATTAGCGTCTGAACCATCTCGAAAAGCGCCATCTGCAGACAGATATTCAAACTAGACCTGGTTTTAATAAACGGTCAAAAGGTGGCGCGTTATTTTGGCGGACGTGCCTTGATCCACGCTGGTGCACATGGTATATCACATTTAAATGGTCTTCCCCTGTGTGAATTCCTTTATGCTTTTATAAGACGGAGAGAATACTTTTTCACATAGCTCACACATGAATGGTTTTTCCCTGTTTGAATTCTTAAATGCCGTATCTGATGTTGACTGGCACATTGTTTTACTACTTATCTCACACATGTATGTTATTCTCCTGTGTGAATGTGAATGATCTGAATGAACTTTCTCTCAGTCTTAGCATATAGTAAATCTTGAAGGATTTCACACAGGGGAAAGACTGTTCTAGTTTGAGCTATGTGATAAAATATTCTCCAAGATAACGAAGTGATACTACCTAGAAAAACAAAGAAAAATCGTTGAAAAATGGAACAAATATTACCGGATCGTAATATTAGCGAATCTGACCCACTCGCTAATGTCACCAATAATAGTTCCACGCTAATATTTCGAACTTTACAGTATTCATTTATTCATATCTAAAGAAAAGAAGGGTTACTAAGGATTTTCCAAATGAGGAATTTGTTACCCAACTAAATAATGTTCAAGAATTCTAAGCAAAACAAAATACATAGTAATGTCTGATCAATACTAAATATACAAAAATAAAAAATGCAGCCACTGCCAAAACTACTCTGTATCTATCTTTATGGCTTTGATAAATAAACAAAAATCTTGCAAACATTAGCATCTATTATGAATATTTCTGCATTAGATTAATGCTTACATAGGCAATAAGCAGCCTTAGTTATCTAGGTAATGTTAACACAAATGCATATATGTGTGTGTGTGGCATTGGGTGGCTAAGCATGATTTGGTTAACGAATGAGTCAATAAGTTCAAAATGGTTCGCTTACCCTAACTTTCAAGATGTACTGCCTTCCTTCCTCCAGTGTCTGCAAAGAGATAAAATATAATAATCATCAAAAGGATTTAACCCTACCACTGATAAAAACTTGCATAGGCAGATAAAGGTACAGAGTTTCCTTTTTACAAAAAGGTAGATATACCTCATTGGTGTTATGCAAAACTACAGTACAGACATTCAATTCCTGCACCAGTCGACTGGATGTCTGCCAGTGCCTGGTTGTACAAACACCCATCGATAACTTGTCAAAATGTTAAGCCAAGTACATCAATGACTCATGTAACTTGCAAATCAAAGAAAAGTTTGGTTGTGAGGTCATCCATACATCAATGACCACAAAATTGGGTGGCAATTGGATGTGCAGTCATGTATTATGCCCAAGCTTTCCACATATTTAGTGCAGGGATTAGATGTTGGCACTGTAAAGAAATGAGCCAATTCTAAGCAAGAGAATCAACATTTTGCATTGTAACGTGGATATCTGTCGAATCGTGAACCCTCTCTGTATACGCAACTGTCTTGCAATCAAATATAAATGTATGTATGTATATTTATTGGCTATGATTTCCATCATAAAAGTTGGATATAAAAGATAAAAACACCTATGTGTGAAGTAATGTATCATTTCTTTTTCAAATTAATTTAATAGTTAGGTCAACTCAACCTACAATGATGAAGAGGAAAATATGACCAATTCTGGATTTCAGGTGGGAAGTAAGATCTGTTTGAATAGAAATACCTGTACATCAAACACTTGACAGTTGGACACTTATGACTACATTCAACAGGGTTTATTTCTTTGAACTGGTTAATGGGCTAAAGGTTCTGATATAATACGTTTTCAAAATACAAAGTAAAAATATATACATTATAAATTATCAAATGGGTTTGAGGGGTATAAAAGAGCTACCTGCCTTAGGGTTTTAGAATTGAAATAGAATGCCTCTCAGCTTAAGCACCCCCCTCTCCCACCCCTGCACAAAGGTTATACTATCAGTATGGATTGTAAACCTATCTTATGGTTCCTAAATACAATCCTACTTTAGCAAACACCAATGATGTTATGTTGATAATGTGTGACTGTAGACTGTGTAAATATATTGCGGCACTATATATACTGCATACTTTGCATACCCCTGCAGTCCGCATTTATCCTATGCGCACCATTACTTAGACATCTGATCCCTATGCTAGTATTTTGCAACACACTGACATGATAGCTTGTCATTCAACACCAGTGCGCCAAAATCAAGCTACGCAAAAAAGGCTGTTGCAAGCCAAGCAAATAATCTTATCTAGGCAAATTTGACATGGTATGAAGTAGCTACCTTGATGTTCAGGCACAGATTGCATTCAAAGTCAAATGTCTCCCCCGCCCGTACACACATCCACAGGGCTGACCTGTATAACTTCTTAACCTATGCAGGAGTCTATGAGCTTAACATATCTACCTACCTTTGGGTTTTGACAGAGAATGCAGCCGAGGTCAAACATGGCGAATGCTGCTACATGGTGATCTTCCTTCATTCCTTGGTGCCTGGCTATGGCCTCCCGGTAACACTGAAAACAGGCAAAACAGTGATCAGTATTACAGTCAAAACAGTGATCAGTATGTGTTATATGTCATACAGACAGTGCCTGCCTTGCCTCCCAGTAACACTGAAAACAGTCAAAACAGTGATCAGTATGTGTTATATGTCATACAGACAGTGCCTGCCTTGCCTCCCAGTAACACTGAAAACAGTCAAAACAGTGGTCAGTATGTGTTATATGTCATACAGACAGTGCCTGGCTATGTCCTCCCGGTAACACTGAAAACAGTCAAAACAGTGATCAGTATTACAGTCAACAAAGTGGTCAGTACTACAGTCAAAACAGTGGTCAGTATGTGTTATACGTCATACAGACAGTGTCTGCCTATGGCCTCCCAGTAACACTGAAAACAGTCAAAACAGTGGTCAGTATGTGTTATACATCATACAGACAGTGTCTGCCTATGGCCTCCCAGTAACACTGAAAACAGTCAAAACAGTGATCAGTATGTGTTATATGTCATACAGACAGTGCCTGGCTACGGCCTTCCGGTAACACTGAAAACAGTCAAAACAGTGATCAGTATGTGTTATATGTCATACAGACAGTGCCTGGCTATGGCTTTCCGGTAACACTGCAAACAGACAAGGGGCAATGCAAAAGAGTTATTTAAGCATTCATGATGTGAATACGTCTTTCCAAGTTAGGGATCCCCTCATTAACCCAGTCATCACTGAAATTCTCTGAAATATTTTGAAAATATCTTTGGAATTGATCATAAATTAGAATACTATTTGAAGGAGGTTTGTTATTTATTTTCTGATCAACGATTCTTCTTCAGATAATTTTTGGAAGATCAGATTTGTTGGAGTGTATCCTGCCTCCAGGCAGGCCAGATTTCAATGTCATCCCTTCTGAACAGGTGGCACCACAGCAAGCTTATGAGGTTAGCTTGAAATTCTATAGAACCCACTCGCGTGGCAATTGTATGAACTAAATAGCCAACAGAAGACTACATGCCCTCATGAGAATTAATAATAATTGATATCAGAAATAGCGCCCTTTCCAACCATAATGTTCACAAGCGTTTTATAAAGAAGAGTCAGATGTTTATGGTTCATAAATATATATATATATATATATATATATATATATATATATATATATATATATATATATATATATATATATATATATATATATATATATATATATATATATATATATATATATATATATATATATATATATCAAATAAACTCGGTTCAAATTAGCAATGTTTTCAGCTGCGTGCTGCACACTATCAGCAGACTTCATGTTGTCAGGGAGCCCATTCCTTATGTAGGTGTTAGCTACGGGCAGGAATGGGTAAAGAAGGACACAATGAAATATTCACTGAATCGTAAGTCTTGAAATATTTCTGAAAGAACATTTGTCTTCATTGTACAGTTCAAATAAATCAGACTTAAAATATTAAGATAACTATCTCGATAGATTTCCAGGCAATATCTAATACCACTTTAGTATAAATTAACCCATTAATACCCACAGTGCCTAAAAGCAGTCTAACAATTTAGGTGAGATCTTTCAGTCAATAGCATAGTTTAGAAAATATCTAAAGGAGAAATGTTAATACGAATCTTACAAACAACTCTACTTGTAATATTTTGTAAAATAGTTCGTATAATTTTCGAGTGAAGAATGTTATGTTTTTTTTTAGATCTCACCCATGGATAGGTCAAAGCAGGCCACAGGGCCAACGTGAAAATCAAATCCTGTATTTGCCTGTGTTACCGACGTGAAATAAAGATTATCATTATCATTACTACTATTATTATTATTATTATTATTATTATTATTATTATTATTATTATTATTATTATTATTATTATTATTATTATCATTGGCGGGGCCATCAGGCCCGCCTATCTGGGAAGGTGTTTTGAGATGTACATGGGCAGACGTCACGTGATCTAAATCCTGAGGCCGGACTGAATATAATTCTCTATTCTGATTGGTTATAATATAAATGTTGCCTTTGCCGCGGAAAATCGTGCCTTCCTTATTCTAATTTAGCATGAAGTTTTCAAATATATAAAATATTTTAAGCAGACATAAAGTATATTTTTCAGTATAGGAAGGAAAATTACTAAGAAAAAAAGTACTCTGTGTATAGACTAGCGCCGGTCTCACAATCACGTAACGGATTAGTGACTGGTATCGCCCACCATCTATTGTTGGCGTGAAGCGGCTTATAGGACTGCCACTAGTCTACTATGTGTATAGAATGAAATCAGGAGACTTCGTAACCAAACTGGTTCGTAACCAAACTGATGCGTACCCTAGTAGCTTCGCACCCAAGAGATTTCGAAGTCTCAAGCTTGCGCCTAGAATTCCGATATTTGTTTCATTTCTACAAAAATGATACAAATCTAGTCATTATAAATTATTTTCCTCTATAATGTTAATGTTCTTTATACATCCGGTTCCCTCACAAGTTCATAAATAACTTGGCCCCGCCTTTTGACTATTGATGCTTTGCATCTACAACCGTACTTGTTATTATCAGGGATAACTCACCTGCATGGCCAGCTCTTCGTCTCCTTGGAGACGGAATATAGCACCCTCTATTAGACTTCTCAGGTGGAACACTTTCTTGTCAGTTTGGTTATTCAGAACTGAAAAAATAAATTAAAACAATAACTCTTACAAATTGAACACACAGATATTTTTAGGATTACACATATGCCAAAATTGTCCGAGCCTGTGCAATCCTATTTCATATGGTGTAGGGTGGAAGTTAGGAATTGATTTTACAGATCGCTTTGAACAGCTAATGTCAAATCGTAACGAGATAGGGACTTGAAACTGGGAAGAAATAACCTTCTCTTCACGAATAGTTCCAAGGGGTCTTTCAGTTGGAGAGTTACCTTAGACAGCCCTTAACAATGCCACACATTTATACAGCGACCAAGCCAACCGGCAAATGGGGAGAATCAAACCTGTGGCCTCGCGCTTGGGAGCCAAGCTTTTCCCATGCCGGATCAGTATGGTCCTAAAACATGTACCGTATTTGTCCATATAAGCACACAAAACACAAAAAACTGCACCCCCTCCCCTTTTTCTGAAAAATGTTCAAAGGGGCAAGCCAGCTGATATTATTTCTGGCCTTCAGAACTTCCCCAACCAACCCTGCAAACACAAATGTTTCATTACATTACGAATACGGTAACTTGAAAATTAGTCTGCCCACTTTAGATAAGAAATGTATCAAAGAAACAATTTTGTAAGAATAGAAGTAATCCCAATCTTCATTGATACGGTAATCTTTCAATCCTAGGCCTCTACCCGCCAAAATACTCAGTTGCCATGGCAACCAGTTACATTTTCAGCGTTATGGTACTCTACATTTCAGCAAAACAGACAAATGCGTTTTAGGCAATTTTGATGGGCTTCATTTGGTACAGTAGCCCAAAACAGAAAATGTTTTGCGGTTTGAGTTCAAAAGTTTGAAAAAGTGGTATTTTGACTCACTCTCGAGCATTTTCTTGATGTCTTTCTCCTCACACTGAGGCAGTGCATTCCACAGATAGAGGATCTCCAGTGCCAAGAGCTGAGCCAGTTCTAGATTTGGTTTCTCCCTCCTTGATCGGTCAGCCTGGAAAATATACATTTTTGTCAGAGCTAGCCTTTTACTATGACTTCTCCAGTCCAGAGGGATGGCAGATTCATTTTTTTCTTCAAGTTCAAAAAGTAATTTAATGCTTTTTTTCTCAGGAGATGATTATAAGACTTACTCTCCTACAGACAAATGTTTTGTTTGAAATATAGTTTTCATTTCTAATACTTGTGACCAAAAAATGTCATTTACTCTAGATTTTTCTA
>OZ012700.1:9698900-9762740 GCA_963942565.1 Maea johnstoni | reverse complement strand
GAGACAGAGAGAGAGAGCGAGAGAGAAAGACAGAGAGAGAGAGAGAGAGAGAGAGAGAGAGAGAGAGAGAGAGAGAGAGAGAGAGAGAGAGAGAGAGAGAGAGAGAGAGAGAGAGAGAGAGAGAGAGAGAGAGAGAGAGAGAGAGAGAGAGAGACAGAGAGAGAGAGACAGACAGACAGAGACAGAGAGAGAGAGAGAGACAGACAGAGACAGAGAGACAGAGAGAGAGACAGAGACAGAGAGAGAGAGAGCGAGAGAGAGAGAAAGACAGAGAGAGAAAGACAGAGAGAGAAAGACAGAGAGAGAGAGGGAGAGGGAGAGAGAGAGGGAGAGAGAGAGAGACTGCTTCAAATATAAGATAATGTACGAAGGAGAATGCAATATTATAACACAATCAGCAAAGCTCAAATGGAGATATTATCAGAAATGACACATACATATTGAGTAGGTTAGTGCACTTTACTCTCTTTAACCTAATCTAGCTCCCTATTCCTCCAACAACAACCCTTAAGTGTTAACTTACCTATCTCGTGAATACATATTAGCTGTATTTCTCTATGACTCTGGCAAGACACAAGTGCTGTATGGTAAGTAGATAATGATTCCTGTACTTTACTCTGGAAATAGATAAAAAAAAATGATGCAAACGTTAAGAAAATGTATGCAGCATATACCATATAGTTACAAAATAGGTTAGGATCTTATCTTAGGATCATTCATAGATAAAATGTATAAAGTGATTGGAACATAGCAAATAAGTTCTTTAATTGTCAAATTGATACATTACTAGTAGGGTTAGATACTGTTAAGAGGTTCTGTTACTGGTACTGGTATCACTTCAAAAAGTACCATATTGTACAATTTCATTCCTTAAAGGTACGCTTAACAATACTAACCACTGTTAAGTTAACATTTATCAGGGATTATTCAGGATCCTAAACATGAGTACTCACTACAAAATTCATAGGGTAATAATGCAATAAAGTACTGTTAACAGTACCATAAAAATACCATACAGTTTAATTGGTACCAATACAGTACCATATTGTATCGCTCTTAGAGGTATCTATCCCTAATTACTAGTATAGAGAAAATGGGTTATAGCTGAATGCGTTTATATCAATATCAATACGTCATCTTCTGTCATGACTTTACATAGAGTCCTAATACTAATTGGTGAATTAACAATTGTTTTGAATTTCAAATACAATCAGTTATTTCAAATTTTAACTATCATAAAACATCTTCATTTGATAAAAGAAATACCACATTTTTTAATTCAGACCTGAAGGCGCAGTATCCGTCCTTTGAAGAATAGGAACAGGGCACTATTTGGGTACTCTTTCTCACATCTCTCCATTACTTCCTGTGCACCTTCAACACCTAAGAAAAGAAATGGATATTTCACCAATGGCCAGTAAAAGAAAACTTCTATGAGGCAGATAGAATAACTCTCTGTGAAATTCATGTACTGATATATACATATATCTATATATCTATATCTATATATCTATATATATATATATATCTATATATATCTATATATATATATATATATATATATATATATATATATATATATATATATATATATATATATATATATATATATATATATATATATATATATGTATATATATGTATATATATATATAAATATATGTATGTATGTATGTATGTATGTATGTATGTATGTATGTATATATATATATATATATATATATATATGTATATATATATATATATATATATATATATATATATATATATATATATATATATATATATATATATATATATATATATATATATATATATATATATATATATATATATATATATACATAAATATCATTATTATTGATGTGGTCCGTTTATATCTGGTATATGAATTTTCAGCATAACTGGGTAAAAACGTTTATGCAATAATACTGTATCTGTACAGTGTCTGTATCTACAGCTCTCCTTCAATTATTTTCCTAATTTATGCTTCATTCCAAAGTTTTCTTCATTTTATCTACCAATCCAGGTGGTCCAGTATTCAGTTAGTAAAAATCATCTGATATCGTACCTCAAGACTGTACAGAAAAATCTTCTAATTGGAACACCTCATAGACTCGAACACCTCCTATCTAAAACTCATTTCTAGTCCCATCTGTTCATAATAAGTTTACAACTCTTAATGTGAATATTTTTGTCTTAGTCCAAAGGTGTTCACACCTCAGAAGTTTGACGGTATGACTACATTAAGCACATAGAGGAGTTGTTAATTACAAGTCAATGCCAAACTTAACCCATTAATGCTCGCAGCGGCCAAAACCAGCCTGAAAACTTTGATAAAATATTCAAGGCAAAGTTCTATAAGTTCTCTTTGAAAGAGAAATGTTCATCAGAACCAGAACACTTCTTCAAATAGCTTTGAAAATCAATCTTCAACTCCAAGTTATTGTCAAATGAATGGAAGATCAAGATGACAATTTCAAGAGTAACGCATAACCCTTTTGCTGCTTTTGTCTAATTTGGCCAATACAAACCAATTTAAAAAAACTGAAAAATAACTAAACCCTGGCACATTGGTACTCATCTGAGAGTGCTCAGCAAGAGCAATGACTACTTACATGACAGGGTTTAGATGGTTTTCATTAATCTCTGCATCCTAGTGCTTTTGACAGAAGTAGCCTTAGCATTTGAAGATTTAATCATTAACCTATTCATACCTGGAGGTCTCGTTGACAAGTGCCATCTGTACTATTTATACTTTTTACAATAACTATTGAATTAGTCGTGATCTTACATAATATTTGAAGGAGAGTTGTTGGTTGAATTCTGATCAACATTTCCCCTTCAAATATTTTTCAAATTATACTCTGGTCAACAAGATACCATCAAAAGCGTCAGATCATTTCAGGATACTTCAGGCATGAAAGGGTTAATGGGTTAACATGGACAATAGAAAGCAGTTTACCTGCATCCATCTTCATTCCATCCAAGGCAAAGAAAGGTCTGATGACAGTATGGTACCAGAGTAGAGCAAGGCTGAAATAAAAAAAAAAATTGCATGAAACAAAACTTCAAAATGTCAAACAGTTTGACATAACATATGGAAACATTCTTAAAAATTTGCGAAGTTATAGGTAGAAGGACTTTATGAAATCTCTAAGTGAAAAGCCCATTTGTGAAAGTATTTCAAGCTGAAATCTTAGTCAGAATAATATCAATAACTCTCCGTCAAATTTCTTTTAAAAACATTCCTAATTATGAATTAATTGTCAGAATTATCGTAGACGTAGACAACAATTCTTTGAGGAAATTTGTAACATAAGGCCTAAAAAAGTTGTTGGTTTCCAGGAACTATACCCTAACAAGACTTTACTCAGTAAAATCTCTACCCTGAAGTTTTTTCTACTCTTCCAACTCCCAATCATTTGAAATACAGGATTAAATCACTGTTTTACAAATAAAACTGCCACAAAACATGCATTATTTAAAAAAGATTTACAAAAATATAATTTACATATGTATCTACCCTACTTTTTTGGGACTGTTACAAGAAACATACAAAGCTTTTTTAGGCCTAAACAGGTTCATCCAGTGTCTTAGCCAGGATTCAGAAACTGGGTGCCTAAAATTGGCAATTGTAAAAAAATTTGGCGTCCAAATTTTTAAGGGGGACTACAATATAGTCAGATTTCAACCATAAACATGTATAACTTTATCAAAATAAGGCATGATATCCTTAAACAATGTTATGAGAATTACATAGGGATAAAAAAAATCCTATTATATGCATGTGATTGACATTTTAAGAAATTCCTCAGAAAATTTTGGGTGTCCTGAGGGGTGCTTTTTAAGGGTTTGGATGTCCAAAAAGACATCCAGACGCCCTGCTGGCTAAGACCATGGGTTCATCTATGTATTTTACTTACGATGCTAGCGGAGCCTTCATATCCTTGCTCTGACTGGACACCTCTAAGCCCTGTAGCCCCAGCATACGGTCTCCATCAAATCCCAGGAACTCAATGATCTTAAGTATCTTAGGCGGAACAAGTGAGATAATCAACTGAAAAGTTCCGTGTCCAAAACTCACGGCACCGAGCAATCGCGATAACGTCGCCTCGTTTAATTCCCCGGCGGCGTCTGTCCCGTTGCTCGATGCTAAACTCGATACTGAGTTGACTAACGATAAACTCTCCGGTGCACTGCTGCTCGGGAATGACTCATCGTCGCTCGTGAGAGAGCTGTGAGCTGCCGACTCACCCAGCCCCACCTGAGAGTTGAGTTTATCGTCATAAAGGTCCTTGATTTCCTTGTAGGTTTTTTCGTAGATCTTCCAGGCTTTGCGCATGAGCCAGCCGCCCTTGACGAAGCTGGTGATGTCCTGGTTAATGAACGTCAGCACGGCCTGGTAGAGCAGGCAGTCCGCGATGATCACCTGACGCTGAAGGCGCTCAGCCAACGGCAGCAGGTCAATCTGAATACAATAACACAGTGTTAACAATAGCACAGCGTTAACAATAGCACAATGTTAACAAATAGCACAGTGTTAAGAAATTGGTCAAAATTTTCAAAGTCGATCACCGGTCCATCTGAATGACCGATGACCGATTAATAATCGAAGTTGTGTACATGGTTTTCCGTGACGCCATTGCTATTTACCTTAGTCATAAGGTACCACAACACCTAGCGGTATCAAGACAAACTAGCATAATTGATAACACAACAACAATGGCGGCACAGTAATATCGCACGCTCAGCGAGGTGGATCTGGTTTCATCCACTTCTCTAGAACGGTCCCGCAGTGTTTCCTCTTTGGTGGGGCAATAAAAAGGTAAATAAACTTTGTTTCTCAGATTTTCTGACTGGTAGGACTACCGAAAGTCAAGCTATTTCTTTGAATAGAATTTTTATCCATGTTCGTTTTTTTGTTCAAACATGTAAATTGCGTTCGATCATCATAATCGGAGGCACAAAGGAACGCTGTTCAGCATGTTCGAACTAACGGGAGAACACTAACAATAGCACAATGCTAACATTGGGCTTGATGCAACAGTAGATGGAAAACAATAATAGCAGGTCAATCTGAATACAATAGAACAGTGTTAACAATAGCGCAGTGTTAAAATAGCACAGTGTTAACAATAGCACAGTGTTAACAATAGCACAGTGTTAACAATGGCCTTGATGCAACAATAAATGGAAAACAATAACAGCAGGTCAATCTGAATACAATACCGTAGTACAGTGTTAACAATCAGTGTTATCTTTCAGTCTGTGGCAATACCTTAGACCACTTACCTATCAGGGCAGGCCCTCATGAGGGCAGGCCCTCAGTGATGAAAGACAATTATCAGTATGTGACAATGCCTTGGCCCACTCAGCTATTGGGGCAGACCCTCAGTGGTGAGAGACAGTTATTAGTCTGTGGCAATGCCTTAGACCACTTAGCTATCAGAGTAGCCTCAGACACAAATGGAAGTACAGTAAAGCCTGGTCAAAACCTAAAAACCCCATTTACATCTGAATCATATGCATGGTCATAAATGTATATACTATATGTTTTGATAACAAAGCAATATACCGAGGAATCTTTCAAAGAAAGTTGTTCTTTACATTGGATGAAACAATCCATTTTTTCCCCATTTGATATTGGTAATTTGTATTGTATCGAGTAGTGGTACCTACACCCAAGCAAAATTACCAAAGTAACTGTAAATAAGAGATTTGGAAGCTAAAGTGTTCCGTGCAGGCAAACCAGCCATAGGTACCCTTTCAGTGTGGTGTGCAAAAAAAGTCCAATGGTTAAAAAAAGTGGCAACACAAATTCTCATATTTCAAAAATTTATCCCATAAACGAGTAATAAGCCGCTAAAACCTGATATTGACCTTTCCACTGCTGAGGCTACTTGCGTCCAAAGCAGGGACGTAAAGCTTTTTGAAAACCATCTAAACCCTGTCATGTATGTATTCACTGCAAAGCTCTCATTGAGTACTCTCAGATGAGTACCCATGTGCCAGGTTTCCAGTCCTTTTTCAGGTTTTTTGCAACATTTTGTATTGGCCAAATTAGCCACCAGCAGCATAAGGGTCAATGACAGAAAATGCTAGCCAGCATGGCGAAAATCAAGAGCTTCTGGAAGAAAATCCTCTATCATATCAATTTCGGGCTAATGATTCTGAAAGCGCATTTCAAGATGAAAGCTAGGATATTATTTAACCCATTCACATCTAGCTCGTCGTTAACCCATTTATACAAAAGAGTTCCCACGGAAATTGTTGTCTGTATCGATGATACTTTTGACAATAATTTTGAAATTGAGAATGGTTAATTGGTCTTTGTGAATGGGTTAATGGGTGGCTGTGAATTGGTTAATGGGTGGCTGAGAATTGGCTAATGGGTGGCTGAGAATAGGTTAATGGGTGGCTGAGTAAATGGATTAATGGGTGGCTGTGAATGGGTTAATGGGTGGCTGTGAATGGGTTAACGGATGACTGTGAATGTGTTAATGGGTGGCTGAGAATAGGTTAACGGATGACTGTGAATGTGTTAATGGGTGGCTGAGAATAGGTTAACGGATGACTGTGAATGTGTTAATGGGTGGCTGAGAATAGGTTAACGGATGGCTGTGAATGTGTTAATGGGTGGCTGAGAATAGGTTAACGGATGGCTGTGAATGTGTTAATGGGTGGCTGAGAATAGGTTAACGGATGGCTGTGAATGTGTTAATGGGTGGCTGAGAATAGGTTAACGGATGACTGTGAATGTGTTAATGGGTGGCTGAGAATAGGTTAACGGATGACTGTGAATGTGTTAATGGGTGGCTGAGAATAGGTTAACGGATGGCTGTGAATGTGTTAATGGGTGGCTGAGATGGGTTTGCAATGAAGTGGCAGTGACCAGCAGTTCACCAATTATACCACCATCAGCCGCTAATTGCTAGTGGCTAGCCCACTCTACTACAGCAACAGCTCAGGGGCCGAGGGAGGCACTACCAAAGCAAAGTGCTGGATAATCTCATCAGTATCACCCATTCACACTAGAGATCTCACTCACGAGTGCCATCTGCACATGCTACTCTTTGGAAAATATTTTGGGAAGAAAGAAAGGAATGTTTTGTTACATCACTTTCAATAGCTTAGGTAATATCGATATCGCAACAAGATAGAAACCCAGAACCGGGAAGAAATTTCCTTCTCTTTGCAAATAGTTTCAAGGGATCTTTCAGATGCATAAGCACAATAGACATCCATTTACAATGCTAAATATTTACATAGCAATCAGGCCAACCTGCTTATGGGGATCCAGTGGAGACTTCGGAACCTGTGAACTCATGCTTGGGTGCCAGGCATCGTAAGCACTAGGCCACAGCAGATCCAATTATTTTGGGATTAAACATTCAGTTTCTATTATATTTGAGAGGGTTCTGTTGGACATCTCTCCTTCAAATGCTTTATAAACTTTGCTTTTATTAAAGAGATACATGTATCACCAAACTGGCTGGGCTGTTTTGACAACAACATGCACGAATGAGCTAAGCATTCAATCACCTGTAGCTACCAATATTGGCCCTAGTATTCCCATAATATCATTAGAATAAAACCACATTCTGCAAAGTATTTGAAAAAAAGCTTATGCATAACACAATCTACAACTCCCTTTCAATTATTTCAAGTTTGTATGCTTTGCTTTTACAAAAAGAATTATGGGGCCAGATTAGAGTTGTCGTGGCAGGAATGGATTAACTCCAGACAGGAGAGGGCTAACCCTGACAATGCTGAAGCGACTTTCCTCCGAAGCACAAAAATGCAAAAATCTTTGAAAAACGTCTAAACCCTATCATGTTGGTATTCATTGGATAGATCTCAATGAGTACTCTCAGATGAGTACCCATTCGCCACGGTTTCACTAATTTTTCAGGTTTTTGGCATCATTTTGAATTAGCCAAATTAGCCACTAGCAGCATAAAGGTTATAAGCAAGCATCCATTAACTGGACATAAACCATGTGTACCCCTTGGTCAGGGAGTCAGTCACAACCTCTCCAGCCTTCCTATTGGACAGGCAGTTTTCTAAAAAAAACATCCTTTGTGGGTAGGCAAAAGATATGGGGTTTTGGGGGGTATTGATCAAATAATTCCCAGTAACAAACCCAAGAAAAATCAAAACCCAGTAACCAAAACCAAGTGGCAAAATAAACTCATACACTGTTATTGTTTGTTGTTGTTGAGAAAAAGAATGACTGTTGCCTAGCAACAGGTGCAATCACTTCTTCTTCCTCCACCTCCTCAGTTTCATCCTGAAAAGGATGTTACAAAGTTACGAAAACATGCTTGCCTACAGAATCATAGTGGATATATCTGGTACTGAGTTACTTACAAAAGTTCACATCATTTACAGGGGTGTCCAACTGTCACATTAATACACCATTGTGCGACAGAGAGCTCAAACGTGTGGCAGGAGAAATCCTTTAATCACTGTTCAATTCAGAAGAATTTTCAGGAAACTTGACCAAATGATTGTGTTTAATGTTTTATGTGTATTTTCAAATACTGGTTGTACTAAGAAAACATGTTAACTCCATTTACTGACACCACCTATTGATTGATAAAGGTCTTCTACTAGGTTTATATGGTAGTGCCACCTGGTGACAGTATTCAAAATGATTCCTTGCACAGCACCTACCAAAAATTGCTGTGCTCCAGGACTTATTTTCTGCGCTCCAGTGGTCAAACCCTTGGACACCTCTGATCCAATATACGTTACAGTTTTGCAGAGAAATCCTGAGAAGATGATGGTGTGAGAATACTAGATATTCAGATAATATTAACACTATATGTTTCTTTAATCTCATTATAAACATGAAAAATATCTCCTCAAATTATTTCATCATTCATAATAAAATAGGTTTTTGGATTATGTGCTCTAAATGGACAAATTTGGAAATTCCGGTTCAAAGTAGTTGGGAATTTTTATATTTAGTCTAGATGACACACATGCGGCGCTGCCTGAGGCACTGAATGAAACAATGGGTTGGAATATAATGTTATCACGACACCATATCTTTCATATTTACCTCAGACTTTCCTCCGATGATTTTATTCTTTATTCGGCGAATGAATCCGTCGCGGTTTTCGCATTTCTGTTCGGTTTCTTGTAATGACTGCATGGCTATCGCAAGCTTCTCGTCCTCAAACGTCATCATAGCGTGCTGGAAAAAGGCAAAAACAGGAATAATACACAAAAAACAACCTCGCGTGATATGGTCAGGGTTCAAAATTAAGGAAAAAGCTATCTAGCCATCATGGAGCCTAAGTTAGAGATAGGAGTCAGAGGTGGCATGGCCAGCGCTGAAGGCAAAAAAATAATTTAAAGAATCCTGAATTTTATGGTAGGAGTTCAAAATCAAGGAAAAAGGTAACTAGTCATCTTGGAGCATGAGGGAAAGAAAGCAGCCAGAGGTGAAGAGAGCAGCCCTGAAGGCAAAAAAAACCTTGCTTGATATGGTCAGTACGATATGGACCAAGTGTGAAAGAGAAAATATTTAAATATATTTTTACCACCGTATTTTGTTGGGAGAAAATATATTTAAATATATTTTTACCACCGTATTTTTGGGGGAGAAAATATATTTAAATATATTTTCACCACCGTATTTTGTTGGGAGAAAATATATTTAAATATATTTTCACCACCGTATTTTTGGGAGAAAATATATTTAAATATATTTTCATCACCGTATTTTGTTGGGAGGAAAATATATTTAAATATATTTTCACCACCGTATTTTGGGGGGAGAAAATATGTTTAAATATATTTTCTCCACCGTATTTTGTTGGGAGAAAATATATTTAAATATATTTTCACCACCGTATTTTTGGGGGAGAAAATATATTTAAATTTATTTTTTCCCGACCACTATAGAAAAAGGGAAAATATATTTCAGGCAATGACTGGTTGCCTGGCTCATTTTCCTATTGGTTCGGGGAGTTATCGTTATATCAATATAGCGAAATGACACTGGGAACCGAGATAGGTGAAACAAGTTATAACATGTTGACAATTAATCCGATACAAAGTAACCATTGCGGGAAAGGTCTTCTGATGATGAATACATTGTGGCCTCACAGCAGGAGAGTATAGGATTTTTGAGAAACGCAGCTCCTACGTACACTTACTATTATGGGTGTCGGGGACCTTCAAAAGAAGTCTAAATTGATGAAACCGTCACGGTGGCACTCTTCCTCCCGAAATACCATTAGCTATAGCTACATGACACGGGTATTAACTAGGGGATCTTCTTTTTAATAATACATTATATTTAATACTATATTCAATTTAACTTACAAATATTTACACTTCCTTGTTCATACAGATATTACAATATCTCATTGTCTGGAAGACATGCCCTTACCACTATGCAAGATTAGGTTACCCTCTCAGCTTACCAATAGGTGGGGCCACTGCCACCAAGGGGCATGATTGTTACAACCGGGAAATGTAACCCATGGCAATATTTATTCTTTTGGATACATATGATCTTTTGGAAAAAGGGCCTACTTAAGAGAAATGTTGATAGAATTAGTTCTACTGCTATGCCAAACATGCCCATATTATGATGGCGCCACCTATATCAAACCTTCAAAGCATAACAAGAAAAATGCTTAATAGCAATCTACTTGCTGGTTCATACAAGATTAAATGCTTCATTGATTGACAAACAAATGACCTTTTGTATTAGGCAAATATCAGTTGGCCTAGTAGCCTAACCGCAGGTGGCGCCACCTACCACCTTTTTTTTAAGGTTCCCGACACCCATAAGTGTGGGTGTACGTAGGAGCTGCGTTTCTCAAAAAATCCTATACTCTCCTGCTGTGTAATCATCATCAGAAGACCTTTCCCGCAATGGTTACTTTGTATCGGATAAATTGTCAACATGTTATAACGTGTTTCACCTATCTCGGTTCCCAGTGTCATTTCGCTATATTGAAAAAACGATAATTCCCCATACCAATAGGAAAATGAGCCAGGCAACCAGCCATTGCCTGAAATATATTTTCCCTTTTTCTATAGTGGTCGGAAAAAATATATTTTCTCCCAACAAAATACGGTGGTGAAAATATATTTAAATATATTTTCTCCCCCCAAAAATATGGTGGTGAAAATATATTTAAATATATTTTCTCCACCCAAAATACGGTGGTGAAAAAAATATTTAAATATTTTCTCATTCACACTTGGTCCATCGTAGGTCAGAGTTTGAAATGAACTCTTCCAATGCTGAGGCTACTTTCCCCACAAAAATCTTTGAAAACCATCTAATGGCAATTAATCTGGGTGTCTTGTTGGTATTCATTGGATAGCTCTCGCTGAGTACTCTCATATGAGTACCCATATAGCCAGGGTTCCAGTGATTTTTCGGGACCTTTGCATTATTTTGTTTCGGCCAACTTAGCCATCAGCAGTATAAGGGTTAAAGGAAAGGTTTACTAGCCATCCTGGAGCCTGAGGCAGAGAAAGGAGACAGAGCTGAAGGCAAAAAGCAAAATACACAGCAAAAACAACCTTGCGCAGTATGGTCAGGGTTCAAACTCATGGCAAAAGGTTACTAGCCATTGCGGTGTCTAACCGTTTAGAGCTGTTTAACCATCTGTCTCTCAGGTAGGCATAGTCCTAGCCAGTATTTGGAAACAGGGTGTCCAAAAAGAGGTTTCATATACTATAGCCTTTAGGGTGTCCAAAGTGTGGTAAAAAGATTAAACTACTAATGAAATAAACTCTATATATCAACAGATTTAGCTTCTTCAGGCCAGTAACTGCTTTGTTTGTATTGTAGGAGTGCACTTCATGCACTATCTTCTAGGAATAGTCAACATCAGGAAATTGTGACCTAAATTTTAGGGTATCCAAACTGTCAAGAAATAGTGTTCTGGGTGTCCAAATGACACGCTGGACGCATAGGTGACTAAGCCCCTGCAGGTAGGTGCCCTGAGCTGAAGGCAAATATAGAGTAGTCGCGGCAGCAGTGTATAGACCATGTATTGTTGCTACGATTGGCACCGCACAGGGTAAATGGTTAAACAGAATTTCGCCATCAATCCCTCTAGATAGCATATTTTTCCCAAATATGCACCCGCATTGTGAGCTTATTCGGAAGAATACAGTACAGAGCTAATAAACAGCTAGAGCTAATAAAAGATATTATCTTAATCTTTGTACTAAAAAAATTATGAAAAATTTATAACCAATTAATTGGTAGTTTATGATTGATTCCCATATATATTTACCATAAAAACATCTTCTTTCCAAAATTATTACTTACCAAGAATGCCACAAAGCTGCTTCCAAAGCTCATCAGAGGACTATAGGGCCTGGAATGAGTACAACAACAACATCTTAAAGTTCAGACAAAAAACACAGAAAGACAAATGTCCACCTAAACAAATAATGCCATGCCTCTTCATCGAAAAAATACAGGCTAGTCATAATCTAGCTTCAATGTGACATATAAAGTGACAATGCAGTTCCTAATTTCAAAATTTCAAGTGGATGAACAGTTATAGTCATTATCATTGATTAAATTTTCATCACTTTTGGCATTTAGTCAATTCGTGAATTTTGGATGACTCCTAACTCTATTCTATAGGTTCAGTATGGGTTCACAGTTTAAGTGCCATGCTCGGGGATTGATTTTCTATTATATTATTCATCCATACGGAGGTTGGGTAATGATATTGAGTAGCTATCTGAAGAATCAGTGTAAGGGACACACAAATCCCATGTCAATACAGTATAGAGGAAGCCCTGAGAACGGTTACAATATTGCATAAACGGTACCGGTCAATACATGCCCAGAGATATCTATAAGGTCAGGCCATCCTGACCCCACATTGATCTTACTATTTACACTATTCACAGGGTTTCCTATCCATCCATCCATCCATACGTACGTACGTACGTACATACACACACACACATACATATTACATACATACATACATATATATATACATATATATATACATATATATATATATATATATATACATATATATATATGTATACATATAGCTATATATATATATATGGGCTCGATCAAGCTGTTACGGAATCACACTTTTGCTGTTCAAGCTTAGATATCTTTTTAATGGAAAAAGTTAGGAAATCATGCTTTATATGGTTGTGTAGGGCTTTGAAAGTTCTTTTAAATGGACCAAGTTTCAACTTCCCCAGAAAATGATTTTTGGGTAAAAAAGTGAAAAAACATGCCTGTTACGGAATCACTCAAAATTACCATCTGTTTTCTACCACTTTAATCAAATACCACTTTCATGCTGTTCCAGCCACTTTTTTCCAAAAGTTTCTTTATCATGTGGTAGGTAAATTTGTTTTGCACAGATTCCACCACAAAGTTAGGTGTTGAATAAGTTAAAGTGAACTTTATTCAAGAAACTTTGACAGATGGTCTTGTTACGGAATCACATTTACCATTTGTTACGGAATCACATTTTCTGTAACAATCAATATCTTTCATTAAAAGAGTGCACTATGGTGAAATTTTCTGCTTTAATAAAAAAGTTAAGTTAGTGTACTGATATAAAGACATAAATTTTACTGAAGGAAGCACTCAATTAGGAATTACACGGCAGCAGAGAGTGGGTTTTATACGTCTCTGATGGTAGGTAACAGATGACAATGTCTAATGTTAGAGGACCACTTCCCCACAAGGGCAATTGTTATTTGTTAGACAATTAACTTATATAAGCTGTAATTGATTTAACATTGAAGCTTCTTATAAATAGATCATTAATCTGAAAAGGTTTTGAAAAACATGATGTTACCTTCTGCATTCTCAGAGGTAGATTTCACCCACTACCTGGTCAGTTTTATATCACTTCCTGTACACATCAAGGATGTTGGTATACCCCAGACAATGTGGATTCTGTTTTTCCTCCACTGTCCCCTCTCATTAACACCCCTTATTGTTTAGTCTTGGGAAGGAGGATATGATTCGGGGGGAAATTGCATCTACCCTGATTAACTGAATGGGTGGCTTCAGGATTAGGGATGTAGAGGTGAATGGAGACATTGCATTTGCAGACAGGATGGAGGTGTCAGTCAAGGTACACATATGTACACATACCAATTGATATCAAACTAGCTAAGTTATAAATGAATTATGAACATTTATAGTTAATGTCAAATTTGCTAAATACTTATAAAATAACTATGTAATGATTCTTTTTAAACATGTATTTGTGATCTTATTAACTGTTGGATATTTTTTCTGGAGTAGATCATACATGTCTATTGGGCGAATGGAGAATCCCTGGAAATTTGTTTTTAAAATCATTTTGCTGATCTATGACTGGCTTTGTATAAAACAGTATCATATGAGTCTTCCATATGACTATATTGTATCTTTGAGTGATGTAACAAAATTTTGTTCTCTGAGAAATGTTTATGTATTGAATCCTTCCCCTTCTACACTTGTGACAATAGTTTCTAAAGTGTCCTCAACAGTGTGTAAGTTCCATCTGAAACACTGAATAAATTCCTCTAAAATTTAATGCAGGTGGTTAAGTTTTAAAATATATGGATGAATAGAGACTTCAGGATCTGGGCTACATTGACCATGTGCTAAACTTCAGTTTTCTTCTTTACTTGAAGGAGAATCTCTGTTTCTGTGAAGGTATCTAAAATCTCTGTCGAAGAGCTTTCCTGTCCACCACAGATATAAATTCTCTAAAATCTACTATTTTACAAAAGTCATGAACAAATAGGGTTCAAGAATGATATTACTATATAGGATAAGACAGCCAAATGAGGGAGCAAGTTTTCCTGAATTTGAAGGAAAATATTGAATTCAATATTCTAAAATTCTGTAAGCAACAGTTTGAGCAGGTTGATATGGCCCATTATAACCATGAACAATTGAACATGCATGTACTTCTTGAAATAAATGCCTTATAAAAGTCACTGAATTTAAACTAGAGTGGAAACAATTCATTTATATATTTGAAAATGTCCTTTTAAAGGGTTACTCACAAAATTATTTGGGTGTCCTGATGGGTGATTTTAGAGGGAGTGGGCGTCCAAATGAGGCTGAGATGCCCTGCTGGCCAGCTTAATTATACTCTACTTTAAAATTGTGTGAATGTTTTTAAAAAGGTAGTTTGGTGCTATGACACATTTTGAATAATTGTACCTTTGTCAAAATTGTATGTGAGTTACTTGATTATAAAGAACTTCATCTGATTTCCATGTACAGCTTAGTCCTTGTCCAAAGCGTTTTGATGCCATATTGAAACTACTACTCGATAATGGACGTATAATTTTTTTTCAAAATACTGTGCACAATGTCTCATTCTAATTATGGAAACAATCAGTTAATACTAAACTTAAAGTTAAGATAACAAACTAGTCCATTTAAAGAATGTTCAAGACATCTATAGGCTTGAACCAGTCAATTTATTAAATATGTGATTCCGTAACGTTACGGAATCACCAACTTTAACCCCAACAAAAACACCTTTTGAAAATTTATTTTTCAAAAGTGTGCCCCTCATAGTTAAACTAGTGTTAAAATGCTTTTTTCTATGAAGTTTCATGATAATGATCCAATCTGAACATTTTCAAAAATTAAAAAAATGCTATTTTTCTGTTACGGAATCACATGTTACGGAATCACAGATCACCCTATTTAAAAATTCATCAAAAACACCCCAAAACATAATATTCAATCCTATATCTCTTGGCACAGTCTTCCCAGGTATAATTGTATCATCTAAAGCAATGTTGAAGATCATAAGATGGTTTTACAAGAAAATATGGTGGTTTTAACATTTTGTTAAATGTTATTGTCAGAAAGGCGTTGAACAAACAAACAAACACCCTGCAGTAAAATGTTCATAACTTTTTCATAAATGGGAATACAGTAAATCTGACTTAAGATCCAGAAACTTCAGAATTCTAGCTTTCCAAATATGTAAGATACATATTGCTACTATAAAATTTATTTTTTGTCTTAGATGCTAACTTCAACTTGATCGAGCCCATATATATATATATATATATATATATATATATATATATAGATATATATATATATATATATATATATGTATATATATATATATATATATATATATATATATATATATATATATATATATATATATATATATATATATATATATATATATATATATATATATATATATATATATATACATATATATATATATATACATATATATACATATATATATATATATTTATATATATATATATATATATATATATATATATATATATATATATATATGAATATATATATATATATATATATATATATATATATATATATATATATATATATATATATATATATATATATATGTATATATATATATATATATATATATATGAATATATATATATATGAATATATATATATGAATATATATATATATATATATATATATATATATATATATATATATATATATATATATATATATATATATATATATATATATATATATATATATATATGTATATATATATATGTATATATATATATGAATATATATATATGAATATATATATATATATATATATATATATATATATATATATATATATATATATATATATATATATATATGTATATATATATATATATATATATATATAAATATATATATATTTATATATATATAGATAGATATATAGATAGATATATATATAAGTGTGTGTGTGTGCATGTACACATGCTGTTGCAGTGCTATAGATATCGAGGGAATGGGACTACAGGGCGATGGGCCATGTTGAGCCCTGTGTTGAGTCCATACTCTTCCCAGGCCTCCTGGGCCGCCAGAGTGCATCATGGTTATTGTGATATAGACACCCAGGGAATAGGTGCATCACCTAACCCCTAGCTGGCTCCTTGCCAGAGTTATCTAGGTGAGGGATTGTAGCATGAAAGAATAACATTAGGGGTCAACAGTATTAGCTAGCCCAGTCAGTTGCATATTCCGATATTCCAGGGAGAGAGGATTCAACAGTTTTAACCCCCCCCCCTCCACTTCACAATTCAAAATCAATGATCAAGATCTACCTCTCTATTCAAAGGCACCCCCCCCCCCCCTCCCCCTTAAAGGACTGAGCAGAGATCTGGGATCCACCCCTGCCAATGTTATGTTGAATCATGTGCATGTTTTCTGACTATTTGAGGAATGTCTTAGGGAATAGGTTAATAGTTGAAAAAATAATTAGAGGATAGAATGCTTTACCAAATTTAGGAACATTAAATCTCTGTCAACCATTTCAATCGAAATTCTTTGCATAATTATTACTGTATACCCACATGTGCATATGTCATGTGTTAAAAGGTTTTAAACAGACCATGGTTTAAAATGAGAGTGGAGTAATATTTGCACAGACTACCATATTTTCCATTAGGATGGAAAAATAGTCCCTACCAGGACAGGCATTGAACCTTAAATATTTCCTTCTCCCCAGAGTGATAAAGAGTCTTCCATTTGTGTGTAGATAAAAAAATGTTAATACTAAAAGCCTTTAAAAAAGGAGTAAATGAAAAGTATATAAAAGGATCAATTGGCATCTTTCATCTTTTCACAATACCATACAATATCAATATTACCTCTAACGATTCAATATCTTAAGAATATTCTAATTACACTGCCTGCACCCCAAAGATAAAGTATTTTTTGTTAGATTGAGCACAAGCTGTCAGATTCAGAAACTTTCCTAATAAATAGCAAACTGCCTTCATAATGAGATTTACAGGTAGCAGTTTAATTTAAGCAAATTTCATATAATTTTTCAAATAACTGATACTAACCGGTATAACAGATCTTAATCCTTCAAATTAATCCTGGGGCTATTTTCGTCCTAAGGACAAGGGTGCAAAGATTTTTGAAAACTATCTAAACCCTGTCATGTTGGTATTCATTGGAATACCATCTATGCATGATCGTGGAGCGGAATACACTACGTTCGAACAGAGATTGTACGGTTTGTGCAGCCTAAATTATGCTTGTGTTGAGCTAGTATTGCATGCGCTCTCCACAAGCCCTAGTTGGAGGCGATTAAACTGTATTCCACACAGTCTTAGTAGATAGCACCACGCCTTTATTATGTTGTTATTAAGCTGTTATTAGGTTTATCACGATCATGCTGCGCTCCTAGTACGTGGATGAGCATGCGATTAAGGTAAAAGCAGCTTTATGCAGGCACAGGGGGCAGGCCAAAACCTTTTAAAAACATAGACTATGTAGCCATTTGGAAAGAGCATATGGTGATCTTACGGCGATCTTTAAATCGCTACATATGGTCTCGAAGAGCGCCATGAATATGAAGAGTGGGAGCTCTAGTGAGATTGGGGGGAAGGGGGTAGGTATCAAGGAGTTTGAAAATGTGCTTGGCATAGGGCTAGGCTAGGGTGAGCCCTTCCAATCAGGATTGAGGCTAATTTCATATAAAGCTCAAGTTTGCAAAGATTTTTTTGAAAGACCATCTAAATCCTGTCATGTAGGTATTCATTGGGTAGATTTCACTGAGTACTCTTAGTTGAGTACCCATGTGACAGGGTTTTAGTCATTTCTGTTTTTTTTGCATAATATTGTATTAGTCAAATTAGCCACTAGCAGCATAAAGCCCCATTCTCACATTCACGACTTACAGCCACGATCGACCACGACTCAGCAGTCCTGGTCGATCGGGGTGAGTCGGCAATAGTACATGTACTGACGTATGACAGTCTAGCGAGTCTGCACGAGTCGTATTGAAGTCAGCGTCGGCTACGACTGTTTTGAAAATTTCAAAACAGTCGTAGTCGATCGGCGCCACCTCCAATAACAAGTAGGTGCCAATAAGTAGCGTATGAGAAGCGTATGAAGGTCGGCAACAGCGTATGAAGGTCGGCAACAGCGTATAGCAGTCGTATTGACATCGGCGTCATGCGTATGCAAATCCGTGGGAAAGTTGCATACGCTGTGCGTACGATCGTACAGGACTGCTATACGCTATGCAAGTATTCAAGTCGTATAGCAAGCGTATGAGTAGTGTATGATAGTCGGGATATACCTATGAGCATCGTATAACGGTCGCCGTTAATCGTATGGCAATCATATGGTAGTCGAATAACAGTCCTCTTTAAAAAAGAAAACCCGCAAAATTTGCATAATAGCGTACTCGAAACGTATAACTCGGTCTATTCGCTAGATCAGCATAGTCGTGGCTGAAGTCGTGAATGTGAGAATGGGGCTTAAGGGTTAAGGGAAGTCTGACTTCCTAGTATTCTGGCTGCTACAGGAAATCTACTGCAATAAGACACCTCAATCAAGGCATTCCTAATTCCCAACACTGTGCAGACCTCTTAAAATGCTAATCAGACCTGCTTGCTGATACATTACAATTAGCCCTGTAGTGGATGTAATCACATATAGCACCAGAGAGGGTTTGATCAACAGGGTTCAGTATTCAGGCCTGTCTAATCCCCGAGAAAGATTTTACAGGTAGTTTTGAATGTCTGTCTGTCTGTCAACTATATGGAAAAAAATGGAATGTAATTTTATAAACATAGAACCTGAAGAATCATTACAAAATGAAAAAAAAATAAAATTAAAAACTAAAATTGAAAAAGAAAAGAAAATGTAGTCTGTCATTACAACCCAGGTGAATACATGAATTTGAATTTGACTGAAGATACATTGTATCCAAAAAGGATACAGTTTATCCCATCTCAGTTAGATACTAACAGTAAAATTGAAAAAATTGTTACATTTCTTCAGCCACCATGAAACTAGTTGAGGACATTTGAGGGCAAAACCACAAATTGGACTCATAAGGGGTAAAAAGTACCAGAATTAAGAAAGTACCAATATGCTATTTGATATTTGAGGAGTTTTTTGATGAGATCAAGTTAACATTTACCCTTTGAACTGTTTTGTAGTATATGCATTTGTGACAGGTATCACCAACAAATCAGTCTCTCTTAGGCCAATCACTGCAGAGAGGACTAGCATGAACCGCCATTAGATTAACCCATTTACACTCAGAGCGGCCAAAAGAGGCCTGAAGATTTCGGGAATATTTCTCTTACAAAAGCATTTTTTTGAAAACATTTGAATGAGAAATGTTGATCAGAAGACAAACAACAAATCTCCTTCAAATGTTTTGTGAAATTTCGCTTCATTCTCAAGTTATTTTCAAAAGTATGAAAGTGGCAGGCGACATTTCGAGAGGAACTCTTGAGTGTGAATGGGTTAGAGAGTCAATAGCATTTCTATATTAAATAATGCACCATTAACAACTCTGCTAATGCCTAATGCCTCACTTCAAAAGTGGCATTGTTTACACAGCGCTCTGCCATACATCTATATATGAAATATTCATCTTGTATTGTTCTAGTGCTCCATCACACTACAATAGGCAACAAAGGGATAGAGTAATTAACCCTAACAATACTGAGGCTATTTTCATCCAAAGCACATTGATGCAAAGAGTTTTGAAAAGCATCTAAATCCAGTCATGTTGGTATTTATTTTAGAGCTCTCACTGGGTACTCTCAGATAAGTACCTATATGCCAGGGTTTCAGTCATTTTTAGGTGTATTTTTTTGTGTTGTTTTGTATTGGTCTAGTTACCAGTAGCATAAGGGTTAATGCATTTATCATCAGGGGCCTTATTGGACAACTGCGTGCCTAGTCCTACTCAACTATCCCCTCTGATTTGACTAAAGGGTTTGGCCCCTTTAACATTTTCACGATACGATACAAAATTGATATTTCCTGAACAATACAATACATTTAACCGTTTTTACAATGATACTGCCTGCCTTCCAGAGACATAATTTTGTAAAATTTTGCACTGTCAGCTTTGTAAACTTGCTAATAAGGCCTTAAGTTGTATTTGTTTCCTGTAACCCTACCCTAACAAGTTTTTATCAAAAGAAATCCCTACCCCAAAGTTTGATCCACCCTCCCAACTCCTAATCAACACAAAACAAGAATAAAACACACATTTTTGACACAAAAAATAATGCAATTTTTTTTTTATCAACCTACCTACCCTTTTTTTTCAGATCGTTACAGGAAACAAACAATATTTTTTTCTTGGCCTAAATAGCCAATTTTCTTTGTAAGGAGAGGTCCAGGTAGCAATTAAGTCAATTTCATATGTATTTTAAATCTTAAATGGTACGATACGATATTTGACTTTTTTGATACAATATTTTTCCCATTCGATATCAGTATTAGGAATCATATTAAGTGCTGGTAACAATCCCTAGATTTGACCTATCAATAAACAAGTTGGGGAAGAGCAGTACCCAAGGAAACAAGGTGTCTGGGTGTCATTTTGACACCCAAACCCTTGGGAACCACACTCAAGGACACCCAAGGAAACAAACAACTTTCTTTTAAGCCTAAGTAGATGACCTCCATTGTGAGTGGTCACTTGTGGCATTTATTGAAAGACTTGCAATTCTATGCCTATTCATTCTACCCCCTACCCCATTATTTTCCATCCACATATGGTCGTCAGTAATTTCAAGGTGGTGATTTTGACTGACCATGTACCTGAGTGGGTGTATAGCATTTTTACCAATCCCAGATAGTCCTCTATCTTTTTTCAGCAATCAAATTTCTACTAAGCAGCGTGCAACGATGGATGAAGAAAAGAATGGATATGTAGCGAGAGACCAATTACTATATGCCCTATAGTTACATGCTGAACTCATGCCAGGAGTACCAGATAAGGTATCACCGCGAGGTCACGTGGGAACAAGGACCAATCAGTGCTCTCGCATCAATTACATTACAGAGAAATCTTATCTCCACCACCAGCTGGGGGTGCCCAGAGCACCAATTAGCGGCTAATAGGTTGACACTGGTTAAGGCTAGCTTGTTCAGGTTGACCGGCTGGTTTCGAATCCACTTGTGTTTGGTCATCTAAGGTGCAACATAACCATTGTCCCCGCTGCAAGTTGCAAGTGAATTGGGCAAAAAACGGCAATGGGGCAAGCAGAACAAGACCCTGACTTGCCCAGCTTGGCAAGTAATGTTTTGGGTTAAGTCCAATCTCACCTTTGTTTAACAGAATGGCAGGGCAAGTGGATATGCCAGCAGGGCAGGTCAACTTTAGGGGCAGCTTGCCCCGCTCAGAAAATAATGTATTGCAACCTATGTTGCACCCTACTAAAAATCATTTCCAGGCTTTTTGTCAATACCCTAACTGGCTAAATCTAATCACAACTAAGATGCAATTTATGGCAGAAACAGTGACCATAAACAAAGTCTAAAGTTCAAAAGGTCATTTGGTAAGCACCCATAGGCTCTAAGCCAGGAATCAGAAACTGGGTGCCCAAAATTGACATTTGTAAAATTTTTGGGAGTCAAAATTTTTAAGAGGAATCACAATGTACTCAGATTTCAACCATAAACATACATGTGTAAATTTATCAAAACAATGGATAATATCCGTATACAATGTCATGGGAATTTTAAGAAAATGAAAAAATTCAATTATATGCTTAAGATTGACATTTTAAGGAATTCCTCACAAGAGATATTTGGGTGTCCTGAGTCCTGAGTGCTTTTTAAGGGTTTGGGTGTCCAAAGAGACATCTAGATGACCTGCTGGCTAAGACCATGACTGCATGCACCCATCTAAATATCAGAGGATTGGGGACAGTCATTATTGAATCTGTGTGGCTATCTATAGATGCCTATTGTTATGCTTACAAAGAGGTTTATATAATAGAGATGAGGAAGCGCTGACAGAAACTCACCTGGAGGATCACATAACACAGTAAACACACCTTCCTACTTGACACCTATTCCCCTTACATGTTGGCTGACATGCATAGTCATCATTTGGCCATATGCTAATTCATTATCTGTTAAATCATGTGCTTTAAAAATACCTAGTCAAGCCATAAACAACTTTGGGATGCATACTGTCATGGGCATGGTCTTAGCCAGCAGGGCGTCGAGTGCCTTGGACACCCAAACCCTTGAAAAGAGCCCCTCAGGGCACCCAAAAAGATTTGTGTGGAATTTCTAAAAATTTCAATCTCAAGCTTATAATTGAATTTTTTCATCTCCTTACAATTCCCACGACATTGTTTAATGACATCATGCCTTTTTTGATGAATTTACACATGTTTATGGTTGATATATGAGTATATTGTGATCCCCCTTAAAACTTTGGACACCCAAAAATTTTACAACTGCCAATTTTAGGCACCCAGTTTCTAAATCTTGGCTAAGACACTGGTAATCGGGATGTATAACTATGCTAAATAGTAAATATGAGTTGCTCTGGAATATCCTGATCTGTTAAGGGTGTAAAGGTTATCTGTTTTATTGTGGCGGAGAACAAAATTAAGAGACTTAAGCAACAGGATGTGGACAAGTTATAATTCATTCTCTAGTGATTCAATGGTCTTAATTGATATGGACCCTACTTATAAACCAATGATATACTTTCCAGACACTTCATTTTAATCCCATTGAACTTCTGACTCTGGTTTGTGCATGTTTGAGTGTGTGTATGAGTGGCTACATCATGATACAGCTAAAATGAAGGTGGGCTCTGCCACAGTTTTTACATGTAGCCTACTACATGTAGTTATATATACATGTATGAATAGCAGAAAAAACACATGTACACAGTGATCTAGGACAGGCCAAGATTGACAGGTATCTAACGCACCTTGTGACCCTAGATCAGCTGTGCCCCAATTATGGTCATCCCCGCCCCCTTTAATTGACTCTCCAGTGAGACTAAATATAGACAGCAGTATACATGACATCATAAATACATGTTCTACATGATAAGTTCTGGTTGAAAGGCTTTTCCTGTATTAATAAGACACAGACATGATGACAAACAATGAGGAATTTCATGTGACATATCAGCCTCACTCACTTGTATTTATCAAAGAGCTCCTGCGCTTTCTGGTAGTCGTTGTTCAACACCATGGTTATCCCTTCCAGCGACAAACTGATGTCATCAAGAACAGGGCTGGTCGGCGATGATGCTGCGTCGCCCGCGGACGACTTCACCCCGTTCCCCGTCGCTTCTACGCTCGTCGTCGCCATTTTCCGTCAGCCGCCAATATCGTTGTACCGCTATACTTAAATTGAGGTGCAATTTCCGGTGTTCATGTCACGAGTAGGTTGCAGTATGTAGATGTATTTACGGCGAGCAATCAGGTATTCGCTTGCTCTCTACACCTCCATGTTGTTTACTGATGTGGTTGCAGACAGTGGCGACACCTGCTGTCGGTGATCGGAATCGGTGAACAGGTTGCAGTTATATGGCAAGCCATTACCGCTTGCGCCGAGCTTAAAGGGCAAATGCACCATCATAATGATTTAGGTTCAAAATGTGCCTATACGTGTCACCTTTCTAATAAGACCACCCGCAAGTCTGTCCTCCTCAGCACTCCTCAGATATGGCTTATGAAAGTTAGTAAAAAACTAGCCTGAGTCTGGGCATGGAGGCTGACATTGCAGGCCAATTAAGCCCAATTAAGCACAATCAGTGGTATGGAGTGACTGCCAGTGCTGCTTCTGATTGGTTGAGAGATATCAGTGGCTGGAATTGACTGCCACTGATATCTCTCAACCAATCAGAAGCAGGGCTGGCAGTCACTTCATAAGCACCACTTCTGATAATGGCAGCCTCTATACCCAGACTCAGGCTAGTTTTTTACTAACTTTCATAAGCCATATCTGAGGAGTGCTGAGGAGGACAGACTTGTGGGTGGTCTTATTTGAAAGGTGACACATATAGGCACATTTTGAACCTAAATCATCATGATGGTGCATTTGCCCTTTAACTGAGCACTAAGTAATTAGCTATCTTTCAGGTGTAACTTTAGATAACTTATGGGGTAAATTTCCAGACGCAATTTCTCCTCTGCCCAGCCTTAATTTAGCAAAATAAAGTAGCTCAGTTGGTAAGGTGTCGGACTAGTAATCAGAAGGTCGCTGGTTCAATTCCCGGCTGGGGCACTTTGGTCTGTTCTTGGGCAAGACAGTTTATTCCATATTGCCTCTACCCAGCTGTAAAATGGGTACCTAGCATTAATAAGGCAGTGCTTAGAGCTTGTGCGCTATATGCTGCCAGCTGCTCTGGAATATCCCTGGGGAATTAAATGGTTTCTGTGTGTACAGGCCTGCTATGGGAGGAGGTTCATGTGAACATTTCGGTGGATACAAGCTTATAAACCGAATACCTTTATTTGACATTCCAGCCTATATACAAGGAATATGATATATAAAAGGTAAACTGATGAGGAATCGCATAAGTTCCTTGCAGGCAGTGTGTAAGGTGTTAGGGGCAAAAAAAACTTCAAAAACGGAGCATAGTGAGGTTCAAACGGAGCTCTTAAACATTGAGGAAAGGGCAATGTGTAGGGTACAGGGGCTTAGTCACCTATGCGTCCAGCGTGTCATTTCGACACCCAGAACGATGTTTCTGACAGTAATTTGGACAGCCAAAAGTTTAGGTCAGGATTTGCTGATGATGACAATTCTAGAAGATAGTGCATTCATGAAGTGTCACTCCTAAAATACAAACAAAGCAGTTACTGGCATAAAAAGCAAATTCTGGAGAGATATATGGTTTATTTCATTAGTAGTGTGAACTTTGTACACACTGTGGACACCCAAATGTCTATTGAAACCTTCGTTTCGACACCCTCTTTCCAATTCCTGGCTGAGACCATGGTAGCGAAGCGTCTCGCATTAACTGATTTAATAGCATTTTTAATTCATTTCTTTCAGACTTTTTGTTGAAAATGAGAAGAAAGTACTTTTTTCAACTCTCATATTCCATAACTTTGAACAAGGCTAACATTGGAAATAATGTGATGCCCTTCGATCCGAAAGTGTCTAAATTATCAAATTTAAACGGCTTAGTAGAATATAACCTTGACTCGTAGCAAGATGATCTACATGACCGTGGTAACGTGTCACAGCAGGGGATCAACTGGTATCCACCGCATTCAGACAATAGGCGTGATTTCTTTCAAGACCAGAATGCGTCGAATGCGTGCCAAAATGTGACAAAATGCTATAGGACATGGATATGGAATGTTTAACAAATAGAGCACAGTCCCGAGGGAACTACAAAGAAATAGATCCCAGTGAGAAGCAATAGGACCCGAGGCGATTGTCTATCTAAGAAAGAAAGAAAACTATTACATAGAGGGTGTATTATGCATTTTATTGAGGAATAAGTACCTGCAATTGGTAATGTTTTTGGTAACAATTAAAAACGAGTATATACATATTCACATAGGTTCAATTTCATAAAATTAACATGAAATGCAGTTCAAACTGTCTAAATAAAAACAAATTGACTATTAACACTGGTTAAGAATAGTCAATTTAAATACTTATAATGTACACTCATTTTAGTGAATAGATAGATAGTTAAACACATTTAGTAAGATTGGCCTAGATATTTCACTTTAACTCATTAATGGACTAAAGCGCCATCTATTGACGAACAGGGACACTAGCCATGCTCTATTGATGGAGAATAGTGCCCGACATACCCTCCTACCAAACACATGCATACTATTAAGAATAGGGGGTCTGTAACTGACCAATCAGAGGCCTAGAATTCTACAAGAGGTATAATAATGCGCGTTATGCATTATGTGAAATGCGATAATTAGAATTGCACAGCCAGTCTGGACGCATTATTCATAACCGAGGCGCGTAGCACCGTGAAAAGTAAAACATATACAAACGTTCGATTCTGAACGTCTCCAGAGCAAGTTCCTGATAGTTAAAATGTTTCGACGATAAGGGGGGGGGGGGGTGGTGATTGATAAAAATGGCCCATGGCCAAGTAGTAAATAACAAGAACTTACTCGTGGTGTTAGGCACGATCCTAAATAGAATTACGGTATCTAACCAGGTCGGGAAATCATGACTATAATTATCTTTTTAGTATATGACGAGATGTGTAAGACGTAATGGCCTAACTGCTTGCGAGTTGGACTTGCGAGCCTAGGGCCGCAGGTTCAAATGTAGCCCCCGGCTACTATGGTCACTCCTAAGGCAATTCCTGTTCTTTAAAGATATTACCGACTTAAAATAAAGACTACTTTCCTGTACTTAAGTTTACTTTACTTTACTTGGAGGTGGCAATTCTGGAACAATGAAATGTTGGTCAAAATCGCCAATCCAAGAAAGGATGTCCGCCTGAATCACCGTTCGCTATATAGGTTCAATGACTCGATGTTGGACGCTGACTAAAAACGATATTTTATCTTTGCATTATAATTTAAATTTCCACAGTTGTGATACATGAAGTCAACAGAAAAAATAACAAAAGGGATAAAGTTGAGAATTTTGGCAAGAAAATATATAGATTAATGGGTGTAGGTATTCATTTATACATGTTAATGAAGGAAATGTTCCCTAATTAAGTTAAGTGCTTGGCCCATCAATGGGTATCCTTATGATGTTGGTATTGTCACTTGCATGCACACTTGCTACACATGACTATTACCTTAAGCAACTTCCACCCATTCACCCTTCTATCAGCTCTTTCACACATCCCCAACTGTTGATCAGTGCCCTATCCATGCACCTTCCACCTGTACTATGGGATTGGATCCGTGCGCCCGCCACTCACCTTCTTGGCGCAAGGATCCTTCCTACACTGTCATTTCCTACTCACCCTGCGGCCAATATGCGCCCTGTCGCAACACTTGCCTTCCCCCTTCTCTGTTCTCAGTACCTCGAGCTCTTTCAACGGGGCCCTATATGGATGTGCGGCACTAGTAGTCGTATGTGTGATAAAATAGAACTATCCAGGGGAATTACAAACCAGGACGATGAAGCAATAGGGTAAGATGTACCACGTCAAGAATGTATCGAAATTCTGGCTGATTGGATTTCTTGAAAATAAGGATCTACTGATATGTGCTGAGTAGAAAATAAGTATGTGGAAATATATTTTGGTTCTTTATATACATGGATATACAACAAATACAATGGCCAAGTTCCAGACAATACATACTAGTTTGGCCATAGATAGTCGCATGTCAATTACGTGTTATTTGACAATAGACCAAGCACAACTTTTACTATTACATCTTTTACATCTAGCCCGAATTTATGCCTACTCTAGAGTTGTCAAATATAAGCAGGATAGATTGTAGACTTGTTACAGGTCTGTGTTAGCTGGCTCTTGTCTAAGCCTCACTGAGCTACCTGGAGTTGATTCCATTCCAGAATTAGTTCTGAATTAATCCTCAAGGGGGGCACCCTTGAGACGTCTATGATAGCATAGTTTCAAACTGCAACGCATGAAACTGTGCTGCCATCTGTAGTTTGTGAGAGACTTTAAACATACTTAAACTATCCGTTTATATAGTGTTAGGGGCAGTATAAACTCAATCTGAGAATCAGGCAAGGTAGAGTGGAAACTGAGTTCAGAAATCAATCCCATGAGCTACCTTAATTCTACCTTAGATGATCAAACACGATTCTACGCTACCGGTGCTAGACTGCAGTATCTTATGTATCAGCTATAAAGAGTCTTACGCATATTAGGACACATGGTCGATACTTTTTTCTTACAATCTATCGATTATACTACACAGCAATGTTTGGTCAACACAGAAGCGAATGTCAACCTTTTCAGGACTGCTAGGAGCCTAGTCTAAGTGTGACATAGCTGCCAAGCTCTAGTTGGCCGGACGCCCGCGTAAGTCCTGTATAAAGGTATTCGGTTTATAGTCTTGTATCCACCGAAGTGCTCACACGACCTCCCTTCCTTAGCAAGCATGTACACACAGAAACCAATTTTAATCCCCCGATGGATAATTCAGAGCTGTTGGCAGCATGTACTGCGCAAGCTCTAAGCACTACCTTATTTATGCTAGGTATCCATGTTGCAGCTGAATTGAACCAGCGTCCTACTGATTACTAGTCCGACACCTAACCAACTAAGCTACTTTGTCTAAGACCTTTTTATGAATAAAATAAGGTAAGACGTTCCAAAAATGGTGGTAAACTCTGCGATGAAATAAATCTTCGTTCACGCCATGCATGTTATCAGAGAAATACATCCCCTTGATCCGCAACCCCAAAGGTACTGCATGCTAGCCTCTACGGCATCTGCGCCTCGAGATACGCGCTGTAGCCTGGGGTTGTATTGGTCACGTGATCTGTGCACTGCTGGCTGGGGGATGTTATCCTATCTAGGTCAGATAGTGAGAGCCAGCGAAATTTGATGATTCATGACCAGTGCCCACTCCCTGTCTACTTCTCTCAGATGTTATGCATAAACTTTTAAGGTGATGGGTACCATTGCAAGCCAGTTAAAAGCCCTGTCCCAAAACACAACTCAAAGCAGCATAATCCTATAACTAGGTGTATCTCCAGGTTCCTGAGTCTTATCAGGTAGAGAATATCATCGCCACCTGTCATTATTCAATCCATATTCTGTTTTATTTCAAAATTTACAACTTTTTTTTCAAATGACATATTCTCATTAATTACGCAGGTGATGGTTACTGCAGGTTCAAAGTCACTTTTGGGATATCATTGACTATGCCCAATAAAAAGTGTTTTTTTTTATTTTTTACTGCTGAAGATTTTTACAGGCCATAACGTTGAAAATTTTAATTAGAAATCTCCACATCAACTTCACTTGGTAACCTCATGTGCTCATAGCTAGCACCTATTTATAGCATCCTGACCACAAGCCATTTTCTTGAGATCGTCGATGTGTATCTTTGTGCAACTGTATTTTGTTTCGAGTGCTCAGGAGTGATCAGCGAGGTATGTCCAATTCTATCAAAGGGGTTCCCATGGCTCCACACACAAGATATCTCACTAAGATTTTCAATGTAAATGGCCTGTAAAGATCTTTAGCAGTAAAAGATTAAAAAAATACTTCTTATTGGGCATAGTCAATGATATCCATAAGGTAACTGTGTAGTGACCATCACCTGCGTTAGTAATGAGATTATGTCATTTGAGTGAAAAGTTGTAAATATTGAAATGAATTAGAATATGGGCTGACTACAGACGGCTGAGTATGATATCCTCTCCCTGATAACACTCAGGAACCTGAAGATACACCTTGTTATATGATTATGCTGCTTTGAGGTGTGTTTTGGGATGGGGCTTTTAACTCGCTTGCAATGGTACTCATCACCTTAAGCACATGCTCTTTACACTTCGGATCTGTTGGCAGCGAAAAGTGTCCTGGAAAACTATTTAAAACATAAGCTCAGGTATTCAAAGACAATAATAAAGCTAGATGCAATGGTGATATTCTATAATAGATTTTGATGCTTATTCAGAGACAGTTTGCATTGCTTTCTTTATTTTATTTCTTTATGTATCATTTCTCTCCATACCTATATACCGGTTTCCTCTGGCGTTTTCAACCAGCTAGTCACGACTTAGCCTAAATATGGCAGAAAAAGTGATGAATATCGATATTCCAAGTGAAACCCACCGTGGGCTTTGGTGAGGTGGGCGTGTCTCTGTCCCCATTCGTCCCTCCCACTTCCAGTTTAACTAGATATTTTCACGGTTACTCAACCCCAAGACGAAACGTTGGTTTTGATTATTGTGACCTGCAATTGTGATCGTTTTATTCAAATATATATTTCAAGCATGACAACAGGGCGTTCTTTCTCAATATATGCACATTGGTACTGATGGTGGTAAATGTGAACAAACGCCATCTTGTCTGTCCACATGACTAGATAGGTCATGTGACAAGAGCGGAAGCGGAACGGCTTCATGATGGCATCAGCCGGTGCATACTTTACGGTTTTCGTAGACTGATTTACATTTATCTTTGGAATTTCTATGTAAAACACATCCAAAATTTAGGAAAATATGGCAAACTGCGAGCGCAAAGTAACCAATTCGGTGAGCTGAAGGTATGTATAAACAATTGTGACCAAAATATGTGCGTTTAATCTCAGAAATTGTGGAAAAATTGCGCATAAATAAGAGGGTATGTTTCTCAAAAGATCTAGTGTGTCAATCAATGCTCTCAAATGAATCGCGCCTTTTATGACTTAGATTTCTCTTGGATTTGCCAATATTTACTATATTTGATGATTTTTATCGCTAAAACCAAATGATCTTGGTTATAGTCCTCATTAGCTATCACGCACTTCTCCTAGAAAGCTATGGGCGATAATTGGGTGGAAAAAGGTGACGCCTATTTCAGATCTAGAATCTCAATTGCAATTCCCCAGAGCAGGGGATCTTATTTACCTCCTCAGAAAATATGGCCTCACTGGTAGTCTCTTTGATGAACTCAGTATTTGGTAACTGCTATTTGGTGTGAGGTGTGAAACCCAACTGTGTTAGGCCTATCAATGGCCTTGAAATCATAGGCTTGCATTTGAAAGTTTGTGTAGCTAGGCTACTGAAGAGTCAGTTGCACTGATTTCTTAATTAAGTATCTAGAGAGGTGATTGTGTACCTCACTGGTTCTGGGCACAGGGTCTTAGCCAGGATTTCAAAAATGCCTGTCCAAAACAGCAATTTCAAAAATTTTGCCCGTCCAGATTTAGCTACTTATCTACTTCAAATACTTTTACCAGCTACATATAATAGGACTAGTGTGTCAAGAAGGGCAATTCACACTTTAGCTTTGTCCTAGAAGATGGTTTGTTAGGAAAATATTTTTACTACACCCAAAAGTCAAAATTGAAAAATCACCATAGAAAATTTTGCCTGTCCAAAGAGGAGGTTTTTAGGAAACTACCTGTCCAAAAGACAGGATGGACGGCAGGGTCTTAGCCGATATTTGGAAACAGGGTGTCCAAATAGAGGTTTCATTGACTTTTGCGTGTCCAAAGTGTGGTACAAAATACATACTACTAATAAGATAGACCCTATATCTTTACAGATTTTGCTTTTTTAGGCCAGATACTGCTTTGTGTGATTTATAAAAGTGACACTACAGCTTCTACATCTTCTATCTTCTAAGAAAAGTCATCTTCAGCAAATTCTGACATAAAATTTTGGGTGTCCAAACTGTCAAAAAATAGTGTTCTGCGTGTCCAAATGACACGCTGGACGCATTACGGCTAAGCCCATGATGGACGGGTCCTGGCTAAGTCCCTGTCTGGGCAGTGTTATCAGGGTAGATGAGTCGCTATTGCCCATGTTTCATTGAATACAGTCCATTACATATTACGCCCCAAATTCAAATATGCCCAAGCTCTAGTCACCTCAGTTTCATCATCCTTCTATGTGCTTTCCTTCGCACGTATCTATTTCATTCTTAGTTGTTTGTCAAATATTCAATGTAAATATTATGTCTGTAGTACTGCAAGTCAAATCAATCTTTTACCAAGATTATACAGCAATCAGACTTGTGATTTGATAATTGATATAAATACAAATTCATTTAATTCTGAGAGAGAAAACAAAATATATTCTAGTTATTTAAATTGCAAAATCCACAGCCACTCCCAGAAAGTGTGTGTAGAGAAATATTTGATTCGAGTGGCTCCTGCATTTTACTGCCCCGTTTCAGGCTCAGGAAGGTTGAAAATTTTGATTGATTTGATCGGCTTAAGGCGGCTTTCCCAAAATGTGCTGTGCGTTTGAAGAGGTTTTAACATAGATTTTCAAAAAGTGCAAGGCCTTAAAATATTAATCTAGACTTGACATTTGACATGCCTTTCTGCTGAAGTCTTCAAACTTTTGTAGTTCATGAAATTGTCAAGCAGGGACTTGCCCAGACAGGATTCAGGGAGTCGTCTTGACTCCCAAACACCAGATTTTTGGCAAACCAACTTCCTGTTACAAGTATTTTGTCAGGTTTTCCGTCCGCATTTGTTTAGTTCAAGGGAAGATTTCGCTTATTCACGACAACAAGCCCCTGTATTTTAAATGATGTAAAGAGGCAAACATCTTCGAATCCCTATTTATACCAACTTCATTGTTCGATACAGAGCTCCCATTGTGTCAAAAAAGGGAAATTTACACTTCAGCTATGTCCTAGAAAATGGTGAGTTAGGAAAATATTTGGTTTTTACCCCCCAAAATTCTCTATTTAAAGAAAATTCTACCTGTCCAAAAAGAAGGTTTTGAGGAAACTGCCTGTACATACTAAAGACAGACAGGACAGGTCCTGGCCAAGTCCCTGATCCTGGGTAAGACCCTGGTGGAAAACACACAAAGCAATATGTGTTCTTGTCACTGGGTCCACTGGTCCCCAAACTCATTCTACAATTCACCTTAACCACATTTTCTCTGTACATTTCTTAAAAATTGGATGCTAGCCTAATTAAGAAAATTTTCCCCAAGATTTGAATGTCTTATAACAGATTGAGAAATAAAAAAAACAGCAATTAGACCTCAACGCTAACTCATGATAGGAGTGTCATCGATAGTCGCCAAGTCGATGCACCGCTAAGTAAGACCCTGTCGATAGTCGCATCGATAAGGCTACTGTATCGATGCGACAGAATCGACAAAATTTATCCCCAAAATGCCGCTACATGTGGGGGTTAAGTTCTACCGTGTACTACGACTGTCAGCCGTAAGTACACGCAAAAACTCATGAGCGATCGCTCGGTCCAACAAACCGTTACCTTTGGTGGTAATGTTTTACGTTGTACTACGGCTCTCGGCCGTAAGTACACGCAAAATCATGAGCGGTAGACCCAGGCATGGTATTAGCCAGCAGGGCGTCTGGGTGTCTTCTTGGACACCCAAACTCTTAAAAAGCACCCCTCAGGACACCCACATTTTTTTTGTGAGGAATTTCCTAAAATGTCAATCTCAAGCATATAATTGAATTTTTTCATCATCAAATAATTCCCATGACCATGTATAAGGAATTAAGGATATCATGCCTTATTTTGATACATGTTTATGGTTGAAATCTCTAGAATATTGTGGTCCCCCTTAAAAATTTGGACACCCAAAAATTTTACAATGGCCAATTTTAGACACCCAGTTTCTAATTCCTGGCTAAGACACTGGACCCAGGGACCAATTCGCTCACCAAAACAAACGGCCGCCATTTTATCTTACTGCGCACATAGAATTTGCAGTACGTTCAGATCAACAATGTCTGAAACGTTCCCTAAACGTACTGCTCATCATGTGCGCAGTATTCAAGATACACACGTTTCTAACGTTCGTGTCTCAAATGAGCGAATGTAACGTATGTCCATATAGACATACAATGTGGCTATGGATGAAATTAATACAAATAACAGCCACAAAATGAATTGTAATTGGTATAAAAGATTGAATCAAATATGAAGTAAATTGATAAACAAATTAAATTAAGTAATGTGTGTATTCAAATGAAATAAAAATAAATTAAAATAAATCATGATTGATTATAATTATTGATGAATGAATAAATACAGAATTGATTCATTGATTTGCTGTTTGATGAATGAATTAAAAAAGCAAGAATGTTTTTTATTTTGAGCAATAAACTAGGTAATTAATTGTGCCCAACGAGCACGTTACGGTGTATCGAATCGAATCGAAAAATATAGTGATTAATCGAATCGATAAAATTTCATATCAATGACATCACTAACTCATGATGCTGCTGAAAGCCTCTGATTTACTGGTACTGCAAACTTTTTACTTGTCCTACAAATTTTTCTTTAACATAGAAAGAAAAAACATTGCACAAAATTCACGAACAATATTTACATTTATTTAGTTTATCTTTATTTATTTCAAAAACATTTGGGACATTCTTGAGGGGAACCCTGTTCTAAAGCAAGAATGTCCCCAAATGTTTACTGGCCTTGTAAGACCAGTTGAAGTCTTTTTTCACTGGCCAAACGCCGTTTTGAGGAATTTTTTACTGACCTTGGGCCAGCAGTTCACAGTTAGGGTCGAGCACTGACACTTGGTTGAAACAGTGGATGCACTTATAGAAGCAACTAGTTAGGCCCAGAATTTTTTAGTTTGTTTCCTGTAACGGTCCGAAAAAAATAGGGTAGGTAGGTCAGAAATAAAATATTTTTTTGTTCAAATTGTGTGTTTTTTTATGATTGGGAGTCGGGAGGGCTAAAAAACTTTGGGGTAGGAATTTTTTCGATTAAAAACTTCTTAGGGTAGGGTTACAGGAAACAAACAACTTTTGTTTTTAGACCTTACCCATTTACCCCAAAAATTAATGTTGGGCAAGCTCAATGTGTAAATTTATGCAACTTGCACAGCATGGCCACCACCTTAATTTTCACAATCCCTTAAAATTTGTGATTTTGTGTCTGATATATGTCTGATTACCCCATTTTCAATGATAAATGGTCAGGAACTCTCAGTTCACACAACAATCGTAAATACTTTTATGCAGGGTCTTAGCCAGGATTTGGAAACTGGGCGTCCAAAATTGGGTGCCCTAAAAGTTTTGGGCGTCCAAATTCTTAAGAGGGATCACATTATACTCAGATTTCAACCATAAACATGTATTAATCTATCCAAATAAGGCATAATATCCTTAAACTATGTCAATGGGAATCATATGGAGATGAGAAGATTCAATTATAAATATGCTTGAGATTGACATTTTTAGAAATTCCTCACAAAAAGATTTGGGTGTCGTGAGGGGTGCTTTTTAAGGGTTTGGGTGTCCAAAAAGACACCCAGACGCCCTGCTGGCTAAGACCATGCTTTTATGCATGGTTTTCATGGTAAGGCCTAAACAAAAAATATGTTTGTTTCCTATTACATGCTAGAAAAGGTAGGTAGGGAATTTATTTTATTTTATCATATAATTTTTTCTCTCCTCCATGCTGTATTAGATGTAAATGTAAAGCAAAATAGCAACATTTAAAGTAGTGGGGTATCTAGATATATTTAAATCCACTGAACTAGTAAATATAATATGCTGATATTTGATGTTTTCTTCTTTCTTTTTTCAATTTCTTTTGGATGCCATGCATGGAATATGAAGCAATTACAAACTTTTACCTTGCTTTAAAAAAAAATATATTTTGGGCAATAAAAAGATTAGGGTAGGAGCCAAAAATTAGGGTAGGTAGGGTAATAGGAAACGAACATTTTTTTTTAGGCCTAATGAAGTCCCCAATCTGAATGCAAACTTTGACCGTGTGAGCATTGAACATATAAAAAATGATGGATCTTAATGTTTTTGTGATCGATCAATCAGAAATCCTGCCCAAGAATTTAGATTAATGGGTTATAAATATCCATTAATCTGGGTTCCCACAACTTCCCAGCACTGCCCTGAGGAACCCTCGCAACTTCTACCACCAAGAAGCAAAAAAAGCAATTAATAAAAAATTGTCCTAAATTTCCGAGAATTTACTGTATGCATTTTTATCCTATTTTGGGTGATCAAAGAAAAGAAATAACAATGCGTCATTGTCAATTTCCAGTATTGCACCCAGAGGATGTGGCAGCTCTTCCTGTCTGCTGGCATCAAGTGATCGCAATGGAGCAAAAGGAGGAAGAGTTGAAAGGTCGCAGAAGGTCGCCGCGGCCAAAAAAACCTGTCATAAAATCGTCTGAGGAGCATGAAGAGGAAGCTTCGGGTGATGAGGAGGAAGTTTCCGACGAGGAAAATCTTGCTCTCAATGACGGTGATACTCCAAGCAAGCATGGTCACAACCTGCGGGCAAAGAGGACGAAGATAAGTGAAAAGTATAAGGATTTTGAGGTGTCTGGGATCAAGGTTAGTGCTGCTGCTCAGGAGCAGTCGGAGGAGGGGGAAGCGAAAGATGCGCTTCCTGCTACTAAAGGTACGCCTCCTAAACGCAACAAGGTGAAGAAAGTTGAAGACGAGAGGGAGGAAGTGGAAAAGGAGGAATCTCCCAAGGTAAAAAGTAAGAATAAGGTGAAGGAAGTCAAGAAAAATGTCTCAGGATCTCCAGATAAGAACAAAAAGAATGCTACACCTTCAAAAACAAAGCGATCAGTAAGCAATTCCAATAAAAAGAACTTACAGTCTTCAGAAATGACTCCAAATAAAAAGAACCAGAATCAGTCATCTATAAGTCCAGCTAGTAAAAAGAGCTCTGAGTCAAATGCTGACTCCTCACCAACCAACAAAAAATGCTTGGAGTCAAAGGCTGACTCCACACTCGCCAACAAAAAGAGCTCTGATTCAAAGGCTAACTCCAAACCAGTCAATAAAAAGAGCTCTGATTCAAAGGCTGAATCTACATCAGCCAACAAAAAGAGCTCTGATTCAAAGGCTGACTCCAAACCAGTCAACAAAAAGAGCTCAGATTCAAAGGCTGACACCAAACCAGCCAACAAAAAGAGCTCTGATTCGAAGGCTGACCCCACACCGGCCAGCAAAAAGAGCTCTGACTCAAAGGCTGACTCCAAACCAGCCAACAAAAAGAGCTCTGACTCTACGCCATCCAACAAAAAGAGCTCTGACTCCACAACAACCAACAAAAAGAGCTCTGACTCTAAGACTGACTCTACACCTGCCAATATAAAGAGCTCTGACTCAAAGGCTGACTCTACACCAGCCAACAAAAAGAGCTCTGACTCAAAGGCTGACCCATTGTCAGTTGAGAAGGAATCTGAGCAAAAGCAGGACTCCATGACAGCTAAAAATGACAATGTAAAGGGGGAAGGTGATGGGTCAAATCCAATGAAATTACCTGAAGATTCAGAAGGTGCTCTCAGTGAAAAAACCATGGAGGCCAATCCTAACCATGCCGCATTACCAACAAATGAGATTTCGGAGAAAAGCGAAGCCGTCAAAGCTTTGTATCCAATAACGGCGGAGGAAAGTGACAAAACTGGGCGGGAGGTCAAGGTGGTCGGCGAGGAAAAATCCATTCATGCGTGTTCCGTGTGCAAAAAGGAATACACGTCATACAGTGGACTCTCTCTACACAAGAAAATACACGAGGAGAAGAAATTCAAGTGTGATTTGTGTAGTTACTGCAGTCATTATAAGGCGAACATAGACAAACACAAGGAGGCTGTTCATTTTCCCGAGGACGGCTCCACGGACCTTGTTCCGTGTCTGGAATGCGGGAAGCAGTTCAAGACTATTGAGGCAAAGAATAAGCATGTGCGTATCATGCACGTGGAGTCTGAGCTGAAGCCCACCCATGTGTGTCCGGACTGCGGGCTGGGCTTCAGCGTCCAGCGGAAGCTGAAGGCTCACATGAAGGTCCACAGTAACGTGATGGACCACGCCTGTGAGCACTGTGAGATGAGATTCAAGAGATCCAAAGCTTTAAATGACCATATCAAGAATATACACCTAAAACAAAAAGAGGTATGTATAGAGACTTGCCACTGTGGTTGGCATCTATCAGGGCCTTGGCAGCAGTCATTTGGGCACCCAAAAACTTTGAATTTAATCACACTCCAGGATATCAAGTATTTTGGTCTTAATTTTGAAAATTACAAAAAAAATAATTTATTTCAATTGTTTGGATAATTCTTAAGGATAGCTATAATCTTTTCAATGAGGTATTTATTACATGTTGATGGCAGGCAGGGTCTTAGCCGATATTTGGAAACAGGGTGTCCAAATAGAGGTTTCATAGACTTTTGCGTGTCCAAAGTGTGGTACAAAAAACATACTACTAATAAGATAGACCCTATACCTTTACAGATTTTGCTTTTTTAGGCCAGATACTGCTTTGTGTGTCTTATAAAAGTGACACTACAGCTTCTACATCTTCTAAGAAAAGTCATCTTCAGCAAATTCTGTCATAAAATTTTGGGTGTCCAAACTGTCAAAAAACAGTGTTCTGCGTGTCCAAATGACACGCTGGATGCATTACGGCTAAGCCCCTGATGGCAGGGTGTTAGCCAGGATTTAGAAACTTTGTGCCCAAAGTTGGCAATTGCAACATTTCTGGGAGGCTATGATTTAAATACTAATACTCCTTGAAAATCACTCTCCAGATCATCAAGTATTTTGGTCTTATTTCTTAAATTTGTGAAGATTGAAAAAAGCAACAATGGAAAGAAAAGACAAAAATAGGCATCTAAACAATGTAGTAGGGCTACACCACAGGGTCTCAGCCAGGATTTAGAAACTGGGTGCCTAAAATTGGCAATTGAAAAACTTTTGGGCGTCCAAATTTTTGAGGGGGACCACAATACACTCAGATTTCAACCATGAACATGTATGAATTTATCAAAATAAGGCATGATATCCTTATACAATGTCATAGGAATACTATGGAGATGAAAACATTTATTATATGCTTGAGATTGACATTTTAAGACTTCCTCACAAGAAAATTGGGTGTCCTGATTGGTGCTTTTTAAGGGGTTGGGTGTCCAAAAAGACACCCAGACACCTTGCTGGCTAAGACCATGCTACACCAGGAATTAATGTTATTGTTTGGGGCTAACTATCTCCCCAGGTTGCAGGATGCCCATTTTTTTTAAAATCTACCTGGCATAGTTGTAGCCAGCAGGGCGTCTGGGTGTGGTGTCATTTGGACACCCAAACCCTCTAAAGCCACCCCTCAGGACACCCACATTTTTGTGAGTAATTTCGTAAAATGTTATAATGGTGACAAAATACAAGAAAAAGCTCTGGAAATACTTTCAAAACAGTAGGGAATACTAACCCCTTTTCTTTTCCACGAGTACCTCACAATTTTTTTGAAAAGGCTCTCCAAATTGAGCTACCATGATAATCTGGGACGTCCTACCTTTTCAGGTAGACCCCATGTTAAAAAATCAACCCTCAGCATATTTACTAAGTAAATAAAGTAAATTTTACGTTGGGAAGAAATTGTAGGTATTCTTATAGATAAAGCAAAAAGTGAATCATGAACTGTTTTTTTCTTAATATTCTGAAATTTGAGAAATAAGACCAAAATACTTGATGTTCTAGAGCATGATTTTCAAGCGTTATTGGTGTCTTAATCATATCCTTAGCCACCAGGGTGTCTGGACTTCATTTGATCACCCAAACTCTCAATAATCACCTTTCAGGAGACCTAAAATATTTTGTGCAGAACTTCTTAAACTGTCAATTTCAAGCATAGAAATGAATTTAAAATGCTTTATCTCATCAAGTAAATATATGTTTAGTCTAACTCACACCAATCAAGTAATATATTATTACTTTTCATTTCTTTTGCTAACTTTAGATGTTAGGCCAAGGAAAAAATATTATTTGTTTCCTGTAATGGTCTGAAAAAAAATAGGGTAGGTAGGTCAGAAAAAAAATATATCTTGCATTATTTTTTTGGTCAAAATAATGTGTGTTTTACTTCATGTTTTACGTTGATTGGGAGTTGGGAGGGCGGAAAAAACTTTAGGGTAGGGATTTTTTTGAATAAAAACTTGTTAGGGTAAGGTTACAGGAAACAAACAACTTTTTTTAGGCCTTACATGCATGATTTTACTGCAATGATATATGAGCACTCTATTTTCCCTATTATCAGGTGGTGTGTTCCTGGGACGGTTGCCTTAAACGTTTCTTCAACATCGCCAACATGAAGAAGCACCTGCTGACCCACACTGACGAGAAGCCGCACCTCTGCCCCTTCCAGGACTGTGGCAAGAGATTCAGGTAAGTTCAACATCAACCCATAACTCCAAAGTATAGGCAAACCACCCAGGGTCTTGGCCAGGATTTCAATAATGCCTGTCCAAAACAGCAAAATTTCTGCCCGTCCAGATTTAGCAACTAATCTACTTCAATTCCTTATAGCAACTACATTTGATAGCCTATTGTGTCAAAAAGAGCAATTTACACTTTAGCCATGTCCTAAAAGATGGTTTGTTAGGAAGATATTTGGTAATTACCTTCGAAAAGTCAAAATGGGAAATTCTTCAAAGAAAATTTTGCCTGTCCAAAAGACCAAAAAGGAGGTTTTCAGGATAGTAGTTGTCCGAAAAACAGACAGACAGGACCGGTCCTGGCTCAGTCCCTGATTGTACGGGAACCAGGGACTCGGCTGGACTGGTCTCAGCCTAGATGTCTTCACATAAAGGAAGTTCACAAATTTTTGGCGAAATTTCTGAAGCTGACAGTGCCAAATATAACAAAATTAGGTTCTTGTGAGGCAGACAGCATAGTTCAATGTAGCGTTAAGATATTGAAAAGTATTTTTAACATTTCAAAGTTGCCAATCCCTAGATAGGCCCTGAGACAGGCTTGTGGCCAGGATTGTGAATGTGGGTAGCCAAAGTGGAGCATCATAGAATTGTGGGGTTTTCTTTATTTTCTATTTTAAGGCGGACCAAAATATCTACACTTATACTAGTTAGCATAAGGATACATTTACTAATAAGAAAATATATTCTTGTCTCCCTTTAAAAATAGGGCCTGCCCTGATAGCTGTGTGGTCTAAGATGTTGCCACTGAGAGCTAGTTGTCTCTCACCACTGCTTGGGTTCAAATCCCAGCCGGAGCAAGAGAGGAAGTTACTAGTGACTTAGGATTAGGCGGTGGTTTTTGCCAGGTGCTCTGATCTCCTCTGACGCTTACATCCGGCTAGTCACGACTTCGCCGCAATATTGAAGAAAAAGTGACGAAAAACCAACTTCCAAATCCCTTGAAAAAAAGGATGTGCAAACTGTTGAATTGCTGTGTATAATGTAATGTGTATGATGTTAATTCCCTTGTGTAATTGTAGGACCACAGACACTCTGGAGCTTCACAAGATGATCCACACTGACCAGAAGCCACTCAAGTGTGAGATATGTGACTACGCTTGCCGGCAGCGCAACTCCATGAACTGGCACATGAAGACCAAGCATCTGGACCGGTTTGATGAGTACAAGGCCCGGCACACCGTTCAGGCGGCCCACGCCAAGAAGCGCGGCTACCAGGAGAAGGCCGATCTCTCAATGGATGCCACACCGCAGAGTGAGGTGAAAGTCAGCCTCGAAGTTCTCGACTTGCCAAAGGCAGTTGATACAGTGGAGGTTTCTAAGGTACTGAACGATAATACTCAAACAGAGGAGAAGGAAAAAAAAGTGGATACAAAAGTGAATAGTGAACCAGAGCTCCCCTCGCCACAGGTGACTGCTGATAAAAAGATTGTGGAAAAATCGTCGAAAAAATCGAAGAGTCCCAAAAAAATCAGTGCAATTCCAAAGGATGGTTCTTCAGAAGCTGAAAATGAGGCTCTGGCAGGAACAGTGTCTCTGAGTAATGAAGATGACCATCCATTAACAAAGAACCAGAAAACCAGTATATCGTCACACAGAGACAATGAAGACGATAAAGACAATGCACCCAAAAAATCTAAAAAGTCAAAACCTAAAAAGAAAACTGATACTGTGCCAGAGGTGAAGGAAGTTAACAGTGTGGCTATAGAAAGTGAAAGTGTACCGAAGAAGAAGAAAACGAAAAGTAAAAAGGTGAACGTGACTGCCGTAGACTTGCCCAATGAAACTCCTGAACCAGAATCTCAAGAAAAAACCATAAAGAAGAAGGCAACACCGAAGACAAAGGCGGAAGGGAAAGCAGAGGATAAACCTGTAGAGAACTCAGTGGAGGACATAGAAGAGAAAGAAGCAGCTCCATCAAAGCCGACAAAGAAAGCCAGAGCTCCCAAAAAGAAAGCCAAACCAGGAAAAGAAGATGAGGGATCAAAGAAGGTAGCACATGATCTGCCTGAGGACGAATCATCAAAAATCGGGGCAAGTCCTAAAAAGAAAGATGTTCAACAAAAGGGAGAAGATCTTGAAAAGAAGGATCCCCAGAAGGTGGATGGCACTGAGGAGAAAGAGACTTTGCAGAAGGAGGGAAGTCCTAAAAAGAAAGAAGTTCCGAAGAAGGACGGAGGTGCTAAGAAGAAGAAAGCTCCAGCAAAAAGGAAGCAAGATTCTAAGAAGGAGGAGAGTACTAAAGCAGAGTTTGAGGATGCTGAGGAGGCAGAAAGTAAGGACGATGAACCAGCAAAGAAAGTAACCAAGGCAACTCCCAAGAAAAAACAAACTAAAGCGAAAGCAAAACTTGCCGTTGAGGAGGAGACGTCAGAGAATAAGGAGGAGAATAAGGAAAAGGAGGAGGAGGGGAAGAAAGAGAAGGGAAAGAAAAAGGCAAAGAAAAAGTCATCTAAAACATCTTACCCTAAGGATGATAATAAGCAACAAAGCGAAGAGGTAAAATCTGATTCCTCCAATATGGATCAGGTAACAAATAAAAAGGATGACCTGGCCTCAGTAGAGAAGGTTGTGGAGACAAAGTCTCCCAAGACACCAACAGCAGCAGCCAAGAAACGAAAGAGTGCTGCCAAAGATACTCCAGACACAAGCAACAAGAACTCCTCAACAGACGAAACAAGCTCTGAACCTGCTAAGAAGAAAAAATCTAGACCACCACCGAAGGTGACGGAAAGACAGGAACAGGAAGTGATCAGGTTACTTGAGGAAATGGAGGAAGAGGAGAGGGAACGGGAGGAGAAAGAGGAGGAAGAGAGAAGAAAGAAGGCAGAAGCTGAACTTGAGAAAGAGTCTCCCAAGAAATCTCCTGCAAAGAAACCGTCAAAATCTAGGTCAAAGGTCAAAAACAGTGTCCCGGAAGAGGAGGAGGAAAGAAGGAGGAGGTAGAAAATAAAGCCGCCAAAGGCAAGAAGGTAAAAAGAAGGCGGATCCTTCACCTCCAGGTGAAGAAGAGGATGTAAGCAATGCTCCTAGTCCACAGAAAAAGAGGAAGAAAAAGACTGCTGAGGTGGAGAAGGACATTGCTGGCCAGGAGGAGGAAGAAGCGAAGAAAAACCAGCCACGAAAAAGAAGAAGAAGAAAACCGAGAAGGTTGATAAGAGCAAAGAAGAGGAAAAGGATACCCCACCCTCGCCGCAGAAAAAAGCAGCTCCCAGAAAGCGCAAGGCTAAGGCGGTTGAATCTTCGAGTAAAGACGAGACAACTACAAATGAGTCTAATACATCTGAACCAGAACCTGCACAACCTCAAGAGGAGAGTGTGGTGGAGAATCCGGTTGAGGACGTTCAGCTCAACAATCTTGGAGACGCTGCTCCTGATGCTTCCTTCGATGAACCCCCATCTCCACCGAAAATGGCCAGGGCAGAACCAGAGGTGGTGCCAGCTCTCTCTCCAGAACCACAGCCACAACCTCTAGTTGATCAACGACCACCGGAGGAATCTCCTGTGCTTGGAGAGCGAAAAAGTACCGCTGAAGACAGTGATGATGATACTGTTCCTTACAGTGATTTTAAAGGCGAGGACCCTGTAGTAGTCTCGACTCAAGAGTGCGGCCCTCTGAGCAGTATGCCGCCTGTTGTGAACAATCCAGAGGCCGAACCAAATGTCCCCGCTGCCCCAGTAGTGCCTGCAACGCCCCCTGTGGAAAGCTTCAACCCTGTAAGTGTAGCGAACCCTGTCAGTAGACCGGAGGTTTACACGCCCAAGTCAATTGAGAAATCACCACGCAGGTCTAGTTCTGGGAGTGGCAAAAAGAGCAACAAACGTTATGACATGAAGTTCAAGGTGGATAAAAGTCGGAATAGAACACCCCCAAAAGATGAGGCGAAACAAACTAAAATGTCGGCCATATTTGGTGGGGACGATCCCTATGCCTTCAAGGATGATGATGATGACGACGGTCAGCAGCTCTTCATGCTCAAGAAGGGACTGAGAATGGATTCCATACCGAACAAGATGGCCGCCATGGCCGATCAATATGGGCTTCCCCCTGAACATATGATGCACAATCTTGCTAATCTGACACACCAGGTACCAAACGTAACGAATCTTCACGCTCCTCCAATGCACCCCGATTTCCAAGACGCCTATATGCGGGAGGTGGACTACGCCAACACGAACCCCTACCAGAACCATCTGCAGGACAGCGTACCCGGCATGCCTCAAGGTCACAACCAAGGTCATACCCTTGACCCCGCTATGGCAATGTCACAGCAGCAGCAGATACAGCAGCAGCAAATGCAGCCTCCTGTGCAGCAGTTGCAGTCTCCAGGTCAGCAGCAGCATCAGCAGCAACTGCAATCTCCGCAGCAGCAACTGCAGTCGCCAGCGCAGCAGCATCAGATGCAGTCTCCCGCGCAGCATCAAATGCAGTCTCCTGCGCAGCATCAGATGCAGTCTCCTGCTCAGCAGCAGTTGCAGTCCCCTCAGCAGCAGCTCCAGCAGCAGCAGTTGCAGTCCCCCGCGCAGCAGCAGCTGCAGTCCCCCGCGCAGCAGCAGCTGCAGTCCCCCGTGCAGCAGCAGGAGTGCGAGGCCGCTGGCATGAGGCAGGATTTCAGGAAGGATAATCTCATGGACCAGGCAGATGATCCTATTACAGGTATGTGTGTAGATTCTGAGCTAGGACTTAGGAATGATAATGATGATAGTAATATTGATAATACTGTAAATCACTTAAATATGGTGTGAACATTTAATAGCGCAATTACGATACTGCCGTGAATAGCGTGATCTAAGTATAGCGTTAAACGGGAACAGCAGCAGCAAGTTCAATTAAGAATTAAATAAAGACGAGAATTTTACAATAGCGCATATGGGCATAGCGCTATTATCGCTATCTTATTGTTCCCGCTATACTTAAGTGATTTACAGTAATAATAATATTATTAATAATAATAATAATAATAATGATAATAATAATGATAATAATAATAATGATAGTAAAAATGATGACGAATTGATGATAATGATAATATGATTATGACAGTAATGATGATGATAATGATAATGGTAATATAATAATAATGATAATAATGATAATCTTAATAATAATAATCATAATAATAATAATCATAATAATAATAACAATAATAATGATAATAATATAGGTAATAATAATAATTATAATGATAATAGAAATTTTGCTGCACTTTGCTATATCTGTGGTGAAGTTAAGTAGGGCTAAGTTCTGGATTGCAGAAGTTCAAAATATTACCTCCACTTGCTACTAGGGACACATGTTAAATAAGCATGTTTTCTTTAACAGGACACAAGTAAGCAATGTTTACCTAAGAAGTCAGGTTGTAGAAATACAGCTTGGAGAATATCCTATGTGTAATATTTCTACGTTTGCAAGAGGCAGTTACATGTATTAAGTCTTTACCTAAGTATCTTCAACCGAGGAATCTGGTCTTCAGAATGTTTATAGTTTTGGTTTTCATAGTAGACAGAATTAGTGTCATAGCAATTTTATTTTAAAATACCTGTACAAAACAGTAATTCCAAGATCTTTGCCCGTCCAGATTTAGCTACTCAGATTCTATAGATTATTATGCCAACTACATTTAAAAGTTACATTGTGTTAATTTACACTACAGTCATCTCTTAAAAGATTATTTGTTAGAAAGAGATTTAGTCATTACCCCCAAAAAGTCATTGATAAAGATTCATCATTGAAATTTTTGCCTGTCTAAAAAGGAGTTTTTCAGGGAACACCCTGTCCAAAAAGCATGCTTGACGGCCATTATAGGATGAGTCCTAACTAGCTCCTTGGAACACAGACTTAACCCATTCACACTCAGAGTTTCTCTAGAAAGTATCGTCTGCTACTTTCATACTTTTGAAAATAACTTGGGAATAAAGGAAAAGTTCTCAAAATATTTGAAGGGGAGTTGTTGTTTGACCACTGGTTAACATTTCTCCATCAAATATTTTCTAAAAAATGCTTTTGTTACAAAAATATCTCCAAAATCGTCAGGCCTGTTTTGGCCGCTGTGAGCATTAATGGGTTAACTATGACCTCTCCTGTCTGTCTTTTGGACAGGCAGTTTCCTGAAAAACTCATTTTTGAATAGGCAAAAATTTCTATGAAGAATTTTTAATTGTGACTTTAATAATAACCTAATATTTTACTAACTAACCATCTTCTAGGACATAGCTGAGGGGTAAATTGCTCTTTTGAACACAATATGTTTTCAAATGAAGTTGTAATTTGTTTTAGGTATTTGTAGAAGGTTGTGTGTTTGTGTGTTGTAGGTCTGCAGCAGCAGGAGGCTGGTCTGATTCAGTCGCCTGTGATGCACGAGGGAAGTATTCAGGGTCGCCATGACTACAGCGATCCTCCCCTAGCGACGGCGGATCACGAGGCCGCGTCAATTTCCCAGCCCAGCAGCCATGCCAGTCTCAACCAGGACCTCCAGGCACCCCCGCCCCCGAGCCAGGACTACCCCGCAACGCCCGTCTCACAAGGCTACCCCGTCGAGCCAACCCCGTCTAGTGTCTCCAGCAACCTGTACCCAAACACAGCTGGTTCCGATACCTCCAGAGACGCGCAGGTGTATAGTAGTAAGGATCACATGTTCCCCAACTTTGGCTATAGTTCATCCAGCTCAAATAGCACGCAGGCTATCGAACATTTCGTCGAGAAGTCATTTCCTGCGACGCGGACGTCAGAATCTGCGTCGGTCATCTGTCATTCGTCATCAGTATCAAACATGGCTCTCGGTGCCGGGCCAAGAATTGTGGACCCGAACCCTACCTCACAGAGTTTACATAGCAGCAGCACTCGAATCGCGGACCCCATATCATCTGTCAGTGCACCTTTTCCATCCTTGCACTTCACGGAGGATCATATCTCTCGAGACCGAATCTCAGCGGGGCGAGATCTGAGCAGTCAGGTCCCGACGCCTTGGCCGGTGTCGACGTTTACGGACAGTGCAGGGTCGTTCATGCCATCGTTCTCCTCGCGACCCACTCCACAGGCAGCTGTGCTATCCAATCACGGCCAGTTTCCTACACGAGGCTTCCCCGAGCCACCAAATACATTCGCACGGACGTGGTCGCCTGCTGTGAGCAAGCATAACTACCCCACAAACCCCTTGTCTCATTATCCTAGTGATGTTCATGCAGGTGCCACAGGGTACTCCGACCCTACTTCGTTTGGTTCGCAGAGGGACATGTTATCTCCACAGCGAGATCCCTTAGCGGCACAGCGGGAGATCCTCTCGTCTCCGCGGGCCACGCCCTTGACGCATGACTTTACCGGATCTCTGTGGCCCACGCGGGACGCCCGGGCGACCACCTTCTCCCCGAGACCCAGCACCCCACTGCAGCCTTCTTCGTACCCCATGCCGGGTATGACCAACCCACACACTGCCCAACCCCATGCCTCGTGGGGCGCGCACCCTTCAGACTTGTACAAGCAGTCCTTCGCGACTCCTAACCCCTACACCACTCACCAGATGCCGCCACCAGTCCCTGGTTCCGCCCGTCCTTGGCCGTGGGGTTCACACCAGGCCGTGAGAGACACGCCCATGCCAGGGGTGCCCGGCGTACCCGGCGCTGCCAGCCACATGCAGCAGTTCCAGTATGGTGCGTGGGGTGGGATGTACCAGGGTAGGGGTGGTGAGGGTATGTATGGCTACCCGGGTATCGATGCAGGGTCAACTGCCATGTCGCCGTACTACCATCCATGGACCACAGATAGGGGTGCCAACCCACAATAATACCCTCAACCCTTACTATCTCATGGTTCTAAAGATGTCACACGAAGGTCATGGGAAGGTCACCATGGCGGGAAGTTAAGGTCACTTGGAGGTCATCGTCATGGTAGTGATGGCGGCCAGGATGTGTGGAATCGTAAGAATCTCGGGTTCAATCATAAAGGTGCAAGATAGGTGAATCTTGTATGTTAAGGTCACAGTAAAAGCATTGGCACAACCATCGTGGTAAGTCTATGTCTGGTTCCCTTCATCCGGGATGATACAAAGAACCAAGACTAGCTTTTTCATATGTGTGAGATATCTGAGTCGAGCATGTCTTGGTACGTGTTCATATATGAGGAAAAGCAAGTCAGTATTGGCAAGCATTCTCACAGTCAAGTGGTGCAGGAACCCAGTACAGAGGAAGGCTTGAAGCAAGATCCAGCTGAAAGAAGGTCATTTCTAGGTCAAAGATTAACAGAACAAAATATGGGCTTGTTGGTGATTGGTAGCCTGATATGGTACAGAATCTGATGTTAACCAAAAATCTAAATTCCTTTTCAAGGTCAAAGATTAACAGATCAAAAATTTAAATTCCATTTCAAGGTCAAAGATTAACAGATCAAAATTTTAAATTCCATTTCAAGGTCAAAGATTAACAGATCTAGCCTCTATGAGCTTGGTGGTGTTTGGTAGCCTGACATGGTACAGAATCTGATGATAACCAAAAAACTAAATTCCATTTCAAGGTCAAAGATTAACAGAGTCTTAGCCAGGATTATAAAACTGCCTGTCCAAAACAGTAATCCCAATATTTCTGCCCTTCCAGATTTAGCTACTTAGCTACTTCAAATCCTTATTCAAACTTGATCTTATAGCCTATTGTATCAAAAGGGCAGTTTGAAAACAGTTTGTTAGGAAATAATTTGTTTATTACCCTAAAAAAGTCAAAATTAAAAATTAGTCAAAGAAACTTATGCCTGCCCAAAAAGTAGTTTTTCAGGAAGCTTCCTGTCCAAAAGACAGGCCCTGGCTAAGTCCCTGTACACCAGTCAAACCAGCCTAAAACACCACCTCTCAATAGAGGCCAGCTATCTAAATGAAGACTTGCACAAAAATCCTTCTCAATTAAAAATGTGAAATATTTGATTTTTAAATTAGGTGAAAACATTCCAAATGTTGTACTCATTTCGCAGTTTCCATGTCTAGCATGTTTGACTGTACAACCTTTTATCGGATTTACCCCTATGCTGGTGGTGGCTACTTCAGCCAATAGGAAATGATGCAAAAAATCTTAAAAAAATGACTCAAACCCTGACACATGGGTACTCATCTCAGAGCACTCAGCGAGAGCTTCCTAATGAATACCAACATGACAGGGTTTAGATGGTTTTCAAAAATATTTGCATCCTTGAGCTTTGGATAAACGTAACCTCAGCATTGGAAGGTGTTAAATTCTATCTGATAAGACCTTCAGTGGATCCATGCAACTTGACCAGTATTGGTTTCCTCTAGATACAGAGGTAGATTTATGTGCGAGGGAGTATATATTTACCTTGAAAGTTGGCTTGTGTGAGTTGGAGTGGCGCCCTGTAATTGCTGTTACGGGTGTTGTTTAGGATATGTGTAGCCGGCAGTGTTTTTATGTGGTCAGTTTCTGATATTCTGTATGGATTTCATTCTGTTATCGCTTGGTTAGTTAAGAGTTTTGGTACAACTCTAAGTGACAAGGAGTTGACCTCATGCTACTGTGAATGATAGAAATTTGATAGAGTTTTGTCTTTTTTGGATACATAAAGAACTTGTTCAATGGATCATACGGTAGTGTTTGGTAAATAATTAAATGATACATGTATGTGTTTTTTATTATTCAACTCCTTTAATAAGAATAATCTCTTTAAATGCCTCTTTTTTTAGAGGAAATGGAATGGAATCCCTGTAGAATATGAGAAGTGTTATCGTCATATTGATGTACATTAACAAGAGATTGTCATATGAACCATGATATCTGAACAGATCCTCAGAAAAAAGGAAAACTCTTGTAATCCTTAAAGATATGCTGTATATTACGCAAATGCTATTTTCTTAAGAACTAGTTTTTACTTTTTAGACTTTTTTATTTTACGGTATATATTAGAGAGGGCTAGGTGCAAGGGTTCACCTTCTGCTCAATTTGACTCATCTTTGCCATAATACTGGTATATCATACAGTCAGACCTGCTGACAGAAACCAACTTACATTTTACCCAAACGTCTAGAGGTCTCAAACACTAGGAGTATGTCCCCTTTTAACCCTAATACTGCTGGTGGCTGATTTGCCCAATACAAAATGAGGCAGAAAGCCTAAAAAGGACTGAAACCCTGGGACCAGTTGCACCAACATGACTTAGGCTCAAGGCTCAACTTGACTGTCTACAACAATAGATGCTATTGTTGTAGACAATCAAATTGAGCCTGAGTCATGTTGGTGCAACTGGCCCCTGGCACATGAATATTTATTTGAGAGTACTCAGTGAGAGCTTTCCAATGAATACCAACATGACAGGGTTTAGAAGGTTTTCAAAAATCTTTGCGGTTCTAGTGCTTTGGGCGAAAGTAGCCTCAGCATTGGAAGGGTTAATAACAGAGACTATCGATGATTCGGCCCAATCCTGAGGGCCTTAAAAGATAAGGGGTACAGCTCCTATCGAAGAAGTATCCTTCGAAGAGTACTAGACATTTATGGGGGTTTCCCGTAATAGTGACAGACATCACCAACAACAAGACCCAATTTGGAAGAAGTCTCCAAAAGGGAAAAGGAGTACTAAGTACTTCTCTTTGAAGAGAATACAGCATTTATGGGGGTACCCTTAGTTATAACAGGGACTACCTAATATTGGACTGAATAGTGAAGTCGCTTCAAAGGCAATATGGTCTTTTGACCCTTATGCTGCTGGTGGCTAATTTGGCCAATACAAAATCATGCAAAAAACCTTAGAAATGACAGAAACCCTGGCAAATGGGTACTCATGTGAGAGTGCTCAGCGAGAGCTTTCCAATGTATACCAACATGACAGGGTTCAGACGGTTTTCGAACGATTTTACGTTCTTGCGCATTAGACGAAAGTAGTCTCAGCATTGAAAGGGTTAAGGTGGTCAATATAGGCAGGTAATTTGTATTAGATATCCTGTTTGGGCAGATATGCCTCTGTATAAGGTGGTTTTTATGGACAGGTTTTGTGTAGGGGGATTTCTGTTGCAGGTTTGACTATTGTAGGAATGGTGAATAGGTGTTGATGTGAAATGTTCAACTTTATTATTGATATGATGATATCTTTGTCATTTACCAATTTGTGGTCAGAAAGAACCATGTTCGTATTAAACCGATTTCATAATTTTTAGCAAAAAGATGTTGAGTATTGGGAATGTTTTAATGTATATGTTCTGGTATTGATGCTGATGAAATTTCTGATGAAATGTGTACTCTTGTTCATTGTAAATAGCTGAATTGAAAAACATCATGACAAATCGAGATCATTTCATTACAACTAAAAATTGTACAAAGGCAAATACCTCTTTTAGATAGTCGCGTGAAGTATCGTGAGTATTTTCCTCTCTCCTCCCTTTGTGGTATGCGAGTAGAGAGCGTTGTTGATGTTTTTTGGGCTTGTATTATATGTGGCAGTGTTTACTGGATCTGACAACACACAGCTGTGTTGCTACAACTCTTGACGTACGTCAAGTACAACGTCCAATACGTTACCATGTCTACGGCTCGAGAATAAAGTGGGATGTACTTTTTTTAATTGTGACATTCAAGAGGACTACAAAATAGCACACAGAATCTAGGGGGGGGGGGGGGGCAATATTAATATTAGTGAAGGGATGATATGGTCCCTGGGCAGGCAATATCATTTCAAGGGGCAATATGATTGTTGGGTGGGCAATATGATTGTTGGGTGGGCAATATGATTGTTGGGTGGGCAATATGATTGTAAGGAGGGCAATATGATTGTTAGGAGGGCAATATGATTGTTGGGAGGGCAATATTCATGGGAGAAATCAATCCATTTTAGAGTTTGCATTATAATTAAAGGGGCAATGTCATGTATCTGAGCACAGTATTTTTCATTAAGAGTGCATTTTATTGTCAGAGGTAGCTCTATAATCAGAGGTGCGATAATCTTTTTGGGATAATTTCTGATCATAGAAGAAATCTAATGCCATTCAGAGCTGATTTTATTTTTGAGAAAATAGGCCAGGTTTTAGCCTATCCTGGTGATTGACATTTTAGCCAAGAGAAGTCACCCTTCCAAGTTCTAACTCCTCCCCCTACAATAACTACAACCCTAACCAGATGTTCTTCCTGAGTTGTAGCATGTTGTTTGTTTGTTTGTTTGTTTGTGTAGGACTGTCACCAGAGAAGCTTCATTATCTGTATAGAAAATGTCCAAATATGTAGATTTTAGTTTATTATCGCCAGATTTTATTGGATGGGGAAATGGCGGCCATCTTGAGTAGAGCATATCAGAGTCTTACTGTAGTGTTTATCATGTGATCATAGCTAGGTCATGTTGGTTTTTAGCCTCATAGTGATTTGTGTCTACCAATGCGGAATTATGATTGGTCAGGAGTTAATGTCACATGACAGTTTGTTGTGAACTGAAATTTGTTCAATGGAGAAAACTTATGATAATGATATATATATATATAAATATATAAAATTATATATTATATATATATATATATATATATATATAAACATATATATGTATATATATATATGTATATATATATATATATATATATATATATATATATATATATATATATATATATATATATATATATATATTCTCTTCTGAGTTTAAGTATGGGCATCCGACCCCAATGCAGTTTGCTTGAAATTTGATTGAACTTATATATAACATTAACGTCTAGAGCATCAAACATGACTAGATATTCCTGTCATACTTTTCTTCCAACAGTCCAAGTATGACTACATCTTTCTACAGGTGCCCATTATTTTGATTTTGAGATTTTTCCTGCCGATCATAGACAATTTGTGTGACATCATCTCTTGAGTCTTATTGGAGAGTTTATATAGGTTAGCTTGGGATGAGTGTAATATGTAGTTGGCGTAAGGGACAGTGTGATCCTGAGGTTGGAGATTTATCAGACCAAAAACCATACAACATGGCTAGGGATTGGCTTTTGAAAGTTTTTACGAAATGATACAAAACAACATCAATTTTCCCTTAATGATACAATTTCTTAACACTATTTTCAATGATTCATCCTGCATCTCAGTGACCTAGATTTGTTCAATTTAGCGCAATCAAATTCCCAAAATTTCTCTAATATATAGGGAACTACTTTCAACTGGAAATGTCCAGGTAGCAGTTTAGTCAATTTTATATTGTTAAGCAGTATCGGTAAAAACATCTTAAACCATACAACATTTTTATATATTCAAAATCGATATTTCATACTGTATGAAGTACCAGTACCAATCCTTAGACATGGCAATTCTTTTATCGGACTATTTTTTACTAAAATGGATTTTGCACTAGTTATCAAAGCAACAAGCATCATATATGTAAAATAAGATTTTCTATATTCATCCAAGATTTATAGATGGAATAATTTCAACTTATTCCAAGATCACATGCCTCAAAGGATATTTGTCCCATATTTTCTGCCCTAGTCTTGACTGTATTCAATTGTACTAATAGATAAGTGGTGTATATAATTGACACGTTCATGAGCCTAAAAAGTCTGGGCTATTTGGATGATATCCAACAGTACATATTTTGGAAACTATGTCAAGGGGAAATAGTAGATATTGACTGACAAATCTCTCTTTCTCTCTGATATCTTTTTAAGGTATACCCGATTTCTTGAGTTCTTCTCATTAGTCAAAACCATCCTTAATATCCAAGGGAACACAGCTATGTTCTGGTTAATGCATCTTTGCTCATGGCTCACCTTTCACATTATACATAGGGATTGGCACCTTTTAAATTATCATGATATGATACAATATTGATATTTACTTATGATTACCATATGAGATCTTAATGATATTTTTAACGATACATCTGCAAGTCTCCTAGGGATATAATTATGTTAAATATAACACAATCAGCTTCAGATATTTCGCTAATAGATAGTAAAATTTCTTTGTGCAGAGACATCGAGGATTTATATGTACTTTGAATTTTAAAAGATTTGATACCATACTTTTGTGATTCAATACTTTTTCTCCATTCAATACTGATATTTGGTACCAGGACCTATCCCTGCTTGTACACATTCATTTACTTCTTCCCCATTTGATTATGTCCAAGAGTTCTTCCTGAAATAATATCTCCTGGATACCTTTGAAAATATATTAAAGCAAGAATTCCAAATATCCTTGTTTGAAGGGGGGATTTAGTCAAGTTCTGTTGTACATTTCCCTATCAAATATTTTTCAAAATATGCATTTGTCAGAGAGAAATCAGCTAAATAGAGCTTTTTTTTGGCCGCCGCAGACACAGAAGGTTTTAATAGAAAACATGTTGGGAACTATATGTATGAAAAGTGGTCACTATATTCAACTGAAACTTCTTATAGATATTTTATCAGTGAATTGGGTAAGGTTTATTTCTGGCAACACTTCATTGTTTCAGAACGAGACTTTATTGTAGGGATTTGAATTGGCTGTATCCTTCCCTTGTCCAGGTCAGGGGCCCGAAGTATAATGCTTCATGTAGTGCTTGCGAGGCTCTTGTGGTTAAGAATACAAAGGGAGAACAATGGACCTCCTTACCACAAGCAAATCGCCAGCACTATGCAGAGCTTTATACTTACGGCCCCAGGGCCTTAGCCAGCAGAGTGTCTGAGTGTTATTTAGGCACACCCCTGGAAAAACACACATGCGTGGACACATAAATATGTGGGTACCCATTTCTTAACCCATGTGCTGCTGGTGGATAATTTGCCCCACACACGAAATGATGCAAAAGACCTGAAGAATGATTGAAACCCTGGCACATGGGTACTCATCTGAGGGAACTCAATAAGAGCTATCCAATGATTACCTACATGACAGGGTTTAGACGGTTTTCAAAAATGTTTGCATCGTGTTTTGGACGAAAGTAGCTTTATCATTGGAAGGGTCCTGGCACATAAATAAAGTATAATTTTAGTGAAGACGCTAGGACATAGTCATAAAATACTCTGGGTATAGTCTCAATCAGTGAATAACCATACGTGATTATGGGTGGCAGTATACTTATAAATCTCATGACATTGTATAAGGTAATGATGCCTTATTTCAATAAGTCAATACATGTTTATGGTTGTAATCAAAAAATACTGTGGTCTTCCAGAATAGTATGACACCCCAAAATTTTACAATTGGCAATTATGGGTAAACAGTTTAAATATTCTGACTAATCCTTCATACATTTATGGGTATACCCATATATGGTCACTATACTCTTACCTAATTTACATGTAGGTACTTCTCAACCCTTTCCTGTCTGTTGCATCCAAAACATCCCAGGTATGTTGTAAGATTTTGTCTACCAAAACATGTTAATTGAAAATATTAGAAGGAAAAATCTTTCTATTATCCAAATCTGCCACTTTACCTCAAAATGTTTTGCAAACTTAGCCCTAATTCAAGTTATTTTAAAAGATACCCTAGAACTGCATAATTAGAAATTATTATATTGAAATCCTCAAAGTTTTTGTCAATTTTGCCTTTACGCTGTAGGTCTATTAAATAAATTTGAAAAATATCTGTTCTGTTGAAGTAAATATTTCCTATGACAATTTTTTCAAGGTTTCATGTACATTTATCATATGAATTTATTTCATCAGGCATGGATGCTGCGATTTATGATAATTCAGTGACATTTTTTTCAAGAAAGGGTATTTTTGTGTGAAAACCTCTTCTACTGACCCCCAATTGTACTCTTAAGTCATTGTGATCTATGTCTATATGTCAAAGTTAACTGTCTGCCATACAAACATGTAACGCCCTTTTGCAACGGCTCCGTAACTAACAGATAACAGTTATGCCATTCATGTGTTTTCGCTTTAGGTGTATATTATATGTCAGAACAGATGATCCATGCTTCCAAATATATATATATAGTTTTATATCGAGTGTTTTTTTCGATTAGAACTTTTTTGTAGAATACTTAAGGATTAGCAGTATACAAATATATAGGCATAACAACTCTATGTACCATGTGTTGTATTTGGTGGGTAATGTTCCTTAGATCTACATATATTCACTACAGGAAAAGTTCAACAATAAAATGTGTTAATAATCGTGGACGTTGTGTTTGTGGTTCTATTTCCTATTCATTGTGTGTGTGTATATGGTCTGACATACATGGAAATATCATAATTTTGGGAGTGGGTTCCTTATTGGACCTGGTCAGAATTTATTTTCTCTGGCAGAGCCAAAATTTATCAATTTTAAGGCCGGAATATTTTTTTTCTTGATTTACAGGTCCAGAAAATGTTATGTTTTTCCTACAAAGGACAGCCCCATCCCTAGAATATCAAGTGATCCTCCCCATTAAAAGGCGATAATTCTGAGAAATGTTTCTTTGAAATTTGTTGTTCCCATTAAGTTCATCAAATTATCTTTAAATATTTTAAATAATACACTACTTGAGGAGTTAGCTGATATCTGTCAGACCATCCCCTATCCCATATACCAATATGGTTTATCGTTTCATCCATGCTTGCAGCAGCCAGAACTGACCATTCTAATCATAGCATCATTTACAACATTTAGACAATATTTGACGGTGAAATATTCATCAGAACTTGCACCTACAAATCGTGCAATATTGTGCAAAGTATATTTTTCCTCAAAGATTTTGTCAATTTTACCTTTACACTGGCGAATCTGTCCTTACAATGCTTTATTTCAAAGTCCTGCTTTCTGTGCGCACTTCCAAAGCAACAGTCGCCAATGTTGAGAACTTAAAAAAAGAAAAGGAAATGATTCGCCATTGGGACTGAAAATGCCTTATTAAAGGTGGTTTATGGAGTCTTTTTCTGAATACAGGTTCATTTTGAAAGTTATACATACGTCGGCCAAGAGCCTTAGTAGCTCGTGTTTCCTGTAATTGATATACCGACTTAAAATAAAGATTACATTTACATTTTTTATACGTTAACCCTTGCGAGCCCAAATTATCTTTTGCACAAATATCATGTCAAACAGTAATGGGAATTATTGACCAAAATTCAGTATCTGGTTGGTCGTGTTTGACGATCTTTAAGAAGTCATAACCCACACTTTTGAAGCCTTTGTTTTCCACGCTGTCTAAACCCAAAGGTGTTACCCAAGGGTATTTAGCAAGAGTGCTCTGCCAAGCTTTTCTCGTCCTCTGATTGGTGGAAGGCAGTCAACTGTGGTACAAGCCACATAGACTCCTCGGAAGCTGTGGTGTATGTGATACCCTTGGGGTTACTCGGCTCCGCCCCGTAACACCTTGGGTATATCACATACACCACAGCTTCCTTGGGGTCTATCTACCACATAACATGAAAATGGCATATCAAAATGAACCTTTAACCGAGCACACCATGCTGAGAGCAGATCGCCTAATTTTCGAACTATGTAGAGTATTTTTAGATACTTTATATTAATTTGATTATCTCGCATGCATCTATGCATGCATGCTTCTCTAAGAAATGTAACCGCGAACGCGTGTAGGTTGAACCGGAAGGATTAATGCACCAGTCAATTGAATCCCCGGGAGGGGGGGGGGGGGGGGGGGGGGGCGGGATGGGGCGGGGATAGTGGACCGACCTTCTGCACTATTTTGCATAGTCCCCGCCCCCCGCGGCACATTTTTTTGTCACTAATCCCCGCCCCCGGGGCACAATTTTTAAAGGCTCACATACATATCAGCTCATATGAGAGTAATAAACTTCAAGAACAGGATGCTGCCCTTCTTGTTCTCTCAGTGATCCCATGAGGGGAGATTTTTGCATATTGCCATCATCCTGCCCAGCCCCTGGCAGCCACTGGCTGCGGCCATGTTTTTCAATTGGGTGGCAGAGATCACTTCCTGTCCCTAGCTCTGTGCTTATCTCAAGCACCCCTAATGCACCAGTCAATTGAATCCCCGGGAGGGGGGGGCCGGGATGGGGCGGGGATAGTGGACCGACCTTCTGCACTATTTTGCATAGTCCCCGCCCCCCGCGGCACATTTTTTTGTCACTAATCCCCGCCCCCGGGGCACAATTTTTAAAGGCTCACATACATATCAGCTCATATGAGAGTAATAAACTTCAAGAACAGGATGCTGCCCTTCTTGTTCTCTCAGTGATCCCATGAGGGGAGATTTTTGCATATTGCCATCATCCTGCCCAGCCCCTGGCAGCCACTGGCTGCGGCCATGTTTTTCAATTGGGTGGCAGAGATCACTTCCTGTCCCTAGCTCTGTGCTTATCTCAAGCACCCCTAAGCTCCTTTGCTACCCAATAACACTGACCACAGCAGGGGTTGATGACCCAGATTCACAATGGCGTCGGCCTTGGCTCAGAGGAAGTGCTACTCAATAATTACAATTTTAGATTTCTCTTTGTGTGGAGCTCTAGGGCTTTCCTGTTTATGAGAGATGTTGAGCTATGTTCATGAACTTTCATATAAACCTATGATTTGTTCTTCATGACAGGAAATGGTCACATAGAACTTTTTGAAGTCACTAGTTACAACTTTCAACCTCAAGAGCACGCTTAAACTCCTAAACTAAGCTGCAAGCCGGTGTATCATATACTTCCTTACCTAATTATACCACTTTTTTGTAGTTATTTCCAATAAAACCGCTTTTATACTCGATTTTCCACTGCAAGTGGAAATCTTTAAGACTGTCTATTCTTGCGGTAACACCCCTCCTACACTGCCACAGCTGACTGCTTTGACCCATAAAGATAAGAACCTGCACGGCCAGTACCTGCCTGATAGATAGCGTTCTCTGGGGAGAGCGAATGGCAGGAAGCACAGCGGCAGCACAGTGTGCCTTCGCCGGCGACACTCCACAAGTGGAGTGGCCGCGACGGTACCCTATGTGCACATTTCCTGTAATGTTCCCCAAGTTCCCCTTTAAACCATATTTTTAATCCATGTGGGCATCAAAAATATGATAGATGAATTTGAAAATAAACTTTTATTGTGTTGATTTGTACAAATGCAGGAACATCCTAGAAAAAAATTATCATATTGAGGGCCTTCATGCACCTCATGAAGATTGTCTTTGTTGAAGAGTCCATAGCAGCTTGGTCTGTAGTACCGTGAGAAATTCCAGCCACTGTACATCCTCATGCAAACTATCAATTCTTATCTGGTCAGGCTACCATGATTGGATTTTAAAATGGCTATTTCATTTTTAGATATTTCTGGCATATAATAGCTTGTGCAGCCCTTCTGCAAAGAAGTGTTTATGATTGGCATAAGCATATGTACTGATACCTTGAAAAAAGTTACAGTTTCGAAGGCCATTTGGACGAAATTTGCTATGTGCGCAAGTTTCGTGGCAACTTGTTTCTGCAAAGTACAAAACAAAAGCGGCGACCTCTATCGGCGGAATTTGGTCAAGAATGACGTCACGGTGAGACAGAATCCCGTCGTAACTTTGTGACTGCTTTAAAAGTTAAGGCGCTTCAGTAGGGGCTTAAAGAGTGTTAACCGACTTCCCTAGAATACAGCCTGTATCAGGCTGTATGCCCATCATATCAGAGGGTCTATATAATTCATAGGTGCAGAGCACGAAGACACCCAACCTGCATGAAAACCATAACATTAAACTGCTGGATAGTGCAAAACAAACGAAAATATTGATCAAAATAAAGGGAAAATTACAACATCCAAACGTTTAGATTTGACGACCAAATTATGCAACAGTAAGGTTTTTGAAATCCAATGTGGGTTTGTTTGTAATCATACCCACAGGCATACCGCAAAATAAACTCATATCATGCTGCCAACTCTATACAGTTCATGCCTGAAGTGACCAAGTGTAGTATAATCACTGATTCGGTCGCCATTTGCATTACCTGCACTGTCGTACGACACGCTACATCACTCCATACTCGAGTAAACGAATGCCTCACTATTCACTATTGTGGTATGCCTGTGCACAGTGATGTAACACACATCCTACGTCAATATGGAAATGGAATTTCGAGTTGTTGTTTATTTTAAATTTCCAAAACAGCACACGTGTGTATTAGGTTGGTGCTGCCATCTAGTGTTTCCACTGTCAGTCACTTGCGTTCGTTTTATGCAACAGTAAACCAAATGTTGTTTGACTATTAGACTCCAGGTTGTTTGACATTGCGAGGGACCTACTAGTATTTGCTTAGGATGCGCACACAACGGATCATTTCTCCTGAATCTCTCTTCTCGTATTTGATTTTTAACCACTCCAAATTATTTGATGCAGTAGATTTCAATGTTTAAAAAATTAGAATGATGTTATATGTGATCCAAAATAAACTTAGGTTCGGCCGTACAATAATAGGGCTTGGAAAAGAAATATTATTTCATTTATCTACGGTTCTTATACAGTTGTAATTAATTTCGACCAACAGTTCTCTTTTGAATATTTTTACAATTGCTCTGATCACAAGGTTATAAGCAGGTCAGTGTTCAGGCTCACTGGCATGAATGTGTTGAAAAAACGCGCCCTGGCTTACAAGTGGAATGTCTGCGGTCGAGACGGCTGGACTTCGTCTGCGGCCAATTGAAAAGAGATCGTGGCCCCCCGTGTACTGAAGCACCTTAATGCAGAATGATTAGGGAACACACTAGTGCGTTGCACGTACTTTTGTCCGCCACTGACCACGCAACATGTGCAACCACGCACCAAATCCTCAGTGTAACAAATGCTCACGCGATGTCATGATTATAGTAGCGGGAAAAGTTGCCACGGCGGTGTTCTCTAAAAAAGATAGATTATCTGCATCTCTGTGGGTCAACTTTAATGCAGTTTAGAATGTTATAACCGCCACAACTCATTCTACTTGCCATTTAATTATTTTAAAGCTGTTGTGAAATGACGGTGTTGCGATAGCAGGGTGCAACACAGGTTCCAAAACATTACTTGCTGAGCATGGTAAGCTGCCCCTAAAGTTTACTTGCCCACGCTGGCACTTCCACTTGTCCCACCACCCTGTTTAACTAAGGTGAGTTACATTGCGAGGACTCTGCCAAAAGACATTTCTTGCCGAGCAGGGCAAGTAAGGGTCTTGTTTTGCTGGCCAGATTGCCGTTTTTTGCCGAATTCACTTGCAACGGGACAAGTGGTTATGTTGCACGCTGGACAGGTTGAAATTGTAGCAATTGTTATGCCATTAATTTTTGGTCAATCACTACTCATACTGTGTGATTATTTCACAAATATTTTCGAGATTCGCGAGCATTTAAAGCTTTGCTTTGTAGACATATTATAATTAAAGTGTTATCCTCCAAATTTTACGAGATTCAGTAATCATCAATGTGTTTGTTTTTGTTAATATTTTTGTTTTTTTTCCTCGTATTTATATAAAAAAAGATAATTTTATACTAGCCACATTCAGTGCCGGTCGTATCATTATGATAATATCTCATACCATTTGTCTATCCACTGCTAGGCGGCAGATTAATTGGGCTAATCATAAACAAGTAAATAGGATTTTGGCATGAGGAGGATTTGGGTGGTATTCACTATCCCCGCCCCCGTGCCCCGGCCTATATCGTCGCTCTACTAGTTAGTTATGTCCCCACCCTGCGGGGCAGCATTTTGGTGTACTAAACAGGATAAGCCCGGCATCGCCCGGCCATTTCCCGGCCCCCCCCCCCCTCCCGGGGATTCAATTGACTGGTGCATAAAGGCTTTACCCATCACCTCATAATCGGACCAGCTGTGACTGTCTCGGCCATCATTGAGTTATAGACCATCCTTAAGGTGATGGGTACCATTGCAAGCCAGTTAAAAGCCCTGTCCCAAAACACACCTCAAAGCAGCATAATCCTATAAATAGGTGTATCTCCAGGTTCCTGAGTCTTATCAGGTAGAGAATATTATCGCCACCTGTCATTATTCAATCCATATTCTGTTTTATTTAAAAATTTACAACTTTTTTTTCGAATGACATATTCTCATTAATTACGCAGTTGATGGTTACTGTAGGTTCACAGATACCTTAAGGATGTCATTGACTATGCCCATTAAAAAGTATTTTTTGATTTTTTACTGCTGAAGACTTTTACAGGCCATAACATTGAAAATTTTAGTGAGAAATTTTGACGCCAAGTGCATTGAGTTCGAGCCGACTATTTATAGCAACTATTTATAGCACCCCCAACTCTCGGTATTGTTTGCTGTGACGCGCGACCATCGAGGTGTGTCTTTGAACAACTATCTTTTGTTCCTAGCCCACGTCGCCTGTCCTTAGGCTCCACACACAAGATGTCTCACTAAAATTTTCAAGTGTTATGGCCCGTAAAAGTCTTCAGCAGTAAAAAATCAAAAAAGTACTTTTTATTGGGCGTAGTCAATGACATCCCTAAGGTATCTGTGAACCTACAGTAACCATCAACTGCGTAATTAATGAGAATATGTCATTCGAAAAAAAAGTTGTAAATTTTGAAATAAAACAGAATATGGATTGAATAATGACAGGTGGCGATGATATTCTCTACCTGATAACACCCAGGAACCTGGAGATACACCCCAGTTTCAATTGTACAGTGTTTTACCTCAAATGACGTTTTCTTGATCAATAAAGGGTACTTTCATTTGTAAACACCATGCATATCTACTATATATACTAGGCTATTTAATCGCAAGGGAAAGTATGCAAATAAAAAAACCCAACTAAGCACAGGTCACTGGCGACAAGCTTACATGACGCGGGCCGGATTCAGGACCATTACTTATATAGTGCTTATGTATTTAATGAATAATGAAGGCGCATATCGTATCTTGCCCAGAGATATTACAGAACATACAAATGGTATTTCAAATTATTCACTTTTCCTCTGTTTGCTTGTTCTGTGTTATATTTACATTGATTTTCTTACTTTATATTTAATAAGATTTTATGTAATGTAGTTGAATTTATAATTCATTTTTTTCGTTTGTAAATAAGATTGTTATCCTTTGCATAATTCTCTATTCGCTTTGTATTTATATATTTTGCAAGTACGGTAACCTTTGCAGTGAGTATAATAATTAACCCATTCACACTCAGAGTTTCTCTAGAAAGTATCGTCTACTACTTTCATACTTTTGAAAATAATTTGGGAATAAAGGAAAAGTTCTCAAAATATTTGAAGGGGAGTTGTTGTTAGACTGCTGGTTAACATTTCTCCATCAAATATTTTCTAAAAAATGCTTTTGTTAGAAAAATATCTCCAAAATTGTCAGGCCTGTTTTGGCCGCTGTGAGCATTAATGGGTTAAGGCTATTGCACAATGCCTAGATTACCTG
>OZ012700.1:9653488-9693700 GCA_963942565.1 Maea johnstoni | reverse complement strand
TGTGGTCTGAGATGCATTCTGAGGTACTATCATTTAAAATATGCGAAGATAAAATTTGAAACAATTAATATTCGCAAAGTGTTCCAGTTGATAATTAATACGTCCATTTGCAAACAAAAAACTTTTTCAGAAATACTATCAAATCTAGATAAAACGTTTCCAAAACAGTAAATAATTGAAAGGTATACCGGTAAAGTGTATATTCAAAATTTTGCAATCCCTGTACAATTATAAAACTGAGTGTTGAAACACTGTTTATCTTATCGTTTAATGATAAAAAATGGGAAAAAAGGTTAGAATTTCATGTTGTCATGTTGGGTTCTGTCAGCAATGATTTCTACTCACCCAGCATTCATTTTAAGTAAGCAATGAGAAGTTAGCATATGACAAAATAGTCTGCCTTATATACCCAACAAATCAGATGGTATAGAGTCAGGAAGGCATGGGTTTTTACATATCTTGCAACAACTTAGGTCATATTGCAACTGGGAAGAAACTCTGCTCCGGGAATTATCTTCTATTCACATTTAATTCCAAGGTGTCTTTCATTTGAAGGACCATTGACAGCCCCCCACAATGTAGTACTCATCCACACTGTAAACCTATCTGGATACATGATACTTTTCACGATATTATAAACTTGGAAATAATATAATACAATATTTGGCACAATGAGTTGTTTGCTAGATGAACTCATGAGCAAGAATAGGTAAAGAAATCCTAACTGTGTGCAAATTATGATTTTAGATTAGGAATGTTTCTTATAGTGAAGTGTATGTTACCCAGTAAAGTTCTCACTCAGTGGTAATGCTTAAGTAAATTTGATACATTTTCGTTTTTCTCTTTTTTGTTTATTTTCCTGCTTGCCAAACGTCATGGCCATTCTTACAAATAGAGTAATAATATACAGGCTCGATCCAGCAGAGGTTGATATACTTTATCATTTATAGCTTCTGGAATATATATATATATAAATGTTTTGCTAACATACAATGTATAATAATACGTACTGTGTTTGTTACTAAGTTATAGAAATATAATAAAAACATCACATAAGAACAATCTTTGTCCTTGTAATATCTACACATCATCATAGTAACACTATAGCCCATCTCTTTTCAAAAACATTGATTTTTTTATAACAAATTTAACTCTTTCATGGTCATACATCATCCTGACGTCAATAATCTCTTGCATTAAAGATAGATTTCTTTGAATTTAAGATAACTGCATTTAGCCAGTATGATCATTCTAAGTAACCCAGGATCTTCTTGTATCTCTCTCTCATAATCCCCAATACCAATCTTATTTAACCCGTTCTGGAATGGTTGCTATAATCCGTCTGAGATCCTACATTCAAAAAGCATGTGTAAAATTTGACACTTGGTGCAGACATCAAAGTCATTTTGCTTGGGTTTCCCCCAAAAGACATTGTCCGAGGGCTTTCATGCCTTTAGACATGAATAGGTCATTAATCAGATTGGCCGAATATGTTTTAAGGATATACATTGGTCAGGTAGGGATATGATAAACAGCTTTACTTTCAATCTGGGACTAGTCCTGTAATTACTTGTGTCATCTTTGAATACTTTCCAAGGATATTTTGGTCAGAATGATATCCACAATTTTATATAGGTCTTTTATCTCAAGATAAATGTTGTGTATCAAGTGTGTGTAATGGCTGGTATATGTCTTAAACATTATCCATATGCTTGGTACATTTACTCATATTATTTTGACTACATTGTACAAGTAATTCCGATAGTCAGAATTTGTTTTGTCTGGAATGAAAGCTGTGGTCCCATGCAGTTTGGATAATGTGAACGGTTATATAAGCATCTTATTCAGTAGCGTTCTAGAGGACATAGTATTAATACCAACACCAAGGAAAAGCTTACAGTCTATGTATCAGAAACTACATATTGTTTTACTACACACTGAAATCTGTTTACTGAAAAGCTCTGATGATAGCATAATCAGAGAACACGATTTTAGAAATAAATCTAAGTAAAGCAATTACCAATGTGCAGGAGCTATTCAGAGTTTCAGTTAAGGGGTGTTCTTTCTGTATAGGGAAGGTTTGATTTAACAGATAGGTATATCTACCTATTTACATTAAACCAAAACTAAAGGAAGTTAACAATTCTAAACAAGAACATTTTATGATACCTAGCTTTGATAGAATGATACTAAAGCTAACAAAATATCAAAATAAAACTGTGAAAAAGAAAATGCATTAGAACTAAATTCTAAAACATCTCAAAAAGAAGCATTCTCATAATACAGAATTCTAAAACATCTCAAAAAGAAGCATTCTCATAATACAGAATTCTTAAAAACATCATGGTATCATTATATTTGTTCTGCTCTCATAGGGTTATAATTCAGGATCTAACACGCTAGATCTGACAGTAGCATTCCCATAAAACACAATTTAAGAAATGGAGCTGTAAAACCTAAAAACCTACGTATTGAACATGGTATATTTCACTATGCAACCTTAAGGCCATGTATGTTGCAGTGATAGTAACATTCAGATAGAAACTCTCTCAAAGAGCACAATTTCCAAAGCAAATCTTTGAAAACTAACACCCTAAGTATTTGAGATGATATATGTCTTTACTGCGTTAATTATGTCAGTAGTTAGCTGAACAGCTTTTGTAGCATCTGCCTTGGAGTAGAGGTCATGTGGTATTTTCCCGTAACACACATCCGGGTACCTCATACGAGCGTGGTCGCCGAGGTGCTGCTGGAGGCCTGCGGCCAGGTTCTGGATCTCCTCGTTGAGCTCTGCTGCGAGGGACGGGAGATCGTGGCCATACCTGCCGGGAGAGTGGACGGCATACAGGGCAGCTTTTAGGGCCTTCTCGCTAGCCTGAAACGGCAAGAGTAACACATTGACATACTGTATAACTGGTATTTTTTACTGGCCTTTAATTTACGCTATTTTCACAATCCCCACCATAGCACCAAAATAACATCATTCAAATAAATCTCCTATATTGTACCTGCGACCTTCTCACTAGCCTGAAACGGCAAGAGCAACACATTGGAATACTTGTTTGAAGCTTACATATTATAAAAGTGTTCAACCTTTTCTGGTCACTCAGGCATTGCAGAAGAAGATTTTCTTCGTGCAGTATAATGCTTGAATGATTAATGTATTCCTCATCAAAAGACCTTACAGTCATATACATTGATTAGACGAACCACTGCAGAGTCAAAATAATTAACCACATAAGCTACCTTAAAGCCGGCTTCATATGTTGGCTTAGAGGAAAATTACAGGGTGCATAGAGTCCTACCAGTATTTACTCCAGAGCTTCTAAAGCACTTTTGAATATCTTTACCGCTATATAAATGACAATTTTATCATTATTATTATCATTATTACTATTATCATTATTATTATTATAATTATCATTACTATTATTATTACCATTATCAGTACTATCATTATCATTATTACTATTATTATTATTATTATTATCATTATTATTGTCATCATTATTATTATTATTATCATTATTATTATTATTATTATTGTCGCTGTTATTGTTATTAACCTTAAGTGGAAGCACGTTGTACTAAATTCATACATATTTGTGAAATTCTACATTAAATGACCAGAATGGTATTTTATAACATGGACTGATGTAAAACACTAACCTGATGGCACATGTAACAGGTCCACTCATTGGCCTCGGTGCTGCTGTTGATTCATGCAGGGCTGCCTTGAGGTCCTCCAGGGCCTGCTGAAGCCAGCGTCTCCCTTCCCTGGGCTGGGGGTTCCTGCCCCCTCCACTACCGCAGAACCTCATGAAGGAGAAACTCCCTCCTCCATTATGGCCTTGTGTTCTCACCTCCTCTTCATACCTCTCACGTTCACGTCTGTGCTCCCTCGCCCTCCTATTCACGTAATCCCACATGCTACCGTAGTTACTGCTGAAGCTGGACCTCTGGCTCGCATTTGCAGCATCATGTGTTCCGGGTCTTGGGAACCCTTGTTCCAGGCGTTCAAGTTCTGTTCTGATGTGTACACAGACTTCAGTGCAGAAGTCTATCTTATCCGGGTTTTTTATCTGGGTGCCATTTCAGCATCAGGCGTTTGATGATCTTGCAGCGCTGATCTTCTGGCAAGTTCCATGCACTCTCCATGTTTGCGTTTGCCTGTACCTGTACTTGCATTTTGTCAATGTAATCATTTATTATCAAAACGCTGTTTCTCATTAAGTATATGAAATACACATTTCTTAATTTTCTATATCTTCAAACGTTTCAATTATGGACATTGAATATGCTAAAACTATAATTAACGTTAATCAACAAGAAAAGTGTAGCGACCCACTTGTCTTTTTTATTAATAGAAACGGCAGCTTCTAAAATGCGGAACTGGAACGGATGTAAAACCGATATGATGGACCAAATGTGAAAGAGCAAAAAATGAACTTTATTTTCAAGACCGTCTATGGGGGAGGGTAAATGTATGTATGTTTATTGACTGTAATTTGAATTACAAACGGATGTTAATATACAATAAATAACAGAAAAATGAAAAAGTTGATAAATATAGTAAGATTGAACAAAATAAGGAAATATACTCGAGCGCTGCTCGCTCACCATAAAATATTCTCTACTATAATTTACCTGCCATGCTCTTAGGGTTCGTTTTCATAGCTAAAGATCAAAATATGGAGGGTTTAGTCGCTAGACTACGGCATTTTTGCACCGGTAGACGAGTGTGTTGGAAATCTTACTCATATAAGCATGGTAGCTATAGGGTTTTGCCAAAACCCTTACCCATAAGAGGACAAACCACATCTGCAGATTCAACGTGCAAGGGTGGCTATTCTCGAAAATGTAGGAAAACGTATCAATAGAAGTATATCAATATGATGACATAGCGGCAGTCGCCTTAAGGCTGACGCACCTCGTGTAAGAGGTTTGTCCATATATTAACATCAGACATATATTTGTAATGATATACGGGCAGAAAATTTATCCAGGGGTTGGGCTATATATTAAAAGGACAGTTTAACCAACACCCGCCCTAGCCTTAACTAGGACTGAATACATGAGATGAAGAAATCTTTCTATACATTTCAAATGTTATATCATAGTTTACTCCTGGCGGTACTTTCCCCATTACAAGGTGAAAGTTATTCTCAGTGGGTGTAAAAACATTAATACCATGTGACCCTTCAATCTCACTGAGATCTAGAAATATGTGCTCCCTGATATTTTTGAAATAAGAGCAATGGGTAACCAGGTGTTCGGCATCTTCCAGAGCAAAATCTTGGCACATATCGCAGTAAGGGCCGTTATCTCCATCATTTCTATAAAGCTAAGAATCACTCTTCAATTCACTAGATCTGCATACTAGTTTTGACATTGTTTCAGAACTATGCATGATATCCGTAGACATGTCACCCAATTGACACCATATCAGGGGCTTTATAAATAAAACTTTATCTGTTCCCGCCTACTCCAGAGAAACCATAAATAAAGCTCCTTTAACTATACAAGAACTTTAGGTAAATGAAACTTTATTTCTTCCCGACCACTCCAGTGGGAGGATATAGTGTGGCCACGTTCTTTACTTGCTCTGTCACACTTGGTCCATCATATCGACGCGAGTTTTACATAAATTCCAGTTCCGCATTTTAGAAGCTGCCGTTTCTAATAATATATTAGACAAGTCAAGTGAGGGTCGATCCACTATTCTTGCTGCCTTGCCAAAATTATCCTTTGTTCTTACAAATGGGAATTTCCTTTGAAAAATAACATTTAATATTATTTTGTTGTTATTGATATTATACAATGTATTACTAGTATATATTGAAATAACATTGTAACAGAACTAGTTGCTTACCGCTAGGAAAGGTTTGGAAATTTGGTTTATTAAGTGTGCCACTCTACGGCTTTTCTAAACATGCAATAGTATAAATGTGTAAAGAGTTTCGTATGTTTGAAAGTATGGAAATACGGCTATAATCACATATATTCAAACCCGTTTGAAAGTACTGAAGTTTGGATATATAGAAGTTTAAAAGTTTGAAAATACGGATATTTGAAAGTTTGAATATTTGAAAGTTTGAATTATTAAGTGTACCACTGACCGATATATATATATATATATATATATACATATATATATATATATATATATATATATATATATATATATATATATATATATATATATATATATATATATATATATATATATATATATATATATATCAATATATATATATATATATATAAATACTACATAGTAATATAATCCTAGATCACATATATAGATCTTACACAGGGGCCCTGCAGCAAGTAAAACTAAAGGGTCGTAAAACAGGAGGAATGCGTCTTGATAAGAACGGCTGTACTGTGCAAATCCCTAGCCACACCAGTAGACTGGCAGAATGGGTGCAGGGTCAAGTGGTGCAATACAGGGTAAACAGACAGTTTCACATCAAGCCCCATAGATACACTAGAATAGGGGAAGGATTAACACAGTGGGTTAAGCCACTAATATACTAAGATTATTTAGCATGGTTGGAGGAATATGTCTACGCTACAGCATCGATGGGAAGTCGGCTGCATAAATTCCCCATTAGGCGTCCACTTCTCTAACTTTTATGACAGCTCCTGTTCTTGCGTAGGCTATCAGCACACAATGACCGCTAGTAGCATTTGTATAGTATAGTATGTTTATTGACTGAACCTCGAGGTGTTCACATCATACGGATACAATAGAGAAATATTAGAACCAAAAATAGAAATATAGAAACACTACAAGAACACTAGAAATACGGAGGTATGGAAAATTAGGATCCGAAAGTATAAACTAAGAAAACTGTTAGCAATATCACCTCAGTTTCTCATTGGCGGATAACTGTACCATTTTACGCGTGGAGGGGGAAGTCGACCGCTTGTAAATGCAAACGTCACGCGCGTTACTTGTTTTAAGATATGCAGATATACGCCTGCAACGATAGTCTGATCACAACAGGTACAGGCAAACGCGACTTGCTGACTTGCGATGACGTCGATTGTGACCTAACTGGACTCATGAATATTCATTTCCCATACAACCACTGGTTGGTTCCCTTTCGGTCATATTGTCTCCATTTATCTATCTCCACAAGATATTTTCGTCCAAGGTTGTATCCATTTTTCCATGTTGCCTCCATTTTTTCAAGTTGCCACTAAAACTCAGAAAACTAGCCTTTCTTTCCAAAATCGTGCCTATCAATCTCTCAACCTTGCATACCTTTTTACTATGTTGTATCACCCTTGCACATGTTGAATAAATGTGCAAAAGGCATGCCATACTCAAGAGCATGCTAAAACTCCTATACTAAGCTGCTGGCCAGTGTATCATATACTTCCCGACTTAAATATCCCGCTAAGTTCTTGAAGTTATTTCCAATAAAACAGCTTTTATACCCAATTTTCCTTCCACGAGTGAAAGTCTGTGATACTGTTACATCCCATGACAGGAAATGGTCACATACAACTTTTTAAAGTCACTAGTTACAACTTTCACCCTCAAGAGCACGCTCAAACTCCTATACTAAGCTGCACATTTCCTGTAATGCCTCTGGAAGACTCCTTCTGGGACTCCGCAGTCTTAGATGAATAAAAACAAGTGGATATGAAACCATCCGGTCACCCTGAACAAGCTAGCCTCAACCAGTGTTAATTAATAGCCCAAGGTTTGTGCACTGCGCATGCTAAGTTGATGCTGGCGATCAGGTTTCTCTGTAATGTAAATGATACCAGAGCCCTGATTTGTCCTTGTTCCCTCGTGACCCCATGCTGCTGCCAGATCAGTGACCTCTGGCATGAGTCCAGCCCTTCACTATAGCTCATATGGTAATTCTTTTCTACATCTAAGTAAAAAAGGAGGTATTTTATTTAACAACCATAAACATAGTGATAATGCCACAAATGAGTTGAGAAACCCCACAAAAATTAGCAAAAACAAATCTCAAAGACCTCCCCTTTTAGATGAGACCACATACAAAGTTGTTCTGTGGGTCTTCATACGAAAACTTTGAACTTAAAAAGGCATGAGTCCAGCACCTTCACTATAGCTCATATAGTAATTGGTCTCTCACTACATATCCATTCTTTTCTTTATCTTAGCCGCAGTTGACCCACATAGATAAAAACCAGTCAGCATCCGGCAGGTGGGAGCCATTATCTGAATGGATACCCACCTATCACCCACCGCCGCCGCGGCAACTCCACATATGGAGTCCCCGTTATGGCACTCTGTGTGCACATTTCCTGTAATGGCACAGGACGGCCGATTGGTCAATTCAGGATTTTTCATCCCATTTTCTCATGAGCTATCGCAAAGAGTACTGAGGCATTACAACCGAAATGTCACGAATATCGTAGTTTGCGCAATTACAAATAACTGAATGGCGAATAATGCACGGGAGCTTTACGCCTGGTATAATTTTGAAATCTAACCATGAAACAGAACGAAACTGCTAACAACGTGCAGAGTGATTAAATATCACCAGAAGCTCCAAAGCTTAGGCTGGTTTGAGGGAAAGACATTGGTTGATGTTCAAGATGAGTTCTTTATGCTTATAACCTCTATCTAAGTCATGTTTAAATTTCTTGCAGAGGCTGACGACCTCAAGACATTAAAATTACAGACTATTCGTAGACAGCGGGTTGCATTTAGGCCGGGCACAAGGGCAAATCTTCGTACCCAAATCGCCGCTTACCTAAAATTTTGTATGAGATTTCAGTTGACTGATTTGCCGGCCAGGCCCGAGAACCTTGCGCTTTATGCAGAGTACCTATCCCGTAGTAGTGGGTCGATTGATCGTAAACTCGATTGCTCGGCTCGCTTTGGGCCGAGTTCCGATCAATGGAACTTGTCATCCGTCGCTCGACCTTTGCCGAGCGATGATAAAAATAAACACAACCAGACGGCCGCCATCTTGAAAGATACGTGCTATTGGCGGGATACACTGTAACTCACTTCTGGAGAGGATTACGGTGTATAATCTCACAGAACCAGCGGAATTAATAAGTTACAAAGTTTATATGATTCTGTTTATAGTATGCATTATATTGATACTTCATTTCAGGTTAAAATTGATACGTAGGTAGTGTTGCGATCTGTGGTATTCATTTTCATAAGTCCCATAATTCACATACATTTCGTGATCTCGCACATTGATTTCTATCCTTGTTTCGGCTTTCATGTTAACTATAACTATTGATTATTACCACGGATTGCAAGTTCAGAGTCATTTAGGTTGCATACATGCGCAGTTTCGCCGTTATTGGGTGTATATTAGGTGTAGCCACGATCGGCGCGATGAACATGCAATCTTTGGTCAACGTAATTCTCAAATTTTCCGCGGCCTCGCACCAGTTTCCTATTCTTGTCTTGGTCTTATTTATTCTCTATATTTCTCATATACTACTACAGATTGCAAGTCCAAATTGCCTTAACTGTAGTAACTGTGGTTTGGCCCGCTTAACTTTTCTTGTTTTGGGGGGTATGTAACAAATGGTAATTTACCTCAGGTGAACTACCAAATAATTGATTATAAAGAAATCGATTATCAAAAGAAAGCAAAAAGCAATAAACAGAAGAGAATGTCAAAGAGAGAGAGAGAGAGAGAGAGAGAGAGAGAGAGAGAGAGAGAGAGAGAGAGAGATTTGATATACATAGAATAGGTCAAAGTTTGGTGGCCTACTTCAGTCTCTTTTTATATGATGCATTAAGGTAGCGTATGAGATTGATTTCCTTCGCTTTTCCTCTGCCCTGCTTTTATTAGACAGCCTATACAAAGTATACATCACCTTGAAGGTCTGATAATGAGGAATGCATTTAATGCCACAAAAGTAAACTAATAGCTGGATTTAAGATTTTTTATTTAGAAAGAAACATGCATGTTGTTATTAAATGTACCAGGTTTCAACAATGACCAACCTGTTACCTTCAAATTTCACAAATGTGGGGAAAAGGGCCAAAACCGTTTTGTGCTAGTTTGCAAACACGTAAGAGCTAATGTAATAGATGGTCTCCCACTCTGCTCAGTGATTGCCCAGAAATTCACAATTTACCTATCATGAGGGAAAAGATGTAGTCTTTAACATATGTAGAAATCTCAAAATGTCCCTTTATCTATTATTCACCTTAAGATTCGTGTCACTCTCAAACATCTTTACCTGCAGGTCACTCCTAAGGACTTTGATCTAGTTGCATAATTGAGAAGAGTGACTGTTTCTTTACCCACCTCTGAGCTTTTCTCCCTTGCTAACATAGGGAATTCATGCTTAGAAAGAGAAATCAAGGTAAAGACAGATATACAAAGAATTCTAGCATGGCTGGAAAAGGTGTTTATAGGAGTGACCTGAATGAGGAATTCTTTGCTTCAGTTGCCAGGTCTTTGGGTATCACATTGACATCGTGGGATGAAGAGTTCATGGTCGAAGGCGTCGGTATTGCAAGCGAGTTGGTCAAGCAAAGAAATAGTATGCAAGGAATAAAGGCATTGGTAGGAATGTTCAAATTCTATGTGCATGGAATAAATGAGGATGGCGAAGTCAAATGCTTTCCAATCCTCATTAAAGTTCTCTCAGATGATATGGATTCAGGTTGGCTTTCAATGTTAGGAGATGAGTTTGACGAGGAGACAAAAAGGGCTGCTAAGATCCACCTATCCGAATCTAATGGTTTTCTTGGTTCTTATCATAAAGAGGTATTGGCAGCCAGACTGTCACTCAAGGATCCAGTGCTTGCCAGGATCAGGCCAGAAGTATACCATACAGTACTCAATGCACAGGAACAGAAATATGCTGTTGCTATGGAATTCATTGGAAAAGATGATATGTTGCTTGGAGGTAACTTGGAATATAAGGTTAGTAAATCAGCCAATTGATAGTTTGATGAAATGAAATACATATTTTCTTATACTCTTAATTAATTCCTTTAATTATTCTAGTTTATGTATAGTATACTGAATGATTACTTCACCATTTACAAACCCAAAATGCACAGGCCTTAATTATTACAGAGAATCCAAATAAAAAGTTTCTCCTTCGTCTTGAAATAAAATTTGTATGACTCTCTGTGAATTCATGCATAAAGGAATGATTCTCTCTTAAGGGTTGGAACAAAGCGAGCATATTTACCGTTTTAAGGGAGTTGGCACAGTTCCATGCACACTTTCTAGGAAGAACAGATGAGGTGAAGGCAGCATTTGAAGGACTCCTAAAGGAACATCCGGCCATTCACAACAATGCTCTACCACTTTTCAAGTTATTCCTGGCCCACATCACCGATCAGTACAAAGACATCATAACCAGTAAGCATGTTGCAATCATCAAGGAGTATTTTGCCAATCTTGGAGCCATCACAAAGGAACAGGAGAAATATCCACTAACATTTGTGCACAATGATGCCCACATTGGTAAGAATATAGCAGGCAGGTTTTATCATAGGATAGATAATGTTGTTCCTGTTAATATGTAAACGATAAACACATGGACAGTTTTCATTGGTAAACTATTTCTTTGTGGCAGGAAAAATACTTTTAATTCGAAATTCCTGATTAATCTTACCTTTCATCAGCAATCGTTGTTCAAAGAAATGTTTTTGCAAATACTGTGTAATGAAATATTATTTAGTGCTTCTGGTTAAATGTGAATAAAAAATGCTTTAACACCAGACACACAAATTGTGTTGTCTAAACAGGCCGACTTTTCATTTAGCAATGTCTCTGTTGTGGCCCTATCGTCGTCAGGCCATTACAGAGACATAAGTCAATAAAAAGTAAGCCTGGTTAGATGAGGGAAACTGGGTCCACTTTAACACTAAACTTTCAAACTTTTCATTTAGCAATGTCTCTGTTGTGGCCCTATCGTCGTCAGGCCATTACAGAGACATAAGTCAATAAAAAGTAAGCCTGGTTAGATGAGAGAAACTGGGTCCACTTTAACACTAAACTTTCAAACTTTTATAGGAAGAGTTTGGAAAGTTTTCAGTGGTAAGCTATTTCTCTGTGGCAGGAAAAATACTTTTAATTCGAAATTTCTGATTGATTTTACCTTTCATTAGCAATCCTATCTTTGATTCAAAGAAATCTTTCTGCAAATACTGTGTAATGAAATATGATTTAGTGCTTCTAGGTATGTGAATGACAAATGCTTTAACACCAGACACACAATTTGTGTCGTCTAAACAGGCCGACTTTTTATTTAGCAATGTCTCTTTTGTGGCCCCATCGTCGTCATGCCATAACAGAGACATAAGTCAATAAAAAGTAAGCCTGGTAAGATGAGACAAACTGGGTCTTCTTTTACACTAAACTTTTATAGGGTCTCTCAAACATATTTCTATTTTGGTTTGTTTGGAAATGGCATATTTTGATTTTAATGCATTTTCATTCTGCCATAACAAAGGTTACTGTCATCCCACAAGAGGGTGAATAACTAACTAATACAAAAAACCTATCTTTCAATGCAATTTGATAATGTGATTTTTAAGTGTAATTTGTGACCTTTTGTCGAGTGGCTGTAATTTTACTTTTACAGGAAACATGTTTGTCAGGAAAACACCTCGCAGGAATCATAGTCCACTTGCCCTCTATGACTGGGAGTCATGCTGCATCCACGTGCCCCAGCGAGATGTTGCCTGGTTCCTGATTTTGGCACTAGAACCAAGCAAAAGTCCAGCAGAGAGTCTCGCTACGTGGAGAGTTTACACCGATTACTACAGACAAGAACTTTTGAGGTTGACGGAATTATATGGGTTGGAACAGCATAACTCTTTTAAAGATACAATCTTATTTGATCGAGTTTTAGACTTTCAGGTATTTGAAGTATTTTGTAACAGAATTTGTAACTGGATCTTATTTCCTCCTAATGTGATGAACTGGCCCCACAGAGAAGGTATGCGAAAATTCACTCACTATATTGAGGCAGTAGCACCAATATTGAGATTTGTGTAGAAACACTGATTATAATTGATACTTTGTTCCTGATTTTGGCACAAGCAGAAACCGGACATTATGCACAGAGATCTACTGACAGGAACTGATCAGGCCATACGTGGGAACGGGCAACATGTTGTTTTAAAAGAGAGGTCAAAAAAAACTATTTCTAACAAATGGCATGTTGTGGTTTATGGATGAATTTGGGGGAATTTTTACGCTTTTTTGTTTGTGCCATGGCAACTGGAGCCAAGAATTAATCAAAAACAGAGGAAAATAGGCATTTTCGTAAGTTGTGTGATTCGTGGGTGTCATCCGTCCCCAACCAACAAACCTAAGGGCTTCAGTATGATTATTAAAAACTTCCTTGATCTTTATTTAATCAATTCATACTAATCCTTTAGGGCTAAAATATTAAGGTTATGAAGTACATTACTCCGAAAATGACGATACTGCAAATATTATAGTGTCTTTCCACAATATGAAATAAAATGAGTCATTGTTTCAGTGTCAGATGTTCCCAGCTGAGGTAATTTATTCATGGGTAGTTTAGAAATTTTCAGTGGTTGCCATGGCAACGACTGCCACAGATGAATAAAAGGAAACAAAGCGAATATGCATTTTAAAATAATTTCTATGATACTTAAGTTTATATTAACATTAGTCAATACACCTATAGACTTCAGTACAGTTATTAAAAACCTCCTTGCTCTTGATCAATTCATATCAATTCTATTTGACTTGGGATATTTAGGTCTGAATAAAGTCCTTTGAAAACGGCAACGACTATTCCAAATATGGCATAAAATTACTTTTAATTTCATGGTTAGTTTTTTCATAAAAAATAATAATTTTGTTTAATGTCAGAGAAGAGTCCAACCAAATTTCGGCATGTTACTGTGTGCTGGTACAGAACGTAAGGCGGCCTGACCTGGCGCGTTACTTGTTTTAAGATATGCAGATATACGCCTACAACGATAGTCTGATCACAACAGGTACACGCAAACGCGACTTGCTGACTTGCGATGACGTCGATTGTGACCTAACTGGACTCATGAATATTCATTTCCCATACAACCACTGGTTGGTTCCCTTTCGGTCATATTGTCTCCATTTATCTATCTCCACAAGATATTTTCGTCCAAGGTTGTATCCATTTTTCCATGTTGCCTCCATTTTTTCAAGTTGCCACTAAAACTCAGAAAACTAGCCTTTCTTTCCAAAATCGTGCCTATCAATCTCTCAACCTTGCATACCTTTTTACTATGTTGTATCACCCTTGCACATGTTGAATAAATGTGCAAAAGGCATGCCATACTCAAGAGCATGCTAAAACTCCTATACTAAGCTGCTGGCCAGTGTATCATATACTTCCCGACTTAAATATCCCGCTAAGTTCTTGAAGTTATTTCCAATAAAACAGCTTTTATACCCAATTTTCCTTCCACGAGTGAAAATCTGTGATACTGTTACATCCCATGACAGGAAATGGTCACATACAACTTTTTAAGTCACTAACTTTCACCCTCAAGAGCACGCTCAAACTCCTATACTAAGCTGCACATTTCCTGTAATGCCTCTGGAAGACTCCTTCTGGGACTCGGCAGTCTTAGATGAATAAAAACAAGTGGATATGAAACCATCCGGGCACCCTGAACAAGCTAGCCTCAACCAGTGTTAATTAATAGCCCAAAGTTTGTGCACTGCGCATGCTAAGTTGATGCTGGCGATCAGGTTTCCTTGTAATGTAAATGATACCAGAGCCCTGATTTGTCCTTGTTCCCTCGTGACCCCATGCTGCTGCCAAATCAGTGACCTCTGGCATGAGTCCAGCCCTTCACTATAGCTCATATGGTAATTCTTTTCTACATCTAAGTAAAAAAGGAGGTATTTTATTTACCAACCATAAACATAGTGATAATGCCACAAATAAGTTGAGAAACCTCACAAAAATTAGCCAAAACAAATCTCAAAGACCTCCCCTTTTAGATGAGACCACATACAACCTTTTTCTGTGGGTCTTCATACGAAAACTTTGAACTTAAAAAGGCATGAGTCCAGCACCTTCACAATAGCTCATATAGTAATTGGTCTCTCACTACAGCATTTGAAGGACTCCTAAAGGAACATCCGGCCATTCACAACAATGCTCTACCACTTTTCAAGTTATTCCTGGCCCACATCACCGATCAGTACAAAGACATCATAACCAGTAAGCATGTTGCAATCATCAAGGAGTATTTTGCCAATCTTGGAGCCATCACAAAGGAACAGGAGAAATATCCACTAACATTTGTGCACAATGATGCCCACATTGGTAAGAATATAGCAGGCAGGTTTTATCATAGGATAGATAATGTTGTTCCTGTTAATATGTAAACGATAAACACATGGACAGTTTTCATTGGTAAACTATTTCTTTGTGGCAGGAAAAATACTTTTAATTCGAAATTCCTGATTAATCTTACCTTTCATCAGCAATCCTTGTGCAAAGAAATGTTTTTGCAAATACTGTGTAATGAAATATTATTTAGTGCTTCTGGTTAAATGTGAATAAAAAATGCTTTAACACCAGACACACAAATTGTGTTGTCTAAACAGGCCGACTTTTCATTTAGCAATGTCTCTGTTGTGGCCCTATCGTCGTCAGGCCATTACAGAGACATAAGTCAATAAAAAGTAAGCCTGGTTAGATGAGAGAAACTGGGTCCACTTTAACACTAAACTTTCAAACTTTTATAGGAAGAGTTTGGAAAGTTTTCAGTGGTAAGCTATTTCTCTGTGGCAGGAAAAATACTTTTAATTCGAAATTTCTGATTGATTTTACCTTTCATTAGCAATCCTATCTTTGATTCAAAGAAATCTTTCTGCAAATACTGTGTAATGAAATATGATTTAGTGCTTCTAGGTATGTGAATGACAAATGCTTTAACACCAGACACACAATTTGTGTCGTCTAAACAGGCCGACTTTTTATTTAGCAATGTCTCTTTTGTGGCCCCATCGTCGTCATGCCATAACAGAGACATAAGTCAATAAAAAGTAAGCCTGGTAAGATGAGACAAACTGGGTCTTCTTTTACACTAAACTTTTATAGGGTCTCTCAAACATATTTCTATTTTGGTTTGTTTGGAAATGGCATATTTTGATTTTAATGCATTTTCATTCTGCCATAACAAAGGTTACTGTCATCCCACAAGAGGGTGAATAACTAACTAATACAAAAAACCTATCTTTCAATGCAATTTGATAATGTGATTTTTAAGTGTAATTTGTGACCTTTTGTCGAGTGGCTGTAATTTTACTTTTACAGGAAACATGTTTGTCAGGAAAACACCTCGCAGGAATCATAGTCCACTTGCCCTCTATGACTGGGAGTCATGCTGCATCCACGTGCCCCAGCGAGATGTTGCCTGGTTCCTGATTTTGGCACTAGAACCAAGCAAAAGTCCAGCAGAGAGTCTCGCTACGTGGAGAGTTTACACCGATTACTACAGACAAGAACTTTTGAGGTTGACGGAATTATATGGGTTGGAACAGCATAACTCTTTTAAAGATACAATCTTATTTGATCGAGTTTTAGACTTTCAGGTATTTGAAGTATTTTGTAACAGAATTTGTAACTGGATCTTATTTCCTCCTAATGTGATGAACTGGCCCCACAGAGAAGGTATGCGAAAATTCACTCACTATATTGAGGCAGTAGCACCAATATTGAGATTTGTGTAGAAACACTGATTATAATTGATACTTTGTTCCTGATTTTGGCACAAGCAGAAACCGGACATTATGCACAGAGATCTACTGACAGGAACTGATCAGGCCATACGTGGGAACGGGCAACATGTTGTTTTAAAAGAGAGGTCAAAAAAAACTATTTCTAACAAATGGCATGTTGTGGTTTATGGATGAATTTGGGGGAATTTTTACGCTTTTTTGTTTGTGCCATGGCAACTGGAGCCAAGAATTAATCAAAAACAGAGGAAAATAGGCATTTTCGTAAGTTGTGTGATTCGTGGGTGTCATCCGTCCCCAACCAACAAACCTAAGGGCTTCAGTATGATTATTAAAAACTTCCTTGATCTTTATTTAATCAATTCATACTAATCCTTTAGGGCTAAAATATTAAGGTTATGAAGTACATTACTCCGAAAATGACGATACTGCAAATATTATAGTGTCTTTCCACAATATGAAATAAAATGAGTCATTGTTTCAGTGTCAGATGTTCCCAGCTGAGGTAATTTATTCATGGGTAGTTTAGAAATTTTCAGTGGTTGCCATGGCAACGACTGCCACAGATGAATAAAAGGAAACAAAGCGAATATGCATTTTAAAATAATTTCTATGATACTTAAGTTTATATTAACATTAGTCAATACACCTATAGACTTCAGTACAGTTATTAAAAACCTCCTTGCTCTTGATCAATTCATATCAATTCTATTTGACTTGGGATATTTAGGTCTGAATAAAGTCCTTTGAAAACGGCAACGACTATTCCAAATATGGCATAAAATTACTTTTAATTTCATGGTTACTTTTTTCATAAAAAATAATAATTTTGTTTAATGTCAGAGAAGAGTCCAACCAAATTTCGGCATGTTACTGTGTGCTGGTACAGAACGTAAGGCGGCCTGACCTGGCGCGTTACTTGTTTTAAGATATGCAGATATACGCCTACAACGATAGTCTGATCACAACAGGTACACGCAAACGCGACTTGCTGACTTGCGATGACGTCGATTGTGACCTAACTGGACTCATGAATATTCATTTCCCATACAACCACTGGTTGGTTCCCTTTCGGTCATATTGTCTCCATTTATCTATCTCCACAAGATATTTTCGTCCAAGGTTGTATCCATTTTTCCATGTTGCCTCCATTTTTTCAAGTTGCCACTAAAACTCAGAAAACTAGCCTTTCTTTCCAAAATCGTGCCTATCAATCTCTCAACCTTGCATACCTTTTTACTATGTTGTATCACCCTTGCACATGTTGAATAAATGTGCAAAAGGCATGCCATACTCAAGAGCATGCTAAAACTCCTATACTAAGCTGCTGGCCAGTGTATCATATACTTCCCGACTTAAATATCCCGCTAAGTTCTTGAAGTTATTTCCAATAAAACAGCTTTTATACCCAATTTTCCTTCCACGAGTGAAAATCTGTGATACTGTTACATCCCATGACAGGAAATGGTCACATACAACTTTTTAAGTCACTAACTTTCACCCTCAAGAGCACGCTCAAACTCCTATACTAAGCTGCACATTTCCTGTAATGCCTCTGGAAGACTCCTTCTGGGACTCGGCAGTCTTAGATGAATAAAAACAAGTGGATATGAAACCATCCGGGCACCCTGAACAAGCTAGCCTCAACCAGTGTTAATTAATAGCCCAAAGTTTGTGCACTGCGCATGCTAAGTTGATGCTGGCGATCAGGTTTCCTTGTAATGTAAATGATACCAGAGCCCTGATTTGTCCTTGTTCCCTCGTGACCCCATGCTGCTGCCAAATCAGTGACCTCTGGCATGAGTCCAGCCCTTCACTATAGCTCATATGGTAATTCTTTTCTACATCTAAGTAAAAAAGGAGGTATTTTATTTACCAACCATAAACATAGTGATAATGCCACAAATAAGTTGAGAAACCTCACAAAAATTAGCCAAAACAAATCTCAAAGACCTCCCCTTTTAGATGAGACCACATACAACCTTTTTCTGTGGGTCTTCATACGAAAACTTTGAACTTAAAAAGGCATGAGTCCAGCACCTTCAAAATAGCTCATATAGTAATTGGTCTCTCACTACAGCATTTGAAGGACTCCTAAAGGAACATCCGGCCATTCACAACAATGCTCTACCACTTTTCAAGTTATTCCTGGCCCACATCACCGATCAGTACAAAGACATCATAACCAGTAAGCATGTTGCAATCATCAAGGAGTATTTTGCCAATCTTGGAGCCATCACAAAGGAACAGGAGAAATATCCACTAACATTTGTGCACAATGATGCCCACATTGGTAAGAATATAGCAGGCAGGTTTTATCATAGGATAGATAATGTTGTTCCTGTTAATATGTAAACGATAAACACATGGACAGTTTTCATTGGTAAACTATTTCTTTGTGGCAGGAAAAATACTTTTAATTCGAAATTCCTGATTAATCTTACCTTTCATCAGCAATCCTTGTGCAAAGAAATGTTTTTGCAAATACTGTGTAATGAAATATTATTTAGTGCTTCTGGTTAAATGTGAATAAAAAATGCTTTAACACCAGACACACAAATTGTGTTGTCTAAACAGGCCGACTTTTCATTTAGCAATGTCTCTGTTGTGGCCCTATCGTCGTCAGGCCATTACAGAGACATAAGTCAATAAAAAGTAAGCCTGGTTAGATGAGAGAAACTGGGTCCACTTTAACACTAAACTTTCAAACTTTTATAGGAAGAGTTTGGAAAGTTTTCAGTGGTAAGCTATTTCTCTGTGGCAGGAAAAATACTTTTAATTCGAAATTTCTGATTGATTTTACCTTTCATTAGCAATCCTATCTTTGATTCAAAGAAATCTTTCTGCAAATACTGTGTAATGAAATATGATTTAGTGCTTCTAGGTATGTGAATGACAAATGCTTTAACACCAGACACACAATTTGTGTCGTCTAAACAGGCCGACTTTTTATTTAGCAATGTCTCTTTTGTGGCCCCATCGTCGTCATGCCATAACAGAGACATAAGTCAATAAAAAGTAAGCCTGGTAAGATGAGACAAACTGGGTCTTCTTTTACACTAAACTTTTATAGGGTCTCTCAAACATATTTCTATTTTGGTTTGTTTGGAAATGGCATATTTTGATTTTAATGCATTTTCATTCTGCCATAACAAAGGTTACTGTCATCCCACAAGAGGGTGAATAACTAACTAATACAAAAAACCTATCTTTCAATGCAATTTGATAATGTGATTTTTAAGTGTAATTTGTGACCTTTTGTCGAGTGGCTGTAATTTTACTTTTACAGGAAACATGTTTGTCAGGAAAACACCTCGCAGGAATCATAGTCCACTTGCCCTCTATGACTGGGAGTCATGCTGCATCCACGTGCCCCAGCGAGATGTTGCCTGGTTCCTGATTTTGGCACTAGAACCAAGCAAAAGTCCAGCAGAGAGTCTCGCTACGTGGAGAGTTTACACCGATTACTACAGACAAGAACTTTTGAGGTTGACGGAATTATATGGGTTGGAACAGCATAACTCTTTTAAAGATACAATCTTATTTGATCGAGTTTTAGACTTTCAGGTATTTGAAGTATTTTGTAACAGAATTTGTAACTGGATCTTATTTCCTCCTAATGTGATGAACTGGCCCCACAGAGAAGGTATGCGAAAATTCACTCACTATATTGAGGCAGTAGCACCAATATTGAGATTTGTGTAGAAACACTGATTATAATTGATACTTTGTTCCTGATTTTGGCACAAGCAGAAACCGGACATTATGCACAGAGATCTACTGACAGGAACTGATCAGGCCATACGTGGGAACGGGCAACATGTTGTTTTAAAAGAGAGGTCAAAAAAAACTATTTCTAACAAATGGCATGTTGTGGTTTATGGATGAATTTGGGGGAATTTTTACGCTTTTTTGTTTGTGCCATGGCAACTGGAGCCAAGAATTAATCAAAAACAGAGGAAAATAGGCATTTTCGTAAGTTGTGTGATTCGTGGGTGTCATCCGTCCCCAACCAACAAACCTAAGGGCTTCAGTATGATTATTAAAAACTTCCTTGATCTTTATTTAATCAATTCATACTAATCCTTTAGGGCTAAAATATTAAGGTTATGAAGTACATTACTCCGAAAATGACGATACTGCAAATATTATAGTGTCTTTCCACAATATGAAATAAAATGAGTCATTGTTTCAGTGTCAGATGTTCCCAGCTGAGGTAATTTATTCATGGGTAGTTTAGAAATTTTCAGTGGTTGCCATGGCAACGACTGCCACAGATGAATAAAAGGAAACAAAGCGAATATGCATTTTAAAATAATTTCTATGATACTTAAGTTTATATTAACATTAGTCAATACACCTATAGACTTCAGTACAGTTATTAAAAACCTCCTTGCTCTTGATCAATTCATATCAATTCTATTTGACTTGGGATATTTAGGTCTGAATAAAGTCCTTTGAAAACGGCAACGACTATTCCAAATATGGCATAAAATTACTTTTAATTTCATGGTTACTTTTTTCATAAAAAATAATAATTTTGTTTAATGTCAGAGAAGAGTCCAACCAAATTTCGGCATGTTACTGTGTGCTGGTACAGAACGTAAGGCGGCCTGACCTGGCGCGTTACTTGTTTTAAGATATGCAGATATACGCCTACAACGATAGTCTGATCACAACAGGTACACGCAAACGCGACTTGCTGACTTGCGATGACGTCGATTGTGACCTAACTGGACTCATGAATATTCATTTCCCATACAACCACTGGTTGGTTCCCTTTCGGTCATATTGTCTCCATTTATCTATCTCCACAAGATATTTTCGTCCAAGGTTGTATCCATTTTTCCATGTTGCCTCCATTTTTTCAAGTTGCCACTAAAACTCAGAAAACTAGCCTTTCTTTCCAAAATCGTGCCTATCAATCTCTCAACCTTGCATACCTTTTTACTATGTTGTATCACCCTTGCACATGTTGAATAAATGTGCAAAAGGCATGCCATACTCAAGAGCATGCTAAAACTCCTATACTAAGCTGCTGGCCAGTGTATCATATACTTCCCGACTTAAATATCCCGCTAAGTTCTTGAAGTTATTTCCAATAAAACAGCTTTTATACCCAATTTTCCTTCCACGAGTGAAAATCTGTGATACTGTTACATCCCATGACAGGAAATGGTCACATACAACTTTTTAAGTCACTAACTTTCACCCTCAAGAGCACGCTCAAACTCCTATACTAAGCTGCACATTTCCTGTAATGCCTCTGGAAGACTCCTTCTGGGACTCGGCAGTCTTAGATGAATAAAAACAAGTGGATATGAAACCATCCGGGCACCCTGAACAAGCTAGCCTCAACCAGTGTTAATTAATAGCCCAAAGTTTGTGCACTGCGCATGCTAAGTTGATGCTGGCGATCAGGTTTCCTTGTAATGTAAATGATACCAGAGCCCTGATTTGTCCTTGTTCCCTCGTGACCCCATGCTGCTGCCAAATCAGTGACCTCTGGCATGAGTCCAGCCCTTCACTATAGCTCATATGGTAATTCTTTTCTACATCTAAGTAAAAAAGGAGGTATTTTATTTACCAACCATAAACATAGTGATAATGCCACAAATAAGTTGAGAAACCTCACAAAAATTAGCCAAAACAAATCTCAAAGACCTCCCCTTTTAGATGAGACCACATACAACCTTTTTCTGTGGGTCTTCATACGAAAACTTTGAACTTAAAAAGGCATGAGTCCAGCACCTTCACAATAGCTCATATAGTAATTGGTCTCTCACTACAGCATTTGAAGGACTCCTAAAGGAACATCCGGCCATTCACAACAATGCTCTACCACTTTTCAAGTTATTCCTGGCCCACATCACCGATCAGTACAAAGACATCATAACCAGTAAGCATGTTGCAATCATCAAGGAGTATTTTGCCAATCTTGGAGCCATCACAAAGGAACAGGAGAAATATCCACTAACATTTGTGCACAATGATGCCCACATTGGTAAGAATATAGCAGGCAGGTTTTATCATAGGATAGATAATGTTGTTCCTGTTAATATGTAAACGATAAACACATGGACAGTTTTCATTGGTAAACTATTTCTTTGTGGCAGGAAAAATACTTTTAATTCGAAATTCCTGATTAATCTTACCTTTCATCAGCAATCCTTGTGCAAAGAAATGTTTTTGCAAATACTGTGTAATGAAATATTATTTAGTGCTTCTGGTTAAATGTGAATAAAAAATGCTTTAACACCAGACACACAAATTGTGTTGTCTAAACAGGCCGACTTTTCATTTAGCAATGTCTCTGTTGTGGCCCTATCGTCGTCAGGCCATTACAGAGACATAAGTCAATAAAAAGTAAGCCTGGTTAGATGAGAGAAACTGGGTCCACTTTAACACTAAACTTTCAAACTTTTATAGGAAGAGTTTGGAAAGTTTTCAGTGGTAAGCTATTTCTCTGTGGCAGGAAAAATACTTTTAATTCGAAATTTCTGATTGATTTTACCTTTCATTAGCAATCCTATCTTTGATTCAAAGAAATCTTTCTGCAAATACTGTGTAATGAAATATGATTTAGTGCTTCTAGGTATGTGAATGACAAATGCTTTAACACCAGACACACAATTTGTGTCGTCTAAACAGGCCGACTTTTTATTTAGCAATGTCTCTTTTGTGGCCCCATCGTCGTCATGCCATAACAGAGACATAAGTCAATAAAAAGTAAGCCTGGTAAGATGAGACAAACTGGGTCTTCTTTTACACTAAACTTTTATAGGGTCTCTCAAACATATTTCTATTTTGGTTTGTTTGGAAATGGCATATTTTGATTTTAATGCATTTTCATTCTGCCATAACAAAGGTTACTGTCATCCCACAAGAGGGTGAATAACTAACTAATACAAAAAACCTATCTTTCAATGCAATTTGATAATGTGATTTTTAAGTGTAATTTGTGACCTTTTGTCGAGTGGCTGTAATTTTACTTTTACAGGAAACATGTTTGTCAGGAAAACACCTCGCAGGAATCATAGTCCACTTGCCCTCTATGACTGGGAGTCATGCTGCATCCACGTGCCCCAGCGAGATGTTGCCTGGTTCCTGATTTTGGCACTAGAACCAAGCAAAAGTCCAGCAGAGAGTCTCGCTACGTGGAGAGTTTACACCGATTACTACAGACAAGAACTTTTGAGGTTGACGGAATTATATGGGTTGGAACAGCATAACTCTTTTAAAGATACAATCTTATTTGATCGAGTTTTAGACTTTCAGGTATTTGAAGTATTTTGTAACAGAATTTGTAACTGGATCTTATTTCCTCCTAATGTGATGAACTGGCCCCACAGAGAAGGTATGCGAAAATTCACTCACTATATTGAGGCAGTAGCACCAATATTGAGATTTGTGTAGAAACACTGATTATAATTGATACTTTGTTCCTGATTTTGGCACAAGCAGAAACCGGACATTATGCACAGAGATCTACTGACAGGAACTGATCAGGCCATACGTGGGAACGGGCAACATGTTGTTTTAAAAGAGAGGTCAAAAAAAACTATTTCTAACAAATGGCATGTTGTGGTTTATGGATGAATTTGGGGGAATTTTTACGCTTTTTTGTTTGTGCCATGGCAACTGGAGCCAAGAATTAATCAAAAACAGAGGAAAATAGGCATTTTCGTAAGTTGTGTGATTCGTGGGTGTCATCCGTCCCCAACCAACAAACCTAAGGGCTTCAGTATGATTATTAAAAACTTCCTTGATCTTTACTTAATCAATTCATACTAATCCTTTAGGGCTAAAATATTAAGGTTATGAAGTACATTACTCCGAAAATGACGATACTGCAAATATTATAGTGTCTTTCCACAATATGAAATAAAATGAGTCATTGTTTCAGTGTCAGATGTTCCCAGCTGAGGTAATTTATTCATGGGTAGTTTAGAAATTTTCAGTGGTTGCCATGGCAACGACTGCCACAGATGAATAAAAGGAAACAAAGCGAATATGCATTTTAAAATAATTTCTATGATACTTAAGTTTATATTAACATTAGTCAATACACCTATAGACTTCAGTACAGTTATTAAAAACCTCCTTGCTCTTGATCAATTCATATCTGCCATGGCAACGACTGCCACAGATGAATAAAAGGAAACAAAGCGAATATGCATTTTAAAATAATTTCTATGATACTTAAGTTTATATTAACATTAGTCAATACACCTATAGACTTCAGTACAGTTATTAAAAACCTCCTTGCTCTTGATCAATTCATATCAATTCTATTTGACTTGGGATATTTAGGTCTGAATAAAGTCCTTTGAAAACGGCAACGACTATTCCAAATATGGCATAAAATTACTTTTAATTTCATGGTTACTTTTTTCATAAAAAATAATAATTTTGTTTAATGTCAGAGAAGAATCCAGCCAAATTTCGGCATGTTACTGTGTGCTGGTACAGAACGTAAGGCGGCCTGACCTGGTAGCTGGCATATGAAAGCAAGAAATCCTGCCTGCCTGGCCCATCTGCAATGGATCCTCTAAAGAATGAACTGGTTTGAGGGAGAGGAGATTCCAGATGACATATGCCATCAAGGCCATATGTCTTTTTACCTTCCTGAATAAATATTCACTTTTGCATAAAGTAGAATTAGTGAGATTATGTGATCTTTTTCTATGTCTCCCAATACAATATTGGTGTTTTGAGTGATTTGATTTATTCTTGACTGCCGTTGCAATGGCAACTTCTAAAGAATCCCAATCTACGCAGTTGAGAGCTTCAATTTTAACCACATTTCCCATGATCTGACACTGATCTGATAGGACTCAATTCCCAGCAAACACAACAATTTTTTTCAAAAGGACTGAAACTGAAAAGAAATTGTCAAAAACATTCACAATAAACATGAGTAAGTTATTCAAAACATGTTCGATTACCAGAGGGAAAACATTAGTGATATAATCAATGTAAGTGAATTATTAACCAGTATAATTCATGAGAATGTTTGATAACATTAAATCATCTTTTATTAACATTTATAGTTGATGTTTTACATTTGCTTATGTTCCATTGACATATATTTGAAAAAGTCGAAAAGAAATATCTCTTAGCAATAATGCAATTTGTAACTATATTACAATACATGAATCTGCTGTGCGCAGTTGACCAACTTTTAACTTTTGCAAGTTATATGATTGAATAAAAGTCATCATCTCTAACTAAGAATTTACATAGTGAGAGAAAGATTATTTAAATTGCCACTTTGCGGATTTCCGAACTCTTTACACGTCTGTTAGTGACTTCCAAGATGTTTTTTAATAGCTGCTCATGAATATTCAGCCACATTTTCGAAAAATGATTTTCTGTATCTGTACCATAATTTCAAAATGCATTTGCTCAAAGGTAATCGTATGGTAATTTTATTTTTGCATTTAGTAGTTCTTAAGTAATACTTTTGGGGGAAGATGTTTGAGATGGTTCTTCATCTCAATTAAAGGGACCCCACAAGGGGCACACCCTCTTGGCCTGCTCAATGGTGTGCAATAGTAAGCGGCACATCCCGAGGAACCCTGAGCTCGTGTGGCACCCTGCTTGCCTTATAAAAGAAGAGGGATGTATGGATCTGTCTATGGATACCATGCATCTAAAATATCCCTTGGTCCCCTTTGGATTTGGAAACCCTGCTCTTTCACTCTCCCTCCTGTTCATCTTTAACATATAATTTTGTCACCGTTCTTCAACAATGACAAAGGACCACTTTTTGGAAAAAAATTATGACACTGAATGACCTTGTGTGCCTATGTGCCTTTAAACCCTTATTCATTCATTCATTCATTCTCATTTCAAGGCCGAAACTAAAATGACTGGAGAAGATTCTGCAGGGAACCACAGACTTCTCCCGAAAATGTGTTTTTGATGTAGAGGGTAACAATGAATTTGTGGATTATCAGTAAACTTAAATGCCACGTTTACTTGCTATGGCCATTGACAATGGTGTATTCCCACAGTTCTCTTACAAATAATAGTTCAACTGTTTAATGCACTAGTAACTGGTAAATAAGACATTTTTCTTTTCGAAAGTGTGGTCTTCATTACTTATCAAATATAAGTAAGTAGATTGAAGAACAAAAAAGTTATGTTTAGTAATTTTTCTTTTGATTTCAAAGTGCCAATTTTGAGAAAAAAAACTCCCGCCGAAAAGGTTTGGAATCGCGTTACGCGATTCCAGGTCATTATACAGAGTTCGGGTCGGCCTCTGTTTTGGTGCGTGTCGTCGTCATGGTGGCACGCGCGACCTTTGTCCTGTTGAACAGCTGATGACCTGGAAACGCTGTTTTGGTTGTTCTACGAGCTCCCGACTTTGGAGCTGAGTCGGGTCCGTTCTTGGGCTAATTTTCATAGTAGTGTGGACTTGATTTCAAATACAGTTGAGTCAGTTGAGCATAGTCGTGGAAATGAAGATAATGCTATGGATGGTTCTGGTATGCCACTTAAGAGCAATAGCAATGACATTGTGTATAATTATTCTAGCAGTGGTATAAATCAAATGCAGGCAAATCAGTTTTCTGATCACACACTTGGTGGTGTAGACTTTAACACTGGTGTTGGTGTAGCCGCTCAGCTTGAAGGTCTGGAATATGGAGATTGCCCTCCAGGGGGGTCAGGTGACTGCGCTATGTTTGACTTAGAAATGAAGGGCGTGAATTCTCCCAGAGTCCAAATGAAATTTCCGGACTAAGTACATTTTGAAAATGCAGGGAATCATTTAAAAGATTTACCAATAGTAGATTTTGATGTGCATATGCTGAGCATTTATCAGAAAGTTTTTCAGACTGGGCGCTACAATTTCGAGGTCGCGAGGTGTCCAATACCAAGTGGACTAAATATAAATGCATGGAAACATTACTTGCAAGATTACAAAGATAAAGACATTGTGAATTATCTCGAATTTGGCTGGCCTAGTGGCTTCCATCATGGTTCTAGTTTAATATCAACTTTTGAAAACCATAAGTCAGGAGTGGAATTTGGTGAACATATAGATACTTACCTTTCAACAGAAATCTCGCATTCTGCTATTCTCGGTCCGTTTGCTAGCCCACCTGTGGTTCCTCTGCATTTGTCGCCTATAATGACCCGCCATAAAAAAGATAGTTTAAATCGCAGGATTGTGGTGGATTTATCTTGGCCTAAAGGTTACTCTATTAATGACGGTATAAAACCAAACTTTTATCTGGGTCAGGAAATCAATTTGAAATTGCCCACTGTGGATTATATGGCGGATCGGGTGCGGTTTCTTGGTCAGGGTTGTTACATGTACAAGCTAGATGTATCCAGGGGATACCGGCAAATGCGCCTGGATCCTCTGGATTGGCCATTAATGGCTATAAAACACAAAAATCAATTGTACATGGATATGTGTCCCCCTTTCGGTCTAAGAACAGCCGCCATGATGATGCAGTGCACCAATATGGCGATCTCATACATCCACAGCCTCCATGGTTTCTTATCCCAGCCATTCATAGATGATTTTGGTGGTGCAGAATTGCATCACAATGTTTCTTCAGATGCCTTGACCACTTTGCAGAATGTAATTTACAATGTTGGATTAGTGGAGGCTCCAGGTAAAACTTTCCAGCCTTCTACAAGAATGCCATGGCTGGGTATAGACATAGATTCAGTTGAAATGACACTTTCTATACCTCAACAGAAATTACAAGAAGTTAAGTCAGTCGTAAAGCAATGGGAGGGTTGAGAGATGGCTAATAGAAAGCAAGTCCAATCTTTGATGGGTTCACTTAATTTTGTGGGCAGTGTGGCTCCGCCAGTACGTATTTTAAACTTCCTCAGGGAAATGCCATCTAATCAGAGTGTGTTGATTACAAAGGAGGTTAAAGAAGATATTGTGTTTTTCAATAGACTCATGCCAAGGTTTAATGGTGTGACTTTGTTAGAAAAGTCACTTGATCCTGCAGCGGACTTGCTTGAGGTGGACGCATGCTTGACGGGCTGCGGTGGCTTGTCAGGTTCACAGTTTTACTCTGCCGAGTTCCCCCCATCCATACTAGAAGCAAATCACCCGATAGCCCACCTAGAGCTACTGAATATAGTAGTGGCTTTACGTATGTGGATATCTAAATGGGGTGGTCAAAAACTCCAGATATATTGTGACAACATGAATTCATGTATGGCCTTGCAAACTGGCAGGTCTAGAGATCCTTTTATGCAGTCTTGTATCAGGACTATTTTCCTGCTATCTGTACTGCATGATGTGGAAATCTTGGTCAGTCACAGGCCAGGAATCTCTTTGGTCTCAGCGGATGCTCTGTCTAGATTGCATAAGGCTGAGCGGTACAGGATTATTCTGGAGGAATTGGGTGTGCTCGAAGGTAAACTTGAGGTTGTGGTGCCTGCAGAGCACTTTGTGATACATGATTAGTGTGCTTATTGTCTGGAATGTGTGTATACTTGTTTGACACTAAAAAAAAATCTAATTTTCTCTTTTCCAGGTAAATTCTGGCACAATTTGGTTAATCTAGCAAATAACAGGCGCAAGAAATTTTTGAACCCTAGCTCTAGACGCACTATTTACTTACATATTAAGACCTTTATCACTTTTTGCCTTTTCTACAACTTACCACATAGAAATCTTTCTCCCAGGATCATTTGTGCCTATATAGAATTTTTACTCAACTCTTTCAAATCCCCAGCTACTGTAAAGAATTACGTGGCATCCCTTTCTTTTCTGGTTTCTTGGCTTGGCTTGCCTTCCGACACCCTCCACTCTTCTCAAATTTCTCAAATGTGGAGGGCTGTTGATAAGACCGTTAGATTTTTTCCAAAACCTAGGCTTATCTTGACTAAGTCTCAGTTCCAAACACTTTTGCAGGCCTCTGTTAATCTGGGGCCTTTTACTGATGTATTTAGAGCCTTGTTGGTAGTGATTTTTTATGGTATGGTCAGGATTTCTACATTGTTGCCATATACAAGAAACTCCTATGATTCTACTAAACACTTTTCTTGTGCTGATGTTGAGTTCACGCAACAGGGAGCCTTGCTTAGGTTCACTTGGGCCAAAAATAGACAGGCAGCTAAAGATTGGTACACCGTGCCGGTGCTGTATGCTTCTAATTCTAGATTTTGCCCAGTCAGAATACTTCAACTTTACGTGGCTACACTTCATTGTAATTCTCCTTCGCAAGCCTTTTTCTCTGTGGGCACAGTTGAGGGTTCCCGTCTTCCTTTAACTGCGCGTCAGGCTTATGACTGGCTACATCAGGTAACAGCCAACTCTAGCCTTGCCGGTCTTCCGATTGGCTTTTACGCCCTAAGACGAGGAGCTTGCTCTTCTGCTTTCCGTTCTGGAGCATCACTTGGTGATTTAAAGATTTTTGGTGGGTGGCGCAGTGATTCGGTACTGCGTTATCTACATGACGCTCCGGCACGAGATCGAGTAGCCTACTTGTTAAATTCTGCTTAACTGTTGTGTCCTTCTGATACTATGGCTAGTATACTCTTGTAGGCTTCATTTTGAAATTATGTCTTAAAAAACTTCTTATTAACTTTCCAATGTTTGGCCTTTTTATAAATAATTTTGCTGCTATGAAATTTTATTCACATGAATTTGATAGTAATAGTAAATTCATAATTGCGAACTAATCTATCAATTAATTGAGGTTTGCGTATTGGTTATGGTTGCATGTAACTTTGTTGCAGAGGTGATTCCAGTCGCATTAGAGTTCTCGCTGGACTTGTGACTTGTCGGTAATACTAGAGGTTAGAGAGCTTTGGTGTGGCTGGATTCTCTTCTGCCTGGACAATATATGTATATGTAAATATGAGACATTGTTAATAAAGTATTTAGGGGCAGATCTGACTTGTTATTTCTCTGGTAATGGGTTTGGAATCGCGTTACGCGATTCCAGGTCATTATACAGAGTTCGGGTCGGCCTCTGTTTTGGTGCGTGTCGTCGTCATGGTGGCACGCGCAACCTTTGTCCTGTTGAACAGCTGATGACCTGGAAACGCTGTTTTGGTTGTTCTACGAGCTCCCGACTTTGGAGCTGAGTCGGGTCCGTTCTTGGGCTAATTTTTCCCCACCCAGCCCACCCTCTGATTTGGCTTTATCATTTAGATTGTCTTTGGTGTGTCTGCTATGAAATTTTATTCACATGAATTTGATAGTAATAGTAAATTCATAATTGTGAACTAATCTATCAATTAATTGAGGTTTGCGTATTGGTTATGGTTGCATGTAACTTTGTTGCAGAGGTGATTCCAGTCGCATTAGAGTTCTCGCTGGACTTGTGACTTGTCGGTAATACTAGAGGTTAGAGAGCTTTGGTGCGGCTGGATTCTCTTCTGCCTGGACAATATATGTATATGTAAATATGAGACATTGTTAATAAAGTATTTAGGGGCAGATCTGACTTGTTATTTCTCTGGTAATGACGACTGAAAACGAGGCTATGCAGCAGTGACGTAAAGGGTGGCTTTCAGAGATTTAGGTCATCTCTTTTTACACTGAGCGGAATAGTCGCTCGTAAACATAGCTGTACTTTCCTCGATGCTGCTTCATTGTTAATGAAGCGATTGGCCTCATATTGTATATGCTTATGGAAAATCTATATGCGGTCCAGACAAATTTTGTTGCGTAAAAATCATCTCAGAAACGGCTGAGAAATCCCTAGTAAAATACAACATCGGCAGTTGTCATGGTCTCACTCGGCAGACACTGTCACATGAAGGCATGGTCGACTTCCCTCGCTGCCACTTCAATGTGGATTACGCAATTTTCATGATAATTTCCATCTAAAAAGGATATTTAATTGTGAAAATAGCAATGCTTATTTCGTTAAAATCCGACCGCAATCGGCCGAGTAATCGGAAGTGACATGCCCGGGGTGACATGTTGAGCTAGCCGAAATGTTTTTAGTAGTACTGTAACGTATTTCTGAGGGCGTGGTTGGGTGTGAATGAATGAATAAAGAAGGCCATTTAGTGCCATTATTTATTTTTTTTGAAAGTGGTCCTTTGTCACTGTTTATGAACAATGACACAGCATATTCATATTAATTCTATAGTCTGTCTGACCTAAGCTTGACTGGCCGTTTTTCCTTGTTTTGTTACAAAAAGTTCGTGTTCGCCACTGGCATCCAAACTTGGCAAACCTCTTAGAAACACTTAGTCGTTTATGTATGTATATAAACATATTTTTTTGACTCAACTCAGCAAAATGTTGAATTTGCTCATGAATCCCATTTTAAAATTGGCCCATTGCAAACTTCAGTACAACTGAAATGTGAGCGATGTCGTGCGTAATTTAACTCTTGGCACATAATGGGTAAAATCTACATTTTGTGGAGTTGAGGCAGAAAGTATGTTTATAAAACTCGACTTAGTGCTCCCAAGAGGTTTATCAATAGCATATACATCAAAGAGGAGAGACCGTTCGGTTAAGCTTGTGTCAGACAGACTTAAGTTTAGGTGAAAGAAGGAATCGCAAATGTCGATCTATTCAACTAAGAGTGGGACTTGTAAGGAATAGTTGTGTATTTTTTTGGAAATTCGTAATAAGTACATTTATTCAACATTTCACAAAACCACTAGTTTATCAAGTATCTTAACCTGTGACAGTTCTTATTGTCAAGCTTAGGAGACAATTGCGTTATCCTATATAAAGCAATTGCATGTGATGTGGGGACTACCCTAAACTGCTGACAAATGCTATTTTATGGGACCAATCGTCACAAAAACGTATCAAATAATAGAGCACTTTTAATGCCTTAAAACAATGTTACTGTTGTAGAAATTGGACACTCCTGGACCGAGAGGCAGCCCAAAGCAATATGTCAATATGTAATTTCCATGCGATATGATTTGACGCCATCCTGCATGAAGGCCACCCGTGACGTCACAGCCAAGTTTTGCCGCCATCGGCGTATTTTATGGGTGTCAGAGCAATTATGCTCTGTATCTCGCTTAATACTAGGAATACTACACTTTTATTATGCGTTTTTAATCTACAATTACACGATGTATAACATCCCAGAAATGACCTGGGTACCCATTACTAGGACTTTAAGTGGGGTTGGAATCCAGTGGCATGCCGCCATCTTAAAAGTCTTTAGTTGCAACGGAAAATAGTGGCAGATATCGGATGATAGCATTCAAATTTGTGGAAAATTGTGTAAAACTTAAGTACATCAAGTAATGAGAACAATCAGCTTCTAGAATCAGGACACACAACAATCAGTTGCGCTAAGAGGATAACAAAACATAATAACAGCAGCTACTTAGGCCTTTTGGTCCTGCAGTGTACATTTTACGACACAGAATGCAAAATTAAAAGTTCCTACAAAAAGAAAATCTTCTAAAATACGAGTAACACGGTTTTACCAACAATAAAATTCAGCTTCTACATGGAGGACAGAGCTGAGGATGAAGCATAAAGCCCCTTTCACACCGGTACAACTGGTGATTTTCTCACGATGTCGTACTAACAGCGCAGGAGAGCGTCGCACGATCTTGCACCATCGTGGAGAGGATACACTACGCTCGTACGGCGATGGTACTACGATGGTACCACGATTGAGCTGCGCTGCCTACGCTTGTGTTGAGCTTGTACTGGGCTCTCCACACGCTCTGACTGCATTCCATACGATTTGACTACGATCGTAGCACGCCTTTATCACGTTGGCATTACGTTTATCACGTTTGCGCTGCGCTCTTAGTACGTTTATCCGAGCATGAAAAAGTAAAAAGCAGCTCTGCACAGGCGCAGGCAGCAAGCCAAAACTTCAAAAGCGTGGACATATTTATATTTAAATATATTTTCACTCCCGTTTATTTGGGAAAGAAAAAATATTTGAATTTATTTTCACCGTATTTTTGGGGGAGAAAGTATTTAAACTTGTTTTCACCACCTTATTTTTGGGGGAGAAAATATATTTAAATTTATTTTCACCACCGTATTTTTGGGGGAGAAAATATATTCAAATTTATTTTCACCACCATATTTTGGGGGGAGAATATCTACTAGTATTTAAATTTATTTTCTCCCCCCCCCAAAAAAAAAAAAAATACGGTGGTGAAGAAAAAGATTTAAATATTTTCTCTTTCACACTTGGTCCATCGTATATAACGTCGAAAAACGTTTAATATGGATCTTTACAATTTCTGGTGATAGTATGTATTGTAGATCTGGTTAATTTTCCGTGTCAGAAATTTGACGATCCGGCCTTTATCAGAATTTTACGAATGTTAATTTGCAGATCACGATCACATGTGATTGGCAAATTGAAAATAGCAGTGGACTGTAACAGCTGTACATTGACAATATTAAAGTACCCTGGTCCCCACGGGATGGTTGACTGGACAAAGCAGCAAATCAACTAGCATTAGAATAAAATGATGGTGGTATTTCTACGAACTGATAAAAGAGTGTAAACATCAGGAACCTTTAGATTATGAGATCGGCCATGACAAGTCATTTATATCGGTGATACACTGATTGACAAAGTTACAGACATACAACTGTATAACAGGCAATTATTTTTCGCTATTTCGCGATCCCCATGATAGCGCCAAAATAACAGCCTCCAACTAAATATCCCGCTTTGTTTCTGTTTCGCTTGAGAGCGGATTTTAAGTAGCACAAATACCCTCCAGCAGGGCTCCAAATTAAAGCCGTATGTAGTATCCAATCTGAGACGCCCCTCCCGTTCGTGGAAGAGCAGTTTATTAAGCTTACAATGTGTAGTTATAAAAGGTTGATAATGGCCAGTCTGTTCTGTGGAAGCCTTGGTTTGGAGGTAAGGCCGCTACGTTAACATACCTACATGTATAATCTAGAACAGGAGGAAAATGCATATTTTGTGATAACAAGCGCTGCAGGGAAGCTACTGGCAGTATAATTGCATTCAGAGGATAGAGTTATATTGAATGGAAAATGTAAAATATAAATGTCATCGATTCTTCAGTGCTAGGACAACACTAGAAAAACGATGCGAAACCAATTATCTTTAATCGCCGGTCTATGTAGGTCAACAATCAATGATCATGATATCCCATTCCCATCCCTAGAGGTAACTTTCTTCTGCTATGTATATGGCGTTTTTCATCAGTCACAGTTACCAAAAAGGCCCTACCGTCGAGGTACATGTAATATCCCTCTAATAAAGGCATAATTTGGGGAATTTCAAATAGGGGAAATGAAAAAATAAAACAAAACTACTCTAAATCTATTGATTTGTTATTATTTAAGGCCGAAACTGAAACGACCAGAGAAGATTCAGCAGGGAACAACGGACTTCTCCTGATATGTGTTTTTGATATAGAGGATAACTAGAAGTATCCGTCCATCGGGTAATAATCTTTTAATAAATCTTTTAATGGCAAAACATATCAGAACACCCAGATATCCCTGCAACCACACACTTACGACTAACTAACCTCTGTATCAATAGTTCAAAAAGCTTGGCAACCAGATATACCATTGGTAAATACGATACAGAACCGGATTTAATGAAAAGTTGGGTACGTGGGTTGGGGCGGTGTCCGTTTATGATTTCACTTATTTATAATTAATTCTAATCATTTGGACAGTAAACTCTATTTTAAATAACTCAGTCTGCACGGGGGGGGGGGTATTGAAATTAATACTGATATGGCAAGAGTCAATTTAGCACCATACGACGGATATATACTCTAATTGATGTTTACTCTTATTTTGGCTCCTGATGTGTGGCGTATAATCAACCAGGATCTCGGCAGAATCAATCATAATCGAGTCCTTAACCAGACTGTAATAAATATTTCCTGTATATTTGGCATGATCTCCCCTCACATGACTAACGTCTGATTTGTCTATAACTGTCATAAATTTGCCGCCCGAAGCCTTTCAGAAATTTTCAAATCTTATTTTACCGATCAGATTTGGTCGGTAAATATCGGAAAATTAAAAATATCGGTAAATAAACAGGATTTACAGTAGTAATTAGTAAAGGAAGCGAATTCTACTTTCAGTTTAGAATTATCCAGCAATAAATACTAGTAAATAACTAGCAACTTTGCTTCTATAAGCATCCCTTAATGTAGTATACCCTTACCGTAACTTCTTAGTGAATAGTACCAGTTTCCACTTATGCTTAGTGTTTTAATAACTTTCTTTGTATATACTTTCGCATCCTAATTTTCCATTCCTTTATATTTTCTAGTACTCATATGTTATGCCTCTTACTGTTATACATGTACCTTTTTCTCTTATTTTATTTTATTTGTTCTTTTGTTTATCAGAATTTTGTACCCGTAGGGTTTTGTAGGGTCGAGGTTCAGTCAATAGACATATGATACAATACGATGCTGTGTACAGGTTGAATGGTCAATGAAAGAATTAGGGTTGAGGAAAATCGAAGTCAAAAAAGATAACCCCATAGGCTACCTTAGGGCTATTCCAGAAAGAAGAGAAGGGACTGGAAGAGAACTCGTTACATACATACATACATACACACATACATACATACATACATACATACATACATACATGCGGGCATGCATGGGTATACATACAAAGTCATGCTGATTTCTCACAAATATATGAGCATACATACATACATGCGGGCATGCATGGATATATACATACTCACATGCATGTGCATACATACATACATACATACATACACACATACATACAGGCATGCATGGGTATACATACAAAGTCATGCTGATTTCTCACAAATATATGGCCGTATCCAAAATACAAGCATACATACATACATGCGGGCTCGCATGGATATATACATACTCACATGCATGTGCATACATACATACATACATACATACATACATACATACATACATACATACACACACAAATACATACATACATACATGCGGGCATGCATGGGTATATACATTAAAAAGTCATGCTGATTTCTCACAAATATATGGCCGTATCCAAAATACAAGCAAACATACATACATTCAGGCATGCATGGATATATACATACTCACATGCATGTGAATACATACATACATACACACATACATACATACATGCGGGCATGCATGGATATATACATTCTTGCGTACGTATTACTCACATGCATGTGCATATATACATACATTCATACACACATACATACATACATACATACATACATACATACATACATACATACATATATACATACATACATACATACATACATACATACATGCGGGCATGCATGGGTATACATACAAAGTCATGCTGATTTCTCACAAATATATGGCCGTATCCAAAATACAAGCATACATACATACATGCGGGCATGCATGGATATATACATTCTCACATGCATGTGCATACATACATACATACAGACATACATACATACACACATGCGGGCATGCATGGGTATATACATAAAAAGTCATGCTGATTTCTCACAAATATATGGCCGTATCCAAAATACAAGCATAACATACATACATGCGGGCATGCATGGATATATACATACTCACATGCATGTGCATACATACATACATACATACATACATACATACATGCGGGCATGCATGGATATGTATATACTTGCGTACGTATTACTCACATGCATGTGCATATATACATACATTCATACACACATACATACATACATACATACATACATACATGCGGGCATGCATGGGTATACATAAAAAGTCATGCTGATTTCTCACAAATATATGGCCGTATCGAAAATACAAGCATACATACATACATGCGGGCATACATGGATATATACATACTCACATGCATGTGCATACATACATACATACATACATACATCAGGGGCGGATCCAGGATTCGAGAAGGGGGGTTCAATGTGGTTCCGAAAGGTGACACTGGTGGCGCCACTCACAATTATTTATGAAAACACCACCAGGAGTCAACTGAAGAGAGCTAAAAATAATAATTTCATGAGATATAAAAAAAGAATTATAATCTCATAAGAGATATAACAAAACCCATTATAGAGTTAGAGTGAAATTTTAATTGAAACGCAATATTTCATATAAATTATGATATGCAAAATCGGATTTGGTGATGGCCGGCCACATTGTCCTATTTTTTGGTCGCAAGATTGAACGGACCTCTTGCACTTTCAAGCATTTAATAAATATATTTTACCTTTTGGAGAGATTTAACAATGTGAACACCCCGAGGATGAGGGGAAGAACTTTTGCCCACTATGCTTGATTGATGTTAGCGTAATTGCGATACATGCATCTGGGGGGGGGGGGGGTTCAATTGGAGACAGACTCTTTCATTTGTGATATGACTAAACACCAGTCATGAGCGTCATTCAGTAAATTTCCCCTTCTGCGTTCGTCGAATTCTCAGAATTCAACTTTCAATTTTTTTTCTAATTTGGCTGACCGGAACCATTTCTCATTCAACCTTTTTTCAAATAATACTCTACTTGATGAGGTACGCCCTAAGTTGTTTGACCCATTTTTGCACTTCAGATGCAAATGGGTTAAGCCACCTCAAAAGGTGTTAAGATGTGGTTATTTATGTATATGTATTATAGTATTTTCCCCCCTCACCTAACAAACATCAGCTTTCCAAGCTAGTTCTTAGCGGTCTGCAAACGACTGGACTGTAATTATGTATCGCTAGACTAAGGAATCAAGTGGTCTAGAAGTTCAGGTAAAAAATCAACGAACCCCCACCCCCCCCCCCCCCCCCCCCCCCCCCCTCACCTAACAAACTTCAGGTTTCCCAAGCTATTCTTAGTCTGCGAACGACTGGACGTAATGCTGTATCCACTAGACTAAGGAATGAATCAAGTGATCTAGAAGTTTGAGAATCAACGAACCCCCCCGCCCCCCCTCACTGGACTGTAATTCTGTATCCGGCCGGTTCACGGCAGATAATCCCCTCGAGCAGGATGTTCATCCACTCAGACCTATACCTGGCTGACACCGATCAGCCTGTTGCCTACTCAGGGCCTGGGGAAACAATAGACGTGGACAGAATTGCAAATTGCAACTGGTGGCCGAGGCAGGAAAAACAATTCGTTTTGATGTTTGTCCACAGGTGGCGTGGTGATGCAAAATGACTCACCAGCCAGGGGGGGGTTCAGAACGAACCCCTTCGAACCCCCCCTGGATCCGCCCCTGTACATACATACACACATACATACATACATACATACATACATGCGGGCATGCATGGGTATACATAAAAAGTCATGCTGATTTCTCACAAATATATGGCCGTATCCAAAATACAAGCAACATACATACATGCGGGCATGCATGGATATATACATACTCACATGCATGTGCATACATACATATATACATACACACATACATACATACATGCGGGCAATGCATGGATATATACATACTTGCGTACGTATTACTCACATCCGTGTGCATATATACATAAATTCATACACAAATACATATATACATACATACATACATACATACATACATGCGGGCATGCATGGATATATACATAATTTCGTAAGTATTACTCACATGCATGTGCATACATACATACATGTACATACATACATACATACATACATACATGCGGGCATGCATGGATATATACATAATTTCGTAAGTATTACTCACATGCATGTGCATACATACATACATGTACATACATACATACATACATACATACATGCGGGCATGCATGGATATATACATACTTACGTAAGTATTACTCACACGCATGTGCATACATACATACATACATACATACATACATACATACATACATACATGCGTGCATGAATCCATACATACATACCTAAGTATTCCTCACATACATGTGCATCAGTACATACATACATACATTCATATCAATGTTGGACACATATAAAAATGGGGACTTTTGAATTCCTGTCATCCATTATTTCTGCCATATCGATGTAGCTTTAACCTGGTGGAATTAAGGCGAAGAAAAACAAAAATTCGTCACCAAATGCCTGCACCACTAAGATGGCTAGTATCACTTCTTATTTCCCTGCAATCTCTTTCGGTTTCATTTTCAGTTGTCTGCATATGTTTTTTCTCTTGGCATAGCGATTGTCTGTGATGGTAGATTGAGTATCTATGCCATACGAAGGGTTGGGGAATAATGTTTAATGTTTAATGACGTCATGGGATATTTCTATTTTCCGGTGATGCGATATACGTGTAGTAAGGAGCAAAGCCAACGAATTCTACGTTCAATTAAGAACTATAATGGCCCGTCACTGAACTCATGTAATATTTGTAACATTAATATATATATATATATATATATATATATATATATATATATATATATATATATATATATAATATTATATATATATATATAATATAATATATATATATATATATATATATATATATATATATATATATATATATATATATATATATATATATATATATATATATATATAGTATATATGTATATATATATATATATGTATATATATATATATATATAATATAT
>OZ012700.1:9582873-9653288 GCA_963942565.1 Maea johnstoni | reverse complement strand
ATAATAATAATAATAATAATAATAATACTAATACTAATAACAACAATGATTACAATATGTGACCTCACGGATATCGCCCCCTCCAACACCTTTGCTCGGGTGCCAGAGGGTGGAGCAGACGATACGAAACTGATGACGATGACTCATCACTCACAACTCGCGGATTGTGTGCAAAACGAAACCGAAAGTAAAATCCACTACCACTACTAGCGGGATTTCCAGCCGGCCGACCTGTTGCGGAAGCGCGTACAGACAGCCAGCCAGGCAGGCAGTCATGCAGCGGCCGTGGAAGGGGCACACGCGACGACAGTGAGCTACTAGTCAACGTTTGTATTTATTCTGTAGGCGTGGGGAGAACTGAACGACTGCAAAACATTGAACATCGAACAGACAGCAAGAGATTTCATCCAAAACAAGACCCTCCACCCCGAGTCTTCACTACAGCGCATCTGTCCCACGTGGTGAGTCTATCGGCATGACAGAATGTGATATTGTCACGTATTATATCATGTTGCCATAGTAATATCTACACATTGTTTTCCCACACAGTGCTTACTAGCCTAGATTTCTAGGCTGTCATATGTATTTTTCTGCTATGTTTTTTTCTGTTACCAGGCCCGGCCACCAAATACTCATGGTGGCCATCATACTCAATTTAGTTTACACTTATCTCACCAGAATTCAGTTTATGCATCACAGCCCCTCGGCCTTGGGTTTTCCAACACAGCTGCCTGGCGAGGTCTTGATCGCTATATTATAGCATTCTGGCATATAAAAAAGCTGGTCATTATTGGCTACAATGCTGCAGACTGATCGGGTTGCCAACACCGGACCTAGGTCCCGGTTTGGGATTTTGGAATTTTGCTCTCCACCTCAGATTTTTAAAACCATTTTAAAAAGAATTAGACAGTTGATTTTAGTGATGCAATCAAGTTGATGTGATTAAAAAAAGTGTATTTAGTTAAATAAAATACCCAAATACATGGATGGCCTGATTCTGTATCAATGCTATGGAAGGCCAAAGTGGACAAAAAGAGCATTTTCCTAATATTAATAAATGATTATGTAATATTAATAAATGATTTATTAATATTAATAAATGATTTATTAATATTAATAAATATTTATTAATAGCGAGCGAAGCTCGAAAGGCCGTAGGCCTTTCGCGAAGCCTCGCAATCCGTCAATTGAGCGTGTGTGTATATGAGTGTATATGACGTCACTATATGAAATGGAAATATGAAATACATACACGGACCCAGAAAGTTTTCACCGTCCCACGTGCGGGACAACAATATCGTCCAACGTGCGAGGCAACGTGCGGACGACTTCCGTTCTGGAGGAATCTTTAGTAGGTTAAGTAACGACCGATTCATTGGTCGACAATGACGTAATGTTGCAGTTCAACAATACCCAAACACTTACATTTCATCCCATTGGATGAAATGCATGAATGCACGTGCGTGAATGAAAGTGGCCGCTTCTACATGTATATCCACGTTAAAACTTAATTTCTCGCCCGTCCGTGGCTCAATTCTAATGCAGTTTAGAACCGCCTGAATTCATTCTACTGACCATTGCGGTTTAGATCGATAGAACCGCCAGAATTCATTGTACTGGCCATTGAATTCTCGTCAAAATCAGTTGCGAAATATGAATGCAATTCAATTCTATACAGTTTAGAACCGCCTGAATTCATTCTACTGACCATTGCGGTTTAGATCGATAGAACCGCCAGAATTCATATGTACTGACCATTGAATTCTCGTCAATATCAGTTGCGAAATATGAATGAAAGTGGCCGCTACTACATGTATATCCACGTTAAAACTGAATTTTTTGCGAAATATAAATTTTAAGACAGTTTTAAAATCGTAATGTTTTGTATGCCATTAATTACGGTCAATCAATGCTGTATTTTGGTCAGAAGTAAAAAAAAAAATGATCATCCAAAGCTTCGCTCGCTTCCTGGCCATGCCAGCGTCATATTAGCGAGCGAAGCTCGAAAGGCCGTAGGCCTTTCGCGAAGCCTCGCACATCCGTCAATTGAGCGTGTGCGTATATGAGTGTATATGACGTCACTATCACTATAAGAAATACATACACGGACCCAGAAAGTTGTCAACCGTCCCACGTGCGGGACAACAATATCGTCCAACGTGCGAGGCAACGTGCGGACGACTTCCGTTCTGGAAGAATCTTTAGTAGGTTTAGTAACGACCGATTTCATTGGTCGACAATGACGTTAATGTGCAGTACAACAATACCAAACACTTACATTTCATCCCATTGGATGAAATGCATGAATGCACGTGCGTGAATGAAAGTGGCCGCTTCTTCGTGTATATCCACGTTAAAACTTAATTTCTCGCCCGTCCGTAGCTCAATTCTAATGCAGTTTAGAACCGCCTGAATTCATTCTACTGACCATTGCGGTTTAGATCGATAGAACCACCAGAATTCATTGTACTGGCCATTGAATTTCGTCAAAATCAGTTGCGAAATATGAATGCAATTCAATTCTAATGCAGTTTAGAACCGCCTATAGAGTCTATTCATTCTACTGACCATTGCGGTTTAGATCGATAGAACCGCCAGAATTCATTGTACTGGCCATTGAATTCTCGTCAAAATCAGTAGCGAAATATGAATGAAAGTGGCCGCTACTACATGTATATCCACGTTAAAACTGAATTTCTCGCCTGTCCGTGGCTCAATTCTCGGCTCGCCGTGGCCGCTACTATATCCAAGTTAAAACTGAATTTCTCGCCTGTCCGTGGGTCAATTTTAATGCGGTTTAGATCGATAGAACCGCCAGAATTCATTCTACTGGCTATTGCATTCTCGTCAAAATCAGCTACGAAATATAAATTTTAGGACAGTTTAAATTCGTAATGTTTTGTATGCCATTAATTTACGGTCAATCAATGCTGTATTTTGGTCAGAAGTAAAAAAAAATTATCATCCAAAGCTTCGCTCGCTTCCTGGCCATGCCAGCGTCATATTAGCGAGCGAAGCTCGAAAGGCCGTAGGCCTTTCGCGAAGCCTCGCAATCCCTCAATTGCGCGTGTGTGTATATGAGTGTATATGACGTCACTATCACTATAAGAAATACATACACGGACCGAGAAAGTTGTCACCGTCCCACGGGCGGGACAACAATATCGTCCAACGTGCGGACGACTTCCTTTCTGGAGGATTTCTTTAGGCGTTAAGTAACGACCGATTTCATTGGTCGACAATGACGTAATGTGCAGTACAACAATACCAAACACTTACATTTCATCCCATTGGATGAAATGCATGAATGCACGTGCGTGAATGAAAGTGGCCGCTTCTACATGTATATCCACGTTAAAACTTAATTTCTCGCCCGTCCGTGGCTCAATTCTAATGCAGTTTGGAACCGCCTGAATTCATTCTACTGACCATTGCGGTTTAGATCGATAGAACCGCCAGAATTCATTGTACTGGCCATTGAATTCTCGTCAAAATCAGTTGCGAAATATGAATGCAATTCAATTATAATGCAGTTTAGAACCGCCTGAATTCATTCTACTGATCATTGCGGTTTAGATCGATAGAACCGCCAGAATTCATTGTACTGGCCATTGAATTCTCGTCAAAATCAGTTGCCAAATATGAATGAAAGTGGCCGCTACTACATGTATATCCACGTTAAAACTGGGTTTCTAGCCCATCCGTGGCTCAATTCTCGGCTCGCTTCCTGGTCATACCACGCCGTGGCCGCTACTATATCCAAGTTAAAACTGAATTTCTCGCCTGTCCGTGGGTCAATTTTAATGCGGTTTAGATCGACAGAGCCGCCAGAATTCATTCTACTGGCCATCGAATTCTCGTCCAAATCAGTTGCGAAATATAAATTTTAAGACAGTTTAAAATCGTAATGTTTTGTATGCCATTAATTTACGGTCAATCAATGCTGTATTTTGGTCAGAAATAAAAAAAAAATGATCATCCAAAGCTTCGCTCGCTTCCTGGCCATGCTACCATACCCACGTTAAAACTTAATTTCTCGCCTGTCCGTGGGTCAATTTTAATGCGGTTTAAATCGTTAGAACTGCCAGAATTCATTCTACTGGCCATTGAATTCTCGTTAAAATCGGTTGCGAAATGTAAGTTTTGCGACAGTTTGAAATCGTAATAATTTGTATGCCATTAATTTACGGTCAATCAATGCTGTACATGTACGATGGTGCAAGTGTGAACGGCAGAATTTTTTTCCCCAACCGTTTTTCCAAAAACAGCAGAAAAAAAAATTACAATTTTTTTCCACCGTTTTCCTAAAACAAAAGATTTTTTTTTTTGAATATTTTGTCGCCTCTTTTTGTGCAAACTGGTTATCTGTCTTCCTTTAGCACTTTCAAGGGAGCACTCATTATTTGAATTTAATGGTATGTGGTGACCAATATGGCATGTAAAAGTTGACAAAAAGACATTCATGTAACGTGTGTGTGTACGTATATAGATACAATGTATACATTCAATCGGTATATGTACCAGAAAAGTTTTGAGGTGCCAACAATGAGGTCCCGCGCGCGTAGACGGAAGTACCTTTTTGGTACATCCGGTGACGCATGCGTGATTTTCAGGGAAGTCTGGGAAATGGACATCACCTTTTGCTTTAAGGGCTTGTTTTGCCGCCAGATCTTTTCATATTTCGATCATTGCTTTGTCACGTAATAAGTATGGGCTGTTCCCTTCGAATTGAACCAAAATAGCGTTTTGATCAGGCATCACGCGCAACTACGCAACAAAGTAACACCTCACTGCTCACGCGACGTCGAGATTATGCTGGCACGGTGACGGTGGTGGACTATATGTTCACTGTAAAAATAAATTTATAAATACTCGCCTTTCCGTGGGTCGATTTTCTTGCGGTTTGAATCATCACAACCGCCACAACTAATTCTACCTGCCGTTTAATTCTCTCTAAAATCTGTTGCGAAATGAAGATTTTGCGACAGGTTGAAATTGGTGTAATTTTAATGCCAATTTTTTTCGCTCAATCTCAATGCTATCTTTTGGTCAGTATGAAATTTAATCATCCGAAGCTACGCCTCTACGTGTGTCAATTTTAATACAGATTAAATTGTTAGAACCGCCACAATTTCCTCAACATGCTTCGTAATTGGCTTTCAAATCTGTTGAGAAATGAAGATTTTGCAACAGGCTGAAATCGTTGTAATCTTTTAAAATGCCAATTTAATTTTGCTCAATCTCAATGCTATCTTTTGGTCAGTATGGAATGAAATCATCCGAAACAACGCCCTTCTGTGGGTCAATTTTAAAACGGTAACAATTTCCTCAATTTGCTCTCAAATCTGTTGTGTAATACAGATTTTGCGACAGGTGGGAATCGTTGTAATTCTAATACCAATTTATTTCGCTCAAACTCAATCCTATCTTTTGTTCAGTATAATATGAAATTATTCGAAACTACGCCTTTCCCTGGGTCAATTTTAATGTGATTTAAATCTGTCACAATTTCCTCTACATGCTTCTTAATTGGCTTTCAACTCTGTTGAGAAATAACGATTTTGCGACTGGTTGAAATTGCTGTAATTGTTATGCAATTTATTTTTCGCTCAACCTATGCTATCTTTTGGTCAGTATGAAATGAAATCATCCGAAGCTACGCCTTTCCGTGGGTTAATTTTAATGCGGTGTAGATCGTTAGAATCACCACAATATCCTCTACATGCTTCTCTTTTAAATATTTTATTTGCTCAATTAATCTTATGGTCATAACAAAAACGAAAACATCTGAAGCTTCGCGCTCGCTTCCTGGCCATGCCAGCATCATATTAGCGAGCGCGCCAGCGCTGCTGCACGAAGTGCAGCTAGCGCAAGCGAGCATTCATGTAACGTACGTGTGTGTACGTAAAGTAGATACAATGTATATATCCAATCTGTATATGTACCAGAAAAGTTTTGAGGTGCCAACAATATGGTCCCACGCGCGTAAACGGAAGTATTTTTTAGTACATCCGGTCACGCAGGCGCAAGTTTCTGAAGTCTGAAGGGAAGTCTGGGAAATGAACATCACCTTTTGCTTTAAAGGGCACATTTTGCCGCCAGATCTTTTCATGCTTTGAACATTGCTTTGTCACGTAATAAGTATGGACTGATCCCTTTAATTGTATCAAAAGAGCGTTTTGATTAGGTATCACGCGAAACTACGCAACAAAGTAACAATGCTCGATCACGCGACGTCGGGGAAACCGATACGATGACGGTGGTCAGGACGATATGTTGAACAGTATTTATGAATACTCGCTTTTCCGAGGTTCAATTTTAATGCGGTTTGTAGCATTAAAACCGCCACAACTCATTCTACCTGCCGTTTAATTTTCTCTCAAATCTGTTGCGAAATAAGGATTTTGCGACAGGTTGAAATCGTTGTGGTTTTAATGCAAAATTCTTTTTGCTAATTCTATGCTATCTTTTAGTCAGTATCAGAACTGAAATCATCCGGGTAACGCGTTTCCGTGGCTCAATTTCAATGCGGTTTAAATCGTTAGAACTGCCACAAATTCTTCTACATGCTTCTCAATTCGCTTTAAATTCTGTTGAGAAATAAAGATTTTGCGACAGGTTGAAATCGTTGTAGTGTTAATGCCAAATTTTTTCGCTCAATCTATGGTAGCTTTTGGTCAGTATGAAATGAAATCATCCGAAGCTAGTCGCCTTACCGTTAGTCAATTTAAATGCGGTTTGAATCGATAGAATAAAAGTCGCTATTTCCTCTTCGTGCTCCTCAATTTGCTTTTAAATCTATCGAGTAAGGAAGATATTGAGACAGGTTGAAATTTTTTCGTTCAATCTATGCTATGTTTTGGCCAGTATGAAATGAAATAATCCGATGCTACGCCTTTTCATTAGTCAATTTCAATGCGGTTTGAATCAATAGAATAATAGTCACTATTTCCTCTTCATGCTCCTCAATTTGCTTTAAAATCTGTTGAGTAAGGAAGATTAACTGACAGGTTGAAATTGTTGTAATTTTTTTTAAATTTTTTTTTCGCTCAATCTATGCTCTTTTGGTCAGTTTGAAATGAAATCATCCGAGGCTACGCCTTTCCGTGAGTCAATTTCAATGTTTTTAAATTAATAGAACCGCCACAAGTTCCTCTACATGCTTCTCAATTGGCTATAAAATCTGTTGAGAAATAAAGATTTTACGACAGGTTGAAATCGTGGTAATTTTAATGCCAATTATTTTTCGCTTAATCTAAGCTATCTTTTGGTCAGTATGAAATGAAATCATCCGATGCTACGCCTTTCCGTTGTGGTTTAAATCGTTAGAAGCGCCAGGATTTCCTCTACGTGCTCCTCAATTTGCTTATAAATCTGTCGGGAAATGAAGATCGAGGGACAGGTTGAATTGTTGTAAATTTTTTGCTATTTTTTTGCTCAATCAGTGCTATCTTTTGGTCAGTATGAAATGAAATCATCCGAAGCTACGTCTTTCCGTGGGTCAATTGCCGTGTAGATCATTTTAATAGCAACAATTTCCTGTACATGCTTGAAATCTTAGTAAGTTTTATGACATCTTTAGTAGCGGGAAGAGTTGCCACTGTTATGGACCCGATGTTTACGGCAAAAATGAATGAAGTTTCAAATTTCAAAATCGCACAATTCGTTCTACTATCATTTTACTGCACTCTTAAACCTGTTACGAACTGATGATTTTGCGACAGGTGGAAATGGTAGTGATTTCATACAATTAATCTTATGGTCAGAAAAAAATCATCCGAAGCTTCGCGCTCGCTTCCTGGCCATGCCAGCATCATATTATTAATAAATATTTATTAATATTAAGAAGTATTTATTAATATTAATAAATCATTTATTAATATTATTAAATCATTTATTAATAGCGAGCGCGCCAGCGCTGCTGCACGAAGTGCAGCTAGCGCAAGCGAGCATTCATGTAACGTACGTGTGTGTACGTAAAGTAGATACAATGTATATATCCAATCTGTATATGTACCAGAAAAGTTTTGAGGTGCCAACAATATGGTCCCACGCGCGTAAACGGAAGTATTTTTTAGTACATCCGGTCACGCAGGCGCAAGTTTCTGAAGTCTGAAGGGAAGTCTGGGAAATGAACATCACCTTTTGCTTTAAAGGGCACATTTTGCCGCCAGATCTTTTCATGCTTTGAACATTGCTTTGTCACGTAATAAGTATGGACTGATCCCTTTAATTGTATCAAAAGAGCGTTTTGATTAGGTATCACGCGAAACTACGCAACAAAGTAACAATGCTCGATCACGCGACGTCGGGGAAACCGATACGATGACGGTGGTCAGACGATATGTTGAACAGTATTTATGAATACTCGCTTTTCCGAGGTTCAATTTTAATGCGGTTTGTAGCATTAAAACCGCCACAACTCATTCTACCTGCCGTTTAATTTTCTCTCAAATCTGTTGCGAAATAAGGATTTTGCGACAGGTTGAAATCGTTGTGGTTTTAATGCAAAATTCTTTTTGCTAATTCTATGCTATCTTTTAGTCAGTATCAGAACTGAAATCATCCGGGTAACGCGTTTCCGTGGCTCAATTTCAATGCGGTTTAAATCGTTAGAACCGCCACAAATTCTTCTACATGCTTCTCAATTCGCTTTAAATTCTGTTGAGAAATAAAGATTTTGCGACAGGTTGAAATCGTTGTAGTGTTAATGCCAAATTTTTTCGCTCAATCTATGGTAGCTTTTGGTCAGTATGAAATGAAATCATCCGAAGCTAGTCGCCTTACCGTTAGTCAATTTAAATGCGGTTTGAATCGATAGAATAAAAGTCACTATTTCCTCTTCGTGCTCCTCAATTTGCTTTTAAATCTATCGAGTAAGGAAGATATTGAGACAGGTTGAAATTTTTTCGTTCAATCTATGCTATGTTTTGGCCAGTATGAAATGAAATAATCCGATGCTACGCCTTTTCATTAGTCAATTTCAATGCGGTTTGAATCAATAGAATAATAGTCACTATTTCCTCTTCATGCTCCTCAATTTGCTTTAAAATCTGTTGAGTAAGGAAGATTAACTGACAGGTTGAAATTGTAATTTTTTTTTATATTTTTTTTCGCTCAATCTATGCTCTTTTGGTCAGTTTGAAATGAAATCATCCGAGGCTACGCCTTTCCGTGAGTCAATTTTAATGTTTTTTAAATTAATAGAACCGCCACAAGTTCCTCTACATGCTTCTCAATTGGCTATAAAATCTGTTGAGAAATAAAGATTTTACGACAGGTTGAAATCGTGGTAATTTTAATGCCAATTTTTTTTCGCTTAATCTAAGCTATCTTTTGGTCAGTATGAAATGAAATCATCCGATGCTACGCCTTTCCGTTGTGGTTTAAATCGTTAGAAGCGCCAGGATTTCCTCTACGTGCTCCTCAATTTGCTTATAAATCTGTCGGGAAATGAAGGTCGAGGGACAGGTTGAATTGTTGTAAATTTTTTGCTATTTTTTTGCTCAATCAGTGCTATCTTTTGGTCAGTATGAAATGAAATCATCCGAAGCTACGTCTTTCCGTGGGTCAATTGCCGTGTAGATCATTTTAATAGCAACAATTTCCTGTACATGCTTGAAATCTTAGTAAGTTTTATGACATCTTTAGTAGCGGGAAGAGTTGCCACTGTTATGGACCCGATGTTTACGGCAAAAATGAAAGTTTCAAATTTCAAAATCGCACAATTCGTTCTACTATCATTTTACTGCACTCTTAAACCTGTTACGAACTGATGATTTTGCGACAGGTGGAAATGGTAGTGATTTCATACAATTAATCTTATGGTCAGAAAAAAATCATCCGAAGCTTCGCGCTCGCTTCCTGGCCATGCCAGCATCATATTATTACTTATACCAAGTATCCACTTATGGTGGGGTACATCCACGTACCCATTATATATATATATATATATATATATATATATATATATATATATATATATATATATATATATATATATATATATATATATATATATATATATATATTTATATATATATATATATGTATATATATATATATATATATGTATATATATATATATATATATATATATATATATATATATATATATATATATATATATATATATATATATATATATATATATATATATATATATATATATATATATATATATATATATTCCTAACCATCCGCAGAAGCAGGGTTAGGAACATTCCGCGCTGCATCCCCGGTATGACTAAAAGCGTACGATTTTCTCTAAAACCGGAAATAGGTTTCAGATCTGAAAGCGAGGCTGTCTAGTGGATTAGCTCATCTCTTAGATTCTGACAATTTTTTGCGGCCAATATCTCGTTTTTGCTGGTGGACATCACAATAGGTGAGCTTAGACGGGACCTGCGATTAAGAAGTTAATTACGGCAAAACTATCGTTAGCTGGTGGTTTCTGATATGTGGTTGCCAATTGGGAAAAATGCCTTTTGTTTATTGTAATTTTACTCTAGAATTCTCTCATCTCATCTGTTATTTGTAGATGACAGACCACAGAGCCAATGCAAAGGCTCTATTCCTGTGCTGTCAGTAGCTAGTCAGCTTTTTTCATGTGACAATAGACATGCTGTTGAAATAATGGGGTATCCCTACAATTTATTGGATGTTTTTCTTTTCTTATGGGATGTTTAGATTTTTCTCCATGCACTTGGGTTAGGAAAATGGAAACTCCCAATGGCAATAACAATGCTAGCCGGGGCCGACTCTAATACTCATTTTATATATTGACGTTATTGGTATTAGAGTCGGGGATAACCCCTATATGGTGCAATGTTATTTTCAAACTTTCCCAAATTTCTCTGTCGGTGTAAAATTTATCTCATACCTGACTGCACTAGGATGACTAATATGAGCTAGCAATGTGTGCCGCTAACTTTGTGTGTCGGTAAAATCACTTTTAACGGAACGGTAGTCCAAAGATTTCTCGAGAGGGTTTGTTTATCAAATGGTCACCACCATCTTGCCGAGTTTGCGAGAGGTCAGAGCGAGATTTAATCAAAGTGCGACTTCTATTTGTAATTCGGCACATGCGCCATAGTCCAGCGGATAAGCTCCAAATTTTGTGCAAATCGTTCACTTTGGGTTAAAAGCACCAAATTTGGTATATGAGTAGTTTGACATGTAGGGGTCCAAATTAAGATGAGACCCCATCTGGGTCATGCCCCAGATCTGAGAATTTCACGTTCTAAAAATAGCCGACCAATCAAAATCAAGATATCACATCTTTTAATCAAAACCTGAATAAATCAATGTTTGTAAGCCCCTTACAATGTTATATCACTTAGCCATTGATGTGTGTATGTAGGTAAGATGACCAGTGCCTAAACGGTCATTTCAAGGTCATACCAAGGTCAAACTAGTGCAAAATGTATATAATTCATTACATATTCTTTGTATTTTGCACTTTGTTCCCAAACAGTCATTCAATAGCACATACTTCTTTGCTAATGAAATGTCACCTGAATTAGGAGATATTTTTTAGTGTTGAAAACTCCCAATAGGGGGAGTTGGTGTATCAAGGTCAAGGTCACTCTTCACAACACATGGACAGAGTTTACCTTGTCTGCTGGAACAGATGTACAAATTGGTAAGTTTATTCAACTTTTTGGTTCAGAAACATGCATATTTGTCAGCCTAAGTATCTCTGTAACATTATTCACTGAAAGATTAATTTGTTTTCTTTCTAAATATCAACAAAACAAGTTTTATGTCACAAATGAGTTGTTTTACAATACAGAGAAATGTTCCTTGCTACTGTACAAGTTACAAAACACGTTTTAAATGAAACATGCTGTCATTTGTTAGATGTTAACAATATTTTTGTTTGATTGCAGATATTGGACATCTACTGCATCTTCAAAGAAGTCAGCAACTGCAGCATAGCACCTGTGGAGCAGATTATTAAACAGTAGAAAACATGTCTCGTCAGTGTAAACTGGTTTCTCCTCAGCCTTCCACCAGTAGAGAAACACCACCAGAAGGATGTGACACCAACTGGCAGCTTTGCTGTTTGTGTCAACAGAATACACAAGAAAAAACTATGTGCCCTGCCCAAGCTAATACCCCAGGCTTAGCATATCGAAGATTAGCTGACAACATTGTAAAATTCTCTGAAATTGGTTGTATGCCAGTGGACCTTGATATCGGAAGTCTCGATGAAGGTCAGGGGATTGAACGGACCTTGGAGATGCATTTAGCATCATGGCACAAGTCCTGTTTTAACAAGTTTAATGACCTCAAGCTGCAGAGAGCTTTGAAGAGAACATCCAGCATTCAGGATTGTGAAACTCTAAGTCCTGTGAAAACAAGGAGAAGTCTAGGATCTACCCCCGAGCAATAAAAGACTGTCCTTGTGTGTTTCTTCTGTGAACAATCCTCAGGATCACTGCATCGTGCATCAACAACTAATATAGACCAGAATGTTAGGCAGTGTGCTACAGTGCTACGGGACTCCAAGCTCTTGGCAAAGTTGGCATCAGGGGATATGCATGCAATTGATGCATATTATCATGCTAAGTGCTTGGCAGCTCTTTATAAGCGTGCCAGAACTAGCCAATCGCAAAACAAAGAGGAGAGCTCTGAGTCTTCAGCTGAGAGTATTGTCCTGGCTGAGCTGGTATCCTACATAGAGGATGCACAAGTAGATGCTGAAGTCATGCCTGTTTTTAAGTTGTCAGACATAGCGAAACTCTCCCAGTCTAGACTGAAGCAACTCACTACTCATGTACCGGACAGGATCAATTCTACCAGGCTTAAAGATAGGCTGCTATTTCAAATACCAGGCCTTAAAGCTTACACAGATGGCAGAGAAGTGCTGCTGACATACATCTAGCAAAAGCTGCTACTGTAGTGAGGCAGGAAATGTTATCTAAGAAACAGGAGTTCAATGGTGCATTTGAGCCTGACTGTCAAACACAAGCAGTACCTGAGACGCTGCTTGCACTGGTCAATATGATCCTGAATGGACCAAATATCAAGGACCAGGAATCTAATGATGAACATTTCAGTAAATCTGCTCTTGCAATATGCCAGTTGTTAATTTTCAACATGACCAAACATGGTAGATCAAGTTCTCAATCTACTCGCCATAACACTGAAAGGTAAACTCCATTGGCCATTTACCTGGCTCTTCTGATTCATGCGCAGACAAGGAAAAGAGAGCTTATTGACAAGCTCCATGATTTGGGCCTCTGCATTTCATATGATAGAATGATGCAAATATCAGCAAACATGGGCAATAGTGTCTGCGCCCTCTATGGTAGTGAAAATGTTGTGTGTCCTCCAAAACTGAGGGAAGGGTTGCTGACGACTGGAAATGTGGACAATATCGACCATAATCCTAGCACGAGGACTTCTAAAGACTCATTTCATGGTACAGCTATATCCCTCACACAACATCCAAGTCGAGAGTTTTACGGGAACGAAAGAGATGTGGTTGCTATCAATCCTGATATCCCCAAACAGAAGGGTGTAGGTGATCTTCCTGAATCCTATGCATCTGTTCCTCCTATCACACTCAGTACACAGGATCTGCAGGCCCCTGCCTATGGCCCAGTCAGGCCGGCAACAAACACATTTTCTACATCAAAGCAATCAGAATATGAGTGGCTAGAAGTGGTGCAAGACCTTCTGAAAAAAGAGGAGTTGGAAGAAGAAGACTACATCTCATGGTCTGCATATTTTGCCTCTATGCAGCCACCATCCATTCGGCCACTCGCCATCACAGCATTACTACCCATGTTTCATGAGAATGCACATACACAAGCCATGATTCTCCATTCTATGAAGATAATCAAGGATGCTGTCAATCATCTCAACCCCGGGCAGACACCAGTTATTGCTATGGATCAGCCCTTATATGCCATAGCAAAACAAATTCAGTGGAAGCTTGCTGGTCCATACGGAGAGGATCAGTACATTGTCATGATGGGGGGCTTACACATAGAAATGGGAGCTCTACGACTGATTGGTGATTGGCTTGAAAACAGTGGGTGGACCAGTGCTCTGGTGCAGGCCGACATAACTACTGCAGGCAAGGCTGATGCAATGCTGAAGGCAAGGCATGTCACCCGTACCAGATATGCTCATCAAGTCACAGCATGTGCATTGTATGCTCTGATGAGGAGTGCGTACCAGATTCACATGACATCACCGAGTCTGGATCAGACACCTTCAGAATTTTCAACCTGGTGTGATAGTCAATCTCAAATCCACCCACAGTTCAAGTACTGGTCCACTGTCCTGGATTTGGAACTCTTGGTCATGGAGTTCATAAATTCACTCCGCGAAGGAAACTTTCATAACTATGTCCAAACACTTGACCAACTGGCACCCTGGATGTTCACCCTTGATCATAGTCATTATGCACGGTGGCTACCAGTACATATACGTGACATGAATATCCTGAAAGACAAGCACCCAGACATCTACCAACAATTTCAGGAGGGGAGGTTTGTAGTTCAGAAGGCCAATCATGTTTTCTCACTCATTGCCCTGGACCAGAATCATGAGCAGGAGAATGAGTCTGTGAAGGGAGATGGAGGAGCAATTGGCCTTACCGAAGATCCTGCTGCCCTTAGACGCTGGATGATATCAGGACCAGAGATAGCTCGCACAGTGAAGGAGTTTGAAACCTCATTCCTCTCCTGCCAAGATGATGATATCCGTCACCATGAGCAAGTGCCAGCAGTCCAGCGTACATTTGCCAAAGATGTGAAGTCCCTCATTCATGTTATTGAAGAAATGGGTAGCCCATTTCTGGAGGACAGTGCTGACTTGTTAGCACTTGATACAAAGGACATCATGCCAGAATCTGTGACTACTGCCGTAAAGAATGCTCAAGAAATAGGACAATCACAGTATGACATGTATGTCAAGGAGCGCCTAGAAAGTGACACTAAAGCCATCTCAGACACCATTCCTAAAAACAAGCTTCCCCTGTTTGGCAATCCTCCAAAACAGAAATCAAAAGTGAAAACTCAAGTGTCTTCCCTGAAGAGTGACTGCAATCTGTTTTCGCGATTGTACATCTCATGCCAGGTGAGAGACGGTAACTTGCAGGAATTTTTCAAGCATGAAAATCAACCCACACCACTTTCCTTGGCATCTATGGGGAAACTCAGAGTTGGACAGAAGTCTGAAATACTCCCTTGCTTTGGGCAGCACACAGTACCAGAATCACCTGAAGTTGACAGGAAAGTATTAGATGGTGCAGCAGTGGTAAACATGTTACCACCAAAACTCTGTAAAACATTTGATGACTACGCCAAGACAGTTTTCCTGCCCTACATTCTGGCCCAAGTCCAAAATGTGAAACGACTGGATATTGTCTGGGATCGCTATATTGACAATAGTTTGGCTTTTGGCACAGGGAAGAATTTCAGATTCATACCCTGTCATACTATTGCAAGCAGCCTTGGTGAGGAATCATGTAAAGCCCTTCCATTCTTCAATGCATTCACTGGGTGCGATACGGTTTCTGCATTCTCCGGAGTAGGCAAAAAAACTGCATAGGAGACATGGAGAGCATTTCCTCAAGTGACACCAGCTTTAACCAATCTATCCAGCAAGCCTGAGACCATTTCTTCACAAGATTCTGCACTTATTGAAAGATTCACTGTGTTGCTCTACAGCCGCACTTGCTCCTGCAGTGAGGTGAACCAGGCGCGTCAGGCTCTATTTGCTCAAGGCAATAGAACAATTGAGAGAATTCCACCAACCAAGGCTGCCTTAGAGCAACATATCAGAAGAGCAGCATATCAGGCTGGTTATGTATGGGAACAAACCTGTGTTGCACAGCAAGAACTTCCTAGCCCATCAGACTGGGGGTAGCAGTTTGTCGCAGGAGGTTGGACCCCAATATGGAGTCTGTTACCAGAGGCAGCCAAGGCATGTCATGAACTGATTCACTGCAAATGCAAGAAAGCTTGCAGAGGATTATGCAAGTGCTCCAAGGCAAACCTGAGTTGTACTGCCCTATGCTTCTGTGCAGGCAGCTGTCAGCAGCCACCAAACATCTAACAAAGTGGCGCTATCGGTATTGACATTCAGAGGCATAACCATCATTTTAGCTGTTTTTCAAGAGATGTGCAGTTTTCATCAATCTCTCAGAGGTCAGATACATATGAATGATATATACAGGGATGCCACACACTCCAAAATTTATTTCCCTAAAAGTATTTAATGATTTTTTCATCAAAATTCTATTGGATTTGAACGTAAACCCTATATATTGATAGTTTGGCATATTTGACCTTCGTTTGACCTTTAAATGACCCCTGGAGGTCACATAAGTGACAAATATTGTTTTGTAATAAATCTTCATTACTTAATTCATTGATTGCTATTGTTTAATGTAATCTTAAAACTGGAGATATGGTCTGGAAGTAGAATTTTGAAATCCAGGCTTCTGATTGGTCGGTTATTTTTAGAACTGGAATTTTAGGGAATACGGGCTCCGAAAAGCTGGGGTCTCATCTTTATATTATTGTCCATGTCGAAAAGTACCTACATACCAATTTTGGTGCTTTTAACCCAAAGTGAACGATTTTTCTCCTTATCCGCTGGACTACCAGGCCCAAGACCATTTTCATAAACAATAGGCGGCATGTACCGAATTACAAATAGAAGTCGCTCTTTGATTAAATCTCGCTCTGACCTCTCGCAAACTCGGCAAGATGGTGGTGACCATTTGATAAACAAACCCTCTCAAGAAATCTTTGGACTACCGTTCCGTTAAAAGTGATTTTACCGACACACGAAGTTAGCGGCACACATTGCTAACTCATGTTAGTCATCCTAGTGCAGTCAGGTATGAGATAAATTTGACACCGATGGAGAAATTTGGGAAAGTTTGAAAATAACATTGCACCATATAGGGCCGTGTGTCGATGTTCATACCATATAGTCAATAGCAAAAAATTATAAATATCAGGGTATGGACATCGCTGTCGGTTATAACAATGCTAAACAGGCTACTTCTTGTCAGATAAGACAACTGTTGGCACAAGGTTTTGTGGTGAATTTTTTTTTAAATTACAAAATTGACAATTGATAACATAGTCGTAGCCAGCAGGGCGTCTGGGCGTCATTTGGACACCTAGACGGGGGTCCTCAAAAACCACCCTTCAGGACACCAAAATATTTTGGTAGGAATTTCTTAAAATTACAATTTCAAGCATGTAATATAATCATTTTCACCTCAATATGATTTCTATGGCACTGTATATGCACATTATGCTTTATTTAAAAGTAAATACATGTCTAAGGTTGTAATTTGAGTATGTCTCTCCTTAGAAAAATAGGACGCCCAAAATTTTACATTGCCAATTTTGAGCACCCAGTTTCTAAATCCTGGCTAAAACACTGATTGATAGTGAAAGATAATGCATAGAAGTTCATAAATACTTCTATATGAATGCTCGGCTTGCTCACTCGTTTTTTCTTGCTAGTGCTTGCAAGTTTCTTAAGATTGAGAAAAGTGTAATCAGGTATCTGTTGATTAGTTTTCTAGAAGATTAAGTCCCACATGTAAATACACTCTTTAGCTCGGTATCCTATTCACAAAATATTTTTTTCATCTCAAGTGTACATACTTGAAGAGTTTTCAGGCTTATATTACCCTCTAGGTGGTGTATTAAATTTAGCAATTCTTGATGTTTTCAGAGGATGTCGTCGGCAGACGCTGCCAGTAAACCTGTGAAGGTGGGCACCCGGGTGGAGGTGACAGGAAAAGGTGTCATTGGAACTGTGGCCTATGTTGGTTCTACGCTCTTCTCCAGTGGTAAGATTGTTTAACACTTATTTTCAAGATAAAATTTTGGTTTACAAAATCATATCATTTATGAAAGACAACACAGATTTGTAATAAAAAGCAAACTAAAGAGCAAAAATGAGTTGCTAGATGCAATCAAGTACTGATAAAACAAAGAAACTCTGAAGAGTACTTAGCAGTGGTGAAAATAGACAGTAGCCTACCGGTCCGTTTCTACCAAAAATTTGAATGGGCTAATAAAAGTACATATGTTTACTGACCCAGAAGGTCTTCTAAATATTCTGACCACATTGATATATAGTGAGCATCACATCTAGTTCTCATTTCTCCTACATTAGATTATAACTGTCACAATTCATAGATTTAGCATAATTAACCATGAATGTTCAGTTATGAAAAGGCTGTTGGCTACCACTTAGGTTATCAAAGTGATATGGACTGCTAATTTTTCTGGTGTACCACTAAACTATATATTCATTTTGATGGACCGTTTGACCACCAAGGCTTAGCAAACTGTTTTCAGCACTGGGATTAGTATGTCTTTATTGATGTGAAGCCCATAAATGGATAGGTGTGGTGCCGTCTAAGACCTTTGTTGCTTTATACAGCCTGATAGTGTAATTCTGTCACTGTATTTTGTGTCTGTGTTTTTCCTCGCCAGGTAAATGGATAGGTGTGGTGCCGTCTAAGACCTTTGTTGCTTTATACTGCCTGATAGTGTAGTTCTAGCACTGTATTTTGTGTCTGTTTTTTTTGCTCTCCAGGTAAATGGATAGGTGTGGTGCCGTCTAAGACCTTTGTTGCTTTATACAGCCTGATAGTGTAGTTCTGTCACTGTATTTTGTGTCTGTTTTTTTTGCTCTCCAGGTAAATGGATAGGTGTGGTGCCGTCTAAGACCTTTGTTGCTTTATACTGCCTGATAGTGTAGTTCTGTCACTGTATTTTGTGTCTGTTTTTTTTGCTCTCCAGGTAAATGGATAGGTGTGGTGCTTGCTAAGACTCTTGTTGTGTTATACTGCTGGATAGTGAAATTCTGCCACTGTATTTTGTGTCTGTGTTTTTGCTCGCCAGATAAATAGATAGGTGCAATGCTGGCTGATAGTGTAATTCTGTCACTGTATTTCTGTCTGTGTTTTTGCTCGGCAGGTAAATGGATAGGTGTGGTGCTGGACGAGAAGAAAGGCAAGAACAATGGCACAGTGCAGGGCAAGAAGTACTTCAACTGTGAGGACAACCATGGAATGTTTGTGCGACAGTCGCAGGTCAGTTTCATTTACACACTCTGCTCAGGTTAGAACGGCATACATTGAACACCTCCGAGATGTGAACACCTCCTATTGTGACATATTCCCAGTCAGATTTGTTACTTATAGACGTCTGAGATGTGTACACCTCGTAGTGTGAGTTGCCCTGGTCCTGAGGTGGTCACATCTCAGAGGATTCAATGTACATGTTTCAGGTTAGGAATTGAATTTAAGTGATTAAAGAATGTAGGTAAAAAAGGCTGTACATCTGACACACATAATAGATAATACTCTACATAAGACACCTTTCCTTGTTCTGACTCGAGACCTGGTCTTTTGAAGGTAAGGGTGCATCAAGCATGAAGCTTGTTATTGAAGCTATTTCTTTTTTCCTTACAGCTGACTGTGATAGATGATGGCGCCAGCCCGGCCCCCACCCCTAAGGGTATCAGTCCAGCGGGTACCCCCAAGAACACCCCGTCTCGCACCACTAGTGAGGAGGATATATCCAAGAAATCTAAGCGTCTCTCCACGTCGGGTCTTAGACCCCCCACGGCTAGAGGCAGTCCCGCAGCAAGTAAGTACATATTTATAAGCAATTGCTCCTATATGTAAAAATGGAAACTATTTATGTATATTGTGTGTTTTTATGATTAATATTATCTTTTTGCAATTTTTCTCTACGAGATTGAATATTACTGAATGGAAAATCGGCAGAATTTCAAGACATGTATGCATTTGACCATTTTAGATCATTGTTTACTCATCCTTATTTATCTTTCAGATCCATTTACTTTTTCCTGTTTATATTTTTCTCTAATAATCAACTGATCTATCCACTACATGCAGATTGGGAAAAAGATGGTCACTCAGTTATCTGAGGCAACCTTCATCGACTATTAACCCATTCATACCTGTAGTTCCCCCCCCCCCCCCCCCCTCCTCAACACCCTTACCAATTCTTGGATCTAGCAAACAGACCTTACCTCTGCAACTTAGGAAGGGTTGCTTTCTGAATCATGAAACATCTGAGTTTGACAATAGTGGTACCCTAAATATCAATACAGACTAGTAAGATGTCTTTGTGGCACTAGCATATGTCAATGAAAATCCAACTATGATTTTTCCATACATATATAATTGGTTTATCTCTAATTCCATGATAACTCTTTATAATTGTCATAGTTATCATTTATTAGATGGTACATTACGGCAGAACTCTGGGCATGAATGGGTTGAAATATGGCTGCCTGTTTAACCCGTTTCCCCTTGAAAAGTGTTGTCTGGATGTAGTGGTACTTGAATAACTGAGTCTGATAATAAGATATACACTGATAAATAAAGATGAGATTTCTTGTTGTAATGATGCTTATTCAAATTCATGGGATTAAGAGTTATTACATAACATATATTCTACAGAACAATTATTTTACTGAATGATTTTCCTTACCAAAAGGAAAAAAAATACTGACCAAAATATTTTACTGAATGAAAACTCGTTACATATCGAACCGTTTTTATGAACGATTACTCACTGAATGAAAAAATTATCAAAAGACAAGGTTTACGGAACAAAACATTTTCAAACACATATTCTGTTAGACCTCACATGAAAATAATTTACTGATAAAATTGTTTCTGAAATAAAGAGATACAGAGTCTGACAGACAATCTGTCCTGGATAAGTTAGGCCTAAAAAATAAATTGTTTGTTTCCTGTAACAGACCGAAAAAAAATTGGGAAGGTAGGTCGGTAAACAAAATAATTTTTGCATTATTTTTTTGGTCAAAAATGTGTGCTTTATGCATGTTTTACGTTGATTGGGAGTTGGATGGGCGATAAAAAATTTAAGGGTAGGGATTTTTTTGAATAAAAACTTGTTAGGGTAGGGTTACAGGAAACAAACAACTTTTTCTAGGCCTTAACAGAATTTTATTTGACTGACATGTGTGCCATTGGTTTGTGGACATGGCACCAGATGGCATTATCATATCAGCCTTTTTATCAGGGAAAGGGATGCAATCTGGATAAAAGAATAGACAAAATAAATCTAAGGAGTTCACATGTTTAATGAAGTTGGTATCAAAAATGATAAATACAGGAAGTTTTTTAAAGACTCTACTGGACATGCTGTCCGAGACTTTGCCATGTTAAACAGTACTAAGTGGTATCATATCGAGTGATGGTACCAATCCCTATTAATCCATGACTCGGTATGTGTAATCTGAAAATACATATTTTATTTAGAAAAGATCTTTCAATCTGAAGAAAACTTCACTATTGGACTACTGAATAAGATACTGTATCCTAATATAGATTAGCATATATGGCAATTGCACTGTCTTGGTCCCTCAATAGATGAACTTGTGTCTTTACTGTTAGTCATTTTCATGCATAATACTAACCTGGATGCAAATATATAGATACTGTTGTCAATTCTGATCAGTGTGGTTACATACTGTTAATTACAATATCATTCTCATCTAGACTGTGCATAGGTACATATCAAAGATATACATAATTTCACATTCAGAAACTTGCATTGAGATTGGATAGGAGAACGCTGGTTAGAATAGGCTTATACTGTGATGATTCTGACCATTGTTTTGTGAAAGTCATATTCTTAACATTATGATATAACCTTAACATAATAGCCTTGAAAGAATTATGTAGTAATAAAGTATTTAAAGTATCAGAATAATGGGAGAGCTGTAGCATACCTTGGGATAAACATATCCCTGTCAAATATTTTCTTAAGAAATCCTTTACATATATATTGAGACATTGAAATAATGGTCCTATCCAGACTTTAATGGTTTAACACAGTTGGAGCATACACATGGTCCGACACTAATGGAAATGGCTTGGTAACTAAACTAGTTTGAAATAGATTTGACTGGAATTTGTGGTTCCTAACTTCCTACTATTTAGTTGAAAAATCTTTCTTTTTTTTCAAGTATCTCCTCATTGGGTGAAATATATTTATAATTGTCTGACCAGAAATGCACTCTAGGTCCAAATGGGTTAAGTAATGTTCTGATATTCACTTAAAAGTCAAATTTCTTGCATTATCTTGGCATTTTAAGAAGTTCCTGATTAATACATTTAGTTGCCCTGATGTGTGTTTCACCAGGGATGTTAATGTATGCTTGACACCTGGACATCCTACTCTCCCCAGCCCTCCTTCAGCCAGTTCAGAGTAGAACTCTGTATGCCAGCTCCGCGTGCTCTTGAGTAAGGCTGTTGTCAGTAGAGCTGAACTTGGCAGATGAAGACATTGAGCATGTCGCAGGGTTGGTCGTATCAGTCAGATCAGAGTAGAGCTCTGTACTCCAGCTCTTGGTGCTCATGGGTAATGTCGTCAGTAGAGCTGGACCTGGCAGATGAAGAAGTTGAGCATGTCGCAGGGCTGGTCATTCCAGCGATAGTTCCATCTCCATTCCATCTCCATGCAGTCCTCCTGCCCTTGACCGTTGTCCGGCTGCCCCGACCCCCACGCGGAGAATATCACGGGCTCGTTGCTCGACTCCCAGTGCCACTGGCCCTCATTGGCAAAGTCATTCCCTCCGATCCAGAAACTGAAGGGAAAACTCGCTGAAATGAAAATGGAGGGTGTGAATTTCAGAAATGAAGTGATGAAATTTTTGTTATTCACATTTCAAAAATGTTTTTGCCTAAATTGACTTATGATTGCAAATTAATACAAGTTCATATTAAGAATGTACTTATTGTACAGCATGGCCATGATCCTTTGCGAGCAGGAAAATAAACAAAAAAAAATTTAATAAAAAAGTTCATATAAAAAGCAAGAGCCATACTGACTGATTGACCACAGAAAATGGATGGCGGGGCTAATTTTTCCTGTCAGAACAGAATTTATGAATCATTTAAGAGTTGAGGAAATACAAAGGGTTTGCAGGGGGGGGGGGGGCAGGGGCTTAGCCGCAATGCGTCCAGCGTGTCATTTAGACACGCAGAACACTGTTTTTTGACAGTTTGGACACCCAAAAGTTTATGTAAGAATTTGCTGAAGATGACTTTTCTTAGAAGATAGAAGATGTAGAAGCTGTAGTGTCACTTTTATAAGACACACAAAGCAGTATCTGGCCTAAAAAGCAAAATCTGTAAAGGTATAGGGTCTATCCTATTAGTAGTATGTATTTTGTACCACGCTTTGGACACGCAATAGTCTATGAAACCTCTATTTGGACACACTGTTTCCAAATATCAGCTAAGACCCTGGGGGGGGGGGGTCATTTCTGGGTTAGACCTACCTTCGTGCTGTCTGATATGTGTCTTGAGAAAGTGGTGTTCCTGTGGACTCTCTATGGACTGTACTACATATGCGTGTGTGTGGGGGGGGGGGGGGGGGGGGGGGGGTGGGTCATTTCTGGGTTAGACCTACCTTCGTGCTGTCTGATGTGTGTCTTGAGAAAGTGGTGTTCCTGTGGACTCTCGACCCAGGCCAGGTGAGCTCTCATGACCTTACAGTATTGCTGGGCCATCAGCCACGGCACACGCTTGGGGATGAACTTGTAGCAGGAGCGGTAGTAACGCATAAACCCATTGGGACACACATACTCCTCAAGTTTGCCTGAAATATACACAGCAGCATTGAGAGGCAGTATAAAACATCTGTATTCCACATCAGTGGTGGACTTTATTCTAAGTATGGTGTATGGTTCATTGCAAATGTTAACTTCAAAATTAAGGACTGATTTTGACAGGGAAAATTAGGACAGATTTGAAAAAGATATTAAGGACATATTTGAAAATGAATTTAAGGTCAGGTTTGAAAAAGATATTAGCGAGCGCGCCAGCGCTGCTGCACGCAGTGCAGCTAGCGCAAGCGAGCATTCATGTAACATAGGTGTACGTACACATATGTAGATACAATGTATATATAATGTATATACAATGTATATATCTAATATGTATGTGTACCAGAAAAGTTTTGAGGGACCGCTGAACGACCGGATGTGACGTACCATTGTGGTACATCCGGTCACGCATGCGTAAGTTTCAGGGAATTCTGGGATTAAGTATCGCCATCTACAGAGCATATTTTGCAGCCAGATCTATCCAAGTTTTGAACATTGCTTTGTCTGTCACGTAATAAACATGGACTGTCTCCGTTAAATTGTATCAACATAGCGTCTGTTTGACGATCAGGCACCACGCGCGTGATACAAAGTAACAAATGCTTACGCGACGTCATGATTTTATCAGTGCGGAAACAGGGAAAGCCACGGGGTAAAGCTATATGTTCACAGTAACAATAAATTGCCTTTCCATGGGTCAATCTTAATGTGGTTTGAATCGTTGGCACAGCCACGATTCATTCTACTTGTTCTGAGAATCTCTTTCAAATCTTTAAAAAAAATGAAGATTTTGCGACAGGTTGAATTCGTAAGTTGTATGCCAATTTTTTTCGCTCAATCTATGGTATCTTATGGTCAGTATGAACTGAAGTCATCCGAAGCTGCGCCTTTCTGTGGGTCAATTTTAATGCGGTTTAAATCGTTAGAACCGCCACATTTTTTTCTACATGCTTCTCGATTCGCTTTCAAATCTGTTGAGAAATAAAGATTTTGCGACAGGTTGAAATCGTTGTAATTTTTATGCCAATTTTTTTCGCTGAATCTATGCTATCTTTTAGTCAGCATGAACTGAAATCGTCCGGACCTACGCCTTCCCGTGGTTCAATTTTGATGCGGTTTAAATCGTTGGAACCGCCACAATTTCTTCTACATGCTTCTAAATTTGCTTTTTAAATCTGTTGAGAAGTGAAAATTTTGAGATAGATTGAAATCGTTGTAATTTTTGTGCCTATTTTTTTCGCTCAATCTATGCTATCTTTTGGTCAATGCTTCTCAACTTGCTTTCAAATATGTTGAGAAATTAAGATTTTGCGACAGGTTGAAATCATCGTAATTTCTATGCCAATTCTTTTTCGCTCAATCTATGCTATCTTTTGGTCAGTATGAAAAAAACATACTCCGAAACTACGCCTTCCCGTGGGTCAATTTTAAAGCGGCTTAAGTCGTTAGAACCACCACAATTATCTCTACATGCTTCTCAATTTGCTTTCAAATCTGTTGAGAAATGATTTTGCGACAGGTTGAAATCGTTGTAATTTTAATGCCAATATTTTTCGCTCAATCTATGCTATCTTTTGGTCATTATGAAATGAAATTATCCGAAGCTACGTTTCCGTGGGTCAATATTAATGCGGTTTACATTAGATCTGTCACAATTTCCTGTACATGCTTATTAATTTGCTTTCAAATCTGTTGAGAAATAAAGATTTTGCGACGGGTTGAAATTGCTGTAATTTTTATGCCATTTTTTTTCGCTCAACCTATGTTATCTTTTGGTCTCATCCGAAGCTACCCCTTTCCGTGGGTCAAGTGCAGTGTAGATCATTAGAATCGCCACAATTTCCTATATTGTTATTCTCCTTCTCTTTTTCATCTTTGATTTGCTTTTAAATCTGTAGCAAAATGAAGATTCAGGGAAAGGTTGAAATCTTGGTGGGTTTTATGACATCTTTAGTAGCAAAAAAAGTTGCCACAGTGATGGACTGAATGTTTACGGCAAAATTAAGTTACTCGCCAGGTTCCAAATTTCAAAACCTCACAATTCGTTCTAGTAGCCTTTAACTGCTCTCTTAAATCTGTTACAAAATGATTATTTTGCGACAGGTTGAAATCATAGTATGAATACAATTAATCTTATGGTCAGAACCAAAAAAAATGAAATCATCCGAAGCTTCGCGCTCGCTTCCTGGCCATGCCAGCATCATATTAGCGAGCGCGCCAGCGCTGCTGCACGAAGTGCAGCAAGCGCAAGCGAGCATTCATGTAACGTACGTGTGTGTACGTAAAGTAGATACAATGTATATATCCAATCTGTATATGTACCAGAAAAGTTTTGAGGTGCCAACAATATGGTCCCACGCGCGTAAACGGAAGTATTTTTTAGTACATCCGGTCACGCAGGCGCAAGTTTCTGAAGTCTGAAGGGAAGTCTGGGAAATGAACATCACCTTTTGCTTTAAGGGCACATTTTGCCGCCAGATCTTTTCATGCTTTGAACATTGCTTTGTCACGTAATAAGTATGGACTGATCCCTTTAATTGTATCAAAAGAGCGTTTTGATTAGGTATCACGCGAAACTACGCAACAAAGTAACAATGCTCAATCACGCGACGTCGGGGAAACCGATACGATGACGGTGGTCAGGACCATATGTTGAACAGTATTTATGAATACTCGCTTTTCCAAGGTTCAATTTTAATGCGGTTTGAAGCATTAAAACCGCCACAACTCATTCTACCTGCCGTTTAATTTTCTCTCAAATCTGTTGCGAAATAAGGATTTTGCGACAGGTTGAAATCGTTGTGGTTTTAATGAAAATTCTTTTTGCTAATTCTATGCTATCTTTTAGTCAGTATCAGAACTGAAATCATCCGAGGCTACGCGTCTCCGTGGCTCAATTTCAATTCGGTTTAAATCGTTAGAACCGCCACAAATTCTTCTACATGCTTCTCAATTTGCTTTAAATTCTGTTGAGAAATAAAGATTTTGCGACAGGTTGAAATCGTTGTAGTGTTAATGCCAATTTTTTTCGCTCAATCTATGTTAGCTTTTGGTCAGTATGAAATGAAATCATCCGAAGCTAGTCGCCTTACCGTTAGTCAATTTAAATGCGGTTTGAATCGATAGAATAAAAGTCACTATTTCCTCTTCGTGCTCCTCAATTTGCTTTTAAATCTATTGAGTAAGGAAGATATTGCGACACGTTGAATTTTTTTCGTTCAATCTATGCTATGTTGTGGCCAGTATGAAATGAAATAATCCGATGCTACGCCTTTTCATTAGTCAATTTCAATGCGCTTTGAATCAATAGAATAATAGTCACTATTTCCTCTTCATGCTCCTCAATTTGCTTTAAAATCTGTTGAGTAAGGAAGATTAACTGACAGGTTGAAATTGTTGTAATTTATTTTTTTCAATTTTTTTCGCTCAATCTATGCTCTTTTGGTCAGTTTGAAATGAAATTATCCGAGGCTACGCCTTTCCGTGAGTCAATTTTAATGCTTTTTAAATTGATAGAACCGCCACAAGTTCCTCTACATGCTTCTCAATTGGCTTTAAAATCTGTTGAGAAATAAAGATTTTACGACAGGTTGAAATCGTGGTAATTTTAATGCCAATTATTTTTCGCTTAATCTAAGCTATCTTTTGGTCAGTATGAAATGAAATCATCCGATGCTACGCCTTTCCGTTGCGGTTTAAATCGTTAGAAGCGCCACAATTTCCTCTACGTGCTCCTCAATTTGCTTATAAATCTGTCGGGAAATGAAGATCGAGGGACAGGTTGAATTGTTGTAAATTTTTTGCTATTTTTTTTGCTCAATCAGTGCTATCTTTTGGTCAGTATGAAATGAAATCATCCGAAGTAACGTCTTTCCGTGGGTCAATTTTAATGCCGTGTAGATCATTTTAATAGCAACAATTTCCTGTACATGCTCCTCAATTTGCTTTCAAATCTGTAGCGAAATCAAGATTCCGGGAAAGGTTGAAATCTTAGTAAGTTTTATGACATCTTTAGTAGCGGGAAGAGTTGCCACTGTTATGGACCCGATGTTTACGGCAAAAATGAATGAAGTTTCAAATTTCAAAATCGCACAATTCGTTCTACTATCATTTAACTGCACTCTTAAACCTGTTACGAACTGATTTTGCGACAAGTGGAAATGGTAGTGATTTCATACAATAAATCTTATGGTCAGAAAAAAAATCATCCGAAGCTTCGCGCTCGCTTCCTGGCCATGCCAGCATCATATTATAAATAAATCATTTATTAATATTAATAAATCATTTATTAATATTAGAAAATCATTTCCATTTATTAATATTAATAAATGATTTATTAATATTAATAAATGATTTATTAATATTAATAAATGATTTATTAATATAAATAAATCATGGCATTTCTTAATATTAATAATTGATTTATTAATAGCGAGCGAAGCTCGAAAGGCCGTAGGCCTTTCGCGAAGCCTCGCAATCCGTCAATTGAGCGTATGTGTATATGAGTGTATATGACGTCACTATCACTATAAGAAATACATACACGGACCCAGAAAGTTGTCACCGTCCCACGTGCGGGACAACAATATCGTCCAACGTGCGAGGCAACGTGCGGACGACTTCCGTTCTGGAGGAATCTTTAGTAGGTTAAATAACGACCGATTTCATTGGTCGACAATGACGTAATGTGCAGTACAACAATACCAAACACTTACATTTCATCCCATTGGATGAAATGCATGAATGCACGTGCGTGAATGAAAGTGGCCGCTTCTACATGTATATCCACGTTAAAACTTAATTTCTCGCCTGTCCGTGGCTCAATTCTAATGCAGTTTAGAACCGCCTGAATTCATTCTACTGACCATTGCGGTTTAGATCGATAGAACCGCCAGAATTCATTGTACTGGCCATTGAATTCTCGTCAAAATCAGTTGCGAAATATGAATGCAATTCAATTCTAATGCAGTTTAGAACCGCCTGAATTCATTCTACTGACCATTGCGGTTTAGATCGATAGAACCGCCAGATTCATTGTACTGGCCATTGAATTCTCGTCCAAATCAGTTGCGAAATATGAATGAAAGTGGCCGCTACTACATGTATATCCACGTTAAAACTGAATTTCTCGCCCGTCCGTGGCTCAATTCTCGGCTCGCCTCCTGGCCATACCACGTACGCCGTGGCCGCTACTATATCCAAGTTAAAACTGAATTTCTCGCCTGTCCGTGAGTCAATTTTAATGCGGTTTAGATCGATAGAACCGCCAGAATTCATTCTACTGGCCATTGCATTCTCGTCAAAATCAGCTGCGAAATATAAATTTTAAGACAGTTTAAAATCGTGATGTTTTGTATGCCATTAATTTACGGTCAATCAATGCTGTATTTTGGTCAGAAGTAAAAAAAAAATGATCATCCAAAGCTTCGCTCGCTTCCTGGCCATGCCAGCGTCATATTATTAATAAATAAGTGACATCTATTGGAGGAGCCTTGAACTATTCAATTCTTTATGAAATAATGAATGCTCCCTAGCACATGGCAGTTGCATGAAAATGGCAGAGGGTCATTTTTAAGACCTCCGTATGTCCGTGATTTTGTAAAGGAAGGCTACTTTTTTGCACCCTCGTACGAAGTATGGGGGTGAAAATCCCCTTACAATCCACGAAATATACTCGGCTCTGACGCCGAGTGACTCCCGAAGTGACTGGGCTTCCGTCAGTCTGCTGGCAGTGCTGCCGCTAAACAGGCAAAGAATTATACCTTCAAAAGTTAAAATGCGTGTTCCCGTTCAGCCAATGTCAGTGTTCTGATAAAAGAAGGGGTGTTTTTATTGGAAAAAGTGCGCGTTTTTTAAAAAATAAGGGTGCTTTTTTGGCCTGAAATCAGTGCTTATGGGGTATTTATTAATTTTGATAACGAGCGTATGCGTATAGCTGAGCATGTTATATTTGTAGACAGACACGTGGCGAACACATTGAGCGATAATTGGGAAGGATAGTGGTAATAGTATCTTGTGGATGAAGACAAGGTTAAATTTAGAAAATCATTTATTAATATTAATAAATGCTCAACATTTATTAATATTAATAAATGATTTATTAATATTAATAAATGATTTTCTAATATTAATAAATCATTTATTAATATTAGAAAATCATGCCATTTTTTAATATTAATAAATGATTTATTAATATTAATAAATGATTTATTAATATTAATAAATGATTTATTAATAATAGAAAATCATTTATTAATATTAATAAATGATTTATTAATATTAATAAATGATTTATTAATATCAATAAATGCTGAGGATTTATTAATATTAATAAATGATCAGTAATATTAATAAATAATTTTCTAATATTAATAAATCATTTATTAATATTAATAAATCATTTATTAGTATTAATAAATCATGCCATTTATTAATATTAATAAATGATTTATTAATATTAATAAATGATTTATTAATATTAATAAATGATTTATTAATATTAATAAATGCCCTTTTTGTCCACTTTGGCCTTCCATACAATGCAGGATATTGATTCCAGCCTGCACTCAGTGACCCCATGAAAAGAGGTGGTTAGAAACAGTAGCACTGAGCTACCTACAGTGCATACTTAACAGAAAAACATGGATCATCATATGACCTTCAGCTAATCTTCAAATGACCTTGAAAGAAAAAAGTGGATAGATGCAATTAACAATGTTCTATAAATTGGTACCTGGTATGTCACAATTGGTAAAGAAATGAGTGAGTTATGTCAATTTCACTACAAAGGTTATAGTTGGATTTGATCAGATTAGGAGAAAACGAAAAAAATACAGGTCACTTGTTAATATCTTAGACTCTGAGAAAACTTCCTTCAGGTGCCTTTATGTTTAATACTATCAAAGGCTTATGAGAAAAAGGCGTTCAACTTCTAGTAGATGGGAAGGTAAATATGGTTTAAGGGAAGGTAAATATGGTTTAAGGGAAGGTAAATATGGTTTACGGGTCCAAGGTAAATATGGTTTAAAATGGACTGATGACTTTGATGTTCTAGGCATCAGCTATAATATCAAAAACATGGGTGAAATAACGGAAATAAATATATCAAACAAAATCAAAGATATTAAAAAATTAGTATCCGTCTGGAAAACCAGAAGATTAACACCTTATGGAAAGGTGGTTCTGATTAAAAGTCTGTTGTTTTCTAAATTCACCCATATACTCCTGTCCCTTCCAAGCCCAGAAAAAAACTTTTGAATTATTAAAAATAGGGATGGGGATCGTTGAGAATTCTATGGTTCGGTTCCGTTCTCGGTTTTGCTTCTACGGTTCGGTTTTATCACGGTTTCCTAAACGGTTTATTAATGACATTTCGTGGATACGAAACTACGCAATGGAATGCGTGGCTGAACCTGCCTGAACTGGAAAGTTCTTGAAAGTTCCTATATACTAGCTCCCTGGGCACTTTCTCTACGCTCAGAAGGCTTCTGAGCATAGTGAAAGTGGGCAGGGTACCAGACTTGAGAGATTTTGAAATGGCTGTTTGATCGTTGCGCTTGGCAGACATTGTGAGGCCAGCGAGAAGGTAGGTGCTGACAGTTTTATTACGCCTCCAGGAACCCTGAGCATGCATAGAAAACCGAACCGTTGAGAGGTTAACCGCAATGCTCAGGCCGGTTTGAACCGGTTTCCGGTCCCCATCCCTAATAAAAAAATATTGTAAATGATTTCTTATGGGATGGGAAACCTCCCAAGTTCAGAAAAGAAATCATGGAAGCAGACACCAGATTTGGAGGAATGAAATTACACAATTTGGAACATTTTGATTATTCATTAAAAATAGGTTGGTTAAAAGAGGTACATCAGATCTAATGCCAAGTGGTGCAGCATTCCAGATGATTTTGAATTCTATGATGTATTTAAATTTGGGATTGATTTCATAGACAGAATAATTGAAATGACTTCCAACCCATTCTGGAAAGATGTTTTAAAAAGTGTCAAAATCTTGGGGACAAAAGAAGATTTTATCTTTAATGAAAACATCTTATTAACACCATTGTGGCACAATCCAGATCTTAGACTACAGATCAAAAGAGAATGGTTGGAAAAAGGCATTTATTCTATATGGGACTTACTCAATTATGACAGAAAGCCATATTCTATGACAAACTTCGAAGAAAAATTCAATCTCAAAACAAGTTTCTTGGAATATGGAGCTTTCTGTATCAAAATCCAAAATTATCTGGGCTACAAAGATCCGCCTATGGTAAGTCCCAGAATTCATACATTAATATTTTATTAAATATGGATAAAAAAGGTGTCTCCAACATTTACAGAGTCATGCTTGGTAAAAATAACAATATCTTGGAGGATATCTCTCAAAAATGGAGAGAAAAGACAGATCTAGATCTTACAACCTTTTTGCTAAGCAAATCCTTCAGATTCATTCCAAAAATTGATGATATATATCTGAGATATATCCAGTATAGAACTCTGCACAGAAGATTCTACACTATTAATGTGCTCTGTAAATTGGTATAAAAGATACTGAAATGTGCAACTTGTGTTTACAAATATGAGAGAGACTCCAATGAACACATGCTCCTATATTGTACTACATCCATTCAGTTATGGAATGACACTCAAAATTGGATAAGAACTATAGGTCTTATTGACTATGATCTTACTGCTGAAAAAAAAATTCTGGGTGAATTGAAAGGTGCATATTGGATCAATGTCTTAATACTTTGTGCTAAAAAGAGCATATTTAATGGAAAACTTAAAGACATTTTGCCTGCCCTAGCTCAAGTTAAGGCAAATGTAATGTTTATTTATAAATATGAAGAGCATAAAGCTATTCTGAGACATAGGGAACATGTGTTTGAAAAACAATGGAGTCTCTTTATAAATCACTTAAACCAATTATATTGTAATCATCTTTTATTCTATTCATATCTTCATGTTACAATCTTACATAACATATAACTTGTACTACATATATTTAAAATATTTACACTGTATTACAAATTATTCTGCATTCTCCTCTATACTTGCTATTGCAATTTATTCATATTTGATGATGTGTGGCACTTGGTTTACGTTGCCTGCTTGTGGAGGTTTCTGGAAAAGGGCTTGGGGTTTGCTTGAAAATGCCAGACCAATATTGTCCAAATTTGGCCCATATTAATGGCCCAGTTAAAGCATTGTTAACAGGCTATGTAGTAATTATAAAAAATATAAATCATAATAATAATAATAATAATAATAATAATAGTAATAGTGTTAATGATAATAATAATAATAATGATAATAAAAATAAAAATAATCATAATAATTATGATAATTATAATGTAATAATTAACTGTTATTAACTGGCTTATTGGTGGATAGTGCAGATTATGTTCGCGAGGAGGGGTCAAAATCTTCACTATCCACCAATAAGCCAGTCAATAACTGTTTTGTTATACCAAACAAAAGAAAAAAGCACCAAACACCAATTTGATGGAAAACTTTTTATAGGCATAACTGTCGATAAACATCTGACCAGGTACTAATTAGTGATTACTTTACTAATTTGCATTTATATTTGGTAGCCTTCTTGCAAATTCATAAGACTAACAATAGTTAAAAACTTATGACAGCTATCTATAGTGTATATTCTGAAAGATAAAATCTTGGCCTCGATCAGTTGCATGTATGAACTCAAATCGAGCTGCCATGAGATAATGCCAAAAATTATTGACTGCCTTCATGCTTGATAGGGTAAATTATATCACGACTGTTAATATAGCGAGAGGAATAACAATGATAATGATAATAATAACAATGATAATGATAATAATAATGATGACAATATAATAATAATAATGATGTTAATAACATGCAGCATAAAGTTCCCCACTGTGAGGATAGTACCATGTATTGGTGTCATGGATATAGGCCCCAAGTCGCAATTGATTGCTTTCAGAAAGCAGTGTATAGATATATGCAGAATGTATTCCAAGGGCAAGTGGAACATTGCACATCTTATCCATGAAAGATTTGTTTTTTTACATGCCAGGTCTCAGCTTCACAATGGAGTCCAGCAGTGGTTCTGATGCAGACATTGATTTGCCCCCTCTGGTGGATGAAATGAGAAACGTCCTGGACCAGTACCCAGATGGAGGTCAAATTCTGAAGGTAATGCAAGCTTCTTCACTTATTCACATCTTGACCAGCCAAATGCTCTCTTATCATCACCTTTTCTGTCATGTTTAGGCTAATTTGTGGCTAGCCAGTTGTAAATGAGTGAGGAAACAGGAGTATCTAGTGAATACCACTGCCCTAACTCCAAGTCACTGGCACTCTCTCACATGCCCCGGCTAGGATTCGATCCTGGGCAGGGTTCGACTTTCCCAGGGGCCCAGGGGCATATGCCCCTAGATTTTGCTGTGGGCCCCTAAATTTTTCAGGCTAGGGGCACGAAATAGTATGTATAATAACCGGAAATCCTGTTTTTGACCACTTATTTCTATCTAAAGACCTTTTCGGGCCCCTAGCCTGAAAACTAAGTGTCAGACCCTGCTAGGCAGTGGTGAGAGATAGCGATCAGTCCTTTGATCACTCGACCATCAGGAGGGCCCCTTGATTGTCTGATTCAAATAGATAAACCTTGTTAACAAAAAAGATTAAATATATAAAAATTAAAACAACATTTGGTTGAACAATGCTGGCTCTTTTAGAATTGATGATACCCCTTCAGATTATGATAGATTTTACTTGGACATTTGATGAGTAATGTTTACTTTTGGTTAGACCATGTATGCAGTCGAAAATGTTCTGATTTGCGTTTCCACTTCAAAATATTTTCTCAATTATGCTCTAATAGCATTAAATATTTCGCCAATTTGCTGCTTAGAGGAATAATTGGTTAAAGGCTGCCTCGAGTGTATGGGCTGCCTGGTAAACATAGCATAAATTTTCACTGAATGAACCAGTTTCCAATGGTTATGTTTGTTTTCCTTAGAAAAGGTCGGCAGATCATTCGCATGACACTGTCAAAGTGCATGTGCACCACTACTATAGGAGCAGCAGTAGATTGTGCATATTTACCCTAATATGCGCTTAAAATGTCCGATTTCTATGCCTTTATAAGCACCTTTCAAAACTTGTTGATCGTTGTGTTTTGGTATCCACATAAGGATTTAGTATGACCTACATATTATCCTGGAAAGTGAACCAAGTGTAAAAAGATCAAAAGTACTTAACAGGTGTTCCACTCATGGTACTGGCCTCTGCATGAGTGAAAGAAACACGGTCCTCCTGCTACAGGGTCTGTCAACCAGGCCCCCTATTAAAAATAGCCAAGGGGTCTGGAATCAGGATGCAGGTTAGGAGGATGCTATCTGTCTAGTAATTACCAAAAAAGGTTTCATTTTGGTACACAACTTATAGCGCATGAGTGGGTTTAAGTTCCAGTTGAGTTGAACAACCCCCTTAAAATATTTAAGCCTCATTGACTGTTGCCGAGGGTGATATGATATTTGTCATAGACCTGAAGACTGACAGACTGATTGAAGGGCATTGTTGGTAGAGGCTTGAGGGCCAGTCTGCTAGCCTGAAGGCCTATGACAAAAATCATATCGCTCTCAGCAACAGTCTAGAGGGTATTTATCATTGCTTTAAAAATAACTTTTACATTTAATAAATAAACAATCATGAATAAAAGTCACCAGTAGTAATTTTTCACCATGAACTAAAACACATCCTGGTTTTTCCAACCTGAAGGTGTGCAAACCTTTCCGTGCTTGACCAACGGCCTTACTATCCTTATCCCCAATTATTATGTTCAAATCACAAGTAGTTAGTGATTTAGATCCTAGAGGGTCTGAGCAGCCCACATCAATAATTGGCCATATGACTGTTGAGGAGGTCCAACTTGCTGGTCAATAAATTGTCATATCAGCCCTAGACTGTTGAGGAGGTCCAACTTGCTGGTCAATAAATTGTCATATCAGCCCTAGACTGTTGAGGAGGTCCAACTTGCTGGTCAATAAATTGTCATATCAGCCCTAGACTGTTGCGGAGGTCCAACTTGCTGGTCAATAATACATTGTCATATCAGCCCTAGGGATGATATGAGGATTTATCAGCTAATCACATGGTACACATGGCGCCATTCTATTGGTTGACATCAGAGCAATGATACACAGCATATAATGAGGCATTTCCAAGGTTGTCAGATTCTGTTTGCACTTCAGATGTAAATGGGTTTGTGCAGGAGGATGTGAATTCATGCTTATAACTTGTGCTTTGCTTCTTTCAGGAACTCATCCAGAACGCAGAGGATGGTAAAGCGCATACTGTGCGCTTCCTCTATGACCAACACCACTTTGGAACCGAGGGCGTCTACAAAGACAAGCTATCCCAATTTGAGGTTAGTACCATAATAGCCCTTATGCTGCTGGTGACTAATTTTGCCAATACAAAATGATAGGACATTGATATGACAAGTATCGATCGATCGGAATAATTTTTCCAATTAATCATATTTTTTTTATGTCAATCCTTATGACAATTAATCGATTGTAGAGTAAACACATTCTTTCAGACTTTTACACCATTTGTTTGCCATCTTTAGCCAACACTTAAAAAAAATTGAATAGAAACTCAAGTATTCAATCAAAAAATGTTGGGAAAAATTTCATGTCCTTGTATTGTGAGAATATTAGGATCCTACAACGAAACAATTGTGGAACGTGAAAATATCCTACTAGTGCTGTTCTTCTAAATCGAATTGATTAATCGGAATCTGAAAAAAAATGTCAATGAGCGAATCGAAAAAAATGGATGTCAATGACACTCCTACAAAATGATGCAAACAAACAAAGAAAATGGCCGAAACTCTGGCACATTGATACTTATCTGAGAATACTCAGCGAGAGCTTTCCAATTAATACTAACATGACAAGGTTTATATTGTTTTCAAAAGCTTTTGCATCCTTGTGCTGAATTGGGAGAAAGTAGCCTCGGCATGCCGCCAGCAATTTAGTGCTATGAGACTGTGCTAAGAAGTGGTCCTACTCAGAACAGTGACAAAGCATTTATTTCTCTAGGAAGAAGAGGAAAGGAGAGAAAGTAGGAGCAGAGCCTTCAGAACAGATCAAGGAATCTTTTAAATGCATGGCACATGTTTACCTTGAGAAAGATTCTTGCTAGTCCAGGGAACTGGTTGCTTCCAGATTTCACAGTTCTGCCACTTTTTGCAGTCCTTTTACATATGAGAATTCTTGCTTAATTACTACTGGCTTCGATTCGAGGGACTTGCGGTGCTACATGCTGTGCTGGCATCAATGTTCTGAAATACGGCTATAAAACCATTAAGCAATGGAGTTTGACTGAGGATTGAGCGCGCACTTCTGGAGGAAACGTCTCCGTTGCTTTATTGGTCATTAATGACTTATTGAGACTTGAAGAAGAATGTGTTAAGTAAATCAATTGCAGCCAGTCCTTCAAACAGCCAATAGATGAAATGTGCCATCCCAGGCAGCTTGGACTTGTGGATCTTCAGAAAAATATACCTTTGCATGGAATGCACAGACTGATCCACATATCCCCTCCTTCTGCTTGGCAAGCAGTGGAAAGCCACTATCTTACCACATGCCTAAGGTATCAGTTAGGTTGGAGGCTTCACCATTCACTGATTGCTATCTCTCACCACTGAGGGCCTGCCCTGATAGCCGAGTGGTCTAAATTACTGCCACTGTTTTCTGGGGCGACAAAGTAGCTCAGTTGGTTAGGTGTCGGACTAGAAATCAGAAGGTCGCTGGTTCAATTCCCGGCCGGTGCACTTTGGTCTGTCCTTAGGCAAGACAGTTTATTCCATATTGCCTCAGTCCACCCAGCTGAAAAATGGGTACTTAGCATTAATAAGGCAGTGCTTAGAGCTTGTGCGCTATATGCTGCCAGATGCTCTGGAATATCCCTCGGGGGATTGAAATGGTTTCCGTGTGTACAGTGCCTGCTAGGGAAGGAAGGTCGTGTGAACATTTCGGTGGATACAAGACTATAAACCGAACACCTTTACCTTTATCAATGCTGTATGCAGGCTTCAATGTTGGAGAATAACAGTAAACCGTATTAATATTTAGGCACCCGGGCCGGTTGCCTACAATGATGCGAAGAGAAACATACTTTTCCAATGTTTCAGGGATCTTTTTTATCTATACTTTCTCTGCCATCTTATTACGTCTATGTCATTGCTACGGTAGGAGGAAACCAGAGTACCCCTGAAAAACCTCCCCCTAACACCATGCTTACATGCGCCAATGCTGTATGCCTTCAAGGTTGCATAAGAGATCCTGTATATGTGTTTCAGGGACCAGCACTCTAAGCTTTGTAAAGTTAGCTTTGTTGCTTCAATGTTTTAGGAATGAATTCTATATGCTTTAATTCAGTGTAGCAAAGTATAATACTTATTATTTGTGTTTCAGGGGCCAGCACTGTATGCCTTCAATAATGAAAAGTAAGCTTTTTTGTGTCAATACTTTAGGGAGAAATGCTATTGCGTAGTGTAGCAAAATAAAATATGTATCATTTGTGTTTCAGGGCCCAGCACTATATGCCTACAATGATGCCGAGTTCACAGCAGAGGACTGGAAAGGGCTATTGAAGTTGCGCCATAGCGTCAAGAAACAAGATCCCTTGAAGGTGGGCCAATTTGGACTGGGCTTCAAGTCTGTCTTTCACATCACAGGTAAGTAGTTGTGGATACAGAGGGGACTTGGGAGGACTACCCTACTCCTTTACAATTTGAAATGTTGGTGTTCTTGTAAAGTATAGTCACTTTTGTAGAGTCGTGCTTAAATCCAATGAGGTATATCTACTACCTCCAAGTTCAAGTTAACCCACCCCCCCCCCCCCCTCACCCCTACAGAATGAACCCCCAACAATCTGTTATTTTACAAATAGAAAGAACCCCTTCACAGGGAAAGAAAGTAACTTTTTTCTTTTTGTTAAAAGCCCCAAAGCCTCTTATAGTTGCATAGGCCTCCTTGATCGCCCACTACAATGCTGTCCATTTACCCCATTAATACTTACGGCAGCCAAAAGCAGCAAGGCAATTTTGACAATTTCTTTCAAGCTAAGGCATTGTTGGGAAAATAATTGAATTAGAGATATTATTCATAGTGCTATCAAGTTATCAACAACTCTATATATATTATAATATATATATATATATATATATATATATATATATATATATATATATATATATATATATATTTATATATATATATATATATATATATATATGTATATATATATATATATATATATATATGTATATGTATATATATATATATATGTATATATATATATATATATGTATATGTATATATATATATATATATATATGTATATATATATATATATATATATATATATATATATATATATACATATGTGTATGTATATACATACATATATATATATATATATATATATATATATATATATATATATATATATAAATATATATATATATATACATATGTGTATGTATATACATACATATATATATATAAATATACATATATATATATATACACATATATATATATAAATATATATATATATATATATATATATATATATATATATATATATATATATATATATATAATATATGTAAATACATATACATATATGCATATACATGTATATACATATATAAATCGAGGATAGACAAAATACTAAAAGCGCTCCGTGATGTAGTGGGAAAAGGTATTTCAAGGGACATAGATATACTAATCATTTAACATTTTTTCATCATATAATCATTAAAGGGGATGTTTATAATATCCAGCACTTCACAACAGTTGGAATTTGGAAATTTGATTTTTTGTCACTTTTTCTGAATAGTCAAGACTAGCCAGTTGAAACTGGAGGACCCAGCAAAAAACACGGCCTAAGTAACTGGCACCTTGCCCACATGCCCCGGCCACCCCAAATCTTTCAGCCAGTGGCATGGGGATAGAAGTAATACAAACATACCCGTGGCATCAGGTCAGCTGAAGATGGTATGATTTTCTGCCTGGGAACCAGGAGATTCTTACTTAACCCTTCCAATGCTGAGGCTACTTTCAACCAAAGTACAAGGACGCAAAGATTTTTGAAAACCATCTTAACCCTGTCATGTCGGTATTCATTGGAAAGCACTCACTGAGTACTCTCAGATGAATACCCATGTGCCAGGGTTTCGATCATTTTTCGGATTTTTTGCTTCATTTTGTATTGGCCAAATTTGCCACCAGCAGCATAAGTGTTAATTAAGCCACTTTGCATTAGAGGTGTAATTGATATGTTGCATTTAAAGCTTTTGTGGTGTGTAAATGAAGGACATATTTGTATTTAATTTGTGTTGTACCTTTCTCATTTCATTTCAGACTTGCCCTTAATACTGAGCGCCAAGAAAGTCATGATGCTGGATCCGCAGGAAACATTTTTCAGGAAATATGCCAAGAAGTGGCGTTTGAAAACACATAAAGATGAGTTCCAACCGTTGTTTGACAGCAGCCTAGAGAAGGTGCTGCAGTGTGGAGACTCACTTCAGCAGACTCCGCCCTCCTTCAACGGCACGCTCTTTCGCTTCCCCTTGAGGAATACACCATCACAGCTGTCCCAAACCCTATACACAGAGAGCAAGGTACTAGGACTGCTGGATTCACTGCAAGCTGACGCCGAGAAAATCCTGATGTTTCTCAAGTATGTGGAATGCTTAGAGGTTTATGTCAGAGAAAGCGGTCAACAGGAACCTTGTCTGCGTTTCAGAGTGCAGATCTCAAGTGATTCCGTGCTAGATGTGAGAAAGAGACGTGAAGAGTTTGTGGAGAAAATCAAAGTCGCTCAGCCGAGTGATCCGCCTTTGTCATGCAGCTATCCACTCACGATAGATTCAGAATCGATCGATATGAACTCTGGTGCATCGACAACTCACTCCTCCTCCTGGCTCGTGATGAACCGCTTTGCAAGTGGGGCAACCCATCAGGATCTTGATAGTTTCCTGCGTGATAATCCAGGTTATCTCCCCCTGGTGGGGGTTGCCATGGCGGACCCAGCGCAGCAGCTGCAGTTAGGGGGAATGCCAGTAAGCCAAGGCCACGTCTTTTGCTGCCTGCCCCTGCCCCAGCACAGGAAGAGCCTCTCTGGCCTGCCTGTCCACGTCAACGGTTACTTCTCCCTGGACCAGAGCCGAGACCACATCAAGTGGCCGAGCGAAGACCAGACTGAGGAACAGATCAGAGGAGACAAGAACCTCTGGTGGAACAGATGTCTTCAGGAGCAAGTTCTGCCCACAGCATACGCAGACTTAGTTCTGGTGGCATGTGATAGGTGGAGCTCTCTGGAGCAGCGTGCAGCGCCCTCAGCTATCTACCATTCCCTTCCGGATGTGGCGAAGGTGGATGAAAACTGGGAGACGAGCATCAGAATCTTCTACCAACAACTGTTTCAGATGAACTTTCTCTTCACGGCATCTGGTCCAGTGCCTCGGTGGATCAGCCTCAATGAAGCTTTCTTCGATAGCCTAGGTGCCGATGACCCTTCTACTGCAGTCATCCTTGATATCCTGCACAACCATAACATTCCAGTGGTCAGTAGTGTTCCCGACCATCTACAGAGGGCCATTTGCAAACTGAGTGGCCTGAATCTGAAGGAAGTCTCGCCGTCACTGGTGAGGGACTGTCTGCGGGAGAACAAGCACTACCGAACCTTACCCCACGAGAGCAAACTCCAACTTCTCAACTACATCCTCCGCGAGAGAATCAGGAGCTGCCAGGAGCTAGATGGCATTGAGCTCCTACCCCTCACAGACGGAACCTTCACTGAGTTCACCAGTGCGAAGAGAGGTTGGTCGGAGAAGGTGTATGTGACAAGCAGCGAGTTTCCTGCCTCCCTATTTCCAGGACTGGAGAACCTCATGTTGGACATGACACTCGATGACTCTCTAATGAGGAGGCTGATGGATCTCTCACAATCAGGTAAGTAACTAAGCCAATCATACATAATGGAGTTTAATCCAATAGCCTAGGGGCCTGCCCCGAGACCCAAGTGGTCTAAATGCTTAGATCAAGTGGCATATATTTTTTTGTGCATTCATCAGTCAGAGTTAAGTCTCTAATAAGTTGCGGTCTCTATCAGGCCAGAGTGGAGTGTTGAATAAATGAACCAGATATGAGACACATAAATGGTTTATATAGAAGTCCCCAAACAATCTTGCCATCGGCTTGCCTCACGAAAGGGCATTTTTGATTATCAGAAGCTCAATTAGTAGTCAACATGAAATATATAGGGGAACATCAGCTTCATTTTAGTCAGCAATCGTTATCAGCTGGCATCTAAATTTGGAATTTTGAATTTCACTTGTCACTTCTACTGCCATTCAAAGGCTCATTGATGATGATTGAGTTATAAATAGCAGTAGGATCTACAAAAGCTGTGTGAAATCTTTAAACCTAAACATGGGTCACTGACAGCTTTGTCACACACTTTGAACCAGTTTGGAATCTGTGACTTTTGGGAGTGTTTTGGGTTGCCTTTTACTTCAAATTTTGATAATCATCTCTTTTGCTTCCATATTGAACAAAGTTGTAAGTGGCAGAGGAAACTGGCGTATCCGCCTAAAACCACTGCCTAACCACAAGTCGCCAGCAACTTCCTCACATGCCCTTGCCAGTATTCATGCCTTCACAGAGATGAGATCCAGGGCAGGCGTTACCAAAAGGAATAAAATAAAACTCCCATGAGCTCATAATCTGAAATAAACAAACAAACAACCCCCATACCCCCCCCCCCCCCACAAATTAAGAGACCTACAATTTAAAGTGAACCAAGGCCAAGCAAACCTAATACAGATCAACATGTTGACGCTATTGTCCCTCTTGTGGCCCTCTTGTTTTGAAAAATATTCAATGGTAAAATTGAACAAAACCTAGCCAACAACTTTTCCAAATACTTAGTGTTTTCTATTCCTAAGTTATTGTCAAAACTATCACAGCTCCAGATGACAGTTTACAAGGAGGACTAGAAATTAAATATTGCACAAAAGATACTTTTTTGGCTTTCTTGAATTTCGGTAATAGTTTGCCAGAGTTTGGCATAAAACAGTCATTTTCAATTTGCATTGTTCCCTATGGTCAGTGGCAACTGCAACAGAACTTGTCAAAGAAAGTAACATTTGAAAATCAAAGTAATTTTCAAATATAATATCTGACAACAAATTTTAGTGATTTTTCTCTCAAAATATATGCGTGCCATCCAGATTTCTCTTGTTGTTCCAGATAAGATGTGAATGGGTTAAGAATATATATTATTTGATAGAGATCCCTAATCAATTCTCATATTTCTCTTTTAGGCTTGACACAGCTCTGCAGACTACAGAGTGGCGACGTTGGATTACTGCTAGAAAAATGCCTCCCGTCTGATTGGCTGAAGATGGAAAGTGTCACGTGGAACCCCACCATAGACGCCAACCAGCCGCCCACGGGTTGGTTAAAGGAAGTGTGGGAGTGTCTGACAGCCAACTTTCCTAGTGATCTGCGAGTATTTGAAAAACTCCCCATTCTACCAATTTCATCAAGCTTCCCTACCACTCTCTCCAAACTGGTATCAAAAAAGTCTATTCTTCTCCGAGAGGGGCAACTGGATGACAATGTCTGTGGAGCACTGAGGTCATGTGACATTTGTGTGATAGATCAATTGCCTGCTTACGTTTCTGCACATACAGTAGTGCTTACGAAATATGTAGCACGGCCATCTCCTTCTTCAATACTCCAGGCTCTGTCTGGCTGCTCCACGGAGATATTTCTTGCCACCACTGATGAGGTACAGAAAAGAGCACTTCGGAGATACTTGAGCCAAGTTCAGCTTTACCAGCTTACAGCTCAGTACAAGGAGGTGCTGCGTAGGCTGCCCTTATTCGAGACTGTTCTTGATAGTGGTGGTGGAGGCAGACGCTTCGTTTCCTTAAGGGAAATTACGATGGGAGTCAAAGAACTGGAGTTAGATGTACCATCTCCACATCCTCTCCTTGACCTGGCCAATCAGGAATCCTTAAAGCTAGCAAGTGTGATGGATATACGCCCGATGAGGACCACAGACCTCCTCTTGAAGGTCTATCTACCGAACTTCACAACATTCCAACAATACCAGCAAGAGAACCTGATGAGATCCATCCTGCATCGCCTAGATTTCTTTCTGGGCCAGAACTCCAGTTTTTTATCCACACTCAAGAAGCTCACCTTTATCCCCAAGGATGGGTATCTTTTTCCTGCTTCTGCTGTATTTGACCCGCAGGACACACTTCTCAGTGACCTGTTTGCTGAGGAGAACTGTTTTCCTACACATCCTTACAATAGCGATGAGTGGATTCGTGCCTTGAGAAAACTTGGTCTAAGGCGCAGACTGGACGTGACACCAGAAGAAATCATTTCAACAGCTCAGTGCATTGAAAGCACAAACTATGAGGTAACTGCTAAAAGGAAATCTGCCGCCCTCTTGAAACTTCTTGCAGAAAATTCAAGCTTGCTGAGCAAGAAGCGTCAATACCAATACAATACAGTTAAAGAAGAGCTACAAGGCATTGCCTGGGTGGCCACCTTAAGAAGACGCCCGAGTGGATATCCTGAAAACTTGGCTTTCCATCAGGGCCATTCTTTTGCTGAGCCTAAGAGCCTCAAGTCCAAAGAGATGGCCAAGCTATGTGCCGCATCCATGGCCATAATGGAGGAAGATGTGCATTGGACTGTGAGTCAACAGTTTGGCTGGAACGAGCCCCCAGACACATCCACAGTGGTTGATCAAGTGTTACATGTCGTGCAAGCCTACAATCCAAGTGAAAAGGTGACTTATCTCAACCTGATTACTGAACTCTATAGACAGTTGGCAAAGGGAACAAGGTCTTTGGCAGGTCTGCAGGGTGAGGAGTGGGTGTGGCATGGGGACGGCTTCACGACTATTGAAAACATGGTTTCTAGTCCAGCACCTCTTGATCTGCGACCATTCATCTACCCACTACCTATGGAGATGAGCAACTTCCTATCCCTCTTCAAAAACTCTGGGATGAAACAATCGGTAGGGCTGGTGAACGTGCTGAAGTTGATGCATGAGAAATACGAAGAAGATGACAGATACTATACAAGTGAGGAGCAAGACCATGACCTACAGCTTGCTGCCGATATCGTCAACAAACTGAAGCCCACAGCTCGGTATACGTTAGACCCAGCAGTCAAGGACCAGATATACCTTCCCGTACACACTGACTCTGACAAGTCTTTGAAGTTTTTCCATGTAACTGAGTGCACATACTGTGACAAGGATTGGTTGAAGATGGGACTTGACACCGATGACATTGACGAATCAAATGAGTTGCATTTCGTCCATCCTAATATACCAACTGCCACTGCAGAGGCTCTCGGAGTACCTCCATTGGTTAGTCGGGTACTAGATGCCGAAGAGTTAGATCTTAGTTTTGGACAATCAGAGCCACTGACTCGAAGGTTAAAGAACCTCCTACAAGACTACACTGATGGTTTTGCTGTTCCAAAGGAAATCATACAGAATGCTGATGATGCAGGTGCCAGGGAAGTCAGGTTTCTTTACGATGAAAGACAAAATGAAGACTCTCTGAGATTTCTGATTGATGAAGGAATGCGGGAGTGCCACGGCCCGGCCCTGTGGGCTTACAACAACGCCACTTTTAGTGACGAGGACTTTTCCAACATCACCAAACTCAGCGGAGCTACAAAGGAAGACAAACCTCAGAAGATAGGAAAGTTTGGACTGGGCTTCAGCGCAGTCTATAACCTTACAGATGTTCCCAGTTTTGTCAGTGGAGACACGGTGGTCATCTTTGATCCTCATACCACACACCTGGGGAGGGCCATCAAAGACAAGTCAAAGCCTGGGATGCGTTTGGATATGATCAAAAATGAGAAGAAACTAGCATCCTTTGGTGATCAATTCAAGCCCTACAATGGTATTTTCGGATGTGACCTTAGCGCTCGGAATAAGAAAAAGTACTACAGTGGCACCTTGTTCAGACTTCCTCTGCGCAACAGGAACCAGGCATGCAGAAGCCAGATTAATCCTAAACACTACAGCCACAGCGAGATGATAGAATTGCTAAAGTTGCTGGAGAAAGGACTGGAAAACCTGCTACTCTTCACTCAGAATGTACAGAAAGTATCTGTCTACCACTTGAACTCAGACGCCACAGATCCCTCTGAGGCTGCATTGCTCTACAGAGTGGAGAAAGAAGTGGAGAAAGTCCTCTCCTCAACTGGGACGTCATCCCCCATGCAGATGTTGAAATCCTCTGCTCTCACTCTGGAGGATATTCGTAGGGATGGGTTCAACATGCATAGCACAACATTGCCCAAATCCATACTTCTCCTCAGGGTCGACACCTCTATGACAGCTGATGGTGGAGCTTTACTCTCTCAAGACGCTGCCTCTGAAAGCAGTCATTGGATGGTCAGCTCATGCATGGGTAGGCAAAAGTCCATGCAACTAGCACTCGGGGACAAACGGCTTGTTCCAACTGCCGGGGTCGCAGCCAGACTAGCAGGAGATTCTCTCGACTCGCTTGTACCACAACCACTACTGCACAACGGAAAACCATCAGGCGATGTGTTTTGTTATCTCCCGCTACCAATCAAAAGTCAACTGCCAGTGCATGTCAATGGAGGGTTTGCGGTGACTTCTAATCGACGTCACTTGCATGAGGCCACTGGTGATGACAAGGAGACCCGACTGGCTCAGTGGAATGATGCTCTTTGGAAAGACGCTGTGGCTGAAGCCTATGTGAAACTCCTGGAGGCCCTACAGGGAGTGATGCAGCCAAATGAGCACCTCTACCAACGACTGTGGCCCAGGCAAACACCAGCCTCAAGAAGCATATGTGTTACAAGTCTGTATGAAGGAATAGTTTTGGGCTCAAACAACCCTGGGGGAAGACTTCCTGTGGTCTTTTCTGATGGCAAAGTGTGGCTTAACTTAACCAACATCTGCTTGCTCCACCCTCAGTTTTTGGAGGATTTGAAGGGTGCTGGAATGGCGGAGGCAGCACAAGAAGTCTTGAAGGAGGCCATCAAAGGACAGCAAACCCCTTATTTGGTCGATCTTGCGGGAGATGTCTTGACCAGTATTGACTGCTCTAGTACCCAATGTGCTGAGAGGATGAGAAACGGGACCTACACCAAAGAGAGATTCTTCACGAAAGTATTCTTTCCTGATATCCATAGATGGGACCCAGAACGTAGAAATCAGCTACTAGTGTACATACTACAACAAAACATACCTTGGTTGAATGATCTGGTTAAGAAGACTGCATGCATTCCTGCCGGGCCGAGCGGGACGGTCCTGAAACGACCCGCAGACCTAATTCACCCTGAAGGCAGAGCAGCTCTCTTGTACTCTGAGGAGGATGGCAGGTTCCCTAGCAAAGCTTTCTGTGCTCCTTGTGTCCTGGGACAGCTGGAGAGACTGGGCATGAGGAAACACTGGCTGGGACCAGAGGACATACTGGAGAGGGCCAAGAGCATGAACAAAACCGCCTATGACGTTGCATGTCAGCGCGTGCCCGTACTCATGGAGATGATGGACAACGCTTTGTCAGAGCCAAAAGCACAGTTGGATTCCATAAAGACGACCCTTTGCAAAACAGCCTTCCTGCCAGTTATGGTCAAACCAGCGGATTCTGTTTTCCCATGGAAGGGTGACGAGTATTCTCAGAGACTGGCAGAGCCCTCAGAAATGTACCTCCCTGGCAAGGAAAAACTGGTATCTGCAACATATCCAATACTGGATAAACAGAAAAGCTTGATGACAGAAGCTGTTCAAAAGTTCCTTGGCCTGCTCAAGAAAAAGCCTAAATATGAGACTGTTCTGGATCAGCTGGACTATGCTATAATGGTCAAGGCAGATGGCTTGAATGACGGATGCTTCAGTTATTTAGATTCATCATGCAAAGAGATTTACCGTTACTTTGAGAGTGCTGTATCATCAGGAGAGGAGAATGGAACTAAGTCAGTTATCAACCAGCTCAGCCAGAGAGCATTTATTCTGCACAGCAGCAAAGTGTTTTATCCACCTTCACTCTTTGCTTTCTCTTCACCAAATCTGGAGCCCTACCTCTTTGCAGTCAATGCCACTGATAAACGAAGTTACTCTGGCCTCCTTAGAGCCACTGGCGTGAAGGAACACTTCCAGGTGCAGGATTTCATCCTGGCCCTGCAACAGATGTACAACAATGAAAGTGGATCGTTGGTGAAAGGACCACTGAACAGTGTCCAGCTCAAAACCGCAGTGCAGCTTGATATCTTGATTGCAGAATGCTTGGAGAAGACTCCTGATATAGACTTATCAGAACTTGGTACAATCTACATTCCTGATTCGGAGGGCATGCTCCATGATTCATCGGACCTGTGTTACAATGATTGTCCCTGGATGCCTCCAGATCCATACCTCAAGGTAACCCATGACACACTCGCATTCAAAGATGCTAAACTACTAGGCGTCAACACTCAGCGCCAAGATCTACTTAGCAAATGCTCAGAAGGAGTTGCATTCGGCCAGAAAGAAAAACTGACAAGCCGCATCAATAGAATCTTGGATAGCTACCCTTGTGACAAGGAAATCCTCAAGGAGCTCCTTCAGAATGCAGATGATGCAGGTGCAACAGAGATTCATTTTGTCCAGGACCTTCGCTACCATCGAGATGAAAAGGTGTTTGAGGAAAGTTGGAAACCACTGCAGGGGCCAGCACTGTGTGTGTACAACAACAAACCCTTCACAAAGAGTGACCTTCAAGGCATCCAGAAACTCGGTGAAGGGAGTAAAGGCACCGATCCCACCAAGACTGGTCAGTATGGTGTTGGCTTCAACTGTGTCTACCATCTTACAGACGCTCCCTGTCTCTTGACCGAGGGACCAGAAATCGGCAAGAAACTCTGCGTGTTTGATCCTACCTGTCGTTATGTCCCGGGTGCCACACAGAATGAACCAGGGAGACAGTATGATATAAGGAAAGGAGGATTAGAGGCAACCTACACTGATGTGTTTCCCTGTTTCCTCCCGGAGTTGTTTCCGCAAGAGAACTTCACCATGTTCAGGTTCCCGCTGAGGACAATGGAAATGGCGGAACAATCTACGCTGATGAATAAAACATTCACTGAAAAAATGCTGAGGGAGCTAGGCAAGAAATTCCTAGAAGAGATGAATGAGGTGATGCTTTTTGTAAACAATATTGAGAAGATCAGCATGAGTACCATAAGTAGAGACGGCAAAGAAAAAGAGTGCCATTGGGTACACATGGTACTGTCTGAGGAAGATAAAATCAAGCGACAGGCTTTCTTTCAAGAGGTCAATGAATTAACCAGGAGAATCAAAGAAGGAGACATATCGATAGCAGATATACCTGAGAGAAAATTGGTATATGAGGCAGTTGTCAAAAAAAGCCACGGTCCTGAGCAGAGATATTTGATAGTCCAGCAGTTTGGTTTCTCCTCTAGCCAAAGTGTATCTAAAAAGATGAAGGATGCATTCGCTTCAGGGGATTTGGCGCTTACACCAAGAGGGTCGGTTGCAGTTTGCCTTGATCACAGAAAACAAACAAATCAGAGAGCCTACTGCTTTCTCCCATTACCCATCAAAACGGGACTACCGGTAGTCGTTAACGGCCATTTTGCACTTGATCATGAGTCACGTCGAGATCTGTGGTCGGATGGAGGTCAGGGTTACAAAGAGGAATGGAACAGAATGCTCCTGCAGCAGGTGGTTGCTCCTGCATATGGCACATTACTGAATGAATGGCGGCAGCTTCTGCCAGGTTATCAGCCAACTGGCAATAAGTGGTTTGCAAAGACATCACTCAAACAATGCCTGGACCACTTTGCCAGTCTCTTTCCACCGGTAGGCCCACAGCAATCTTACTGGACCATTTTGTCAAAGGCGGTATACCAGTATATCAATGAGAGTGCTCTCCAAGTGCTGCCAGTCTTGCGCCCCTCACCTATGGCAAAAGCGAGCAAAGATTTTGTTGGGCTTGAGTGGTTCTCAGCTGCTGACTCCGAAAAAGGTGCTGCCTTCTTCAATGACCTGTTCATGACAGAACCCAAGCCCAAAGGCAATGGACTCTATAGCTCCTTCACCAGAGTACCTGACCAAACACCACAGCCCTCAAGTGCTGACACTATAGGCCATGTTCTTCTAGCTCTAGGCTTCAACCTGGTGTACTTTCCTCTATCGGTCAGGGATAACTTTCAACAAGCTGAAGTGGCCGTGAAAACTGTTAACCCGAATGCAGTCTTAGAGTATTTCCGCGAGAGCTCGGAATCCTCGAATTTATGCGGCAAAGTTGACGTCCCTGTGGAACTGAAACACACACCCTTCAAAAATCTGGAAAACTTTGGGCTCATCCTCAACTACTGTGCTGAGGCCAAGGACCTGCTGGACAATATTCCTGGTACCCCGCTCCTGCTGACTGCAGATGAGACACTGCGGATGTTTGACGTACAGACACCTACCTTCCTGACCTCTACTAGGGATCTGCTCCCTGGCTTGGAACATCACTTTGCCCATAGACTCCTCCATGATAATCTTCGTGACCTACCTATAGAGGAGTCCAAGCTATTCAAGAGATTCGACATTCAGGCCTTCTCAACACTGCTAGAGAAAACCAACATGGCTGAAAACCTTCTGAAGACTGACAATTATGTAGCATTTCCTGAGCAAGAGATGACTGCTAGAAATGTATGGCTGATGAAAGTCTGGCGTTTCATAGCGATGCAGTGGAGGAAAAAGGAAGAGGAAAATAGTACAGGTCCATTGTTGGGTGAAGATCAGAGAAGGCTACTTCACCAACTGCTTCAGCCATTGAGAGAGTGGGCCCTCCTGCCAGCTACATGCACCATTGGGACTGACAGCGGGAGAGGGGTAGCATCAGTGGAACATTACCTAGTTCCACTCAAGATGGCCAGCACACTCTTCAACTTCAACAAAGGTGACAGTTTGAGCAAAACACTACGGGAAACACTGAGAAAACTGCGCCTACCAGAACTCAACATCACAATGATGAAAGATTATTACAACAGTCAGATCTATGGTAACCTTGATATACTTTGTGCCAACATTGATCAACCTGCAGCTTTGCTTGAGTCGCTGGGCCAGGCAAACCGTTTGCACTCTCTAGAAAAAATACTAGATGGCAGGGAATGTGATCGTATTCTTCAATACCTAAGTGACAGCGTAGAGGTCCTAAAAGAGGCCAAAGATCATATCACAATCCTGCAAAGGTTGCCATTCTACAGAACAGTCACAGAGAATCGCATTGCTCTGTATAGCTGTCAAGCCTATTTGCTGCCAAGCAACATTGAGACAACAGAAATGGATGCTTGGAAAAGACAAGATCAACCGATTGTCTTTCTGATATCAAATAACCTGTCAGAAAGTTTCAAACAGTTCTATAAGCTGATTGGTTGTGCAGTTCTCACGGCAGTAGAAGTCTACATCCAGTTTGTTTTCCCTCAGTTTGATGGTCTGTTGTCCCAAGAAGCACAAATCAAACACCTTGAGTACTTGCGAGATAAATTGATACCTCCATTGAAAGTGATAATAGCCAGCAAAAACAGCCCCAATGCCAGCTCTGAATTGCAAGCCATACTGGATGCATTACAAGCCCTTCCATTTGTTCCAAATCAATATGGCGAGAAAATGACTGCAAGTAATCTTTTTGATCCCTATGAGCCAGTCTTCAGTTGTATGTATCATGATCAGCCTGAAAAATTCCCACAAGAGCCCTTCAATGGTTACTATTGGATCAAGTTTCTCCGAGACTGTGGTCTTGTGAGTGAGGTGACAAAAGATAGGCTACTGAACTTTGCCAAGGTGGTTGAGGAAGAAGCTGCACGTTGTCAGAGTGATTCCACCATTGAGAAATCTAGGGTGTTGGTGAAGCACCTCTATCAGAGAAGGTACCTTACATCAGAAGGCATAGTGGACTCCATCAAGACAATCCGATTCATCGCTCCACATAAGGTACGGTCTTCCCTCAACAAGTTAAGTCCACAGAATGGAAGGATGAGGGACGGAAGCCTCCCTTATATCTCATTCAAAGATTCCCTGCTACCTTCCACAGAGATGCTGGTATGGAGTGTGGCAAATATTCTGCCCAACCGGGCAAATCCTTATTCCAGTCATGTAAATGAAGAGGCAGTAAGTGATGTTAGTATTTCAAAAGGACAAGACAAGAGAACCGTGTACAGAAGAAGTTTGGTCCACTTACTGGGAATCGTAGAGAATGCAGAGCAAGACCTCGTCTTGCGACATTTGGAGAATGTCTGTGGACGCTACAAAGAGATGTGTGGGGTGACTGATCGACAGATGTCTTACGATATGAGAACTGTCATGGAAAATCTATACTGTCACCTGCAAGAGAACTGTCTGAATGAGGAGGTGAAGAAGCGATTACAGTGCACTCCCTGCATTGCCGTGCGGAATTGTTCTGACCTCCTCATCCCCACTCAGATAGTGTCCACCATCAAGCAGGAGGATGAGCTTATGTCCTACCTCGAGAGGGAACCCACAGTGGAGTTTGGAAATTTCCATAAACTTTTTGTTCATCTTGGGGCAACTGAGGAGACGACCTATGAGCAGTATGTGTGGGTCCTATGGAAACTCCACCAAGAATGTGACAGTGAACTGAACCCGAATGAATTTGAAATTGCAGCAAAAGCTACCAAGGGTCTTTTCAAGAGGACAAAGAAACTAGGTGCATATACTGGACCGCTGGACCTCTTTCTGCCCAGTGTTGACCACAGTATGGTGAAGTCCAGGCAGCTACTATACTGTGACGACCCTGCACTGGAAGGGAAAATAAGCCTCTGTGACCGTCCATACCTCATTAAGTTAACAGACTGCGAGGTGAAATGCAAAACTGGCAACTTCAATGATGTTATAATGAAACTTCCTGAGCAGCATCGGCCCACTCTCCTGACCTCCATCATTCAAGAGAGCATTGATGAGGAATCCAAGCTCAAGGCTGAAGAAACAACCGAAACAAGGAACATGGAAGAAAAGCTATCGTCTCCAGAGTTCTTTATGGCAATGAAGAGGCTAGTCCTCCACAAGCACCACAACTCTGGTGAAAGCAACATTGAGGAACTCTTTAGTAATGAGAAAATGTTTGAGAAGATCAAGTTCAGAGTTGTGGATGTCCTGAATACAGTGTTCTCTTACACAGTTGATGGTGTAGCATCAGGGAAAAGCAATGAATCCAAACCGTATTTCGCTGACATATCTGACAGCAGTACAATCATCATCTACGTCAGCGGAAATACACCAGTGAAGGATGATGATGTGAGGCAAAGGCTCACAGAGATCATTGCTATGGAGCTAGGGGGTGCTTTGGAGGACTTTAATTTACACCTTTTCAGACTGCTGGAAAAACCTGTTGAAGAATTCAAATCCTACCTTGATAAGTCAAGTATTCGTGAATACAACCTAGCCAGCCTCAGCCAAGCACACCCAAAACCAGGTGAATTTGTTCCGAGTCGTTTTCATCATCTTCTTCGACAAGATATTGACACTTTCAACCCTGGGGAATATGTTGCTTTTGAGCTTGAGACAGAACAAGGTGATTTTAGTGATGAGGGTGACGATCCGCCATCCTACATATATGCTAAGGTAGTGAGGGAAATGGAGGATGTGAGCACTGATATTCTTGCACAGTATATGTATGAAATCAACATTGGCAGTGACCAGATCATCACTGTACCTGCTGTTGATCTGTATAAGTTCCACAGAGAGAAGAACTCTAAAGGAAAGGCTTTGATTGCTAGTGAAGCCAGACCCTCGTCCCCAGCATCACATGACGACCTTGACTTGAAGGACGTCCTTGACGAGATTAGTACAACCTTGGAGAGTGCATGGAACTTGCCAGAAGATCAGCGCCACAAGATCATCAAACGTCTGATGCTGAAATGGCACCCAGATAAAAACCTGGATAAGATAGACTTCTGCACTGAAGTTTGTCAACACATCAGAACAGAAATTGAACGCCTGGAAAAAGGGCTCCCAAGACCGGGAACACATAATGCTGCAAAGGCAAGCCAGGGGTCTCCGTCAAGCTTCAGCAGTAACTACAGTAGCATGTGGGATTACGTGAATAGGAGGGCGGGGGAACACAGACGTGAACGTGAGAGGTATGAAGAGGAGGTGAGAACACAAGGCCATAGTGGAGGAGGGAGTTTCTCCTTCATGAGGTTCTGCGGTAGTGGAGGGGGCAGGAACCCCCAGCCCAGGGAAGGGAGACGCTGGCTTCAGCAGGCCCTGGAGGACCTCAAGGCAGCCCAGCATGGCGTCAACAGCAGCAACGAGGCCAATGAGTGGACCTGCTACATGTGCCATCAGGTTAGTGTTTTACATCAGTCCATGTTATAAAATACCATTCTGGTCATTTAATGTAGAATTTCACAAATAGGTATATATCCAGTACAACCTGCTTTTACTTATGGCAAAATTACCATAACAGTGACACTAAAAACAATAATGACAATAATAATAATAATGATAATAATAATAATAATAATCATGATAATAACTATAATAATAATGATTATGATACAATTGTCATTTCTATAGCGGTAAAAATATTCATAAGTGTATTAGAAGCTGTGGAGTAAATCCCAGTGGACTCTATGCACCCTGTAACTTTCATCTAAGCCAACATATGAAGCCGCCTTTGAGATAGCTTATGGGGTTAATTTTTTGGACTCTGCAGTGATTTGTCTACTCTGCTTTTATTTGAAAAAGTAAGGTGTTCTGATGAGGCCAAGAAAAAAACATTGTTTGTTTCCTCTAACGGCCTGAAAGAAAATAGGGTAGGAAGGTCGGTAAAACAATTTTTGCATTGTTTTTTGGTCAAAAATGTGTGTTTTATGCATGTTTTACGTTGATTGGGAGTTTGGAGGGCAGAAAAAACTTAAGGGTAGGGATTGTTTTGAATAAAAACTTGTAAGAGTAGGGTTACAGGAAACAAACAACTTTTTTTTTAGGCCTGAGGAATACATTAATCATTTAAGCATTATACTGCACAAAGAAAATCTTCTTCTGCAATGCCTGAGTGACCAGAAAATGTTGCAAAACTTTTATAATATGTAAGCTTCAAACAAGTATTCCAATGTGTTGCTCTTGCCGTTTCAGGCTAGTGGAAAGGTTCCAGGTACAATATAGTAGGACTGTCATTGACTCCATTTTTTTTCGATTCGATCATTGACATTTTATTTTTCGATTCCGATTATTTCGATTCGATTGTGAAGAACTGCAGTAATAGAATATTTTCACATGTTCCACACTATTTTTGTGGCTAGGATCCTAAGATTCCCACAATGCAAAGACAATGAAGGTTTTCTCAACACTTTCTGATTAGATACTTGAGTTTCTTTTCAAAATTCTTAATAGCGTTGGCTAAAAAGTGTGTAAAAGGCTGAAAAAATGTGTTTCGATTAATTCGATTCGATTTACACAATATTTTTTTCTCGATTAATTGGAAAAATTATTTCGATCGATCGATACTTGTCATATCAATGACAGTCCTACAATATAGGAGATTTATTTGAATGATGTTTTTTTGGCGCTATGGTGGGGATTGTGAAAATAGCGAAAATTAAAAGCCAGTAAAAAATACCAGTTATACAGTATGTCAATGTGTTACTCTTGCCGTTTCAGGCTAGCGAGAAGGCCCTAAAAGCTGCCCTGTATGCCGTCCACTCTCCCGGTAGGTACGGCCACAATCTCCCCTCCCTCGCAGCAGAGCTCAACGAGGAGATCCAGAACCTGGCCGCAGGCCTCCAGCAGCACCTCGGCGACCACGCTCGCATGAGATATCCAGATGTGTGTTACGGGAAAATACCACATGACCTCTACTCCAAGGCAGATGCTACAAAAGCTGTTCAGCTCACTACTGACCTTATTAGCGCAGTAAAGACATATATCGTCTCAAATACTTAGGGTGTTAGTTTTTGTGCTCTTTGAGAGTGATGCTATCTGAATGTTACTATCACTGCTACAAACATGGCCTTTAAGGTTGACTAGTGAAATATACCATGTTCAGTACATAGGTTTTTTTTAAATTTTTACAGGTCTTTCTCAAAATTCAAATTGTGTTTTATGGGAATGCTACTGTCAGATGGAGCTTGTTAGATTATAAATTATAACCCTATGAGAGCAGAACAAATATAATGATACCATGATGTTTTTAAGAATTCTGTATTATGAGAATGCTTCTGTTTGAGATGTGTTATAATTCTGTATTATGAGAATGCTTCTTTCTGAGATGTGTTAGAATTCTGTATTATGAGAATGCTTCTTTTTGAGATGTTAAGTTTTCAAATGACAGTATAATGAATGCAGGGATGGCACATGTAGTTCCCATGCACAACTGGCAAGCTGTTTAAGTTTTCACTGATTTATTTCAGAAATTATGTTCCATGAGAATACTCCTTTCAGAGAAGTATTGCTTTCAAATAACTTTATAATGAATGTAATGAAAGAATGTGTAGTTCTAATGCATAGGTTGTCGGTTTTCAAAGTTTTATTTTTAACATTTTGTTAGCTGTAAGAATGCTACTATCAAAGCAGGGTAGCTAAGTAGCCATTAAATAAGTGAAGTGAAGGAATACACAGTTTCTTATACATGGACTGTTTTGGCAGTTTTATTTTTGAAATTACGTTTTATGAAAATATTACTATCAGAGCTTTACCCTTCAAATGCGGAGGCTATTTTCACCCAAAGCACAAGGACGCAATTATTTTTGAAAACCATCTAAACCCTGTCATATTGGTATTCATTGGAAAACTCACTGAGCACTCTTAGATGAGTACCCATGTGACAGGGTTTCAGTCAGTTTCAATGTGTTTGCATCATTTTGCATTTGCCAAATTAGCCACCAGCAGCATAAGGGTTAAGCCAACATATAACCTTATGATGGGTGAAGTAATGGTATACACTATTTTACATCGCTTGTATAAACAGAGGGGGTTCAAGGCGTTCGACCAAATTCAAAACATTTTTTCCTTGCATAGAAGTGTTACTTTCCTTTAGTTTTGCTTAAATGTAAATAGGTAGATCTGCCTATCTGTTGAATCGAACCCTCTTTATACAGAAAGAACACCCCTACACTGAAAGTTTTCTGAATCACTCCTAGACATTGGTAAATGCTAGAGCAATCTTTGTTAAGTTACCTATTCCTTCTTAAAGGCCTCAAGGCTCTCAGACAATGTCCTGCAGGGAAACCCAAACAGGATGGATTAGAATGGCTTAGAATAGATGTGTGCACCGATTCTAATATGTTTTTTGGAATGTAGGATATCAGAAGGATTGTGGCTATATAATTACCTATTCATTTTTAAAGGCCTCAAAGCTCTCAGACAATAAGGCTTAGAACAGATGTGTGCACTAAGTCTCAAATTGTACATATGCTTTTGGAATGTAGGATCTAAGAAGGATTGTAGCAACCAGTGCAGGACTATATAAATGTGCGGGGTGGTGGAGGTAGTCTATGGTCCTTCTGCATCTAAAAGGCTCCCTGAATTATTCATGAAGAGAGGGGACTGGATTATTGAGATTAGTGTTGAGGATTATGAGATAAGTGATGACAGGAGGATCCAGGGTTACTTGGGAGGATCATACTGGGTAAATGCTTTTATATTAAATTCAAAGAAATCTATCTTTGATGCAGAACCTAGAGATTCTCGACGCTGTTTTGAAAGTGTTAAATGTAGGATGATGTATGACCATGAAAGAGTTAATTTTGTTAAAAAGAAGAATCAATGTTTTTGAAAAGAAATGGGTTATGTTAAAGAATTACTTTCATGATGAGTAGATATTACAAGGACATAGATTGTTCTTTTGTAATATTTTTTATTATATTTCTGTAACTTAGTAACAAGCATAGTATAAGATATTGTATTACTATACATTGTACGTTTCTAAAACATTTATACATATATTCCAGAAGCTATAAATGATAAAGTATATCAACATCTGTTGGATTGAGCTTATATGTTATTCTATTTGTAAGAAGGATTATAGCAACCATTTCATCACTGGTTAAATGAGATCTGTATGAGGGTTATGAGAGGAGTGATACTTGAAGATCCCGGGTGACTTGGATTAAGGATCATATTCTGCAAATGCAGTTATCTTAAATTCAAAGAAATCTATCTTTAATGCAAGAGATAATTGACGTCAGGATGATGTATGACCATGAAAGAGTTAAATTTGTTTTAAAGAAAAAATTGTTTTTTTTTAAAGAGATGGGTTTTGTTAAAGAATTACTTTCATGATGTGTAGATATTACAAGGACATAGATTGTTCTTTTGTAATGTTTTTTATTATATTTCTGTAACTTAGTAACAAGCATAGTATAAGATATTGTATTACTATACATTATGTTTCTAAAACATTTATATATACTCCACAGGCTATACTGTAAATCACTAAAATATGGCGTGAACATTATATAGCGCAATTACGGTACTGCCCTGGATAGGGTGATCTAAGTATAGCGATGAACCGGAACAGCAGCAGCAGCAGCAGCAAGTTCAATTAAGAATTTAATGAAGACGGGGATTTCACAATAGCGCATATGGGTAGAGCCCTATAATCGCTATCTCATTGCTCCCGCTATAAATAAATGATTTACAGTATATGATTATGTATATCAACCTCTGTTGCATTGAGCTTGTATGTTATTCTATTTGTAAGAATGGTCATGATGCTTGACAAGCAGGAAAATAAACAACAAAAATGGGTAAAAACAAAAATGTCTCAATTTTACTTAAACATTGCCACTGAGTGAGAACTGTATTGAGTAGAACACACATCATTATAATAAACATTCTTTTTATAAATTGTAATTTGCACACAGGTAGGATTTCCTCAGCTCTTCTTGCTCATGAGTTCCTCTAGAAATTGTCGTCTGGATCTATGATACTTCTGACCATTATTTTTGTATACGTATTAAGAATAATTTTTAACAAATATTTAAAGGAGAGTTGTTGGTATTGTTCTAATTGATATTTCTCCTTCAAATATCTTTTCAACTATACTTTAACCTGGAAGATTTCACCAAAATTGTCAGGCTTTCTAGGGACTCGGAGCATTTAATAGATTGAAGAAACGAATACTTATTTATTAAGCTAATGTACAATTTAGTCCTAAATATTCTTACGTTTGTGCTGGCCCATTCTGTCCCTCTATTTTATAAATATTTGAATGAGAAATGTCAATCAAAACCTAGGTAAGAACTCATTGTGTCAAATATTAAGTTAACCTTATGCTGCTGGTACAAAATTTGACCAAGACAAAATGATACAAAAACAACTTTAAAATGACTGAAACCCTTGCATATGGGTACTCATCGAGACCTTTCCAATAAATACCAACATGACAGGGTTTACATGCCTTTCAAACTGAAGATCTTTCCTTCATAGTGCTTTGGACTAAAGTAGCCTTAGCATTGAAAGGGTTAACTCACACATTTTCAAGTTATCGAGATAATAAGTTTCGAAGTAAATCCTTAGCATACATGGGTTGAAAAAAGAACGATCATAAATTCAATACCAGTCTAGTGATCTGCCATGGTCAATTAAATGCGATGCCTGTCTCCCAAGCGTGAGTTGGCAGGCTTCGTTGGATCCCCAAGCAGGCTGGCCTAGTCGCTATATAAATGTGCGGTGTTGTCGAGGGCTGTCTATGGTCCTCATCAAACTGAAAGACTCCTTGAATTATTCGTGAAGGGAAGGGAAGGAAATTTCTTCCTGGTGCCAGGTTTCTATCTCGTCGTGATATGAACCAAGTTGTTGCAAGCGACGCTAAGACCAATTCCTTCCTGGCTTTATACCGGATGATTTGTTTGGGATTCAAGGCGGAGTATTTCGTCGCTACTCCTTGCCTGCCTAAAGTAAATAAATGCTGAGCAAGCAGAAATTATTGCTGACAAAACCCAACATAATAAGATGTAATTCTAACCTTTTCTATCATTAAAAGATAAGATGAACAGCTCTACTACAGTAAGTTTTATAACTGTACAGGCATTGCAAAATTTTGGAAATCCACTAAAAATGTGTACCTTTCAATAATATCATTTTTGAAGAGTTTTACCTAGATTTTACAGTATTTCTGAGAAAGGTTTTTGTTGGCAAATGGACTTATCAATTATCAACTAATAATACCCCAAAACGCATCTCAGCCCAATTTTTTTTTCAAAATTTCTGGAACATACTCCTGGCACACTGCACGCACAGGGATTTATTTGCTCATAAATTTGGAAGGGTTAAGAGATATTTTTGGGAGAAACAAAACCTTTTACAAAGCCCCCGTTACTACATGTACCTCTTTCCGGCAAAAAACTTTGAAACACACCATGGGACTGAGCAAACAAAAATGTAATCTTTGCCTATTAGGAATCACAACAGAAACACACATACATTTGGTATTCTTTATTTCTTTAGTAAGAAAAATCATTTGCTACAAACTGTGAATTGGACCTGGTTATTAAATATCCATAGTTGTCATAAAAATCGTGGCTATTAGGTAACAGTCTGTGTAGGTTCTATTCAATAATTCAGCACATTTGTAACTTGTGCCCTACAAAATTGGTGGCTGGGTGCCAGGACACTTTTCAACATAACTTAAAGAGTTCCATAGGTCTGAGAGTTGTTGGTTGAATTTATATGTATGTATTTACCAAGTGATGTCACCAAAAATGTCCGATCTTTTTTAGCCTAACAGGTTGATCGGGTCACTTCTTTTAGTTCTCACACATCAAGGGTGTCCAATTATGGCAATGTCCCACCAGCATGATACATTGTCCCACCAGCATGCGACATTGTCCCACCAGCATGATACATTGTCCCACCAGCATGTGAAACTGTCACACCAGCATGCAACATTGTCCCACCAGTATGCGACATTGTCCCACCAGCATGATACATTGTCCCACCAGCATGCGAAACTGTCACACCAGCATGCAACATTGTCCCACCAGTATGCGACATTGTCCCACCAGCATGATACATTGTCCCACCAGCATGCGAAACTGTCACACCAGCATGCGACATTGTCCCACCATTATGCGACATTGTCCCACCAGCATGCGACATTATCTCACCAGTATGCAACATTGTCCCACCAGCATGCGACATTATCCCACCAGCATGCGACATTGTCCCACCAGCATGTGACATTATCCCACCAGCATGCGACATTGTCCCACCAGTATGCGACATTGTCCCACCAGCATGTGACATTATCCCACCAGCATGCGACATTGTCCCACCAGTATGCGACATTGTCCCACCAGCATGCGACATTGTCCCACCAGTATGCGACATTGTCCCACCAGCATGTGACATTATCCCACCAGCATGCGACATTGTCCCACCAGTATGCGACATTGTCCCACCAGCATGTGACATTATCCCACCAGCATGCGACATTGTCCCACCAGTATGCGACATTGTCCCACCAGCATGCGACATTGTCCCACCAGTATGAGACATTGTCCCACCAGCATGCGACATTGTCCCACCAGCATGCGACATTGTCCCACCAGCATGCGACATTATCCCACCAGTATGAGACATTGTCCCACCAGTATGCGACATTGTCCCACCAGTATGAGACATTGTCCCACCAGCATGTGACATTGTCCCACCAGTATGAGACATTGTCCCACCAGTATGCGACATTGTCCCACCAGCATGCGACATTATCCCACCAGTATGAGACATTGTCCCACCAGTATGCGACATTGTCCCACCAGTATGAGACATTGTCCCACCACCATGCGACAGAAGCTTCAAAATCTGTGACAGGCCAAATCATAATAACACTGTTAACTCAGTAAATTCTCAGACAGCTTGGCTAGTATTCTTTCAGATATTTATTTATCAACCATTGTGGTGCTGATTCCATAAAACATGTGTACTCCATCATTCTGTATTAGTTACTTATCAACCCAGGTTTTTTTTAAGATATACAGCCATATATGGTAGTGCTAACTGATGACTATTTTTCTGTACAGATTATCTTACGACGGCCACTAAAAATTCTGTGCTCCAGAACCAATTGCCTGTGCTTCAGGATCAGGATAAATATTCTTGGACACCAGTGAACATATTAGAGAAGCCTGTTTAGTATGTAATGTAAATACTAAAAAGATATTCTAGCATATATCACTTCTTACCACCCAAAGCTGTAAGATAGTGATAGAGCGAGTTACTTACCGTAATTTCGCGTGTATAAGACGCACCTGTATATAAGACGCACCCCTTGTCCAGGCCTTTAAAATGATGTATAGACCCTAGCTTTGTGTATTAGTGCACACCCCCTTTTCGGAATTATTGTAGGAAATCAACTCCTCATGGATAACGCTAGAAAGCCAGTAAAATGCATATTGAGATGAGTGAAATGTGACATCACCGTGAGATCAATGCGTATCACCCCGTGTCGGTATTCACTACCCATTGTCCTAGGCATGTCACATGAATTGTAATCAGTAAATTCTAGCGGAGGGTGGTTCGGTAATTACAATTCATCAATGACGAGGCAAACATCGATGGGCATTGTCTTGGCCGTATTATAAGTGTAATTGGCGATCTCCGAGTGGCCTGGTAACTCGATGTAAAACACCCTAGATTTCTAGCTTTGTGTATAAGACGCACCCCCGATTTGAGTGTAAAAATTAGTGTAAAAAGGTGCGTCTTATACACGCGAAATTACGGTAACTAGTAATGGCTTAAAATGCCACACAGTTCAAGTTGACAGCTGTGCCCCTTTACATTACATCTTTGTCATCCCTCAATCACGAATAGTGAAAAAACAAGCACACCGCATTTTAAACAAATAGGAAAGAATCTCAACTAGTGATCAATAACATAATGATTTTATGATCTGGTGGGAGTGTATACTTATATCAATATACCATGTAATATATATATATATATATATATATATATATATATATATATATATATATAAATATATAAATATATAAATATATATAAATATATATATACATATACATATATATATATATATATATATATATATATATATATATATATATATATATATATATATATATATATATATATATAAACATATGTGTGTGCTTTTATATATACATATGCTAGAACAAAGATACCTTTTCCCCATTCACTACTTTATCATGAATCCGGATGTGATACTACTGATAATTAAATTCAGACTGTCAGGTAAGCAAAATGAAAATTATTCAAAAAGAAAACATCACTAGTTTCTAATGAAGCTGAAATTTCTGGAAAGTTACAATGAATTAACTCTAGCAGAGCAGAGCATGACTATGGCATGGAACAGGTAATTTTGTGGAGAGGCTGCGAAATGACATTCAATTGAAAATACTGTGAAATTCCCACAACTGACAGCCAACTATAGCATCTTTGGTGACCTCGTCCTTTAAGACCTCAAATAATCTGGTGGTGAATATGTGTGGAACAAACCAGATTTGTAGTGTGTAGAGTTGGGTACCGGTAAGAAGTACCGGTACTGGAACTGGTATCATTACAGTACTGCATTGTACCATTTTACTCCTTTTAACCCTTATACTGTTGGTGGCTAATTTGGCAAATACAAAATGATGTAAAAAACCCTAAGAAATGACAAAAACCCTAACACATGGGTCCTCATCTGAGAGTAGTCAGTGAAACCAATGCAATGAATCCCAACATGACAGGGTTTAGATGGTTTTCAAATATCTTTGCGTCCTTGTGCTTTGGACATAGTAGCCTCAACATTGAAGGGTTAACCCTTATGAAGCTGGTGGCTAATTTGGTCAATACAAAATAATATGATAAAAGGTGAAAGATCACTGAAAACCTGGCAAATGGGTACTTATTTGTTAGTACTCAGAGATAACTTTCCAATGACTACCAACATGACAGGGTTTAGATGGTTTTCAGAAATCTTTGCGTCCTTGTGCTTTGGAAAAAAGTAGCCTCAACATTGGAAGGGTTAAGGTACCCCAAAAGATACTAACCACTCTAAAGTTATCATTTAATAGGGATTCTCCAAGATTCTAAACATGACTATTCACAACAAACTTCATAAGGCAATTAAGTACCATTAACAGTGCTGTTAAATTACTGTATCGTTTCATTGGTACCGATACCAGCAATGTGCCGTTTTGTTCATTCACTTAACAATGTTTGTATGTACCAGTATTGTACAATTCTGGTACAAACCAACTGTGTTTGAACTGCCAGTTCTGGTATCCTCATTGATACTGAAATCGTCACATCCATTGTCAGCAATGCCAAAACACCCATTTCTTTATTGACCAATCATGAACACCGACTAATGACACACCTATTTCTTGATTGACCAATCACAAAAACTGGCTCATGACATGCCCATATCTTGATTGACCAATCATGGCAACTGGCTTAAAACACAACCATTTCTTGATTGACCAATCAAAAGAACTGGCTAATGAATACACCCATTTCTTGATTGGCCAATTATGAGCAAATTATAAAGTTGACTGTTGACCACCACATTGTGGACTGACCAGAGCTAGACATCAGCAGCCCTAATACAGACTGGCCAACAATTACCACCGGTCACTGACAACCCTATTCTTGTCCGAGCAACAATTAACCCTTCTAATGCTGAGGCTACTTTCCTCCACAGCACAAGGATGCAAAGAGTTTTAGAAAACCATCTAAACCCTGTCATGTTGGTATTCATTGGATAGCTGAGTACTATAAGATGAGGGCCTGCTCTGACGGCCGTGTGGTCTAAGGCGCCGCCACTGACTCCATGCTGTCTCTCACCACTGCCTGGGTTCCAATCCTGGCCTGGGCATGTGAGAAAGTTGCCAGTGACTTGGGGCTAGGTGGTGGTTTTCACCAGGTACTCCAGTTTCCTCCACTACTTACAACTGGCTAGACATGAATTAGCCATAATTGGCATAAATGTGATGAAAAACAAAATTCTAATACAAATACTATGAGATGATTACCTATGTGCCAGTTTTTCAGGGTATTTACATAATATTATATTGTCAAATTAGCCACCAGCAGCAGCATAGGGTTAACACCAGCCTCGGGATAACGTCATTTTGTCACTTGCTCACCACTAACACTGGCCATTGGGGATGCCGTTTCCGTAGTTGAGGAGGTGCTTCTCAGCGCGCTCGGCAGCTTTAGGTATGGCCTGTCTGGTCTTGGTGCTGTAGGGCAGGAGCAGCTCGGGGGAGGTCTTCTCTCCCTTGGTGACCTGGTCGCACGCCACCATCAGGTCGTAGTTAATCTTCTCCGTCACCACCGAGTCCTGCTTGTAGTCGGGGTGCCGCTGGACAAACTCCCTCATCCACTTCGCCGTCGTGAACAGCTCCCCTGGAAATAAATCAAATGGTGATTATTCTAGCGATTATTTCAATGACACAATCATCTATCTGGCTGTCGTGAAAAGCTCCCCTGAAAATCTGTCACAAGTAATTATTCTAGCGATTATTTCAATCACACATAGGCAATCTTAACCATATATCTCGCTGTCGTGAAAAGCTCCCCTGAAAATATGTCACGAGTAATTATTCTAGCGATTATTTTAATGACACATAGGCTATCTCAACCATATATCTCGCTGTCGTGAAAAGCTCCCCTGAAAATATGTCACGAGTAATTATTCTAGCGATTATTTTAATGACACATAGGCAATCTCAACCATATATCTCGCTGTCGTGAAAAGCTCCCCTGAAAATATGTCACGAGTAATTATTCTAGCAATTATTTTAATGACACATAGGCAATCTCAACCATATATCTCGCTGTCGTGAAAAGCTCCCCTGAAAATATGTCACGAGTAATTATTCTAGCGATCAATTTAATGACACTTAGGCATTCTCAACCATATATCTCGCTGTCGTGAAAAGCTCCCCTGAAAATATGTCACAAGTAATTATTCTAGCGATTATTTCAATCACACATAGGCAATCTCAACCATATATCTCGCTGTCGTGAAAAGCTCCCCTGAAAATACCCAACAAGTAATTATTCTAGCGATTGCTGAAATGACACATAGGCTATCTAAACCATATACCTTGCTATTGTTAAAAAGCTCCCCTGAAAATATGTCACGAGTAATTATTCTAGCGATTATTTTAATGACACATAGGCAATCTCAACCATATATCTCGCTGTCGTGAAAAGCTCCCCTGAAAATATGCTACAGGTTATTATTCTAGTGTATGACAAATAAACAATCTCAATCATCCATCTGGCTGTTAAGAGGTCCTTAAAATAAAATAAGGCACAAAAAATATTCTAGCAATTATTACAAAGATAAATAGGCAATCTCAACAAGATTCCAACCTGTATAACTTCAATGCTTGCCTTCCTCAGTTTTGTCATGTCCTTTTTATACGATATATTGGTACAAGGCTATGTAGCTAATTCATCAGAAAAGTCATGTTGTATCATATGGGATGTATATCATAGGCGGGTATTGACAGTATCATACAGAGGCTAAGATATTTTTGAAAATAACCAATATTACTAAATATTTGAGTTGGGAATGTTCAATCAAGCAGAATGAATTAGAAAAATAACTAGAAGTCAATCATTTCTTAATGTATATTTTTAGTTTTTAAAAAGAACAATGGATAACCTTATTCATTTAATTTCAACTTATGATATAAATATTTGGAAAAAGATAATTCAAGGTCAAAAGGTCATAGTTGGATGGCTTACCTGATGCCCGCTTTGAAATTAATTTCATGTACTGCAAGATTGTGCATCGCGTGTCCACATCAAAGTCTGGGAAGTTATCCACATAGTTGTTGATCAAAGGCACAAGTCCTGGGAAATTATCCTGCAATATGGGGAAAAAAGAAAACATACTGTAAATCCAGAAATGAGTGTGTCATAAAATTATGCTTTTTTCTCATTTTCGTTACTTCTTATTTTTGCGTTTATCACCGCATGTCGTATACCTGAAACAACATGGGGATTTACGGTGACTGGAAATAAATGTGAGTCATGTTTGATGCAAAAACACATCACACACACACGCACTTAATTCCAGATTTACAGTACCTCATTTAACCCATTCACACTCAAGAGTTCCTCTAGAAGTATTGTCTGCTACTTTCATACTTTTGATAATAATTAGGGAATAAAGCGAAAGTTTGCGTGATATTCTAAGGAGAGTTGTTGTTTATCTTCTGATCAACATCTCTCCTTCAAATGTTTTCAAAAAAATGCTTTTGTAAGGAAAATATTTCCAAAATCGTCAGGCCTCTCTTGGCCGCTCTGAGTGTAAATGGGTTAAGCAAGCACTATGTGACTCAGCAGACAACCTAGCTGGTCAGGTTGGTACCCTAAACCTATGATGGCCAGGATATGATACTAATAATGATTAATCAAAATAACAACTATGATAATGATGATGATGAAGATGATAAGGAAGACATCTTATTTGGGTGGCAGAACATAAGTATAGCTGGTTTTGACCATTTAATTGTGTATTATCATTTTATTGTAAAGCATCGCGTAGCTGTTAGAGTACATACCTTCCCGTTGATAATGGTATTTATATCCATCAGTTCATATTCGTCACAGATGTCCGAGCACTGCTGGTCAGCACCACAACCAGGCAGGCAGGTCACTTCAGGGGGAGAACCACCTAATAAATGATACAAACACAAAATTAGCATATGCTCTCCTGATGACCCCTGGTGGACAACCCAGAACCAGGAAGGCAGGTCACTTCATGGAAGTCACCTTAATATAGGATACAAATACAGAATTAACATAAGCTCTCCTTATGCCCCCTGGTGGAGAACCCAAGAACCCACTTCAGGGAAGAGCCACCTAATAATGGACACAAACACAAAATTAGCATATACTCTCCTCATTACCCTAAGTGGGAAACCCCAGAACCAGACAGGCAGGGAAGTCACCTAATGTAGGATACAAACACAATATTAACTCCTCATGCCCTCTGGTGGAGAACCCCAAAATCAGAGAGGCACGTCACTTCTCACTTTAGGGCAATATTTGCCTAACATAGGATACAGACACCAAACTACCACTTAAGTATTTACTCCTCTTGCCCCTATGTCTGTATCTATAAATCTGTACATACATACACACACACACACAAACACACACTATATATATATATCTATCTATATATATGAGCTCACGAGTCAAACGGGTGGTGAGCTCATGAGTTGATCTCCCTTCAGGGGGTGGGGGGGGGGGGAGTCACCTAATATAGGATACAAATACAGAATTAGCATAAGCTCTCCTCATGTCCCCTGGTGGAGAACCCAAGAACCAGGGAGGTAGGTCACTTCAGGTGGGGGGGGGGGGGGGGGGGGAGTCACCTTAATATAGGATACAAATACAGAATTAGCATAAGCTCTCCTCATGTCCCCTGGTGGAGAACCCCAGAACCAGGGAGGTAGGTCACTTCAGGTGGGGGGGGGGGGGGGGGGGAGTCACCTTAATATAGGATACAAATACAGAATTAGCATAAGCTCTCCTCATGTCCCCTGGTGGTAAACCCCAGAACCAGGGAGGTAGGTCACTTCAGGGGGTGGGGGGGGGGAGTCACCTTAATATAGGATACAAATACAGAATTAGCATAAGCTCTCCTCATGTCCCCTGGTGGAGAACCCCAGAACCAGGGAGGTAGGTCACTTCAGGGGGTGGGGGGGGGGGGGGGGGAGTCACCTTAATATAGGATACAAATACAGAATTAGCATAAGCTCTCCTCATGTCCCCTGGTGGAGAACCCCAGAACCAGGGAGGTAGGTCACTTCAGGGGGTGGGGGGGGGGGGGGGGGGAGTCACCTTAATATAGGATACAAATACAGAATTAGCATAAGCTCTCCTCATGTCCCCTGGTGGAGAACCCCAGAACCAGGGAGGTAGGTCACTTCAGGGGGTGGGGGGGGGGGGGGAGTCACCTTAATATAGGATACAAATACAGAATTAGCATAAGCTCTCCTCATGTCCCCTGGTGGAGAACCCCAGAACCAGGGAGGTAGGTCACTTCAGGGGGTGGGGGGGGGGGGGGAGTCACCTTAATATAGGATACAAATACAGAATTAGCATAAGTCCTCCTCATGTCCCCTGGTGGAGAACCCCAGAACCAGGGAGGTAGGTCACTTCAGGTGGGGGGGGGGGGGGGGAGTCACCTAATATAGGATACAAATACAGAATTAGCATAAGCTCTCCTCATGTCCCCTGGTGGTAAACCCCAGAACCAGGGAGGTAGGTCACTTTAGGGGGTGGGGGGGGGGAGTCACCTAATATAGGATACAAATACAGAATTAGCATAAGCTCTCCTCATGTCCCCTGGTGGAGAACCCCAGAACCAGGGAGGTAGGTCACTTCAGGGGGTGGGGGGGGGGGGAGTCACCTTAATATAGGATACAAATACAGAATTAGCATAAGTCCTCCTCATGTCCCCTGGTGGTAAACCCCAGAACCAGGGAGGTAGGTCACTTCAGGTGGGGGGGGGGGGGGGGGGGAGTCACCTTAATATAGGATACAAATACAGAATTAGCATAAGCTCTCCTCATGTCCCCTGGTGGAGAACCCCAGAACCAGGGAGGTAGGTCACTTCAGGGGGTGGGGGGGGGGGAGTCACCTTAATATAGGATACAAATACAGAATTAGCATAAGCTCTCCTCATGTCCCCTGGTGGAGAACCCCAGAACCAGGGAGGTAGGTCACTTCAGGTGGGGGGGGGTGGGGGGGGAGTCACCTAATATAGGATACAAATACAGAATTAGCATAAGTCCTCCTCATGTCCCCTGGTGGAGAACCCAAGAACCAGGGAGGTAGGTCACTTCAGGGGGGGAGGCACCTAATATAGGGTATAAATACAGAATTAACATAAGCTCTCCTTATGCCCCCTGGTGGAGAACCCAAGAACCCACTTCAGGGAAGAGCCACCTAATAATGGACACAAACACAAAATTAGCATATACTCTCCTCATTACCCTAAGTGGGAAACCCCAGAACCAGACAGGCAGGGAAGTCACCTAATGTAGGATACAAACACAATATTAACTCCTCATGCCCTCTGGTGGAGAACCCCAAAATCAGAGAGGCACGTCACTTCTCACTTTAGGGCAATATTTGCCTAACATAGGATACAGACACCAAACTACCACTTAAGTATTTACTCCTCTTGCCCCTGTCTGTATCTATAAATCTGTACATACATACACACACACACACAAACACACACACTATATATATATATCTATCTATATATATGAGCTCACGAGTCAAACGGGTGGTGAGCTCATGAGTTGATCTCCCTTCAGGGGGGGGGGGGGGGGAGTCACCTAATATAGGATACAAATACAGAATTAGCATAAGCTCTCCTCATGTCCCCTGGTAGTAAACCCCAGAACCAGGGAGGTAGGTCACTTTAGGGGGTGGGGGGGGGGGGGGAGTCACCTAATATAGGATACAAATACAGAATTAGCATAAGCTCTCCTCATGTCCCCTGGTGGTAAACCCCAGAACCAGGGAGGTAGGTCACTTTAGGGGGGAGGCACCTAATATAGGGTATAAATACAGAATTAACATAAGCTCTCCTTATGCCCCCTGGTGGAGAACCCAAGAACCCACTT
>OZ012700.1:9560476-9582673 GCA_963942565.1 Maea johnstoni | reverse complement strand
TAGCATTGCTAACCAGAATAATGGTGTGACAGTCCGACAAGAGGAGGCACCCCAAAAAATAAACAAATTTAGCCAGAAAAATGGTGTAATTCGGCAAGAGGAGACACACACCAAAATTTGACAGCCAAAACGAACACTGGCACAATTTCATCAGACTTTATGAAACTGTGGCTGAATTGAATGAATGGTCTGACAGTGTTAAGGCTGGAAAGTTAATTCTATCGATGCAGGGCACCGCTCAGAAATTTGCCCTCGCGCAGCCTTTCTCAATCCGAGGAGAGTTTGGAAATCTGAAAAATTTACTAGAACAATATTTTGACCCAGTGGAGAGAAGAGAGACTGCCTTCTTTGAATTCCAATCCAGAACACACAGGTCTGACGAGTCTCTGCAAGAGTATTTCCAGGAAATGATGGATCTTGCATACAGAGCATTTCCAGTAATACCTGATGTGACTTTGAGTGGGCAAGTCATTAATAGATTCATTCAAGGACTACAAACAAGAGAGTGCAGAAAACATGTCAAATTTTCGAAACCAAAAACACTTTTTGATGCGCTCAAATATGCTGTTTCTTATGAAATATTTGACACTTTTGATAAGGACCCTAAACTGCCCATGGTAGAAAACCACCAGCGTACACCTAAAGCAGTGCCTATTCATGTTACCAGCACCACTTCAAAATCAGGAAATGAATCCAGGCCAAAGATCTCTACTGATTCTACCCACAGGAAGACCAGTACAATATCAGGTTTGTGCTGGAATTGCAGTGAGCCTGGTCATAGAGCAGTGGAATGCCTAAAACCATGCAGAAAGGGCAGATATGGCTACCAGCCCTAGCTATGTGAAAAGGGGGATACCCTGGAACCCCTTTACTTCACCACACAAACCAATTTTCTTCCATTTGATACCCTGCTATTACTACCAACTGAACAGTCAATTTCGAGACCATCCAAGACCGAAGATGAACTTCATGCCTAGCCGAGGAAAGTTCCCAGCACATGCAGGATAGTTAAGTACAGTGAACTTACGAGAGACTCTAGTTAGCAAAATCAGTGTGAAATAGTAGCTTTTGTTATTGTGTAGGAAGTGGACACACAAATTGATTTGGATGAAGGCGGATCGCTGTCCAATAAATTTGATTATTGATGTAGGCTATATTGACATTTTTATATGACATTAAGGAATGAGGAGCTGTCGATTACAGCCAGTGACATTTTAAAGTGACTTTTAGTTTGGTTTATATTGGGCCTTATATGAAGAACATTTTTAGTATAGAGTATTAGACAGAGCAGTGACTCTGGTGCCCTTGAATAGTTTAAAGTATCCGATTCTAGTATAATTTCTTATTTGCTGATGTTGATATTTTGTGTTTATTACTTTTCATTTGTGTAATTCTATTATCTTTTAGTAATTGATCGACTTGTTTATAGAGAGAGTCAAGTTCTCCATTGTATGGCCTGGTGGCACTGAAACCTCCACCCTCTATTTCTTCTAGTTTGTATGTGTTTTTATTTTTTTGTACTTGTATATTTCTTGTGTTGGGGGGGGGGGTGCTCACATGGGTGAGTTCCCTTCACACCGCCCTACCCTCATTTGCTAAACATTGATTTTCTTGTTATTCATTGATCTTCTTGTATTACATGTTTTTAATTGCATATTGGTTAAATTTACTAATATTTGATATCAGAAGTACTTCAGTTTAATCAGTGGGGGGGTGTAACAGGGATCTATTGTACCCTGTTTGTTATTTAAAATGTATTATCACTATAGCTGCTTGCTTGAGCCCTCTGCCCTATTGGTCATCATTTAGAGCCCGCCTGCCTTCAGCAGGCAGGGGCTGAAGGCAGGGGCTTGACAGGAAGCACCCTGTTGGGGGCCTGTGCCAGTGGTCTTCTTATCTGACATATAGTCATAAAGATTCTTTTGTCACTGCACATGTACTGGTCTTTCTCTCACTCTCTACGCAACTCTTGGACTGTAAGGACGTGCTGTTTAACTCTCTAGCCGACCCTTGTACTGCTAACATGTGCTTTAACTGACTCCTGGGCTGAGGAATTACATGTGCTTATGGGCTGCAGTGGCAGCACACTTTAGGATCTACTAGTGGGACTATATTAGGACATTAGGATAGGCTCATCCCTGTATTTGTAGTAAGTAAAGTAATAAAGCATCTGTATACATTGTAATCTAGCTTCTGTTTGTCATTCTTAAACCCTGCATCACATAGATTGATCTCCTAACCCTTACTGTAACCAACCCTCAGATTAACCCTGAGCTAGCACTAGCAAACGGTTACAATCTTGAGTATATCACGGTCTCCCTTGGAAAATAGGATGCCCAATGGCAAAAACTTACTATTGCAAATTTTGAGCACCCAGAAAATCCTAGCTCTAAGACCCTGATCTTGGGTAGGTTAAGTATGTCAGCGAAATCATGTGAACTCACACAGCCTGAGACATGCTCTAGATGTGATGATGCTGGATACCATGTGCTGACAAAGGCATGATCACATGCAAACTTACCCTTCTTAATTTCAAAACTTCTTTCACATCCATGTGAGTGAAGCAGGGACTTAGCGAGGACCCATCCAGCCTAGATTTCTAGGCTGTCATATGCATTTTTTTCTGTAATGTTTTTTCTGTAACCAGGCACCAAATAGTCTAGGTGGCCAGAGTGGCCAATTTAGTTTACACATATCTCACCAGGGGAAGAGGACTCAGTTTGAGGATACCCTTTAGGGATAGGATGATCAGGTGGTGCCATCTACCTATCATATCTGGTACTACACCACACTGCTTGGTCAACACAGAAGGGAATGTTAACAGTTAGGGGACTAGGAGCCTAGCCTAGGACCCATCCAGCCAGATTTTGAGCAGGTAGTTTCCCTAAGAACAGAACAGTTTGCAATTTGATGTGAGCTGTTTTGACTTTTGTGGGGGAATTAATCAAATTCTTTCCCAACAAACCATCTTCTAAGACATGGCTTAGGTGTAAAGTGCCCTTAGGCCTAAAAAAAAGTTGTTTGTTTCCTGTAACCCTACCCAAGTTTTTATTCAAGAAAATCCCTACCCTAAAGTTTTTTACTGTCTTCCCAACTCCCAATCAACGTAAAACATGCATAAAACACACATTTTTGACCAAAAAAATAATGCAAAAATATTTTTTTTTACCGACCTACCTACCCTATTTTTTTTCGGACTGTTACGGGAAACAAACAATTTCTTTTTTTAGGCATTATTGACACAAAAGGCTATCAAATACAGTTGATATACAGATAAGAATTAGCAGAGAAGACAAATCGGGACGGGCAGAAATTTTGTGATGGCTGTTTCAGAGAGGCATTTTTGAAATTCTGGCTAAGACTGCAGCTCCAGAATAGCTGTGTAAGCAGCAGGATTTATGTGTATACTTGTAAACCCATTTGTACTAAATGTGCTTTCTGCTCCTTTGCAACTGTAATACAGGATTTAAATGTCCTTACTTAAGCAGGATCAGCAGATTATGTGAAGAGCTGGAGGGAGCTACTTCTCTGAGCAGAATTCATTCATGAATTTAAGAATGGTATTAAATGTAATTTTGGTACATAGACTAAGCCAGCAGGGTGTCTAGGTGTCATTTTGGACACACAAACCCTGAATATTAACCAACCCTCAGGATGCCCAAATTTCTGAAATTATCAATTTTAAGCATATAACTGACTTTTTCACCTCAATATAGTTCCAATGATATTGTTTATAATGTATATTATGCCTTGTTTTTATAGGTAAATGCATATTTGTGGTAGAAATATGTGTATATTGTGGTCTCCCATAAGAATTGGACGTCCAATTGCCAATTTTGGACAGCCAGTTTCTAAATCCTGGCTAAGACCCTACTTTGGTATAAAGATTTGAAGCAGCCAAGACAAGCAGGCATGGTCTTAGCCAATATTTGGAAACAGGGTGTCCAAATAGAGGTTTCACAGACTTTTGCATGTCCAAAGTGTGGTACAAAGTACATACTACTAATAAAATAAACCCTATATATTTACAGATTTTGCTTTTTAGACCAGTAACTGCTTGGTGGGTCTTTTAAAAGGGACACTACAGCTTCTACATCTTCTATCTTTTAAGAAAAGTCATCATCAGCAAATTCTGTCAAAAAACAGTGTTCTGGGTTTCCAAATGACACGCTGGACGCATAGGCGGCTAAGCCCCAGCAAGCAGGAGCTTTGTGTTGGCTGTTTCAGACAGCCCTGGCTAGGACCCTGAAAGTATGATCTGCATTAACATGCTTTCTTGCTTGCCAAGTTACCATGACAAGCAATGACTTCCCCCAGTAGAAACCACCTGGTAAGTGGGCAGGTCCAGGGTGTTAGCCAGGATTTTTAAAAAGCCTGTCTAAAACAGCAATTACAAAATTTCTGCCCGTACAGATTTAGGTACCCAGTTACTTCAAATCCTTATTATAACAACTACATTTAATACCATTTTGAGTCAAAAAGGGCAATTTACTCTTCAGCCATGTTATAGAAGATGGTTTGTTAGGAAAACATTTGATTATTACCCCCAAAAAGTCAAAATTGAAAATTCTTCCTTGAAATTTTTGCCTGTCCAAAAAGTAGGTTTTCCTGGCTAAGTCCCTGGCAGCTGGTCAGAATTCACAATAACCGTACACTCATCTGACCACAATTCTTCAACCAGCTCGTGTATATACTAGTACTGTCAGAATTCACAATAACCGTACACTCATCTGACCACAATTCTTCAACCAGCTCGTGTATATACTAGTACTGTCAGATGGGAACCATTCTGGTATATTCCACACTCACAAAGTTCTTCTCACAATTCTGGTACACACTAGAAACTGTCTAGAATTGATGTTACTTAAATTATTACTCAAATCAACAAGTAAATAAAATGAAAACTTATATCACACTAAACTAATGGGTTTGGGTAAAATATCAAGCAGCTTTGATGGTTGAGATATTTCACTGATCGAAATATGTAGTTAGAAACACGATTAGTGATATAGAATCATCTGGTAAGTCAATTTAGCACTCAATTGCAGTTTTTCTCAGCAAAAAAGAGAGTACAGAGTAGTGATAATCTTTAATAAATACATGAGTGTGCTTGATGTACAGTTTAGAGCTAGATATAAATCTCAAAACAATGGTAGAGCATCCAGGGACAACTTGTCCAGTGTAACATTGTCCTGTGTAACATGTGACTTTTCAGTAAAACTCAAATTTTCTCCACATGTAAAACAAAAAGCAAACTGTACCATGAGATAGCCAAGTTTTTAGATAGTCTGTTTCACTAAGTTTAATAAGTGTGATGTTTTAAACCGCGAAGAAATTTCAAGTTAAAAAATACCATAAGAAAGTCATGTCGCACTGGGTCCTGTGTAACATAGCAGTGTTTTTGTTTGTATCTTCTACAATTATGAATTAATTCTAACAGTAGTTGATAAGTCTGAAATCGCTGAATGTGATGCCTCTATAACATGAATCTTTATGAATAAAGGTATTTTCTCTTATTAAGTTATTTTGAGTTGAAATCTCATATTGTCCTGTGTAACATAGAGTAAATACTGCAGAATGCCCCTAAATCAGGATGGGAGGAAATGTTGTGTTTGATGTATCAGACACTACAGACAGACATTTTCAAAATCCTGTCTAAGACCCCTAAGTGTAGTGTGAATAGTTTTCAGTAATATTAACTTGTGGCTGAATCTTGACTAACCAGTAGTTAGTGGTGGAGAACACTGAACATTTATACAAATATGACATCCCTGTGGGGTGTCCACCAGGAATAACTTCCACGAGAGAGGATTGTCGGTCAGACCTTAGGTGAATAGAACATGGATTGGTAGCCACAGACTTATTTAACATAGGACCCATTATAAAGCCCTGGACTCGCATAATCTCGCCGAATCTAGTCTCAGTGTGACGTCAATAGGAGACAAAGACCAATGAGGGGTGAGGTGCAATCTGCGCAAGTGTGTGAGCAACTTTCTCTACATTGTAAACAAATACAACAGCCCTCAATGAGGCTCTCATATTTGTTTTCAATGTAGAGGAAGTTGCTCACACACATGCGTAGACTAGCTCCTAGTCTATGATTTACTTAAATACTACTCTTCTCTGTTCTGGTCTATCTTTTGCTCAATATCTAAAGAGAGAGAGAGAGAGAGAGAGAGAGAGAGAGAGAGAGATGAGAGAGATGAGAGAGAGAGAGAGAGAGATGAGTGAGAGAGAGAGTTGATGAGAGTAGAGGAGAGAGAGAGAGAAGATGGAGAGAAGAGGAGAGAGAGAGAGAGAGAGAGAGAGAGGGGGGGGGGGGGGCGGGGGTAGTGCAGTAATCTGACCTTTAAAATATGACATTTGTGCCCTCTTATGGTATGAGTATGATGTATGTGCACTTCTCCTTTTGTCACCAGATGTGTATAAGCATAGAAATACATCCCCTTGATCCGCAACCCCATAGGCACAGCATGCTAGTACCTAGGGTATGTGCGCCTCGGGTTACGCGTGTAGCCTGGGGAAGTATTGGTCACGTGATTGGTTTCGCAGCAATTTCAGTCTGACCCAGGGCCTGTGAAACCAGCAGGCAGCCAATCCTGGGGTACACACGTTATCAATGACTCATAGTGGTGTGAGGCAGCGAAATTTGATGATGCATGCACAGTGCCCACTCCCTGTCTACTACTCTCAGGTAGCAATGATAAAGTCCTAGTTATCCTTTATTTTGTGCGATATTTGTTATAGCCGTATAGGCCCTCTGGCTCATGGCCTACGACAAATATTCATATCGCCCTAAAGAAAGGTCAATAACTTGAATAAGGCTTCACATGTACTATGTATTACTGTAGAGCATGTCTTGCTTCCTACACGAATGACAGCTCGGAGGTATGGCAAGAGGTATGTCAAGACCTCATACCCCTTATTTATAATATCATCTCTGTGGGATACCATGGTATGTCATAATTATCCAAATACATACCTACAAACGTGAAATGCAGCATGATAAGAAAATAGTGCCACATGATGATATATAATATCTCGATGACATACTGACCTCGTCCCCCCACTTGAGGCAATCGTTGGTCCGGTCCTTGAGCTTTCTGTACTGGTGAATAAATTGCTGGATTCCATGTTTCCTGACGTGATCCGCGTATTTCTTCGTCTCCTCCCAGGCGAGCGGGGAGCCCTCCGACAAGAGGCCCATTGCTGAAACCCTACAATATCAATAAATTCGCCTAGAGACTTCGACTACCTCGACTGAATGGTCCCACGACGTGAAAACAGTGAGCACCCTAAGTAGGTCAACCCGGGTTCACACGAGAAGCGTGTTTACAGTACGAGTCACGTGGGGTCTGCTGAAAACCGGGGAGCAGCAAGTAATTCGTCTGGATCCATAACCTGCTTTGCAATGGTGTGCCGTGTGAGGGTATGGTGGTGAGGGTGTGAAAGGCAGAAAAATCCTCTCTTTTTTGAAAACTTGGGAAATGATGGTGGAAAAATTCTGCTGTTGTTGGAAAAACACTGGATTTTTTTTCTGTCTTTTACAGAAAACAGCGGATTTTTTTCTGAAGTTCACACCTGCACCATCGTATGACTACACTGACTTATTTACACAAGAAGCTGGGTGATCGCTGCAGTGTGCAAAAGGCAATACAAATATGTAAATGTCTGATGCTTGTCTTAGATGTTGAATGTGATGTATACAATTAAAGTTCTAAATAATTACTGTCTTATTCTTTATCACCTGCTCTGCTGTAATTATCGATGCTGATTGGTCAATAGGTGTCAGACATGTGCCCATTCACTCAACATCGTTTTGATATCAAGTGTCTGAAATTGATATCACACGCCATGATCGATATCATACGGTAGCCAACAATGTAATGAATTTGTTTGTCTTACCTACCATGGAGAAATTGGTGTGAATGTGTGGTCCGACCTGCTATCTACCCGATGTCATCCGTAACAAACTCGGCTCCGCCTCGAGGGATATGGCTGACCTCGGGTGGATAGCAGGTCGGACCGCACTTTCACACAGGGCGTAACTAATAATATCAGATAAAACTTTTCAATTGTTTTGCTTATGTCTGATACTTGTACTGACTACCTATAAGAAGGCTAATGTCTATATACTCTGGTTTTGCTGCACACCGTAAGGCCACAGAGAAAAATCAGTAAAATAAAAAGTTGGCCTGGATAGAAACACGAACCGGGTCTATCTTTTATCTAACTTGATTCAAGTATGAGTTTAACCGGATTTGATACCATGCATATCCAACAGATGGCCTCGAAGACATGAGATATTTTTCAAATTGCACTCTTGGCGCCATCCACTAAAATGACTATACATGTATGCTCCGCCCAAAGAAACTAAAACGTACGACTCAATGTATGCAAAATAACTACTGAACCAACACACCAAAAGAAAACTCCATAGCAGAAATCTTATAGATGCCAACTGCTATTCCAAAATGTCACCCCAACACACAGCTGATGTAGACAAGGCTATAATCAGAGAACTATATAAAAGAGTAATGTAAGTCCTTGCTAAAGAAAATACTGCCCTTGCTCAGGTACGAAAATTGTGATGTTAATAGGGCCAGTTTATATTAAGGTCATAAGATACGGTGTATCATGCATTCCATTACCCTGCACTGATAAAGAGAAAGTGGGAGGGTACGATCCGAAAAAACAACAACTTTAAATATGAGGCTGCAAATGCTCAAAAAACTTGTTTTTGTAAGTTTGTGCAAGTCATTGTATACATTTACGTACCTTTAAAAGCCTATAAGTATTTGCAACTAGAGTGCACACATGGCCTGGTAACTTTGACTGATCGTTTAGATATGCTCAGAACGCGACTTTCGGGCTATTCGCGCAGCCAGCCTATTCAGGTTGACCGGCTTGTTTCATATCCACTTGTTTTTATTTATCTAAGCCAATATAGATACAAGAGTGTTAAACAAGAATCTAAAATGTACGTGAGTTCCTCCTTTCGCCACCAGGGGCGCATCAAAGACGCAAAATAGTCCAAATAGGCAATAGGAGGTTTATGTGCACCACTGGAAAGCGATTTCTTAATGAAGTTTATATCGGAAGATTCAAAAACGTCCTTAAGCAAATAGATTTCATAAGTACACACAGACCACAAATATATCTTGCATTAAATAGATGCCCCTTTGGAGAAATATTCTTTACTCCGAATTATGTTTGTGTGTATTCGAGTATCGGTCCAATATTCTTCGCAATGTTACGCAAGTTCCAATTTGGGCTATTCCTGAAAAGGGGGGGGGGACGCTCGCCCACAATTCATTGCGGGAGGGCATAACGCCGTTAAAATAATAGCAAGTGGGGTGTGTCAACAGGAAAATATGGGGGGGGGAGGGGGGGGGGGGGTAGGGTTAGCTTACACTAGTCTTAGTAATACACATGGGTGTGGGGTCCATATGGCTACGCCCTTGTCCTCTCTTCTTCGATAAAAACAAGCATTGCATTGGCCTCTAAAAATCAGGCTGCATCTCCACGGTATCTACCTCTGGTGAAACGTTCTGGGCGCAACCAAGTGAATAGATTCTGCACCCGCCATGACCCTCGAAACTGTCATGATCAGCCGTTTAATTTACCTGCCCGCCCATGGCTAACTCACTCAGGCTTCGCAGAGGCCAAAAACAGCCGGATCATTTTGGTGATATCTTTCTTCAGAAAGCATACTGTGGAAAATAGTTGAAGGAGAAATCAGCTTTGAAGGTGAATCATTGGAGTTTTGATAAATTTTGTCTCTTAATACCTATTTTCAGAAAATGCTAATCCCAATTATGAACTGGAGACCTTCAAATTTCACATATGTATAGAGGAATGACCATTAACGTAGGGAAGGGTATGACAGTTTTTTTCTAACTTTTACTCCGTTCTTTCTTAATAACTATTCCTTTCAGAATTTTGGTTGAAAAGGAATGAGAAAAACTATTACTATTAAATAAAGTCCAGGTTGGAAAAAAACTGTTATACCCTTCCCTCCTCCTAGTCTTAGATTCAACTATGCCAGATTTCACGCAAATCCGTTAACATTTGATATTAAAAAATGCATGTTTAAAGCGACCATGTTTTAGTGAAAAAATGGCCTATTACAATTCCTGCTTGTGTGCAAGCCTATGGGAGCCTTTGTAATACATGGTCTCTCACTCTGTTCGGTTATGCCCTAGACATTCAAAATTGATCTAATAATGGGTAAAAGGCCGTACGTAGGCTTTAACATATGTAAGGTAAAAATCTCAAAGTAATCATACATCCACAATTTAACCCCACACGCGACCTTTATGCTCTTTTCAATCTGCACATGAAGCCTGAAAATGCACCTACCCTCGACGAGGGAGGAAAGTCAGCTATAAGTTTAACTAATTACCAGTACGTACTTTGCCCTGGCCAATTATGGTGCGGTATAAGGTATGAAATGGATGCAATTTGATTAAAACCACCCATATACCCGGTTTAAATTTCGACAGTGAACAGCCAGGCGTAATACACCAGACCACTCGGCCATCAGGGCAGCCCCAGCCTGGCAATTCGACAGTGAGCAGCCAGGCGCAATACACCAGACCACTCGGCCATCAGGGCAGCCCCAGCCTGGCAATTCGACAGTGAACAGCCAGGCGCAATACACCAGACCACTCGGCCATCAGGGCAGCCCCAGCCTGGCAATTCGACAGTGAACAGCCAGGCGCAATACACCAGACCACTCGGCCATCAGGGCAGCCCCAGCCTGGCAATTCGACAGTGAGCAGCCAGGCGCAATACACCAGACCACTCGGCCATCAGGGCAGCCCCAGCCTGGCAATTCGACAGTGAGCAGCCAGGCGCAATACACCAGACCACTCGGCCATCAGGGCAGCCCCAGCCTGGCAATTCGACAGTGAACAGCCAGGCGCAATACACCAGACTTCTCGGCCATCAGGGCAGCCCCAGCCTGGCAATTCGACAGTGAACAGCCAGGCGCAATACACCAGACCACTCGGCCATCAGGGCAGCCCCAGCCTGGCAATTCGACAGTGAACAGCCAGGCGCAATACACCAGACAACTCGGCCATCGGGGCAGCCCCAGTCTGGCAATTCGACAGTGAACAGTCAGGCGCAATACACCAGACCACTCGGCCATCAGGGCAGCCCCAGCCTGGCAATTCGACAGTGAACAGCCAGGCGCAATACACCAGACCACTCGGCCATCAGGGCAGCCCCAGTCTGGCAATTCGACAGTGAACAGCCAGGCGCAATACACCAGACCACTCGGCCATCAGGGCAGCCCCAGTCTGGCAATTCGACAGTGAGCAGCCAGGCGCAATACACCAGACCACTTGGCCATCAGGGCAGCCCCAGTTTGGCAATTCGACAGTGAACAGCCAGGCGCAATACACCAGACCACTCGGCCATCAGGGCAGCCCCAGCCTGGCAATTCGACAGTGAACAGTCAGGCGCAATACACCAGACCACTGGGCCATCAGGGCAGCCCCAGTTTGGCAATTCGACAGTGAGCAGCCAGGCGCAATACACCAGACCACCCGGCCATCAGGGCAGCCCCAGCCTGGCAATTCGACAGTGAACAGTCAGGCGCAATACACCAGACCACTGGGCCATCAGGGCAGCCCCAGTCTGGCAATTCGACAGTGAGCAGTCTGGCGCAATACACCAGACCACTGGGCCATCAGGGCAGCCCCAGCCTGGCAATTCGACAGTGAACAGTCAGGCGCAATACACCAGACCACTGGGCCATCAGGGCAGCCCCAGTTTGGCAATTCGACAGTGAGCAGCCAGGGGCAATACACCAGACCACTCGGCCATCAGGGCAGCCCCAGTTTGGCAATTCGACAGTGAGCAGCCAGGCGCAATACACCAGACCACTCGGCCATCAGGGCAGCCCCAGTTTGGCAATTCGACAGTGAGCAGCCAGGCGCAATACACCAGACCACTCGGCCATCAGGGCAGCCCCAGTTTGGCAATTCGACAGTGAACAGTCAGGCGCAATACACCAGACCACTGGGCCAGCAGGGCAGCCCCAGCCTGGCAATTCGACAGTGAACAGTCAGGCGCAATACACCAGACCACTGGGCCATCAGGGCAGCCCCAGTTTGGCAATTCGACAGTGAGCAGCCAGGCGCAATACACCAGACCACTCGGCCATCAGGGCAGCCCCAGTTTGGCAATTCGACAGTGAGCAGCCAGGCGCAATACACCAGACCACTCGGCCATCAGGGCAGCCCCAGTTTGGCAATTCGACAGTGAGCAGCCAGGCGTAATACACCAGACCACTGGGCCATCAGGGCAGCCCCAGCCTGGCAATTCGACAGTGAACAGTCAGGCGCAATACACCAGACCACTGGGCCATCAGGGCAGCCCCAGTTTGGCAATTCGACAGTGAGCAGCCAGGCGCAATACACCAGACCACTCGGCCATCAGGGCAGCCCCAGTTTGGCAATTCGACAGTGAGCAGCCAGGCGCAATACACCAGACCACTCGGCCATCAGGGCAGCCCCAGCCTGGCAATTCGACAGTGAACAGCCAGGCGCAATACACCAGACCACCCGGCCATCAGGGCAGCCCCAGCCTGGCAATTCGACAGTGAACAGTCAGCCGCAATACACCAGACCACTGGGCCATCAGGGCAGCCCCAGTCTGGCAATTCGACAGTGAACAGCCAGGCGCAATACACCAGACCACTCGGCCATCAGGGCAGCCCCAGCCTGGCAATTCGACAGTGAACAGTCAGGCGCAATACACCAGACCACTCGGCCATCAGGGCAGCCCCAGCCTGGCAATTCGACAGTGAACAGTCAGGCGCAATACACCAGACCACTCGGCCATCAGGGCAGCCCCAGCCTGGCAATTCGACAGTGAACAGTCAGGCGCAATACACCAGACCACTGGGCCATCAGGGCAGCCCCACCCTGGCAATTCGACAGTGAGCAGCCAGGCGCAATACACCAGACCACTCGGCCATCAGGGCAGCCCCAGTTTGGCAATTCGACAGTGAGCAGCCAGGCGCAATACACCAGACCACTCGGCCATCAGGGCAGCCCCAGCCTGGCAATTCGACAGTGAACAGCCAGGCGCAATACACCAGACCACCCGGCCATCAGGGCAGCCCCAGCCTGGCAATTCGACAGTGAACAGTCAGGCGCAATACACCAGACCACTGGGCCATCAGGGCAGCCCCAGTCTGGCAATTCGACAGTGAACAGCCAGGCGCAATACACCAGACCACTCGGCCATCAGGGCAGCCCCAGCCTGGCAATTCGACAGTGAACAGTCAGGCGCAGTACACCAGACCACTCGGCCATCAGGGCAGCCCCAGCCTGGCAATTCGACAGTGAACAGTCAGGCGCAATACACCAGACCACTCGGCCATCAGGGCAGCCCCAGCCTGGCAATTCGACAGTGAACAGTCAGGCGCAATACACCAGACCACTAAGCCATCAGGGCAGCCCCAGCCTGGCAATTCGACAGTGAGCAGCCAGGCGCAATACACCAGACCACTCGGCCATCAGGGCAGCCCCAGTTTGGCAATTTGACAGTGAACAGCCAGGCGCAATACACCAGACCACTCGGCCATCAGGGCAGCCCCAGCCTGGCAATTCGACAGTGAGCAGCCAGGCGCAATACACCAGACCACCCGGCCATCAGGGCAGCCCCAGCCTGGCAATTCGACAGTGAACAGTCAGGCGCAATACACCAGACCACTGGGCCATCAGGGCAGCCCCAGCCTGGCAATTCGACAGTGAGCAGCCAGGCGCAATACACCAGACCACTCGGCCATCAGGGCAGCCCCAGTTTGGCAATTCAACAGTGAACAGCCAGGCGCAATACACCAGACCACTCGGCCATCAGGGCAGCCCCAGTCTGGCAATTCGACAGTGAACAGCCAGGCGCAATACACCAGTCCACTCGGCCATCAGGGCAGCCCCAGCCTGGCAATTCGACAGTGAACAGTCAGGCGCAATACACCAGACCACTGGGCCATCAGGGCAGCCCCGGCCTGGCAATTCGACAGTGAACAGCCAGGCGCAATACACCAGACCACTGGGCAATCAGGGCAGCCCCAGCCTGGCAATTCGACAGTGAACAGCCAGGCGCAATACACCAGACCACTCGGCCATCAGGGCAGCCCCAGCCTGGCAATTCGACAGTGAACAGCCAGGCGCAATACACCAGACCACTCGGCCATCAGGGCAGCCCCAGTCTGGCAATTCGACAGTGAACAGTCAGGCGCAATACACCAGACCACTCGGCCATCAGGGCAGCCCCAGCCTGGCAATTCGACAGTGAACAGCCAGGCGCAATACACCAGACCACTCGGCCATCAGGGCAGCCCCAGTCTGGCAATTCGACAGTGAGCAGCCAGGCGCAATACACCAGACCACTCGGCCATCAGGGCAGCCCCAGAGTTAACAACCATGCCACATATGTCTCGGATATCAGGGTATTCTCCCTCCCCAAATGCCCCAATAATATGCGGGTCATAACCTGATGAAAGCCTCTTCTACTTCTAGCGTATAAGTTAGCGACTGTACGTCCAGTAAAGGAAACGGCGCATATGTTGGAGTTACATTTAATCGGATGAATGGAGTTGACATGTTTGGGTGCGGCCGTCTAATATTTATACACTCGAGTCTTATAAAGCAAACATCACGCTTCACCTTCTATATATTATTCGAGGAACCCAACAATGCACGAATACTTGCTGGGAACAAGGTCAGGCGTCCAGTAATCTTATATGGAAATTGCAAGTCATGCAAAGATCGATATCTCTCTATAGATAGAACCATTGAAATGAACACCCGACATTACCTCTATACAATTACTGCTCCCTGCATGATGCGGCACTTTTTTGTTAAAAGGAGGCGTACTTTCTAGAATAGTTTGGTGGTCGTCATAGCGACGGATGGGTTCTCAAATGTGAGATGTAGTGCGTTTCCCCAATGACTAGGCATTTTATGGAATATATACTCCAGACTTTCGGCACTCAGTAATAAGTGATAAACAAAGCAATAATCACTTTAAACTCAAAAGGGTGGCTGTTTTGAGACTTTTTTGATGAAAAATGGAACCATAATAATACAATGGTGTATGCATAGAATGTAATTATTTTGTTGTGGTACTAACTTTCTTCCCGTAGCATTAATATACCAGAGCATGCATCTAAGGTCCCGCGTATTTTGTGGGTAATAACTAAAGCACTTTCTTTTTTAATTTTTAAGATTTTTTTTATTCAGAACGGAATAGAAACTATGGCTAACCCTCTGCCAATTACTATTTCATTTACTATTTATCATTTCATTTACTAACTATTGTTATTGTACTTTAACAATTCATGGCTTTAAACCAGGACTTTATCATAAACTGAATTAGTCCGTAGGCTAGGAGGGGTTTCCGTGCACCCCCCCCCCCCCCCCCCCCCCCAGGATCCTACCAGACCAGCGCTATTTTATGTATTTTGGGGTGCTCTTTAAGATTAAGCATGTTAACATTGAATCTTTTGGGATCAACACCCTGTTTTGGGGCATTTTCACTCAAAAATGACTAAAAACGTGTGATTTTTGGGATTCCTTTATAATTTTTTTATGTTAGACAGCAGAGACCCCAAACTTTACACAAATATACTTCATACATTGCTTGTCGATGCTACATCAAATGCAGTATAGATAGTGGCCATAAATTGAACTAAAATCTTTAAAAATGGGGAAAATAGCAGGTTTTTCTCATTTTCCTGACACTTAAGGCACCCCTGTACACCCAGAATACCCTGCAACCCCACTTTCATTCATCAGAAAACTGCCTTAGTATGTTTGGAGAAATTTAGAACCTGTTAACAGCTAAATTTTAGAAAGCTTCCCGTTTTTGGGCATTTTCACTCAAAAATGACTAAAAACGTGTGATTTTAGGGATACCTTCATAAAATCTTTATCTGAGACAGCAGATGCACCAAACTTTACACAAATATACTTCGTACATTGTTGTCAATGTTAAATGAGATACAGCACTGATAGTGACCCCTAGTGACCATTAATTGAGCTAAAATCTTTGAAAATGGCAAAAATCACAGTTTTTCTCATTTTCCTGACACTTAAGGCACCCCTGTACACCCAGCATACCTTGCAACCCCATCATTTTTTATCAGAAAACTGCCTTAGTATGTGTAGAGAAAAATATAACCTGTTAACAGTTTAATTTTGAAAGCTTTGCGTTTTGTGGCACTTTCACTCATAAATGACTAAAAACGTGTGATTTTAGGGATTCCTTCATAAAATCTTTAGCTTAGACAGCAGCGGCACCACACTTTAGACAAATATACTTCATATATTGCCTGTCAAAGTAACATCAGAAACAGTATTATTAGCTTCATAACTTGCACTGAATATTGGCTCAGGTAATGCCAAGCGTTAAAGAATTTGGTAACTTTGACATTCAGGGATATCTAAGCAAATTTTTTGAAAAAGTGGATGTCAGTAAGTTACATACATAAGAACTTATAGACCACATCCAGTTCTGCACTAACAGCGAAATCAGCAGTCAAAGCTACTAATAAAAAAGGGTAGTAAGCTACTTGCACTGCTCCTAGCAGGTAAGATGAGGGGGCTGCAATCTGCAGTACCCCCTTGGTATCTCTGGCGGGCACCAGGCCCACTACAAGGAGCTCTGATGGCTGAAAAGTGCAGGCATTACACCTGGTGCGGTCTCTGCAACAACTGCGGTTGTTATCGAGCCCACCCTTGATCCAAGTGCAGTCACTGCGGTCGAACCCAGGGCTGTGGGCACTTCTACACCCAGGGTAAAGACTCCTACAAAAGCAGTCCTAAAATCCTTCACCAAGCCTTTTCTGGCAGCCCACCACATTGGGGATTGGACCCCCTATTTTCTCCTCTCTGTGGACCCTTTCAGGGTAGACACTCAAAAAACTGTTTGGAGGGAGGGGGGGGGGGCAGGTTTGACCTGATGGAAGACATGGATGAGGACATCCCATACATCTTGGGAGTCAACTGAGCAGGAGGGCGCAATTGCCTTCCCCCTCTTCTGGGGAAGCATTTAGAACTCCACACCCAAGCATAGAAAGAGGTATAGGGCTGCCCCGCAGCATAGGGATCCACCTGCCACACTGGCTGCTCCTCAGGTGGCCTCTGGACGAACCTTTGACATGTAGTCATTGATCACAGCCCTGGGGAAAGCAGTCTCCCCCACCTCTACCTCTCCAGCCTAAAGAGGCCCCGACTGAGTTGGCTTAAAATCTACTCGCTATCTCCTGATGGCCCTGTCAGAGAACTAACAGAAATTGGCAGAGGAGGAATTGAGGTCCCCGAGAAGGGCAAGCAAGAGGCGGCATCCCCCCCTTTCCTCCCCCTCCCCTCCTGGTAAGAGAGCTAGGTCCTAATCATACTCCAGGTCTCTATCAAGGTCTAGGTTGGCGCATTGTCCCGGGACCGGTTCTCAGTCAAGTCTGAGGGGGAGATGGAGGATGTGGAAAGGCTTGGCGCTCTCGGAATCCACCCTCTCGAGGCCAGGTCAGCCCTGGACCACAAGCTCCTTTGGAGCGAAATGTCCATCCCTGCAGTGGCCAATATTGGGGCTGCACTTACCCTGGTGAACCGTGGTACTTCCTCTGCAGTGCGTCCTGCGCCCAAGTTGATCTACACCAGCTTGGGCCTTCCGCAGGATCGGAGTGGTGACCCAGTGCTCCCACCCCATACAGATCTCATAAGATCATTGAGGGAGTCCTATGAGGCTCTGGATTTCAGGTTCTCACTGGAATTTTGCTGACCATCTAGGCATTGGATTCACAATACTCACAAGTTCTTGGCTCCAGAGCCAGATTCCACTCCCATTGAATCCCAGTAGCAAAAGCGGTCACCGAGGTGGATGATAGGGGGTTGGTGAAGGAGGCTTCCAACTTTGCTGATTCAACGCTTGCCCGTTTCTTCCCGCTGTCTCAGGATGATGAAGTCCTGAATATTATGCTATTCTGAATGTAATTCTCCAAAACAAAGCCAGTGGCTTCCTCTGGATATACAAATTCACACTAAACCTGAGACAGCAGTTGAGGTGCTGCCATCTAAATTAAATGCAGAAACTAAAGATACCAAACAGATTTCAGTCGTGACAATATAGATAGTATATGCCCAATTCTCATGATCAACACCATACATGTAACCAGTTTTGTTGCTTTTTTTATATGTAAGTTCCTCAAATGACCACCAGAGGGCCAATTTCATCAAGGATTTAGTTACAACATTGATGTTATTGCCAGTAGCATATATGTGTGAAGTTTCAATCTCAAATTGAATGGTTTCAAATTGCATCAAACCAAACATCAAATTTGCCTAATCTGACTGTTTTTGCATGTTTTGGTCTTGCTAGCCAGGTATTATGAAGAGCTTTCCTAAAAAAACTGTCAACATGTTCTCTGATACCCTAAACATACATAGGCAGTTTTCAGATGAAAGAAAATGGGATTGCAGTGTATGCTGGGTGTACACGGGTGCCTTAAGTGTCAGGAAAATGAGAAAAACTGTGATTTTTTGCCATTTTTAAAAATATCAGTTCAATTTATAGCCACTAGGGGTCACCTTCAGTACTTTTTCTGATGTAACATTGACAAGCAATATATGAAGTATATTTGTCTAAAGTGTGGTGCCTTTGCTGTCTAAGCTAAAGATTTTATGAAGGAATCCCTAAAAGTACGCGTTTTTAGTCATTTTTGAGTGAAAGTGCCACAAAACGCAAAGTTTTCGAAAATTAAACTGTTAACAGGTTATATTGTTCTCTACACATACTAAGGCAGTTTTTATAATGAAAAATGATGGGGTTGCAGGGTATGCTAGGTGTACAGGGGTGACTTAAGTGTCAGGAAAATGAGAAAAACTGCAATTTTTGCCATTTTCAAAGATTTTAGCTCAATTAATGGTCACTAAGGGTCACTATCAGTACCTTATCTGATTTAACATTGACAAGCAATGTATGAAGTATATGTGTGTAAAGTTTGGTGCATCTGCTGTCTAGAATAAAGATTTTGAGAAGGAATCCCTAAAATCACACGTTTTTAGTCATTTTTGAGTGAAAATACCCAAAAATGGGAAGCTTTCTAAAATTTAGCTGTTAACAGGTTTAAATATCCTTTAAACATACTAAGGCAGTTTTCTGATGAAAGAAAATGGGGTTGCAGGGTATCCTGGGTGTACACGGGTCCCTTAAGTGTCAGGAAAATGAGAAAAACCTGCTATTTTCGCCATATTTAAAGATTTTAGTTCAATTAATGGTCACTAGGGGTCACTATTAGTACTGTATCTGATTTAACATTGACAAGCAATGTATGAAGTATAGTTGTGTAAAGTTTGGTGCATCTGCTGTCTAAGATAAAGATTTTATGAAGGAATCCCTAAAATCACACGTTTTTAGTCATTTTTGAGTGAAAATGCCCAAAAATGGGAAGCTTTCTAAAATTTGGCTGTTAACAGGTTCTAAATTTCTCTAAACATACTAAGGCAGTATTCTGATGAAGGAAAGTGGGGTTGCAGGGTATTCTGGGTGTACAGGGTGCCTTAAGTGTCAGGAAAATGAGAAAAACCTGCTATTTTCCCCATTTTTAAAGATTTTAGTTCAATTTATGGCCACTAGGGGTCACTATCTGTACTGCATTTGATGTAGCATCGACAAGCAATGTATGAAGTATATTTGTGTAAAGCTTAGGGTCTCTGCTGTCTAACATAAAAAAGTTATAGAGGAATCCCAAAAATCACACGTTTTTAGTCATTTTTGAGTGAAAATGCCCCAAAACAGGGTTTTGATCCCAAAAGATTCAATTTTAACATGCTTAATCTTAAAGAGCACCCCAAAATACATAAAATAGCGCTGGTCTGGTAGGATCCTGGGGGGGGGTGCACGGAAACCCCTCCTAGCCCACGGACTAAATGAACTCCCCTTAAACGAATCGAGTCGATATAATGGGATATTGAGCTTTTCCTATCTTGCTCTACTTTTTTTCCGCGTTTGGTTTTACCTACATCAGATCTGATGAACTGTGGTCCAGAGGGTATTTTCAAAAAGATGCATGTTTGGATTGTTCTATTTAGCATGCTCCTTTTAGCAACTACAATACTGCATCATCATCAGGGTAAGTCTGCCATGACTCTTTTCAGGTTGCGAGCCTTACTGAAAGAGACTACCGTAAATTCTCGGAAATCTCGACCGCCCTAGGAATCTCGGCCACTATAATTAATTTACCAAATAATTACTGGGGAAATTCGCCCACCCCCGATTCATCCAAGGACACATTTCACCAAAAGTCAGTAAATTTCGGCCACCATCAGCCAACGAAAATCGTAATTAATAAAAAGTGTCCGATATTTCCGAGGATTTACGGTAGGTTCGAACCCAGAGTCCGGCTTTTTAATGTAGACAAAAATAAGTGATTAAAATCAACCCAGTTAGGGCTAGTACGAGGCCACATTCCGCCACAATATATCAAGCCGCGTTGATGCAATTCTGAAGATCGTCTGGCAGTACTTCTGAACCTAAAGTTTTAGGTACTTCTCCAATAATAGAGTCACCGCGCGTCTATAAGAACATGTGGTACTGGCGATGGGGACCTTGCAGACAGAAGACAAAATAGAGCATCTTTTTGGTATTTTGAGCGCTTACAAAGATTGGACATAACGCAAATCAGTATGAAATCACGCAAAAAAAAAGAAACATAAAAAAGCGTTTTAATCCAACAGGTGATCTCAATTGTAATATTTACAGTTGTGTGCTCAAGTCTAACAAAAAATCTTCAAACTACAATTGAGGAATTCAAGTCCCCCTACTGAGTAAGCTCGCGGCCGTGGCTTACTTTGATGGTCGAAGGTTGTGAGAAAATTGCGAGTGATTTCGGATAAAGCGGTGGTTTTTGCCGGGTATCCTCATTTCCTCCACCACTTATACTACTGGCTAGTCACATGCACATTCTTCAAATACATTTTCTTTTCAAATTTTCAGGGACAGATTATTTATTTTTCAAATTTTCAGAGACAGATTTTCCCCAATATCTAGTGAGGCGAGGGAAAAATAATAGATATCAAGTCTTTGATGATACTCAGTATTATTTCATTAAATTGTCCTACCTTTTAGATGCATTCTACAGAAGTGGATATTCTTTAGCTGTGTTTCATTTGTCTTTTTTCAAGTATTCTTGAAATACTAGTCATATTTGCCTTTCGTGTATTTTATGAATTTTCTTTATAATTTAATGCACCAGTCAATTGAATCTCCGGGAGGGGGGGTGGGCGGGTAATGGCCGGGCGATGCCGGGCTTATCCTGTTTAGTACACCAAAATGCTGCCCTGCAGGGTGGGGGCATAACTAATTAGTAGAGCGACGATATAGGCCGGGGTACGGGGCGGGGATAGTGAATACCACCCAAATCCTCATGCCAAAATCTATTTACTTGTTTATGATTAGCCCAATCTGCCGCCCAGCAGTGGATAGACAAATGGTATGAGATGTTGTCATAACGATACGACCGGCACTGAATGTGGCTAGTATGAAATTATCTTTACTACCTATATAAAAGACACCTGGAAAAGCCCGAGCTACTCTGCCAGTTACGGGGAAGTGCAAAAAATAAGTCCAGCCCGTCAAAGTCTGCGTAATATTACTATCAACGAGGTCCAAGCTTCGAATTGGCAGCATATTCAACGGTTATTTTAATAATGCCGTTGAAGTTAGAAAAAAATTATAGTAAAGTACGCCATTTCTAGTGTAATGAACGGCAGCTGCTTGCGGGGGTCGGAGCTGCTCTCAACTTCCGGTTGAGCACAACCCATAATTGCAGCGTGTAAATGTGCAATTCACACAGAATAGGTGAGATATGCATCTCACCTAATTCTAAAAGTGTTTCTTTGCGAGATTAGCAAAGAAATTCATAAATCATGAGCAAAAGAACGATGTGTTCCGTTGGCATGTGAACTTAGTGTGTTAATTTCAAATGGATATCGCGGCCTAGGCTCGTGGCTTAGTGGATAGACGTTCGCTCCACGACTTTTGGTGCGGACGAGGCGGGATCGATTCCCCTTAGGGGAAGGTGACAGATCATGACTCCTCTTTTCTTTTGAGAGAGAGAAAATAAGACATTTTCGTCTGTCCATATCTGACCCAAAAGAATTTACAATTTTTTATTGT
>OZ012700.1:9507879-9560276 GCA_963942565.1 Maea johnstoni | reverse complement strand
ATATATATATATATATATTATATATATATAGTTCATATATATATATATATATACGCTCTGATATGTTTGCCATTATCAGAAATTCCATGGTTTCCGTCCGCAGGTCGGGTACTTTTCTAGTATCTATCTATCTATCTATCTATCTATATCTATCTATATCTATCTATCTATCTATCTATCTATCTATCTATCTATCTATCTATATATATATATATATATATATATATATATATATATATATATATATATATATATATATATATATATCCATAGATGGATAGATAGATAGATAGATAAATATATTCATATACACATATATATAAACTTATTCATTTACACATATATATATATATATATATATATATATATATATATATATATATATATATATATATATATATATATATATATATATACATATATATATATATATATATATATATATATATATATATATATATATATATATATATATATATATATATATATATATATATATATATATATACACATGTATACAAATATATACAATATATACACTGCGGTCGAGACCACATGCCACCTGTCTGCGGCTGATTAAAAAGAGATCGTGCCCCCCCCCCCCCCCCCCCTGTGCTGAAGCACCTCAATCAACATCAATATCTGATTGTTGCACGTTGCCCACCTCCCTCTTTATTGTCATCAGGGTGTGAGGGAATTCTAACGACTGGTGAGGGTATGTCGGTGGTTGGGTCCGGCACCCCTTACTGATGTCGACCGCGTCCTATGTGGCCTGCCCTGAAGTGTGGTCTGAGGCAATGCCAATGACTGCTAGCTGTCTCTTATCAATGTCTGGGTTTGAAACCCTGCTGAGGTATGAGAGAATGATGCCACTGATGTGGGATCAAGCGGCGGATTGGTTGCCCTATCAGCCACGCCTGCCTGCCTATATGCACCCTGGCAGCAACATGGCAGAAAAACTGACAAATAAATGAAAATCCCAAATCTTGGTCTCAACGTATTCTTGAGCAGGGTCTACCAACTGCAATATCGCATGCTACACGCATGCAATACCTTCACTACCCCAACCCCAAGTATACTCGTAGCATTAGGAAATCACGAACAAATATGTAAATCTTTAGCGTCATTGTTGATTGTTAACCCGCATTTACCAATGATTAAAGGTTTCGCATCGTTTTCCTAGGGTTGTCCTGCCACTGAAGAATCAGTGATATTAATATTTCATATTTTCCATTCAATAATTTATATAAATATTTTCTCTGAGAGCAATGTAACTGCCAGCAGACTCCCCGCAGGGCTTGTTCTTATATAAATACGAGGAAAAAAACTAGAATTTTAACAAAAACAAACACATTGATGATTACTGAATCTCGTCAAATATGGAGGATAACACTTTAATTATTATGTGCAAAGCTTTAAATTCTCGAAAATATTTGTGAAATAACCACACAGTATGAGTAGTGATTTATAACCAAAAATTAATGGCACAACAATTGCTACGATTTCAACCTGTCCAGCGTGCAAAATAACCACTTGCCCCTTTGCAAGTGAATTCGGCAAAAACGGCAATCTGGCAATCTGCCCCGCTCGGCAAGAAATGTCTTTTGGCAGAGTCCCCGCAATGTAACTCACCTTAGTTAAACAGGGTTTTGGGACAAGTGGAAGTGCCAGCTTGGGCAAGTAAACTTAAGGGGCAGCTTGCCATGCTCAGCAAGAAATGTTTTGGAACCTATGTTGCACCCTGCTATCGCAACATCGTCATCTCACAACAGCTTTAAAATAATTAAATGGCAAGTAAAATGAGTTGTAGCGGTTATAACATTCTAAACTGCATTAAAGTTGACCCACAGAGATGCAGATAATTTATCTTTTTTTTGAACATAGAGAACAGCGGCGTGGCAACTTTTCCTGCTACTATAATCATGGCTTCGCGTGAGCATTTGTTGCACTAAGGATTTGGTGCGTGGTTGCGCATGTTGCGTGGACAGTGGCGGTCAAAAGTATGTGCAACGCACTAGTGCGTTCCCTAATCATTCTGCATTAACCATTATTGCAGTCACAAAGTTACGACGCGATTCTGTCTCACCTTGACGTCATACTTTCCTAAATTCCGCCGATAGTGGTCGCCGCTTTTGTTTGTACTTTGCAGAAACAAGTTGCGCACTTAACTTGCGCACATCGCAAATTTCGTCCAAATGAACTTCGAAACTGACCAATCCAGTGGAACTTTTTTCAAGGTATGCCAATCATAAACACTTCTTTGCAGAAGGGCTGCACAAGCTATTATATGCCAGAAATATCTAAAAATGAAATAGCCATTTTAAAATCCAATCGTGGTAAGAAATTGATAAGAATTGATAGTTTGCACGAGGATGTACAGTGGCTGGAATTTCTCATGTACTACAGACCAAGCTGCTATGGACTCTTCAACAAAGACAATCTTCATGAGGTGCATGAAGGCCCTCAATATGATAGTTTTTTTTCTAGGATGTTCCTGAATTTGTCCAATTCAATACAACAAAAGTTTATTTTCATGTTCATTTATCATATTTTTGATGCCCACATGGATAGAAAATATGGTTTAAAGGGGAACTTGGGGAAGAACAAATCATAGGTTTATATGAAAGTTCATAAACATGGCTCAACATCTGTCATAAACAGGGAAGCCCTAGAGCTCCACACAAAGAGAAATCTAAAATTGCAATTAGCACCTCCTCTGAGCCAAGGTCGCCGCCATTGTGAATCCGAGTCATCACCCCCTGCTGTGGTCAGTGTTATTGGGTAGCAAAGGAGCTTAGTAGTGCATGAGATAGGCACAGAGCTAGGGACCGGAAGTGATCTCTGCCACCTAATTGAAAAACATGGCCGCAGCCAGTGGCTTCCAGGGGCTGGGCAGGATGATGGCAATATGCAAAAATCTCCCTTCATGGGATCACTGAGAGAAAAAGAAGTTCTTGAAGTGTATTATTTTCATATAAGCTGATATGTATGTGAGCCTTTAAGGCCCCTTTAAAAAATGTGCCCCGGGGGGCGGGGATTAGTGACAAAAAAATGTGCCGCGGGGGGCGGGGACTATGCAAAATAGTGCAGAAGGTCGGTGCACTATCCCGCCCCCCCCCCCCCCCCCCCCTCCCCTCCCGGGGATTCAATTGACTGGTGCATAAACACGGCATGGATTATATTTTTCAACGAATGTGTATTGTTTTTATTTTGTCTTAACATGTAGCTTAGCAGGGTGAATTTCAGTAGTCGACTTATCTTTACAGAATAAGGAAAAGTCAGTTTTAAACGATTACCTGTAGGGCTTAGCCAGGAAGTGGGGTCAATTTTTGCTCGAGATGAATGTTTTTTGAACGCGTGGTACTATGCAAGCGCGGATTGGAAAGCTTCGTACGTATGGGTGCCCCTAGTTCAGACATAAACCCTACCTATTTTCCCGTTTATGTTATCCTACTGGACGGTAAAAACATCAGGTGCATACCTAAGGTTCAATAGTGTTGAACTAGGTCTAGGGGGTCCCTAGAGGCTCTAGGGGCCTAGACACTCTGAAATGCATCTCTAGCCATTTCCTGGCATTCAAAATGAGAACTAATCCATGAAAGAGTATTTATTTCTTTATTTTCCAGGGAAAACTTATTCATTTCCCAAATATTCAAGGAGAGATTACTTATTTTGCCAATCATCAAAAATAAGTTATTATTTTCCAAATTGTTCACCCTATCTCAGTTTTAGTACACTGGGTTTTCATAAGGACTATGTTTAAAAGTCACTTCCAACAGTTTAGGTCATATTAAAACAAGACAGAAAGGCAGAACAGAGGGAGAAAACCCCTTCACTTTGCAAAATATGCCAATGGGTCTTTGAGTTGCAAAGAGTCACATAACCTATCGAAATATACCTGGGCATCCCACGCGATTCCCGGGAAAATGCTAGGACTTCATGGGAGGTCTCAGCTACGTTTGGTAAAATGTAGACAGCCATTCACAAAACCACACATATGCAGTAGCTCTTTGGCTGTGCAAAAGTCTGGCCCTTAGTTCGAGCAACTCTAAATCCGATACATGACTACTGTTTGACCCTGATGGTATTTGTGTGTGTGCATAAACAAACATCATGGCCCTTCTTGATGGGAAAAAGTCTAAAACAAGAAGACAAGTTGTTTCCATATTTTGTCATATTTTTTTAAATGCAGATCCTGCTGCGAGGTTCTTTTTTGCAAATACATATCACATAAGATAATCTCCACAACGGGAGAGCCCTGAGTGACATTCCTGGGCTGAAATAAACGAAACTGCTGCAATCAAACCAATACATAATGCATATACCGTATTCGTCCGATTAAGTGAACGGTGTGGGTAGAGGCTGGGAAAATGTTACATAGAAGGGGTGTTGTCAAACATCCGTATAACTGCACACCTCAATGATTGCCGATCGGAGTGTAATGACCGTCATTGCACCTTCGCACTCTCGCTGTTCAGCGTGCTTAGACGTTTGCCACAATAATCGGCACATGAAAAGATCGTTAATTGGTCAATAGTACGATCATGCGGCTAATATGAACAGTGAGAGCGCGATGGGACTGCTGAAATGACGGAATTCAGCGCTTGTTTGCAGACACAGCAAGAGGAAAGGATTGTGATTTTTGGTTTTGGTTACTTCTGGGGGGAGATTTAACATAAGGAGACTATCTTTGGCGCTTACTGGTCCCCCAATTTTCGCGAAAAATAGGGGGGGGGGGGATGCGCCTTATCGGGACCGTGCGCTTAATCGGGCGAATACGGTATATATAGGGCTCGACATAGTAAACCCTTGGCCCCAGGCCTGTAGAAATTCTCAAAAATGGCGTCAGGCCAATAAAAAAAGACATCAGCTAGTCCTACAGGGCCAGTACACATTCAGGGGCATTCTCGTTTACAAGTTTTCCCTTAAGAATGCCCCCAAATGTTTTTGAATTTTATGCAGTTTTTTCTAGTTATGTTAAAGAAAAATTTGTAGGACCAGTAAAAAGATTTCAAGACCAGTAGATGCTATGTGTTGCTGGTCCTACAGGGCCAGTAATATTTCGAGTTACTGTTATGGCCTGATATAGGTAAGATATTCAAGGATGGAATAAAATGCATGTTGGGCCTGACCCGATGGTGGACTGACCTTACTGTTGCCACTGACTGCTTGTTGTCTATCACCACTGCCAAGGTTAAAATCCCTTCCGGTACATGTGAGCAAGTTACAAGTGACTTGTAGTTAGGCACTGGTTTAAGTTGATGTTCCCGTTTCCTCCCCCCACCTATAACTGACTAGTTAAGATTTACCCAAAATATGGCAGAAAAGGTGGTGATAATTGTAACTCCACATTCCTACAAAGCATCTTTCTTGCGTGTGGCCCACTTTTTATTTTGACAGACGAAGCAATAGTAAATATTCTTTAAATGGAAAGGCTGCAATGATTATTCACTAAATGGAAAGGCTGTACAAAATACTTCTAGAATGGAAAGGCTGCACAAACAATTTTTAGAACGGAAAGGCTGAATTAACAATTTTTTTAATGGAAAGGCGGAAAGATATCCACTCTAAGCGCATGTTTTGCTAATACTGTGCAACAACTTAATATAATATTTAAATATCAAGCATAACTATTCCTTATTGTTAAAATCATAAAACACAACACCACTAAATTTTTAGATTGATAGGTAGGTTTTTTTCCCAAAATTATCCAATAACATTAATTAAGGTGGACGAATATCAACACTGATTACCATATTTTGAATAATTACACTATCCCATCCTGGCAAAGATCCACTGGCCACTTAGTGATTAAAATCATTCCTAAATATCAAAAAATATTTGAAAGAGAAAAGTTGATAATAACACAACTCACAACTCTCCACCAAATGTTACGTGAATTTTTGCTGGATTTTAGATTTTTTTCTCAAAAATATCATAGGTCTTGACGACACTTGCATGGAAATTTCCCGGTATGAAAGGGTTTAAGAAAATAAAGGAAGGAGAAGTATTGGTCACAATTCATCCTGCAATGCAGGCATGAATGGGTTAAAAATCCACTCCAAAATGAACTTATTTATCATAGGCTGATAACTAGGCCAGTTCACAAGCTATTTTAAGAACAACTTTTTATGAAATCTATCATGAGTGCAAAATCATGCAACATTTGTTTGCCACCTTGATATATTGCGTAGGAACAAAAACAACTATTTAACTGATATCAAAGCAGAATCTACCATTTTTTCAAATCCACCCAAGGGATCCTTTTAACCCATTCCCACTCAAGAGTTCCTCTAGAAGTATCATCTGCTACTTTCATACTTTTGGAAATAACTTGGGAATAAAGCGAAAGTTTGCAAAATATTTCAAGGAGAGTTGTTGTTTATCTTCTGATCAACATTTCTCCTTCAAATGTTTTCAAAAAAATGCTTTTGTAAGGAAAATATTTCCAAAATCGTCAGGTCTCTTTTGGCCGTTCTGAGTGTAAATGGGTTAATATAAGCTAAAAGTTAAGAGATAGATAGTTACATTTAGGTTATATAGGTTAAGAGTTATAGAGGAAAAATGTTTTAACCCATTCAGGCTGAAAAGTGACGTCTGCATCCAGGGATTTAGCCAGGATTTAGAAACTGGGTGCCAAAAATTGGCAATTGTAAAATTGTCAAGCCTTTTTTACCCAGTGCAGGCAAGAATGGGTTACCGTATTATCCCACATACAACCCGCACCCCATAGATAATACGCACCCCCTCCCAAAGTCCCTTTCCGTATGTAAAATACAGTTCCCCGTTTATTGTACGCAGGGGGAGTTGGCCGGCCATTAAGTGCGGAGTTATATGTCTGCCTTGGTTTGTAATGGTAAATTGTAATTGATATTGACTGTTGGTGCCCATTTATTGACTTCACTCGTCAAAAGCCGAGATGAGAGCAGACACCAGCCTGTACCAACTCTGCTCAGTCCTGGCTAATCCGTATCAATTTCAATTCACCGTACCTGTCCCCTTTTATCCCCTAATTTTAATGCAATTAAAATCCAGATATGGATTGATTTGCCGTCCTTTCCTCCTGGGGGTACATAGATGGTGACAATATATATTCTTTATTGACTGTAAACAATAAGATAATAACTAACAGGTGTTTTTACTTTACCGATCACATTTGTTCATGATCGGTAAATTAAGCCCCAGCAAATTCGGGAAAATTTGATGTAATAAAGTTCTGGTTCTTGTACCCGTTGATAACATGCACCCTTCCTTAACATTAGTGCTGCGCGTGTATAAAAGTGCGTGTTGTATGCGGGGTAATACAGTAACCCTTATGCTGCAGGTGACTAATTTTGCCAACACAAAATAATGCTAAAATCCTGAGAAAGCACCAAAAACACATGGCAAATTGGTACTCATCTGAGAGTACTCAGTGAGAGCTATCCAATGAATACCAACATGACTGGGTTCAGATGGTTTTCAATGATTTTTGCGTTTTTGTGTTTTGGACGAAAGTAGCCATAGCATTGGAAGGGTTAAGCATTAACCCGTTTTAACCCTTATTGCATCAGGCCATGGACTTAGCCAGCAGGGCGTCTGGGTGTCTTTTTGGACGGCCAAACCCTTAAAAAGCACCCTTCAGAACACCCATTTTTTTGTGAGGAATTTCTAAAAATGTTAATCTGAAGCATATAATTGAATTTTCTCTTCTCCATATTATTCCTATGGTATTGTATAAGCATATCATGCCTCATTTTGATGAATTAATACCTATTAATGGTTGAAATATGAGTATATTGTGATCCCCCTTAAAAATTTGGACGCCCAAAAATTTTACAACTGCCAATTTTAAGCATCCAGTTTCTAAATCCTGGCTAAGACCCTGCATCAGGCAGCAGCACATGACCTGAAAACTCTATACTAGTACATAACTCATCATATAAAGCTAGGGATGGGGACCGGTTCATATGTGAAACCGGCCTGAGCATTGCGGTTAACCAGTCAAAAACCGGACCTCCCTCTACACGGTTCGGTGTTCTATGCATGCACAGGGTTCCTGAAGGCGTAATAACGCTGTCAGCACCTACCTCCTCGCTGGCCTCACAATGGCTGCCAAGCATGACAATCAAACAGCCATTTCAAAATCTATCAAGTCTGGTACCCTGTCCACTTTCACTATGCTCAGAAGCCTTCTGAGCATTGAGAAAGTGGCCAGGGAGCTAGTATATAGGAACTTTCCAGTTCAGGCAAGTTCAGCCACGCATTCCATTTTGTAGTTTCGTATCCAAGAAATGTCATTAATAAACCGTTTAGGAAACCATGATAAAACCGAACCGTAGAAGCAAAACCGAGAACCGAACCGAACCGTAGAATTCTCAACGATCCCCATCCCTATATAAAGCATATAAAATATTTGATGCGGTGTCATTGAACCTGACAAGAATATCAACTTTCAATCAAATAATTCTCAAAACTTTACTCTGCTATCAAGACAGTATCATATGTGACAGACTTTCTGCTCACTCCAGCTGTGAGGGAGTCCAGAAAAAGAAAAAAAGGTGACTAACTTAACTCATTCACACTCAGGGTTCCTATAGAAAGTATCGTCTGCTACTCTCATATACTTTTGAAAATAACTTGGGAATAAAGTGAATGTTTGCAAAATATTTGAAGGAGAATTGTTGTTAGACTTCCGATCAGCATTTCTCCATCTAAGTATTTTCCAAAAAAAGCTTTTGTTAGAAAATATTAGCAAAATCCTCAGGCCAGTTTTGGCTGCTCTAAGGGTCAAAGGGTTAACTTCTTCATGCATCTGTGGCCCAATGCTGCCTGACTATTTTGGTGGTATCCAACTACCAAAGGCTATTTCCAGAAAATATCGGAAGGAGAAATGTTACTCTTAAACTAACAAACAACTCTCCTTCAAATATTTTCCCAATCAATGCTTAGTTCCAAAGTTATCTCAAAAAGATGCAGAAATCCAGACGACCTATATCACGCTGATCCATACAGGAATGAATGGGTTAAAGGAACAGTAATGCGAACATATCTATCTATATCAACACAACTTATAACTAAAATAACCAGTACAGACATTTAATTCCTGCACCAGTCGACCAGACATCTCCCAGTACATGGTTGTACAAATACCCATTGATAACATGTCATAAAATAAGCCGAGCACATCAATGACCCATGTAGCTTGCAAATCAAAGCTACATTCAGTTGTGAGGTTATCCATGTCCAGGAGACAGGGTGGCAATCTGGCATGGGGTTGTGTATAATGCCACGACTGTCCTAGCAATTAGTGCAGGAATTAACCCGTTAACACTCAGAGCAGCCAAAACAGGCCAGACAATTTTGGAAATATTTCACTATCAAAAGAGTTTTATGGATAATAGTTGAAGTAGAAATGTTAAAGAGAAGTCAAACAAAAATTCTCCTTCAAATATTTTGTGAATTTTTGCTTTATTCTCAAGTTATTTTGAAAAGTATGAAAGTAGCAGACGGTACCTTCTAGGGGATCTCTGAGTGTGAATGGGTTAAATGTCGGTACTGTAACAAGATCAAACATTTTGACTGTATGAGAAATGAGATACAGCAGCTGATTTAAAAATTAAAAAAATGATTAAGATTCTTTGTGCGTAACTGCTCAATTGAATTAAATAAAAACTTGACTATTTTTATCTAGTAAAGAGTTTAATTAAATTACCTAATACCATTCGTTACAAGTCAGGCAAGGGCGGGTCGCTATTGCTAAATACACAATCAAATACTGTTATAGAAAAGGTATGAGTGTATATTTCTGATATCTGCAAAATGGGTATGAGACGTTTCCTGCTTACTGTTCATTCTGCCATAAAAAAGCAAAAAACAATTTCATGACCATGTTATGACATACATGTGTGCTTTTCAAAAGTTAAGGATGTCTACATGCTGCCCTGATACCCTGCTGGCTAGACGGGTGCTGCGCCCATACCTGTGTTATGAACATGACATACGTGTGTGCTTTTTAAAGCTTAGAGTGTTTGCAAGCCACCCTGATACCCTGCTGGGTGTCGGCATGCCGCCCTGATACCCTGCTTGCTAGAAGGGTGCCGCCCCCACCCCTGTGCCTGGCCTGTCAGCGTACCATGCCGCCCTGACACCCTGCTTGCTAGAAGGGTGCCGCCCCCACCCCTGTGCCTGGCCTGTCAGCGTACCATGCCGCCCTGACAACCTGCTTGCTAGAAGGGTGCCGCCCCCACCCCTGTGCCTGGCCTGTCAGCGTACCATGCCGCCCTGACACCCTGCTTGCTAGAAGGGTGCCGCCCCCACCCCTGTGCCTGGCCTGTCAGCGTACCATGCCGCCCTGATACCCTGCCTGCTAGAAGGGTGTGGGGCCCACCCCTGTGCCTGGCCTGTCAGCGTACCATGCCTCCCTGACACCCTGCTTGCTAGAAGGGTGCCGCCCCCACCCCTGTGCCTGGCCTGTACCGTACCACAGCCTCCTCGCCAGCGCTCTATCAGCTCTGCTTGCTGAGCAGGTGATTCTGTCTCGCCTGGTTCAGCTCCTCCACCCACCGCTTCACTATACTGCTCTGGAACTTCCCTACAGAGAGAGGAACAAAAAAACAAATATAAAAAACTAATATAACTTCCCATATAGGAAATAATCTGTACTGCTCTGAAAATTGCCTACAGAGAGAGAAAAAAATATATATTTAAAACTATTAAAATTTCCTATACAGGAAACGATCTGTATAGCTCTGTCACTTGCCTACAGAGCGAGAGAAACAAAAACAAATATCAACAACTAATAAAATTTCCCATATAGAAAACAATCTGTACTGCTCTGGGTCTTGCTGGAAGTGGATATTGAAAATACTTAGATTTGATCTCGGACAGAGTAAGAAACAGCGTAAGTCTAACAGGGCTCCTACAATTTAACATTTAGTTGCAAAATATCATGTTCCAGTGGTAAATGCCCCTAAACAACCATTAACCCATCAATACTTTAAATTTACCCTTGAAAATGTTGTGTGGATCTTTGATACTTTTGACAAAATCTTGGAAACTAAGATTGATTTTACAAAATATTTGTTGAGATTTGTTGGTAGTATTCTGATCAACAATTCTCATTCAAATGTTTTGTAAAATCAATCTTAGTTTCAAAGATTTCATCAAAATTGTCAGGCTATTTTGACCGCAGTGAGCACTAATTAATGTAGTAGGGTCAATTCCTGAGAAATCTCACAGAAAATAATTACCTTGTGTACTGTCAAAGAATTCTTGCAGTTCTCTGGGTCGATTGTCTGTCCGTTCGTACTCATAGGCTTGCAGGATCATGTCAAACTTGTCAAAATCTTTTACTATTTTAGACTCCTCTGAGCTCTGTGTCTCATACTCCTGGAATAGTAATACAATGACAAGGTAGGAACATAAGAATTGTTATAAATATGCAGTGTAATCTGTCAAATTCAATGGAGACAGGTTCCACTGTATACAATTACTTCTAGGAAATATTGACCGCCCGAGGAATTTGGGCCACTTTTCAAAATAACTATTTGGAAATCTAGGTCGCCCTTGATCTACCACTGATCGCCATTTCAAGAAATATGGACCATGCTGTAAATCTCCCTGATACAAAAAAACTTCTCAGTATTCTCCAGAAAACTTGGCCTTCCCTTAAACCATAAAAATTGTAATTTTCAAAAAGTGTCCCAAATTACTGAAAATTTACGGTATATAAATTGCAGAACAACATACCTAAAATATAATCCTTACAAGACAACAGCAGGTCATAGAAATTTAGGAATTCCCTCTTGGATGCAATTATACCTGTCTCTGAATCGCATGCCCTTTCAGCTAGAGCCTCTCTTTGAGCTTGCTGTATGTATTCACCCCTGCCACTCAATCTGAGTATTATAGAGTTTGCCATATTTATTTCTGCAATTACTTCCGTAGCTCATTTAGAGTATTTACAAGATGGAATATAGAGCTGCACTCACGGAGGGAGATCAACTCATGAGCTCACCACCCGTTTGACTCGTGAGCTCATGAGCTCAAGGAATTTCCAATTTTACAAAGAAATACTTATTTTCCAGCCCAGCTATTAAAAAATATTTTTTTATTGGCGGAGATTTATTAACATTGCCATGTTTATTCAATTTTTTAACGTGCTGACGAAGTAAAAAGGTCTGTGTAACACTTAACATCACGTGAATGTATACATTGAAGATTGTAAAGAAAACATGACAGCGATAAGCAGTTATGTATGTTAATAATGTGTGTTAGGTGCTCTGTGTTACGTTTGTGTTCCCAACATAGACAAGCTCACAATTTGAACATTTCACCTCGAGCTTGGCGAGTTTGCCCCAGGGCTCGAGCCACTCGAGTTTGTGAGTGGTGAGTGCAGCTCTAATGGAATATATACCCTCCTGCAGTCCTGCTCAATGAAAGTCATACAGTGAGCGAGACAGGTTGGGACTGTGTGATCAGGTAAACCCCTAATTCAAATTGTCTTCAACAATATCACACAGGATCTTTAAAAATGAAGATGAGGAATATCTTCCTGCACAAAACTGACATTTTACGTACCCATCAGACAGACAAGGTAACAAGGAGTAAATTGTCGTACCTAAGGACAAACCACTATGGCGACAGCTGGGATTCAAACCCATTGGCCCACTGTCCTGTGATAAGTTGCAAGGAGGCAGGAAGTATCATTTACAATATCATTAAGATATTGTATTGTTAGGGAAATATCGATATTATTTTGTATTGTGAAAATCTTAAAGGTGTCGATTACTACCCTGTAGTGAAGAAAGAAGTGGAGGATATTTTACCTGCCATAGACAGTACATCTCTTTCCCTTGTTCCTCTCCTAGAAGCTCAACCAGTCTCTCCATCGCCCTCTGAAATACAATATCCAGTACTAGGGTCATTATGCTCAACCAATCTCTCCATCGCCCTCTGAAAATACAATAGCCGGTACTAGGATCATTATGCTCAACCAGTCTCTCCATCGCCCACTGAAAATACATTAGCCAGTACTAGGATCATTATGCTCAACCAGCCTCTCCATCGCCATCTGAAAATACAATATCCAGTACTAGGATCATTATGCTCAACCAGCCTCTCCATCGCCATCTGAAAATACAATATCCGGTACTAGGATCATTATGCTCAACCAGTCTCTCCATCGCCATCTGAAAATACAATATCCGGTACTAGGATCATTATGCTCAACCAGCCTCTCCATCGACCTCTGAAAATACAATAGCCGCTACTAGGGTCATTATGCTCAACCAGCCTCTCCATCGCCATCTGAAAATACAATATCCGCTACCAGAGTCATTATGCTCAACCAGTCTCTCCATAGCCCTCTGAAAATACAATATCCAGTACTAGGGTCATTATGCTCAACCAGTCTCTCCATAGCCCTCTGAAAATACAATATCCAGTACTAAGATCATTATGCTCAACCAGTCTCTCCATCGCCCTCTGAAAATACAATATCCGGTACTAGGATCATTATGCTCAACCAGTCTCTCCATCGCCCACTGAAAATACAATATCCGGTACTAGGATCATTATGCTCAACCAGCCTCTCCATCGACCTTTGAAAATACAATATCCGGTACTAGGATCATTATGCTCAACCAGTCTCTCCATCGCCATCTGAAAATACAATATCCGGTACTAGGATCATTATGCCCAACCAGCCTCTCCATCGACCTCTGAAAATACAATAGCCGCTACTAGGGTCATTATGCTCAATATACCTACATCTCCACCTAACATACAAGGTACAGAACTTGCATGTTAGGAACATTATGTTAACCCTTTCATGCCTTTTGTGCCCAAAACCGCCAGACATTTTTACGATATCTTTCCAACAAAACCAATTTACAGAAATTATTTTAAGAAGAGAAATTGTGCAGAAGTTAACCACCAACCCTCCTCTACATATCTTTTTTTTACAATTTATGAATACTGGCAAAGATGTTTTCAAAAGTACCATAGGACCAGACGACATCTGTCAAGGAGATCTTTAGGCATGAAAGGATTAAAGAAAATACCATTCTTGGCCCCATTTTCTAATGAAATGTCTTCAAAAATAAATATTGTCATAGTATGATATAATTCCCCCTAAATGCCCCCATCCCCAAAAATGCCCCCATAATGAAGATATCATCAAGAAAGGTGGCTGTTTTGGGGCACCTCTGATTATGTGATATGAGTGTATCATATAATATTATAACAAATTAATTCATTATAACTTTCCAAATTCACCCCATTTGCATCCTGAGTTCCCTGTTGCCTGAGAACTTTGAACAAGAATAAAACGTTCTGTCAGAGTGAAATTTGAAAAACATTTGGAAAGGGACTGTTACCGTAAATTCTTGGAAATCTCGACCACCCTAGGAATCTCGGCCACTATAATTCATTTATAAAATAATTACTGGGGAATTTCGCCCACCCCCGATTCATCCAAGGACATATTCCACCAAAAGTCGGCCACCACGTAAATTTCATTGATATAAGAAAAAAAAATTAGATTTCCAAAGTTTCCGATTGATTTTAGATTATAAACTAACATCTCTAGTGTCCCTATATCTGCCAAAACACACCGGCTCCGAAACCGGAAGTAGGCACATCGATCTCATGGGCTGTGCCATTTTGGAAGTAGAACTTGTCGATAAGTATAATTCAATGAGTAATTAGCGTGCGGCAGCAAGAATAAACAAGTAAACAACATACAAGGGAGGCAAGTTACTTTATTAGTATGTATAGCAGAGAAATGACAAGTCAGGTAGGTGGACAATAATAATTTTGTGGGGGAAAATTGTGTACAAAGTTAGCGATCAATTTTCCATCTAGCTTTCGTTTCAATTGATAATTTCAGCGAATTTCGGCCACATTGTCTGAGCTTTGAACGCTATTTTTCGAAAAATTTTGGCCACCATCAGCCAATGAAAATCGTAATTAATAAAAAGTGACAGAGATTTGCGAGAATTTACGGTAGGCTCAACAGGGACAGCAGCAGTCAGTCTAGTATTTCTGAGAAGTAGTGCATTGTAATCATGATATTTGCCAAAGGCCTATAAAAAGTTGTTTGTTTCCAGTAACCTGATGCTAACAAGTTTTTACTCTAGAAAATTCCTTCCTTCAGTTTTTTTCCACCCTCCCAACTCCCAATCAACATAAATACAGGATTAGAACACTGCATTAATTACAGCTACCGATGCCATGAAATACGAATTGTTTGAAAAAGAAAATAATCCAAATATTTTCTTTATCTAGTACCTATCTGTTATTCTATTTTTTTCAGCAGATTACAGAAAACAAACATTTTTGCATACATCTCAGATCATGTGTGCACTCCGGAAACAGCGGGGGTAAAAGGATCATTTTTATCTCATGATGATATCTGCGGTCAAGAATGTTATCTGTGGCCGCTGCAGCTAGGGTCAAGCCTTTGTTTGAGTTTGTTTTATCTCTGACCCCTGTGACCAGGGTCAATCCTACAAAGTCACCTCAGTGAGGGGACCAGGCCTTGCCTGAGATTAAGTATCACTAGTGTTCCCTTTATATTTGGAATTTTGTTTATTGTCACTTTTTCAAGAAAACTGGAGCTAAAACGTGACAAGCCCTTTGTTTATGTTAACCCATTAATGCTTAAGGATTTCTCCAGAAATTGTCGTCTGGATCTCTACAATTTTTGAATTAAGATTAATTTTAAAAATATTTGAGGGAGAGTTGTTATTAATATCCTGATAAACATTTCTCCATCAAATATTTTCCTGTATATGTTTTTGCCTGCAATATTTCATCAAAATTGTCAGGCTGCTTTTAGCCGCTGTGAGCATTAATGGGTTAAGGAGTTCTTGCAGATAACCATCTCCTAGGATCTAAATCACTAACTGATTATGATTAGAATAGTATAATTCAAGATCGGAATGGTGCTGCCACCAAGAGGGCCATTGATCAAGCATGGCTTTATTAATGGTTATTGATATATAATCAACTCTCTTGCTGCCTGTATTCTCCACAAAAAGGCATTTTGGTGTTTACAGACCAACACCTTTAAATTGGTAGTGCTAAATGTAACAGAATAAGGTCCCTGGAATGCATGCAGTATAGTCTTAGCCAGCGGGGTGTCTGGGCAGCATTTGGACACCTCAAGCCTCAAAAATCACCCCTAAGAACACACAGAAATTTTGGGGAGTTTTTTTTCAAATGCCAATTTCAAGCACAATATTGAAATTTTTCTACTTCAATATGATTCCAATGACATTTTGTAAGGACCTAATGCCTCAGTACATGTTTATGGTTCTAATCTCAATATATTGTGTTCTCTTTTGAAAAACAAGAGCCCAAAAATTTTACAACTGCCAATTTTGGACACCCAGTTCCTAAATCCTGCCTAACCTGATTTAAAGCTATGATCTTTAACTTTTTATGGGGTATAGATGGTATTAGAATTTCAAGGTAACTATATACTTATAAAAGCTACTAGTTGCAGAATCCAGGTGAACCCTGCCTTACCTTTTCACGTTTATGCTTCTCTGCTTTCGGTACTCCATCTGAAGGCGTCAGATCTCCCACAATGCACTCTGCCATGTCATGGACCAGCGAGATCTTCATACATCTTTAGAAGGAACAATAAAGATTATAATTCATCCATGCCATTAGTGGATGGGCAGATATTTGGGAATAGCTGTTTTGGACATTGTAAAAAATTGTAAAAAAATCACCCCGTGTGAGAACCGCAACCATTTCTTATGAACACATTGCTGATTTTCATTCAGGCTTTTGAATTCATCGTAGTAGCATATATATCAGTAATAATTTTCTCAATCATTGAACCGCTAAATATTTCATATCAATGACAGTCCTAAGAATCACAATACATGTGTCCACCCCAAAAGTCAAACCTGTAATACTTACTTGTCTTTATTTATTCCGTTATTTCCATCTAGAACGAAGGACATGATGGCCATTCTGTACATGTGACCCGCTATGCTCTCTGGTTCCTTGACTCCCCTCATCAACCAACCGGTTCGTTTGATATGCTGTAAAGAGAAGTGGGACAGTTCACAGGTTGAGAATGAACAGAAAAGAACACTAATTGAAATTCCACTTTCCTTTATTTAATTACTTCTTCCCTCCCCGGTCAGACTCAGATGTCATCCCTTGAGGATAGATGGCACTGTAGTATGCTAAAGTGGATAGCAGGGACTTAGCCAGAACCCATCCAGCCTGTATTTTGAACAGACATTCAAATCAGTTGAAGAACATAATTTGACACATCAGTTGTCCTTTGGAACAATTCCAACATGCAAATGAACAGTGAAAAGATAGCTTACACCATCACAAATTGTTTTAGGGAGGATTGCCGTGGGACTGCAACATTTAGAACATCTAGGAGCCCTATGAGATCTTGAGTGGGGCTATGGAGAGTGGAGAGTACGGAGTCCTTGGGTCTCTTAGAGTTTTTAACGGAAGCCTAACCCCTGGTAGCTAGGCTGGATACAATTACAATTCAACAATGCCACCCTTCCTGTTATGCCCTGTGAAAAACAGCCTGCTGCTGTGTAGGGCACTGACCGAGCACAGAAACAGATCTATTGTTACAAAGTTGGAATACTGCCATATCCTTGTAATTTGATCAGTTCTAACTACTAGTTCATGCTAGTACATGTTTAATGTAAGTAGCACAAACATCAAGTATAATAGGATTTACATAAAAAAATAAGCCACAGTCTGCCTCAGCTTTGGCAACAAACACCTACGTGTCGGCTATAAATCTGCACCAATGCTCAGCGGCAGATCTTAATCCCTATATATCCTTTACCTTTTTACCTTTACTTAGCGGGAAAGTAGTACTTGATCAACAAAAATTCATTTGTTTTTCCCCTTTAACATCTCACTACCTCAACACGTATTGACCAAAACCACCAATCGGACAAATTCAGAAAATAAGCTAGAAACGAAATTAGATATTTAATGTTATTTCCACATATCGAAGGATCCTATCAATCCCAGCAAGATAAACAGCTGATTTGTTCCATGTATTTGGTCCACATCAGCAGTCATGTTGGTCTAGATAGTGGTAAGATGCTGGGCTGCGGCGCAGGTTCGATTCCCAGTGGGGGCGCCGAAAATCGAAATTTATTTCCTTGTTGCTTACCAGTGCTTTGGAGGGCACTTTAATTTGTCGGTCCAGTATGCCAAGAGCCTTGGTAGCTTGTGTTTCTTGTAATTGACATACCGACTTAAAATAAAGATTACATTTACATTTTACATTTATGTACATGTCATGTACAAAGTAGCTCAGTTGGTTAGGTGTCGGACTAGTAATCAGAGGGTCGCTGGTTTAACCCTCCCAATGCTGAGGCTACTTTTGTCCAAAGGAGAAGGACGCAAAGATTTTTGAAAACCTTCTGAACCCTGCCTTGTTGGTATTTATTGGATAGCCCTCACTGAGTACCTTCAGATGAGTACCCATTTACCAGGGTTTCAGCAATTTTCTAGGTTTTTTGCATCATTTTGTATTGACCAAATTAGCAACCAGCAGCATAAGGGTTAATTCCCGGCCGGGGCACTTTGGTCTGATCTTGGGCAAGACAGTTTATTCCATATTGCTTCAGTCTATTCAGCTGCAAAATGGGTACCTAGCTTAGAGCATGTGCGCTATATGCTGCCAGTTGCTCTGGAATATCCCCTGGGGGGTTGAAAAGGTTTCCGTGTGTACAGGCCTGCTAGGGGAGGAAGGTTGTGTGAGCGCTTCGGTGGATACAAGACTATAAACCGAATACCTTTATGTAGTGATGTACCTTGGCAGGCCATGTATGAAACAGGGTAGTTCAGACATAAACCCTACCTATTTTCCCAGTTCTGATATCATGAGGACGGTAGGGTTTAGTTTAATCTCTTATAAATTATGTTAGCACTGTTCCGCCGAGATTTTGAGCGGAAGCATTTAGCTATCATCTAAGCACATACAAACAGCTGGGATACATATTTTTCCTCTTTTCAATCACCGACAGCTAGTTCTATGTAATGCCATCATAAATAAAAGTCAGCGCCGTTTAACTGGACTATATCAGACTCTTTTCTGCTCCAGCCGGCAATCGAGTCGGTCGAGGTGAAAATGTCCGCCATATCAGGGTTCAACAGTACCCGGCCAACCCAGGTAGTCAGGCGGGGCAAGTTGGATCCAAGATCAGATAGTCCCGCCAGGCTTTCAGTTTGACCCGCCAATTTGATAATATCTGCCTGTTTTGCTTTGTATTTCTTATATTTGTACCTCCAGTCCTCCCCATTTTTATTTGAATTTCAATTGTATGTTTTTTGCCTTGAAATGAATCTTCTGTATTGACTGTTTGCACCAGCAATGTGGCAACTTGACAATCAGGATATGGAGGCTGTAATTCAACACCTTAATGTTCTGTTCAGTCGATGATTTGTGGAATAAAACATAAAAATCTAAAGAATAAAAGCACATAGGGCGATTGAGGAGGTTTGAAGTGTTTAAGATATTAATGTTGTTTTCTTTCAGATATTTTTTTCTTCATCTAAAGTGGTACTCTTATAGGGTAAATGAAATTTTGGAATTCCTTTGATATAATCTCAGAATTCGTTCCTTGCTGGTCTCCCTTTTCCTTCATGACTTCCGAAGACAAGTTCACCCATAGAAATAGATAAAGGATGTGATTAAGATACTTATAGTTACACATCAAGAAATCACAGGGGATTTTTAATTTGTAGTAAATCAAACTCTGAATGTTCTCTTAAACAGGTCAAATATTATATAATTAATTTCATATAGCGACAACAAAACATTTTCTGGAAGATCAAGAACAGTAGTTTCAGGTGATGTTTTTTATTTCTGAATTATTACAATATTTTGCTTCATGATAGTGAAGTGATAACATATCTCTGAAGTGGTATGATGAAGAATCTTGTGTCTCTGTTGCATATTACCAGGTAGAGCTTGGGCAGCAGAATTGTATTTCTTATGAGCCATTTGTTATTATTAACATATCTTTTATTTTGGGAGGCACACATAAATGTTTTCACTTTATGATCTCATGATGTAAGAAGACCAGGAAGTTGGAAGTGCCACTGAGCTGAGTCCCTGTGACAAGTGCTTAGTTCATATCTCTGAGTGGGAAGCACTTGACCTTTGACCTAATTATTGAGCTTTGCCAAAGAGCTCTTTATGTTTCGAGGCCTGTGGGTGACGGCTGCCTTGCAGCTATTATTAGATAGTCAGGTCGGGCAAGTTGGGGGGCACTTCACATTGCGGACATGCTGCTTTTTGGTGAGTAGAAAGTCATGACTATCGGAAAATCTACTGTGTTGCACCCTGCATATTGGTTTTGTAAAAACCCGAATTATCTACAGAAAGGATTCAATTTGAAATTTGAATTAGCGCAGATGGTATATTATTAACCTAAATAGTATGTATTGTTTCTATTACGAAATATTAGAGCTGCACTCACGGAGGGAGATCAACTCATGAGCTCACCACCCGTTTGACTCGTGAGCTCACGGACATTCCAATTTTCCAAAGAAATACTTATTTTCCAGCCCAGCTATTGAAAAAATAAATATTTCTTGGCGGAGATTTATTAACATTGCCATTTTAATTTTATTTCTTAACGTGCTGACGAGGTACAAAGGTCAGTATAACACTCAACACCATGTGAATGTATACATTGGAGATTGTTAAGAAGACATGACAGCGATAGGCAGTTATGTACATGTTAATAATGTGTGTTAGGTGCTCTGTGTTACGTTTGTGTTCCCAACATAGACAAGCTCACGATTTGAACATTTCAGCTCAAGCTCGGCGAGTTTGCCCCAGGGCTTGAGCCACTCGAGTTAGTGAGTGGTGAGTGCAGCTCTACGAAATATCCAGAATATTTGCTGGAACAGAGAGATACATCCCCTTGATCCGCAACCCCATAGGGACAGCATGCTAGTACCTAGAGTGTGTGCGCCTCGAGTTACGCGGTGAAGACTGGGAAAACTTATTGGTGACGTGATCTTTTCAGAAAGAGGCTGGCAGGATGTTCAATGGAATCCAGGCATGTGCAACTGATTTCGCGGCAATTTCAGTCTGACCCAGGGCCTGTGAAGACACGTCAACATCCAAATTGGCGAGTGCTTTTCTAGCTAATTTTTTAACATTCTTTTGTCCATGACCAAAACGGAAGCACTCAGGATTGGGAGCCATATCTTCTAGGCCACGTACATGCTTATCAGCTTTGTTTTTCATCCAAAACATAGATCTAAGTCGAGTGGTCTTGATATGGCTTCCTGTACTTGAACGAGTATATATTTCTCTGGTCTCATTGTTTCGTCGGCGCGTTTTCGATCGCCGCACACTTTTTTTGTCATGTACAATAAAAATAATGGTATATGTCTGTAATCCTTAGAATCTCAGCTTTCAGAATATCTAAATTTTACTGCCGTAAACCGAGCGGTTCCCGAATTACAGCAGGTTGAAGTTGTCAGGTCAGATAGGTTGCCAAGGATATGGGCCCAGCAGGCAGCCAATCCTGGGGGTACACATGTTATCTATGACTCATAGAGAGGCAGCGATATTTGATGATGCAAGGGGATTGCAAGCACAGTACCCACTCCCTGTCTACTACTCCCAGGCTGGAAGAAGGCATGTAATATGGTAGTTAATGACACTTTCAGGAACAAGAAGCATAGCAATGGTTCCGTTTATGGGTTTTATGCTAACCACCTCTGCTAGCATAAAATTAGAGGATGGCATTGAACCTTAGATTTGCAACACAGAACATCCACATATAGTAAGGTTCAATATTATTGAACTACATGTAGAAACAGGGTAGAGTAAACTAAATGTAGATGGGGGAGGATGACAGACAATCATCAAAGTTCTTAAATAAAGGTGTTGAAACAACACACTCTATTCATGAAATACTGTTACAAGAACTGACTCCCTACCTTGAGTTTACCAACCATGGTGAGGAACTTCAGTAATCTGCCACTTTGAGAGGCCATATCGAAGGATTCGGTATCACAGTCTTCCATCAGGTTGCTTTTCAGCTAAGATATCACCAAAAGATTCAAGTGATTTGATTGGTTTCTAAGATCAGCTGACTGATAATCACCAACCAGCTTGAAGAACTTACAAAATGGTTTTAAGGCGCAACGCACTCTGTAAGTGTATTCTTAGTAACCAATCAGAGAGCATGATACAAAATAAAACAGGTCTAAGTCAGATCGTTTGATTGGTTTGTCGATATCATGTGACAACAACAAAATGGCGGCGCCCATGAGAATTGCACGTTCCTTGTTTAGGACTAAAATTTTTCCTTTTAATTCGACTAAATGTCGGCCCCTGTCACAAACAACAGATGTAACGGATGTCGAGGTATCAGGGGAATTATCATCGCAAAGTGAATCGATTAAAGAATCTAAACCATCTCCACAGATGGGCGGGTTCGCCCGAGCTTTCGAAAAAATAGAGCAGCTCGGCAAGCATGAGAAAGAACCAGAGCAAAGCTTTGCCACTCTACTCAGACACTCTAAGTTGATGCAGCTTGGTGATCCCGAGGGAAGGATAGTTATAGGAAGGATAACAGAAGTGGTGGGCGATGATCTGTATATAGATTTCGGTGGGAAGTTCCACTGCGTGTGTAGACGTCCTCCAGTCCGTTCAAGGTGAGTCACTCAGTGAGTGAGTGTCAGTCACTGTCTGGTCAGTGTCAGGTTCGAACTGTCGGCGCTTTGATACAGATCCAGATATGTATAGAGTATTAGTCGATGTTTCAAGTTTTGTTTGCTTTTTATATGGCCGCTGTTTATTAGAAGTACCCACGTTCCGCTCACTGCCACCGCACGCTGTCTGTTGGTTGATAAACAATTATCAAACCGCCCTGCATTTGTAGCTGATGTGATAAGTGTGTATTCAGGCACCTGTATAGGCTGTAACTAGGGCTGCATACCGCTAAGGGTGAAGCGGTACGGTATGTTATCGGTACTGCTATCGGTATCTTGAACTACGCTAAGTACACACTTAGCGTAGTTCCTGACAAATCTAAAACGTATTTGTTGTCTGTCAGGTATTTTAATTACATCAAGTGATTAGATGTGAAAACTGAACAGTTGTACTTACGGCAGCCAAACCTTGTTAACTTGAATAGATCCACATTCTGCTCATTCTTGCTTGAAGGTACGATATATAGCCTCTTGTGATTCTTATCGCTACACCGTAGTGGCGCTGTATATCACTACAGCAGCGCCACTACGCGGTAACAAAAAGAAACACAACACTACTGGCAGCGGCGATGGTACTATATCGTACCTTCCAAGTTACTGAATTATTTTGTAGTATTGAATGTTTGACATGGGTTTGTGTTTTGCAAAATACCGATAAGCATACCGTTAAAAATTGAAACGGGTATGCACCGGTATTTTGCGAGACGGTATTCGGTACGGTGCTGGTACTGGGTACCGGTGTACAGCCCTACCTGTAACCGAAAATATTGGTTATAGGTCAAAATCGCCGATCCGAAAATCGCCGACTACCTGAATGGCAGATCGCAAAAACGGCTGATGACTCATTGGGCCCTTCTGAAATAAACCTCCATATTTCCCTAATTCAGTAATTGAACTTCACATTCTCCACATGTCGAGTGTCATAAACATTCTTATTAAGTATTCTGTGTTTTGATATATGTTTTTGTTTAAATCTGAATGTTAATACTAGAAGTAATTATTTTGACCATATACCAAAATATTGACCTATAAGTGCAATAAATCGAAAATAAAATGAGTTTAAAGTGGTATGTTATGTTTATTTATTATATAAAGAAGACCAGGTAAGAAACTCCTATCCTGGCCATCTCTCTACTTCTATATTTTTGGTTACAGGTGCCTGTGGTGTGCATTTGTGTTTATTTTACAGTAAAACGTATATAAAACTGATTCTGATAAATAGTATCATATTCAGAAATATATTATTCTTATTCTACAAACTGCAGCGGGTGCTTGAATTCTGGTTGGATGGTTGGTTTCCCGTTAATTACGTGATATTTTTCAAATTTTACCCTAAACAATGTCTGCATAGCTGCAAAAGGTTATACTATTTCATACAACTTACTACCTAGCCCCATACCTGGACAGGATGGTCTACTGTTCAAATATAAATAATGTTACTCAGCTTTCAGTTACCTCTGACACATGCTTCCCTTATCAGGCCTCAAAAAAGATGTGCCCAGCGACAATAAGCTTGTTTGCTTTCAACTTGAAATTTTTAGAGTAGTTAAGTCATCACTCTTAACCAATTCACACTTAGAGCTCCACCAGAACCTAACGTCTACTACTTTCATACTTTTGAAAATAACTTGAGAACAAAGCGAAAGTTCACAAAATATTTGAAGGAGAGTTGTAGTTTGGCTTCTTTTAAACATTTCTCCTTCATATGTTTTTCAGAAAATGCTTTTGTAAGTAATATATTTCCAAATTTGTCAGGCCTGTTTTGGCCGCTCTGAGTGTTAATGGGTTAAAAAAGAAATAATCATGATGTACAAATAGTGGTGTTGCCATCATTTAGTTTGTTGTATTCACAAAAGGTGGCAGCACTGTATGAGCCTCTGCTTTTGGTGCCATCTATTGTATCTTTCATTGACTAAGATCTTGTTGGTGAGCAAGTGATGTTGCTGTCAGCTGGTGCCACCTGTAGAGCTTTACAAGTACTATTTTTTTTATTATTCTTAGACTACAGTTCAATACCATTGCTGCTACTTTTATAGGCTGTGTAGTCCACCTTAACACTTATGCCATTAACCCATAGTAGTGCGTAGCCAGCAGGGCGTCTGGGTGTCATTTGGACACCCAAACCCTCAAAAATCACCCCTCAGGCCACACAAACATTTTTGTGATCTTTTCTAAAAATGTTATTTCTCAATCAAATAATTGAATATTTCCACCTAAATATGATTCCTATGGCATAACATAAGGATATGATTATCATACCTTATCTGAGAAAGTTAGTAAAGTCCTTGTTGTTTGCTGTTATAGTTAATAAGAACCATGCTGCAATTCCGGAAATCAAGTTCAGTTTTGCTCATGTTACTTAGGGGAAGTGCCAAACATTAGGTTATATGAAAATACTACGTTAAAGATCAATTTTTGGAAGAGCATTATGTTACAAGATCTATATAAATTCAGAGCAATGGAAGCCATTTCCCATTGGCTTTTTTAATTGGCAAAATTTAGAGAAGCTCCACCCTTACTGTTACTTCTTGCCAACTGTCTGAAATGCCACCAAGTCCAGCTGGTGCTGCCATCTATAGGAAGTTAAATGAACTTCTTACTCCTATAAGGCCTAAAAAAGATATTGTTTGTTTCCTGTAACGATCCTATAAAAAAACAGGGTAGGTAGGTCGGTAAAATATATTTTCTGCTTTAAAAGTTATTTTTTGGTCAAAAATGTGTGTTTTATGTATGTTTAAGTTGATTGTGAGTTGGGAGGACAGAAAATACTTTGGGGTGGGGATTTTTTCTGAACAAAAACTTGTTAGGGTAGGGTTACAGGAAACAAACAACTTTTTTTAGGCCTAAGAACCACTAATTTCATACATAGATGATTGCTCCAGTGCAAGTTAGTAAAGTGCTTATAGGCATTATATAGCAGATAGAGATATTATGTCTTAAGTAATATCATTTCTAAATATTCAAAAAGATGTATTTTTAGAAATTGATTTTTGTAGGCCATCTGAAGCCTGGTGTAAGTGTTCCACACAGGGCTAGCATTATGGTTAGCCAGCAGGGTGTATGGGTGTCTTTCTTTCCCAAAGCCTTAAAAAGCACCCCTCAGGACACCCAATATTTTCTGGGGCATTTCCTAAGATGTCAAACTCAAGCATATAATTGAATATTTTCTGATTTCCCATATAATTCACATGACATTGTATAAGGTAAGGATAGCATGCCTTATTTTCATAAATGTATACATGTTTATGGTTGAAATCTGAGTATATTGTGGCCCCCATTAAAAATTTGGATGCCCAAAACTTTTACAAAAAAAGACAATTGGAGAAAATCTGAGCATCCATTTTTGAAGGGAGACCACAATATATACAGATAACTACCATACATATATATTTTCTTATTCAATGTATAATAGATACATTGAAAGATATAATATCCTGATGTTATACTATATATGAATCATACTTAGGTGAAAATATTCAAAATTCTTTTCACATGCCGTCTATCCATCTTGTCTGCATAACTGATTTGACCCATTAAAGGGGCATTCCACAGTAAGCCTACCGTCTATCACGGGACAAATCTGACAACTCAAAGGCAATTTAATCTTTGACCTCTTCATTGCTTTAGACAGTTTTGCTATATAATACAACCTGGCAGTAAGGCGTATCATTTGAACTATTTGTGTGAAATATTCCTTCATAATTGAAGGAGATAATTAAGCAAATACAGCCGTCTATCACGGGACACAAAATGGAAGTGGACTTTTCAAAAAAAAATTCTCTTGCAAAATTCTCCTCAAATACATGCACTGTGGCATTCATGCTTAATACAATCCATTACCGAAATACTTAGCTTCTATATGATATATTTTAGATGTTAAAATATTCTGTAGTTACAAAGAAAATTGAGCTTTTGTGAAACAAGGTCTGTCTATCACGGGACAGTCTATCACGGGACAAAAACTCCACAACAGCTTTAGGGTATCTGGTAAGAGTGTCAGCACTCCTAACCTTCTAGAAACTTGTGTACAAGTAGAATATATGTATTTCTAAGTGATGATGCATTTACAATTTCATTTTAATTCTAATTTATAGTGTTTGTGAGGCATTTCATTGGCATAAAATGAAAGATTTTTTATTTCTTTAATATATATTTTTCTAAAATGGCTATCACTCCATGCAAAATTCCATTGTACTTATAAGCATTTGTGTAATAACTAAGAATAACTTAGAACAACTAAAAACTACTATGTTAGCAGAAAAACAACTTTATATGAAATTATGTCTGTCTATCACGGGACAAATTTGACAATTCAAAGGCAATTTAATATTTAACCACTTCATTGCTTTAGACAGTTTTGCTATATAATATAAACTGGGATTTAGGTGTATCATTTGAACTCCTTGTTCTAAAATTCCTTCATAATTGAAGAAGATAATCAAACGAATAGAGCCGTCTATCACGGGACACAAAATGGAAGTGGATTTTTCAAAACATTTTTCTCTTCCAAAATTCTCCTCAAATAAACGCAATATGGCATTCATTCTTAGTATAATCCATTGCAAAAATACTTAGCTTCTACATGATATACTTTAGATGTTGAAATATTCTGTAGTTACAAAGAAAATTGAGCTTTTATGAAACAAGGTCTGCCTATCGCGGGACAGTCTATCACGGGACAAAAATTCCACAACAGTTTTAGGGTATCTGATAAGAGTGTCAGCACTCCTAACCTTCTAGAAACTTGTGTACAAGTAGAATATATGCATTTCTAAGTGATGATGCATTCATAATTTCATTTTAATTCTAATTTATGGTGTTTGTGAGGCATTTCATTGGCGTATTATGAAAATAATTTTAATTTCTAAAGTATATATTTTTCTAAAAAGGCTATCACTACATGCACAATACCATTGTACTTATAAGCATTTGCGTGATAATTTAGAATAACTTAGAACAACTTAAAAGTATTATGTCAGCAGTAAAACAGCTTTTTATGAAATTATGTCTGTCTTTCACGGGACAAATTTGACAACACAAAGGCAATTTAATCTTTAACCCCTTCAATGCTTTAGACAGTTTTGCTATATAATACAAACTGGCATTAAGGTGTATCATTTGAACTCTTTGTTTGAAAAATTCCTTCATGATTGAAGGAGACAATTAAGCAAATACAGCGGTCTATCACAGGACACAAAATGGAAGTGGATTTTTCAAAACATTTTTCTCTTGCAAAATTCTCCTCAAATACATGCACTATGGCATTCATGCTTAGTGTAATCCATTGCAAAAATACTTAGCTTCTACATGATATATTTTAGATGGTAAAATATTCTGTAGTTACAAAGAAAAATTTAGTGTGATGTCAGGGATGTCCCGTGATAGACATTCAGTGTCTATCACGGGACAGATTTTAATTGTCATTTATTCTTGATTCTGAGAGATTTTCTATAGGAAAACTGCATCGCACGATTCATTTTAACTCAAAGGCAGCATTCTATGTTTGTGCATATAAGAGATAATAAAACTTTTAGATGTCTGACTGTCCATCACGGGACAGCAGCAAAAGAAATCATGCTAAACTGCACATTTTCTTTCAAAAATGTCAAAAACTTTAATATGGGCTATGTAAAAATGAACGATTAGGGCTCATTTCCACTTTGATATTTAAACAACAAATTTGGAACTTTAAGAAAATGAGCAATATGTGATGTCCCGTGATAGACACAATTTTCCCTACAAATTCCACTTTCAAAGTCAATAACTTAAGTTTGGGCCATCATAGGGAAAAACCAAAGCCAGTTCTGAAAACTTAGGAAAGTTCTCCTTCAGATGCATGTAAAATGAACTTTAGTTTCAAAGGATGACAAAATGAGTAGTCAGGACCAAAATACTGTGGAATGCCCCTAAAGCTCACAGCAGCCAAAAGCAGTCTGATAATTTTGACTGAATCCTGCAGGCAAAATTAAAGTTTAGAAAACATTTGAAGGAGGAAATGTTATTTAGAACACTATCAACAACTCTCCTTCAATTAGTTTAGAAAATTATTCTTAATTCCAAAGTTATCATCATAAGTATCATAGATCCTGATGACAATTTCTCAAGAAACTTCAGCATTAATGAGTTAAGTCCATAACCTAAAACACATCAACCTTTTTAAAACTTAACAGGGTCTTAGCCATGATTTCGAAACTGGGTGTCCAGAATTGGCAATTGTAAAACTTTTGGGCATACTATTTTTCAAGGGGGAGAACAATATACTAAGTTAACAACCATAAACATGTACTTACTCATTACAATTACTATAATTAGGCATGATATCATTATACAATGGCATGGAAATTATATTGAGTTGGAAAAACTTCAATTACATGCTTGAAATTGACATTTAAATATATTACTTTCCAAATAGTATGGGTGTCCTGACTCCTGAGGGGTGGTTTTCGGGGATTTGGGTGTCCAAAAGATGCCCTGCTGGGCGTGCTGGCTAAGACTATGAACCTTAATCAACTCCTGTAAGCTTCTCTCACATTCAGTGTTATATGCTGCCCAGATTCACCCTCAGGCTGGTTCAAAACATCTGTCACAACACCACTGGAACAATTTTAAATGTTCTGAGCTTGGTTTCAAGTGGAAACCTATTCAGAATCAGTCTCCTATTGACTCTTTCATGCCTCGACTAGAGTCCCCCCAAAAGTGTCATCTGAAATTCAGACTCATCTAGCCTATCTTTTTAACCCATTTACTTCTAAATTGTACACATGGTCTGACGAATGGGAAAATAACTTGAAAAACAACAACAATATTTTGAGAAGTATTTGGCTGAACATCACTCCTGGTTGGTTTGATGATATATCTTTAACAATTTTCTTTCAAATATTACACTATTTTGAGGAGTTATGTTCAAAGTTGTCAATTCATGAATGCACTCCCGGTGTACACCTTCAGAGACAACAATACAAATGATTTAATCCTCCTGAGACAACAAAAAAAAAATCAAACATTATCAGATCAAAAAAAATTCATTCCATTTCAAGAATATTTGACATCTGTCTGAGTCACATGGTTGACCTTCTTTAGAAATGGATTTCAATTGTCACGGCTGATTTTAAAGCAGATTTTCTTCGCAATTCTTTTTTTCCAATTAATTAATGATCATGTCTGTTGTGATGAGTTCCCTTGTTCTTTGGGCTGCATCTGTGTTTCTAAAGGAGGGTGTTTTTTACGACCTTGGCAAAAGAAAGCTCTCCTGTTGAGATCACCAACTGACGTTATTCTCCGTACCGTACTCATGAATTCCAGTCATGAATGGAGGGCACTTATAAAGCCCTTCATGCCTAGACGTCCCTGTGATAAGTCTCAAACTAAATTCAATATACTTTTGAAAACAACTCCAGAAGTAAGGCTTAAATCACAAAATATTTAGTGGAGATTTTTTTTTTAAATCCTCACTAAGACCCTGATTTCAGAAAGGCATTTTAAAAATCATAACTAAGACCCTGATTTCAGAAAGGTATTTCTAAAAACCTCGCTAAGATCCTGATTTCAGAAAGACATTTTTAAAATCCTCACTAAGACCCTGATTTCAGAAAGACATTTTCAAAATCCTAACTAAGACCCTGATTTCAGAAAGGTATTTTTAAAAACCTCGCTAAGACCCCGATTTCAGAAAGGTATTTTTATAAACCTAACTAAGACCCTGATTTCAGAAAGGTATTTCTAAAAACCTCACTAAGACCCTGATTTCAGAAAGGCATTTTAAGAATCCTAACTAAGACCCTGATTTCAGAAAGGTATTTTAAAGATCCTCACTAAGACCCTGATTTCAGAAAGGTATTTCTTAAAACCTCGCTAAGACCCTGATTTCAGAAAGGTTTTTCTAAAAACCTCGCTAAGACCCTGATTTCAGAAAGGTATTTCTAAAAACCTCGCTAAGACCCTGATTTCAGAAAGGTATTTCTAAAAACCTCGCTAAGACCCTGATTTCAGAAAGACATTTTAAAGATCCTCACTGAGAACCTGATTTCAAGTTACACCTTTAAGCACAATTTTCAAAGGTGAGCTTTTGAGCTTTATCGGGAGCTGAAACAAGGAGTGGGGGAAACGTAGCAACAAACAAAAACAGCTTTTCCTGCGGCAGCTTATGTATAAGTAACAACAGACCCAAACTGCCTATTGGGCAAGGAAGAATCATACTGTTACAATATTAGGGTGATCAAACCTAGGTATCAAAACCTCTCTCTGTCTTAGCATTAGAGTAGGTGCCCCAGGGGTCCGTTGCCCTGGGCAGCCGGTCCAGCATAGTGAATATGCAGGTAGGGTGCAAAATAATAATTGAATACGAGACAAAGCATTGTATTCATGTTGTTGTTCAATGCTGTTTTGGAACTTCCGGAGAAGGTTTGAATTTGAGTTAGATTTTGCATTGAGTGTATGATAGGCATTGTAGGGGTTTTCATATCTGGTGGTTTGTTAGTTCTGTATGAGTGAATATGCTGAATATATGCCCAGCTACTGTTAAATACAGGAGGGATGGGTTAACTCATTCATGCCCGAAGACTTCTTCGACACACACCAGCACACATACACACTCACACACACATATATATATATATATATATATATATATATATATATATATACATATATATGTATATATATATATATATATATATATATATATATATATATATATATATATATATATATATATATATATATATATATATATATATATTTATATATATATATATATAAAGTTAATTTTTTGGTTGTCATTTTTACATTAAGCACCTGTTTTCTGCACCTATGTTTTTCATTATAAAATGTTTTCTTCTTATTATTTTTAATTACCTTGTTATCAAACTGTGTACTTTTTTGAGCTTATCTTCTTAGAAAAGGGGTTTTAAAGGTTTTACTTGGCACGCTTTGCATATTTGCCTTGAATACGAGACCATCAGTTAGACCTGCTGTTTGAAGTATTTCCCTCCACGTGCGATAAACATTGACTTAAGACACTTGCAGGGAGTGGCGTATGTTACGGTTATCCTGAGCGTCTCCCCTGGACGAACAGACAGACGGCAGTGTGCCGCACCGATACAGGTGCTGTTGTTCTAAAGAATGCCCTGGTAGCACACAGACCATTGATAACCCTACGAAAACACAAAGGCGCAACAATGTTTGATATTTCTAAACAATCTATGTGATTCTGCTCATGTGCCCAATTAAGGGAGCGTTTGCTGGTGGCTATCTGCAGCCCTGATATCCATAGGGTATTAATTAGCAGTGTTTAAACACAGAGGGCAAGACTTGCAAGAGTAAGTCTTCAATTAACCCAGTCATGCATGTAGTGGCCGATACAGTCCTGACTATTTTGTTTATTAGAATCTCTTTGATCAGAGCTTTTGTTCAAGTATCATTTTTAACTGTAACCTAACACACATCCTTCCTGTAATATCTTGTAGAATTTGTCATCATTTGCTAAGTTATTGATAAAAGTATTTGTATGTTGACTTATTGGCCGTTACTAGCAGCATGGGTGAACCCTCTTGAAAGCCTATCTATTTAGGTGATATATTTCTGCAGATAATAACTTATGAAAAATATGAAGAGGAAAAATTAAAATTATAACCAAACTTGCTTCTCTATTCCAAAAAGAATTGAAAAGGCATGTTTATTTCAATGTTAATGATATACCGGTAAGCTTGACTGGTATGAATGTATCAACCCATTAATGTCCACAGCAGCCAAATATGATGAAATCTGTTAGGCAAAAACAAAATGAAAGAAAAAGCATTTTAAAGGAGAAATCTTAATCTGAACTCTTTTAAAGTTTTATTGACTCTCATTTTGATATTTTGTATATTACACTTAATTCCCAAATTATTATCAAAAGTAACATAGATTTCTAAAGACAGTTTCTAGAGAAGCCCTTAAGCATGAATTGGTAAAATGGTAAAAAGCATGTGGTTATCATTTCTAATGAGTAAACGTAGGAGTGAGGTATAATGATACTATATCAATTATGGCATGCACCCTTAATTACCCCACAGGGTCCATGGGTTGGGTTGGGGTATATCAAAGGGGTGTGCCTCACACCCAGAGGGTTTTAGGAAGTTTGTTTCATTGGCTGCAAAATACAACGCATTGTGGGTGGATTTTAAGCGATATTAATTGTTAGACATAGGTTTGCTGTGTTCACACTTCACAGTGTGGGTAATTATGCAAGGGGAGGTCCGGAAGGTGGTAATATGAGACAAGGAAGCTGATTGGTTAATTAACACCTTAATGCTCTAGGGTTCCTCCAGAAATTGTTGTCTGGATCTCTGGTACTTTTGACCATAATTTTGGAATTAGGAATGATTTTACTATGTAGTTGATGGAGAGTTTTCAGTAATGGCCTGATAAACATTTCTTGATCAAATATTTTCCTGATTATACTTTTGCCTGCATTAATTATATCAACATTGTCAGGCTGCTTTTGGCCGCTGTAAGCATTGATGGGTTATGGATTCTGGTTATTTGTACAGGCAGTCCAACATACGTATTAGAATTAACTTACCATGCTGGGCAAGTAGTTTTAAAAGGATTTTTACTTGCCCAACATAATTTTTGGCTTGCCGAAATAAGTCATAACATATGCTAGAATTTAATTTTATTGTTCTTGTTTTCATATTTCTGGGTATCTGTGTAATTTTCTCTATGAAAATAATGTGAAGTGTTCAGAAAATCAGCTTGCCTATTTGGGTAAGTGCAAACTAAAATGTACTTGCACAAAAAGCCTTTTTTCAAAAAGGTCACTAGGATCTGATCACTTATAAAAGTTCTGTTGATTTTTTCTTGATAATTGTTTTCAGTATAGGCCATTGCCTGCTTTTCTCTTACTGAATCAATATGGAGAAAAACTTACCAGATGATTTGGTAAAATTTAGAAAATGTGCAAATGCAGATCAAAAATAATGATAGCAAGATAATGAACTAATGCCATAGTACCAGGAACTTAGAGGAAGGGATATTACTGGGGAATAGTACCGGATCTCGATGCGATACCAAATACCGATAAAAGTATCATGTTGTTAAAGTAAGGTATTGTATCGTTAAGTTATAAAAAATAATGACTTAACAAAAAATGTTTATGAAAATTCAACCTGTCTACAACTCTTCTTTTACATAATTGGCCAATCCATGCTCTAGTATTTACTTTATTTTGATAAATACTTTTTCTACAGATAATACAGGGGAACTCTGAGCACAAATGGTTTAACTCCTACATGCTTCTTAGGTTCTTATTCAAATGTTGTCTGGTCCTTCTGGAACTTTTGAAATAACTTTGGAATAATAGATAAACTATCAAAATATTTCAAGAGGGCTTGTGGGTGAAATACTGATGAACCTTTCTCCTTCAATTCTTTTCTTAAATATGCTTTTGTCAGAGAATTATTACCAAAACAGTCAGGCCTTTTTTGGGCACTACATGTCTTTTCCCAACGAACAAATCTATCCTTCACCTGTCACTGTGGGTTGTGTATGTTATTTTATGGGAAGGTCCTTCGCTGTCTTTTCACTATCTTCAAAGCGAGCTAGGCGTATGATACCTACAGATTGGCCTTAAGAAAGAACAGAGTAGTCAGAGCTTAAGCTTTTAAGAGGCGCGCGAGAGAAAGGCGATAGATTTTGCCAGGAGATAGAGGGAGTGTTCATTGAGTCTTATGAAAATAGCCCCAGGAGGAACAAGATAGTCATTGTCAACAGTTCATAGGAGGACAATATCGTCATGGCGATAGTCTCCAAGGAACAAACTGGCTGAACAGAAGAGTTGGGGATGTATCTTTTTATTCTTAGAGAAGAGTTCATGCATGTACTGCCCCAAAAAGTAGATTTATTTGCATCTATCACATTCAAAAACAGACCAAAAAAGAAAAGAGAAAAAACACACCGACTTGTATCTCTGACAAATATTATCATAAAACAGAATTTGTTTCTTTTTTTCTTTGTTTTAGATCTATTGAATAAAAACTTCCTGTTTAAAGTTCCCAGGATAGTTTGAACGTATTTGTAAATATTGAGATGTTGAAATGATAAATAATAACTGTTGAAGACTTGCGCTTGTGCTGAAGCAAAACCAAAGGTATTATATAGTTATTTTCACAAAATTTCACGAATTATCATTTTCACAAATTATCACAAAGTATTATTTTCACAAATTATCACAAAATAACATTTTCACAAACATCTTTCTTTTCGAAAAAAAACCACTCAACTCCTTTGAGCAGCGAGTTTTTCAAGATTCCAAAATGAAAAATTCCTGGCTTAATTCCTGAAATAATTGCATTTCTACACGATTGTTCTACCTTCACCTAATGAATGGCAAAACACCTGTCTTAGCGAGAACTTTTCCAAACAATACATTATGAAACAATATAGACAATGAATACTTAAACACCCCGTGATCACTGACGCTGAGGATGGGTGCTAAACAAAACAGTCTTCACAGTATAATGTGTGGAGAGAAAACAAAATAACACACATTTCTCAATAGAATTGAAGTCTTTTGATAATATATCTAGGTATTTGCTGCCCGGTGACATATGGTTTTTTCCTGTTGTATCCCATAGATCACATTCCTCACGTAGCTTTCTTTAGAAAGGCATCTGGGTAAACATGTGGAATATTCAGCCATTGTTGTTTGAAGAAAAAGAACTACTGGTAGAAGAATATTTCAGGGAGAATTATGAGGTATTGAGAGGTATGCCTTAAAGGTGGTTAAAGCATTATTAAGCCTTTTGCTGCTGGTGGCTAATTTGGCCAATACAAAATAATGCAAAAACCCTGAAAAATGACGGAAAATTCAAGCATATGAGTACTCATCTGAGATTACTCAGCAAAGAGTTATCCCATGAATACCAATATGACGGGGTTTACATGGTTTTCAAAAGTTTTAGCGTCCCTGTGCTTTGGATGAAAGTAGCCTCAGCATTGAAAGGGTTAAGCCTTAACCCATACATGCTTAATGCTCCCCTTAACAAAAAGTCTGCATCTATGATACTTTGAAAATCACATACTGTAGAACACACAATGTTAGCATCTGTTTATATATAGCGTACATAGCGTGTGGTTCTGCTTCGCTATATATAAAAACGCTGTACCTTTTCCTTACTGTACTGGCGCTGTCAGCGGCGACTACCGTCGCTAATATAAAGATACGCTATGTTGCGAAAATTCCCCAATTCGCTATATTTGGGACACGCATCATATATGTTCTACAGTAGTAATAATGCATGCAACACCAAATCTTTGAGGGAGGCTTCTGATCAACATTCTCAAACACTTGCTCCATGTTCCTTCAGAGGTTATTGTGTGTAATTCTGATGCTTTTGGCCAGGGTCTTAGCCAGGATTTAGAAACTGGGTGCCCAAAATTGGCAGTTGTAAATTTTTGGGGCGTCCATGTTTTTAAGGGGGTTCACAATATACACAGATTTCAACCATAAACATGTATGAATTCATCAAATAAGGCATATTATCCTTGTACAATGTCATAGAAATTATATGGAGATGAAAAAATTCAATTATGTGAGATTGACATTTAAAGAAATTCCACACAAAAAAATTGGGTGTCCTGAGGGGTGCTTTTTCAGGGTTTGGGTGTCCAAAAAGACACCCAGACGCCCTGCTGGCTAAGACTATGCTTTTGGCAATAATTGGTAATGTCCTGATTAACATTTCCTCATCAAATATTTTCCAAATAATGCTTTTGCCAGCAGGATTCCATCCAAATTGTCAGATTGCTTTTGGCTGCTGTGAGCATTAATGGGTTGTGATAGGAGGGGGCTAGACATAACTCATTACCCGATAGTTTAAACTGCCCAGAGATATGCAAGTTAAACCTGTTTTATGCTGCTACTGGCTAATTTCAACAACTGGCACAAAATGATTCCTGAAAAGGACTTAGACACTGGCATATGGGTAGTCATCTAAGAGTAGCTTTCTAGGTGGCACAGTCTGTGAATTTTGCGCATATTAAGTTATATGCAACTGCCTTTGATACAATCATACAGTTTATTTTTTTCGTACAGGTTTTGAATGACTAACCATCATGTCAGCATGTTGTACGATACTAGCATATGGATCGGATGTCCGAATACTTGTGCACAGTTTAATAAATGTGGACTCCAAGATTGGGCAAAGTATTTAGCATTAAATGAACTGGTGCTATATCAATGCAGTATATACAGTAATTGTGATGGCCGTTGAGCCCTGTAGCAAAGTAGTCCAGTTTTGGGCTACTACAAGCATGAGTATGAATTCCCTTAGATAGTTGTTGTCTCACTGCTATGGTAATATTAGACAATGTCAAAACAAAATACCACTGGAGATATAGGCTTGTAATTCAAATATTATATTGAATTTGTTTAGGATACCCTGTACAGCGGTTTCTGTTTAAATTGATCATTCATATATTTGGTATCAAAAGAATATGAACCCACTTTATTATGCCCTAAAAGGGTGCCGTTGAAAAAGGGTTTCCTGCACCCTACCCACCCTCTTTATGTGCCACACCCCACCCTGATATTCCACCCTTTTAATGAAGGCATTGGCACAAAGAGTTAATTGCTTTCAAAAAGACTTTATAATTTCAAATATCTGCCCAGTTAACCGACTGGAATACCAATTAACACCAATTAATTAATAGAGGTAGCCTGTTCATTTTATATCAGCATGTTCCTATGGCCTATAAAATGACAAAGAATATAATCAGCCATTGCAATATTCATAAATTGACCAGTTTCTTTAGTTGATGCTTGTTAAGTGAATCATGCACTCCAGTAGTCACGCGTGATTTTTTGCGGGTGGTATTTCTAAGGTGCGCTTTTGGTTAGGAGTTTATAATAGGCCCCTGGGAACAATGCTTGTTTACTGAACCTGCCCTATTATCACCTATAGCGTGACTGCTATTGTTACTACCTGTGATAGCGGAATCAGAGTTTGCAGGCATCTAAGTCACAATAAGAAAAGCTACCTTTAATCACCGCCTAACGAAAAGATGTGGCAACTTTAATTGCTACTTTTGTATTTTCTACACATGAATCATTGAATTGGGACTGCCTTTTAAATTGTTACATTGCAATTATGATAAATTTAGCCCTTTTAATGCTCAGAGCACACAGGTTGCCCTACAAATGAGTGCTTAGTATCTGTGTCACACACACACACACACACGTACACAAATATATATATATATATATATATATATATATATATATATATATATATATATATATATATATATATATATATATATATATATATATATATATACAATTTTATGATACACTTTTTGACTGAAAGAGAGTTGCTGCTGTATGACTAACCACCTTTTTTCTGTCTGTTTCAGTGAGTATCACCGAGGAGTGCGGGTGAAGCTGCGCTTGAAAGACATGGAGATGTCCTCACGATTTCTCGGCGCTGAGAAAGATATCACCCTCCTGGAGGCCGATGCACAGCTGATAGGATTACTACGCCCGCCAAAGAGTTCCAGAGATGCAACGACCACACAAAATCCTACACAACCTCCTGTAGTAGAATCTAATGTCTAGAGATTCGGAAATCCTGAAAGTTATAATCAATAGCTAAGAGACACCTACAGAAACTCTTCACATAAAATCAAATGTCTAGAGACTCATAAAGAAACTCCTGAATTAAAACCTCAAGTCTTAGAGAATTATGGAAGTAAAAGCTAATGTCTAGAGACTTCTAGATCCAGAAACTCTTCATATGAAATCAAATGTCTAGAGACGTCTACAGAAACTCCGTAAATGAAACCTAAAGTCTAGAGACTTCTGGAAGTAAAAGCTAATGTCTTGAGACTTCCACAGGAACTCCTGAAGTCAAATTAAAAATTAGAGACTTCAGGAAGTAAAAATTAATGTTAAGAGTCTCCTACAGAATCATTTGAAGTAAAAGTTAATGTCTAGAGGCTCTTACAATAACCTTGGAATTAAGAATAATGTCTAAAAATTCCTCCAGAAATCCAAAAGTAAAAACCAATGTCCAGAGACTTCTTCCAAAATCTTAAAGTAAAATCTCATGCCCAGAGACTCCTTCAGAAAGTAATGTCTGGAGACTTACTTGGATTATAAGGAATGGCATTTACTAAGATATTCCAATATATTCCAAAATATGCTTTTGTCAGAAAGGAAACCCACCACTCAAGAGGAGCTTGGGGCAGGAGGGAGTCAACCTGTTCATGCCTGTAGCAGCCAAAACCAACTGTCAATTCGGATGATATCTTTCTAACAAAAGCAATATTACAAAAATATTTGAAGGGGAATTGTTTATCTTAACTCTATCTACAAATCTTCTCCAAATGTTTGGCAAATTTAAGCTTCATCCCAAAGTTACATTCAAAAGTATGATAAGTCCAGACAAGACTGGTCAAATAGATCTCCCAGTTATCAATGGAGTAATGGTACAATCAGTCATCTGATCAAGGAATTGATGTGTTTATTGAAGAAACTGCAATAGTGTTTGTTTGTTAAGTAGCAAATAAAAAGACAATTTAACAATCTTTTGTTTATAGTTATTATTTATGTGACATGCCCTCATCTTTCGTTGTGACCTGCTATTATTGTCAACTACTGTACTGTAGAACTGGTATTTTTTACATGCATTTATTTTTCGCTATTCTTTGTGCTCCCAATGATAGCGCCAAAATCATATCCTTCAAATCAATATCTGTATGTTTAAAAACATAGTTTGAGTGCTTGAATGTGTGAATTTAAAGTAGTACTAATACCCTCCAGCAGGGCTGTAAAGCGAAATCTCTAGCACTACAAATTAAAGCCATATAGCGTATACCATGTTACTCTTGCCCATATAAGGTAATGCACTCGGCACTCAGCTTCCTTTGATGCGGTTTCATTTTTGCATAGGATGTTGAATGACACACTGTCAGATCAGCATGTTGTATGATCTTATTGATCTAGCATAGTGCTTGGATATCCAAATAGTGGTGCGAAGTTGAATACATGCAGATTTGATATTAATGAAGTGCAGATTTAATATTAACACAGAATAGAGTAGTTAACTATTTGACAGAATTCGCGGTGACATCTTCAGTTACTGAACAAGTGACCATAGGTAATTAGTCATCGAGTTGTTTTGGGAACTTTTGGAAAATGTTTATTTTGGAGGTGCCTGTGTTTTCTGATTTTCTATATATTCAAAGTTTTAATTTAATAATTAAAAAGGTGAATTTAAACCTGAATGAAATCATAGTTGTTCTTTTTTGTGATAGTGGATAGTCCTTATAATTTGAAACTAACTTCTTCAACCAAACCTAAAACATGTGTGATTGCCTTATTTGGACATCCTCATTCTGAAGCATCCTGTTTCAGGTGTCAGCAAGCTACATTGTAGCAAACCAGAAGTGAGATGTCTTACCTCAGAGTGCCTTGCCCAGGAATTTAGGAAAGTGTATATTTGAATCCAGACCTCAAATATAACTTAGTCTTAGCATTGCTTGATAGGGACAGATTATTGGTGAAACTGAATTTTAACTCAAATTATGGTTCGATCTGAAGGTCTGGAAGGTTAGTTATATTTATGATTAGCTCAATGTATATATATCTATGTATATATATATATATGTATATATATATATATATATATATATATATATATATATATATATATATATATATATATATATATATATATATATATATATGTGTGTGTGTGTGTATATATATATATACAGGTGAACTTGGATATAACGGACCACTGTATGACAGATTTTTGCATATGACGGACAATATATGCTTGCTCCCAGTCCGATGCATATCAAGTATTCGTCATATGTATATGACAGATTTTGCATATGACGGACCAATTTTCCTGGTCCCATTGAGTCTGTCATATCCAAGTTCACCTGTATATATGTGTGTGTGTGTATGTATGTATACATACCGACACCCATAGATAGATAGATATGTATATATACATGTATTGTATGTATATCCTTATTCCTGGTTAGGATCAATTCCTCTGAATTTACACTGTATTAGGGTTTTTAATTGCACCTTTTCAGAGTGTTAGTAAAGATATTAAGGGGAGGAGTGTACTTAGGCATTTAGGACATGTGGACCCACTTGAGAAGGGTTGTAGGTTGCACCCTCAGAGGGTGCTTTTAGGGTGCAAGGTATAATGGTATTGTCCATGTGAAGTGCTGTTATACCCCAGGTGCCTCTTCCTGGATACCTAAGTATTACTACAATCCCTCCTATGAGTCAATACCAGCAGAGACGCCTTATTACTAAGGATTGGAACATCTAGGTTTTGTAGAATCATGATTGTCCTAGTAAGCAGGATATGATCAAAGACTATGTTCTTGGTTAGAGGATTGGAGGACCTATGTACAGATTTTAGTCTGCTGGAAGCTGTGTGTTTGCGACTGAGTGTTTGTCTCTAAAAGGTGCAGTGCTTGTGATGTTGCTACTCTAACTGCTAAGGTTTCACCATGGATAGCAGGTATGCTCAAAGATGGTGCTCTTTGACATTTCCTTAACTTCCTTGAGGTGTAGTTCCCGCACTCAACCAATGGAAATAGGGAGGCTTGGTCACTGTGTGTGCCAGTAAGGGGCAGTGCTTGTGATATTGCTGATCTAACTGCTAACTTTCCACCATGGATAGCTGGAATGACCAAACCAATTTTCAACCATTATCAGGTTGTTTTATTGGCCAAAATAGCCAACAGCAGCATAAGGGTTAAGAGGAATATTTCCTGCTTTCAGCCAATAGGAAGAAAGAAGCTCAGTCGCTGTGTGGCAATTAAGGGTGCCTTGCTTGTGATGTTGCTGGTCTAACTGCTAAATAATCCGAAGAAATGGTCTAAAACAACGCTCTTTGCCTGTACTCTGAAAAAGAGGAATCTATGCACTCAGCCAGTAGGACGAAGGAACCCAATCCACTTTGTGTATCAAAGGAGCAGTGTCTGTGATGTTGCTGGTATCACTGCTAAAATACCTACAACCGAACAATCCTTCCAATACTGGTCACAGAAACAGGGCTGAGGAAATCCTCTGCGAATCCTACAAGCAAGAATGTGTCTGATGATGCTCCTCCTTGACAGGCGATAGTGGCTCTCTTTAAGGGTCAGCGACGCTCACGGCAGCAGTTCACAGAAGTCACTTCGGCGGAAAATCAATTTTCAACCTCTCGAGTTCCCTGAAAGACCCGATGACAAATTTTCTCCCTCATTTTGCACATTCACGTTGCGGAAAATAGAGCGTTACGGTTGTTTGGCCGTTAGGATACTTATCCCACTGCTTACCTGTGTTAGTGGCTACTTGAAGGAAAAGTCAGGTGTGGTAATTAATTACCACTGAAGGGGATTTAACCCCTCTACACTGGGATGCTTTTTGATAGTGTATAACATTTCGAACCGCAATCACTATCTTTACCCAATAAATACTACTCGTAGCGGCCAAAAGTAGCCTTCCAACCTTGTTGAAATTCTTCGAACACACGTTCATTGAAATATTTGAAGAGGAAATGCTAATTAGAATGTTTCCTTTAGATTTAATTAGAATATTTTGTAAAATCATTTTTTTTATCAGTTATTGTAAGAAGTGTCAGAGAACCAGACGACAGGTTTTTAGAGGAAATCTTAATGGAGCATTTATGGGTAAATGCCTCCTTTTATCGCCATTAAAACATCTTTACAATCATTGTATCACCCTTATCATCTTCATCGTCATTAGATATATTTCTCATCACCATAAGCTTATCCTCCTAACCATTTCCGTCATCATCATCGAAAGTGAAAAGGTTGACATCAGAGCCATCATCGTCACGTGTTGCACAGGCCTGTCTCTTAATGCCAGGTTACTGGTAGTAGTCTAATTAAGTGCTCCTCTATCTCTGTTTAGCCGCATATCACAGAAATAGTGACGGAAAACCGAACTTCCACACACACACACATATATATATATATATATATATATATATATATATATATATATATATATATATATATATATATATATATATATATAAATATATACACACACATATATATATATACATATATATATATATATATATATATATATATATATATATATATATATATATATATATATATATATATATATATATATATATTATATATACATATACACGTATATTATTATTGGATGCATTATTATATATTATATATTCTTCCTAATACACATAAATCTTACTGTCGCTGATTTTTATTGGATTTGTCTGGAACCGAGATCTCTTATTTTCTCTCCCTGTCTCAGGATTTACCCTTTTCTATTGGAGCAATCTTCCTAGTAATTTTCTGCCATGCTGCCTCGGCTACCCCTCCACCATTCTGGGTAATTTAGCGGCTGCCTGCACACCAATACCCCTTCTGATACCCCTCTAATTTCCCCCTTCACTTCTAGGGGTGTGTTTCCGCGTCCGCTCAGTATCCAGGCGCTGGAGAATGCGAGTCTTTCACAGAGTATCCTCTCGAGCGTGGCGAGATTTAGCAACGAGAGTTGGTAACCGGATGACCACGGTCGCTTTCAGTCCGTCTCGCTATTATGTTTCAGATTTACAGACGTCTTCAGTGATGTCTGTCAGTGCGGTAGTGGAGAAAACGTAAGGAAGTCTTTGTTTAGCGTGATTCATTGAAGGAGAGGCCAGGTGTGGGGTACCACTGTAGTGTCCGCTAGCTCTGGAATCCTTGGCCTTGGTTACCAACCCTACCCTATCCTAGGCTTGAAACCTCCATCTCTTATGTGGTCGGTCTTGGCCTAGGCTTAGCCCACCACTTAAACCATATCTGACTTCCGCTTCTTTAAATTTCCTGCATTAAATTATCCATTTGACTTTCGCTGTTGACCTATTAGACCATTTTTTCATAAAATTAGAAATTATGAATATTACTTCTTGTACATCAACAGAAAATAAAGAAATACAAATAGAATATGATTAGAAATTATATATATATATATATATATATATATATATATATATATATATATATATATATATATATACATACATACATACATACATACATACATACATACATACATACATATATATATATATATATATATATATATATATATATATATATATATATTTATATATATAAATAAACTTTCATTCATTTTATTTGTCGAAGTCGTGCATGGTTATCGCGATATTTCCTGATACGTCAGTTCATGTTTATGTTCCAGACGTAATTGGATAAGTCTCGAAATTTAAAACGAAATGCACAGATATCATAAAGATCATAAGTACATCTCCTCTAATATCTGTGCAAATATCCGTTTTCGTCAATCCGCGAAAAGTTAACTGTATATTGTAAAATCCCAAAAAAGATTTGCGGAATTAAGTGGGTGAATCTTTGCGATAGTTCGCCCCTCCATCGATCTCGACATGACACCATAAAACATGAGACATTCCTATGTTAATAGTTTTGATATCTCTCCTGAAAATATATCGTATATTATGAATTGTTATCTAGACGTTACTTCTTTGGAAACCTCTTAGGTTGTTTTTTTTTGGGGGGGGGGGGGGTTGTCAAGTGAACTTAGAAGTGAGTGTACAGGCCTTCCTTTTTCTCGACAAGACTGTAATCGCATGTCCTATGTGTTCTGAATTTCTACAATTACAGGGCCCAGTATCTTTACTGTTTCCTAAAAAAAATCTGCAACTTCAGGTCGACTCAGTTGCATGTGTTATGATTGATGAAAACAAGTTTCGGCATAGCCCTAGGGATTATCTACACTTACTTGAGTCCTTTCTAGAAACCAACCCCAGGTAGGAATAGAACAGGTGAAGATAATCTACTTCATGTCTAAAACGCTAACTTTGATATAAAAGCATATTTTAATACGTACGCCTAACTGCAATATGTGCATATAATACGGAGTGGGATGTAATACGTTTGCATAATTTGATACTGGTTCAAAATGCAATATCACATATTCGAATACTATGGCACCTCCGTGTAACAACAGTCACCGTAGGAACAGAATTATGCAGAAAATCCGGTAGAAACTTCCAATATTTGAACAAAAATGGTCAGGTCTTAAGCTTATTCTCATTTGAGGGTAGTATCGGAAATCTCATCCGATATTGACGAAATGTAGTGTATAGTGGATATTAGTTTTGCCTATTAATCCATAATCCTCCATAATCCTCCAATCTGTACATGAATTAGCGTTGTGTTGTATGCACCAGTTTGTGTTTGAACTTTGTTTCATGTGTGTCTGTAAAAAAGTTTTAAAAAAACATCCGTTTTGCAGAAATTAGAAAAAAACATGTCACCTCCGCAAAAATATAACGTTTCACCACGTGCAATAGATGACGCATTTAATGCTCGGATCACTTTTTGCACTTAGCGGGTACTAGTATTTTTCACATAACCTTATTAAAAAAACAATTTGATTGTACATTGATTATACAATACGGAAATCATTGATACATATTCAATTGGGGCTTTGCTATATGCATTCCCATTACTCGAAGTGTTTTAGTAGAAGTTCAATACAAAAGAATTGTCGAAATGGCCATTTACATCACTCAGAGATTGGTTACTCAACCATGAATATTTCCAATTCAAAAGAAGGTGTATATATATATATATATATATATATATATATATATATATATATATATATATATATATATATATATATATATATATATATTTATATAGTTTATTGACCACGTGTCAAAGATGAAAAATATGCATAGAGAAAAACTTTAAAATACACGCAAAGTTAACTCGTGATCCGTTAATGGTGTGAACACTAAAAAATCATACATAGACCATGAGCGCAGATAAGTTATATATTACATCATATATTACAAAAATCAGAGCTTAGCAACGACGTATTAAGATACGGTTTATAGTGAGGAGGGATAGTCTGTCATACTCCGGGGAGATGCACCTAGGAGAGGGAGAAAGCGCTAAAAAAGGCTAATTGGTATAACTGTCAATCGACGCATCATTAAAAATCAGAGCTCGAAATCTCTTTCCTTTTCAGTGCTGTTTTTCCACGAAGTGGTTTGACACCATCGTGCCCCTGCAAACACCCTGGACACCCGTTTAAGGAACACATGTAGGCCTTAAAACGTGCGGGGTTACAGCTAACATAGAACTTCCCACCGCAGAAGACACCCATATAAAACAACATACTTGATATCTGCCTTAATCTCATGTATTGGTACAATACGGCTGTGGCGCTACCCGGGGTAGCGCACGTGTGGCTGGGTACAACAGGGTGTTAAGAGGGTTCGGGGGTGCTGCCTGCTCGAGTGGGTTCTTCAGGGTTGGGGTTGTGTGAAGGGTTGACAAAGGTACCCTGTAGCGGGGGGCAAAGGGTAACGTTTTGCAGATGGAATGTGAGTCAATGGACACACACCTGAGCTGTGGGTTAACTATAACAGGTACAGGGCCAGCTGTATCTACACCAATTAGGAACATGGATGATGAAATCAAATCAAATATGAAGATATGCCCATTTCTCTTCATACATGTAGCTTGACAAATGATCTTGGTGGGTAAGTCTCCGATCCTATCATCATCTAAGTTTGTGAAATTTTAGAAAAAATATATTTGTATACTTTGAACCCCTTTTTTATACATATGAGATATAAATTAGCGTGATCATCGCGGCATAATGAGAAAACATGTCAAAATTGTGCCAATAATCAGATAGGTCCTTCATTACCAAAATAAAGATAATAATAAGCATCGACAGAACTCTAAAATATAACGTTTTCAAACATATACATATATGAATTACAGGTTTTCCTCCTAATTCATGAAGGGGGTTCTCTCCCAACTTACATTTATTCGAAGGGGTCAATCTGCCGACCGCCATGAAACATATCGAAATTCCTTAGTTTTAGCTGATGACTGTTTGCCTCCTGGCGCAACCTCCACTTGCTCTAAGAAACTACCACTTAGATAAGACGTAAAAGCTATGAGAAGGCAAATAACAGTATTAACACACAAACAATATATATATATATATATATATATATATATATATATATATATATATATATATATATATATATATATATATATATATATATATATATATATATATATATATATATATATATAAATATGTATATACCATATAGGTCAAATTGAGGGGGTCACTTGAAAAGTCGTTAAGCGAGTTATACCAAAAACTGGTTGTTAGCTCTACTGCTATCCTGGTGTCACGTTAAGCACATCAATCATTTACTCTAACCCCCCTCCGCCCCCCTCCCCCACCTGACAGACACAGCACCGGAAATGCCAGTGGACAATAGAAGACATTCGCACTAACACCAAGCGTGACTCCTCTGGAGATCTGAAAGTGATACATTCCTTGGACAACATACCTGGGCCCATCATACCTTGTAGCTTAGGTCTATCCACTCCAGGAGTACACTGCTTCAATGGGAGGCTGCAGCTACCCTTACCATTAATAGGTGATAAACAACAATACGGGAAAACTTGACTGCGGAGTGATAAGAAAGCATTCCGATGTCAAACACGTTTTTCCTCTTGACTTGAAGGGGGATGGACATGGCAGGCTTTTGTGGTCACTCAAGTGGGGTGACATTTCCAAGGATGTTTGTTATAGCATACAATTGAACGGTCTGGAAATGATCTATTTATTTCCCCTCTTTCCGGTCTCCCAGAAGTACATGTGATTGTGGTTTGAGCCTCCGAGAGGTTTCCATCTTTTGTACGTCAACACATCTTTTGTATATGATCAAAAAGCTTAAAGATTGGTCCAACCTCTTAAGAGTATAATTTTTCTTTCTGTCTTCGGTTTGGCAGGAAATAGCCATTTATTCAGTTTAATTCCATTAGGACGAATTACTATTATTCTTTCAGCATTCTTGTTTCACTCGTCACATCCGTTAATTTTCCCTTTTTTTCAAATAAATTTTGACATTGAATTTGTTCAAACATTTCCAGGATACATTGTTTATATATATATATATATATATATATATATATATATATATATATATATATATATATATATATATATATATATATATATATATATATATATATATATATATATATGCTTATATATGTATATACATGTATATATATATATATATATATATATATATATATATATATATATATATATATATATATATATATATATATATATATATTAACATACTACTAAGCTAGTCGATAGGGCTTATTTAACTATCCATGTCTATATCAAGACGATGCTATCTTTTAAGAGATCTTTCTTTTAAGGAAATCACTAGACACTATGTGAAGGTGCATTTTACTTAATCAAATGAACTCTACTGCAATTATTTGTCAATCTATGCTTTATGTCTAAGTCATACTCTTTAATGACGTTGACGAAGAAGGCACCTTAAGAGTTTCAGGCATGAATGGACTGAGAATATGAGATTGATTGTATGACTCTACCAACGGTATGGTAATTATTTGTTTAAGTTGCTACACACATGCCACTTTAAACAAAACGCGTGGTACTTCAACTTTCAAAATTTAACATAAGAATGTTGTAATTCAGCTACTAACATCAAATATGGTAAACATCATAGGCTTCATTTAGCATATTAGCGGTAGAGTGTACGCTAATCATTGCAATTATAAGGTTACAATTTATGAAAATGCATTTGTTTTTATCAATTTATGTATGTTTTTATACTATTATCCTTACCATGTTTAATAAAGATCTATATTCTTAGCAATTATCTGTAGAAAATGATAGCGAACGTTAGTGATCATTCAACTTTCTTCTTCAGATTGCTTTGTGTCCTGTACCTACCAATTTCCAATGGATACATGACATGATGATCAGTATACTTCATGTACCCTTCGCACGTACCCTTTTGGGGTTTAAACGGGTGTTTCAACAATAACCCTTTTGTATGAAACACCATACCCCTCTACCCCAGACATGCCCTCACAAACAGCTAACCTGCAATTAAACTGGAATCATATCAGCTAAAACTCGGCCCGCGCCTTTGAGTGAAAAGTGTCTGTTCATGATGCTGTGAGTATGTGAATGGCGGACGACTGGGCCTGTCATGGTTGTGATATGGCCACAGTGGGTACACACCGAGAGAATACAGAAAGAGGGGGTTTCACCCCGTCCAGGGAGGCGTCATTACTCCTAGTTTCACCACGTCATTGTGCCGCCACGACAGAGCATCTGTCCCCCGCTAATTGCGCGCCAAATCATCATCTTCGTCTGCTTGTCAATTTGCTGTTCATGCGCCGTGTCTCAAATGGGCACCTAAACACTCCAGTTCTCGTCAGATGTCTCTATCTGAGTATCTGAGTGAATGCAAACACGTCTGATTGTCCAACCTCTAGCATGAATTCAAAATAGTGAAATATTAGCCTTAAAGGCTGTTGCTGAGGCTGAATCTAAGTGCAAAAATGTGCGGTGACAAATGCTCGTTTTTCAATTCTGTTTCACCGTTGCAAAACGTGTTTTCTTAGACTTAGACCGGGCAAGTTGAAAGCTCTATTAGTAAAACGTACCCATCATTTCATGTTAGCCCTTCTGAAATACATGTGATCTGCATCATCACTCAGTATTGTCAGAAAATTGGAAAATGAATAAATAAGTTGACCATTGGTGCCTCTATTTTGCAACCGTTTGCTTTGGAGGAAGGAATGATTCATCCAGGCGTTCCTTCTGCGTGTTGATCCATGCAAGTTTATTTTTGACGTACATATTATTGAGGTATGCCTTTAGATTAGCCCTATATTTAGCTGGCTATAGTATCTTCAATACCCGCACATGTAGAAAGGAACAGAAAATCCAGCAAGGTATGACAATCATAGTCAACCTTCGAAAAGAAACCACTGCATCCAAATACCACATATAATTTCACACAAAACTTGCTTGTTTTCCACGCTTGATATAATTCGAGTGTGCAAAGCATTTTCATGATCTGCCGTGAATTTCCCTTGGATTTTGTTAAGGTAGCCGTGTGGAATTGCAACAGTCCATGCATATATATATATATATATATATGTATATAATATATATATATATATATATATATATATATATATATATATATATATATATATATATATATATATATATATATATATATATATATATATATATATATATATATGTATGTATGTATGTATGTATGTATATATAATTATATATATATATATATATATATATATATATATATATATATATATATATATATATATATATATATATAATATATATATATATATATATATATATAACTGAAGACGATTTACCACACACTATGATGACGAAAGACCTTTCCTGCCATGTGTGTGGTACAGCTTCATACTAAAGCAATGCTAGTAAATACAAAGTTGTACAATTACAATACACCGAATGTATACTTTGAGAAATGCGCCCCCTAAGTAATATAAGCTTTCGATTTTTCTTTTCATTCAGTTGATGTCAACCAAAATGCGAAATCGTTGGTTTGGATAAGTCATATGAAACCGGATACTACTCTGTACCATCGTGCGAAGTTTGCCAGTAAGCCCTGCCCATCATTGAAACGGGCACTTATCTGAATTAAGATTTCTTTGGATGTTGATGCAATCTTCACCTGTGTAGCTTGTGTAGTTTGCAGGTGTTTCCCATAATCGATGTCAACTAAACACCTTATTGTGAAAGACGCCTAGCTGAAACCAAATATCCAGACATGTCGTTTTATTCTATAGCAACTGTATCAAATTCCCCCTTCCCTATGTTGTTGATGTATAAAGTGTTGTCAACTGCGGGCGGGAGGCGTCTGCCAGAGTGCTGGACCATTCCAATGGTATAGAACATTAGAGATTGATCAAAGATTTTCAATAGAATAAGATTAGGAAGCGGGCGGTTTTCGCATTTAACGGTCTTAGCTTTCACAGTCAGTAATTTCTCACGATGTTGAGTTAGACATTGAGCAGTCCTGATGTCTTCTCTCGTCTTAGTACATAAGCGTATAACAATACACAATAGCGGCCTTAAATGGAAGCACCATTTGTATCAGAACCTCTCTGTGCCATGGGGTGAGTAGCTGTGGGCACGGGGTAGGGTATCTTTCAGGGGCATTGGTGAATAACCAGGTAAATCACGTAGGTTTTGGGAGACCACTGGGTTGGGTGTTGGAAGCCAGTGACTTTTCGGGTATCTTTTTGGCACGTTCACCGATACCCCACGCTTAAGGGGTACTCGGGAGTACCCATCAGACAACCCCTCGAGATGCGAACCCTTTAATCTCAGTTTGGGGTACAGGGGGCTAAGATCTCATCGCGCCCCTTCTTTTCTATGCCAGCTCAATTATGCTGCCCGGATCCGTGTCTTAATTGTAGGGTGTTGGAGAGGGTTCGTGACCTCCAAGTGGGCGGGGCGGAATAGCACCCCGTCTATGAAACCACACCTTTCGTGATGTGGGCCTCTGGAGGCCTGGACCTGAGGATCTTAATATGTTACGGGATTCCTATTGGTATTTAGCCCATCACTGAAGGATTGCCACAAAATATGTGGATTAGAAAGCCCCTGCCTTCGCTCATACTGTATCTACACGCTAAAAATGTATATTCCGTGCCCTCCTTTGTGAAAAATGATGGAAATATATGCCCTCTTAACTGCCATAAATTCATCAAAGTGTTGGTATCTCTGTGTGTGTGTGTGTGTGGAAAATTTCACTGCATAATTTGAGCACGTCTGGATCCTTGTCCGTGATGCATACATCGCTTTCAACTCATTTCGACAACTAATCGTATTTACTGAAGCTATATGAGTTCTCATATTAGTGTTGCAATATCTGATATAACTACTTGCTTTGGAGAAGTGTGAAAATGAAATGGTAATACACATTTTTTTCCGAATAGAATAATGTGTGTGCAGGTTAACATCATATATTTGCCTGTCATACCCTCTTCGTCAATGTCTCAAATTCTCTCTCTCTCTCTCTCTCTCTCTCTCTCTCTCTCTCTCTATATATATATATATATATATATATATATATATATATATATATATGTGTGTGTGTGTGTGTGTGTGTGTGTGTGTGTGTGTGTGTGTGTCTGTTTTTGGTCTATGTAAGTGTGTGTGACATGATATGGTCAGAATACAAAGTGGTAATACTAGTTAAGTCTTCGAGTATTGGTAGGTGTAAGTAAGTCTAATTGTGCTAAAGTAATTAACCACATCTTAAACATTTAAAAAAATTCTCAGGGATATCAAACCCGATCACATTTACGACTGTCACAGTAAGGAATTCTGAGTAGCGCTTTGAAATATGTCAAGAAGACTGACTGCTACAGGTTTCTGTTTTTTCTATCAGCATGTTGGTATTTATATGATAATATGAGAAGCATGTTGATAGGAATTTCAGGCAGCACACATGCCAAGTGCCTACCCACCACCACCGTGCTTTACTAAAGCACTGCTACATGTGCGTACGTTAGATCCTGAACTTTGGACACTGAACACGTGTGGTACACTCCGGTAGATGTGCCCGCATCCTATGCACAGCCCACTAGAACACTTGCACTCAATACACGTCGTGTGTTCTCCACAATAAGACACACTGCACCACTGCAATTTATGCTATTTTCCCGCTTTTGACTGGCAGCAATAC
>OZ012700.1:9462415-9507679 GCA_963942565.1 Maea johnstoni | reverse complement strand
AACCAATGCACAAAACGTACACTTCTTAACACTGCTTGGTTATGTAATGGATAAGGGACACTTTATGGAGTTTTATTGGGAAAGTATATACTAATCCAGAAGGAAAATCAAATACAATAATGAAATGGATTGGGTTGTGGGCGAAAGCTGTCGTTGTGTTCTTTGTATGTTCTAAATTTTCAAATCTCTTTTTGCCAAGCCTCATTTAACCAAACGGATGAATTTCAATGATAACAAGTATTGTTTGAATTTGGTGATAATTATTAATTAGCGTCACCAGACGTGTGTCCAAACCCTAACGTACCACATAAATATCAAATTGTTGTTTACCAATAAGCGTCGGATGTTATGACGTGCGTCAAACACTATAGACACAACAAGCGTTTGCATTTAAAGCAGCGTGCTCACACGACCAAGAGTGTGCCGTGGTATTTATGAATTTTATTTCCTTTTGTTGGACATCACTGAGTTTTTGGGAAGCGTGTCGATAACAAAGCGTGCAAAGACTGTTTTATGCCAATAAGCGTCTTGGCACAAGACCCACCCTCCGACTTATCTTTTATTTTATTTCGAAAAATTCCCACACGTGTTTCCGACTAATTTGCATACAAATTTGCATATTTATTTGTGTTGGATTGGTATCAGCCACAGACGTTGAAATACGTTTCGATTTTGGCAAAAATTCCCACACGTGCCTCGGCTTCATTTGCATACTCATTTGCATATTTATTTCTCCCAAATTGATACAAATAACCTCTTCTCGCTTTTCTATTCAGCAGAAAAAAGACTACCGTTTCCCAATTGGCTTTTAGCAGTTCCCACACTTACCGAGTACAGTTTCGAGTGCTAGTACAAAGGAAATATGATAGAAGGCGTGACGATCGGCGATAAATTGTCACCTCTGTGACAGTGGGCGGCAGAGAGCTAAACGTCAAAAAAGGTGCTACTTCTCCAGACGCGCATATCATTATAATATCATTATTCTGCTTTAGGGCCAATAGAACGATGTGATGTTGGATAAAAACCATTGCTTTAGGCGTATTGCAGCACAAATAAGTGAACGTTTTAACACAACTTTATGTCATTTATCTAAAAGAGCATTTAGATAAATCCAATTCATTCCCACTTTGCTCTTTTATTTTCACTATAGTGGTGTCAGCTTATGTAATAGGAAAATGAGTCTTGGACATCAAGTTGTTTCTTATAATGTCAACAGTACAAATACCAATGACGAATCTTTACAATTGAACGTGAGTTCGACCCTTCTAGTAAAGGTCGATTTGGACATTTTGTCATCGCTTTCCCACTAGTTTCAAAAAACAAAAGTAAATGGATGTAACATTGGAAATTAGAATATACATGTTTCTTTATAAAGGTTACTCCAACATGGCCCGGTAACCAGGATACAAGTGACACGCGTGGAGGAGTGAAGAAGGGGAATGGAACATCGTCCCGCCCACCCCTTCTCTGTAAAGCTAACAAATCATTAGCAAGAAAATGAGACTAAATGCCCCAGGGTGTGGGAAAACAGAGGAGAAATTATGCCTAATAGCCCTCCTTCCAAAAGCTGTTAAAATGCTAAATATTTCATAACTGCAATTACTGTTGTTCCATTTTAAATTGGGATGATTCGTGAGAACGTGCTGAGTTACGAGAATCAACAATTGGTGGTGCTTGATACGTGGTCAATATAAAAATCCAGGAGAAATAAAATAACCATATTAAAATAACCATATTCCTAATCCCCTAACATTACTCAGGTGAAGACGTGAATATAAAAGCTGTACTCTAGCCAATTTTATTACGAAAGAAATGCTTCCTATTATACCTGTAGTAGTATTAGTAAAACGTTTATTTGCTGTAAGCATGTTACAAAAATCATACAAGAACCTGGAGGCACCAGACAGCTTCTCTATAGAGAGAGCATCCCCCCTTGGCAGAGTGGTTAAACGCAGTGACAACCAATCGCTCAGAGTCTTTCACAATTGCCCAAAAGGTTACCTTGTTCGAGTACGGGTCGAGGCATATGAGAGCGTGATCCTTATCTTTAGGTTACTCGATTATAGTCACAAAATGGTGGTAGTATTGCAGAGAAAGCGACGATCAACAAAAGACTCCTAAGCTTTATGTATAAAAGTGCACTTCCATTATGAGGTCAAGCCAATTCATTATATATTTCTTATCTACCGTTGGGTCGCTTTTGCAATGAAACGATAGAGCAAAATGTTCGATTGCAAAGCATTAGACTATTCAGCCATGGAGGCAGTCCCCGCTATGACTTGCTCAATGGTGTGCAATAGGAGTTGGCACATCCCGGGTAACCCTAAGCTGGTGGGGCACCCTGCTCGCCTTATGAAAGAAGGGGATACCATGGATACCATGCATCTAGAATACCTTGATCCTCTTTGGATTTGAAGGCTTTGCTCTTTCTCTTCCTATACAGTATTTAAGAGAAATATCCACAACCACCTTTGAAATACCAAGCAGATCAATTGACATTTTTATGTTAGTTATTTTAAAAGAGTGGGGTGGGGTACTTTTCTGATATATTACAAACATTTACTGTATTACGCAGCGCTTTGGAGGCAGAAATAACAATAATACATCTTACCTGCTCAACTTCTCACTACCTTATTGCATTCAATTCTGCAGCCTACGCATGGTGTGACACAACTAGAAATATTTTGATAAAACAGCAATACTTCGGGAAACATTTTAATGTGTCGTTCTTATTTGGACTTCAAAACACCTCTTCAAATATTTTCTAATATCACTCCAATTATTTTCAAATTTTGCTCCAATTAATGAATTTTGTTTAAATTTGCCAGGTAATCATTTTAATGTATTCACTCCAGATACATGTGAATTCAGGTAAAAATGAAACCCATATATATATATATATATATATATATATATATATATATTATATATATATATATATATATATTATATATATATATATATATATATATATATATATATATATGTATATATATGTACACACAGATATACTAGTATATATAAATATACATATATATACAGTATGTATATATATATATATATATATATATATATATATATATATATATATATATATATATATATATATATATATATACATATATATATATATATATATATATATATATATATATATATATATATATATATATATATATATATATATATATATATATATATATATATATATATATATATATATATATATTCCAACAACCGAGATAAGCAAATACTATTAAGGCATTACAGAACACGTAGACCCTCCTGTAACTTAAGTTTGTTTTCATTGGTGACCATGCAATAGCAAAATAGAAATTCCAAGGCAAGGTTTTACCTACATAATAAAAAATCCAAAACATAAATAGGCATTCCTGAAGTTCCCAACTATCCTATTGATAAATCTGCGGTGTAGTTGTTTTCATGGATTAGTGATCAGAAAAAAAATACCTCAAACTCAAAGCAAAGTTTATAGTTTACCCATTTATGCCTGTTGTGCCTTTTCTGGTTGTACCTGTACTATAAATATTTTCCGGATATCATGTGAAGTAGAAAGTTTAATCAGTACCCAACCAAAACTCTCCATCTATTTCTTCTTATAACGTGCTTTATATCGTATTTCCAAATATATCAGCGATGCAAAGGACATTGTCAACGCGATTTCTCGACGAAAAAGCCATAGATTCTTGAGTTGCATACACAAAGTTTCTCATTGATGTCTAGTGAGTCACCACAATTTAAAATCATTCTATCAACTTCATGGCCATGAAAGTAAAAAATACCAAGTCTGCTACGTGTTAGTATCCTTGATTTTCTCCAAGGTCACAACCACAGAGAAAGGTCAAGCAGAATGTTACCCTTTTTTCGAGAGATGTGACACAGGGTCACTTAATCAGTCTTTCCCTGACATAAAGCATACTCTTAGCTTCAACAAAACACATAGAAAGATGCCCAGGCTTAAAGATCTCAATTTCTACGACAATTTTCTCTCAAATTTGCCACGAAAAGAAGTAAACCAGCCGTGTCTTATGTTTTCTTCACGAGTTTGTTAAGAGCTTGACCTCGTGCCCTTTGAGCCTCGTTTTGGACTAATGAATGGTTTCTGCAGCCGGAACATTTCATGCGTAATTAATCCACCACGCCCCCTTCCGCTCATGATGTATTCCGTGTTTTACAGTCGGCTCTTTACAGAGTCATTTCATGTTTTTGGAATGCTTCTGAAGGGCTTTAATTCTATGGATTTAATCGGGCGTTTTCGTTGTCTTGGAGGTTAGTGGTTTGGTATGTGACTTGAGCTCTCCGTCCCAAGACCAGGGCATGGGAATCATACCGGATAGCTAACGACCACTGCTGTGTCCGGAACTACCTGGGTTTCTTTTCAATTCGATTTTTAAAAGGTGTGGCGCATGCGCAATAACGACTCTCCGGCAATTACCGAGAAAATACATAAGGATATAAAATAATGGACACTTCCATGCAGGATTAAGGACTCCCACAACTGGGGATCTACTACTACTACTACTACTACTACTACTACTACTACTACTACTACTACTACTACTACTACTACTACTACTATTTATTATTATTATAACTACTACTACTACTTCTACTACTACTACTACTACTACTACTACTACTACTACCTCATATGATCATCGTCATCATCATCATCATCATCATCATAATACATGTAATAATAATAATAATGACAATAATTACAACAACAGCAACAATACTAGTAATAATAATAATAATAATAATAATAATAATAATAATAATAATAATAATAGTAATAATAATAATAATGATAATGTTAATGAGGGACAGAAGTAACACCATTTATTTGGACGCCGAACTGATAGACAGTATTCCGGCATCCAGGCCAACATCCAGCATCTGCCTCAATGAGCTTGATATATGTCGACCTGATCTTTTGAGAAGAGGAAGGGACTAGTAGTAGTAGACGTAGTAGTAGTAGTAGTAGTAGTAGTAGTAGTAGTAGTAGTAGTAGTAGTAGTAGTAGTAGCAATAGTAGTAGTAGTAGTAGTAGTAGTAGTAGTAGTAGCAATAGTAGTAGTAGTAGTAGTAGCAGTAGTAGTAGTAGTAGTAGTAGTAGTAGTAGTAGTAGTAGTAGTAGTAGCAATAGTAGTAGTAGTAGTAGTAGTAGCAGTAGTTGCAATAGTATAGTAGTAGTAGTAGTAGTAGTAGTAGTAGTAGTAGTAGTAGTAGTAGTAGTAGTAGTTGTAGTAGTAGTAGTAGTAGCAGCAGCAGTAGTAGTAGTAGTAGTAGTAGTAGTAGTAGTAGTAGTAGCAATAGTAGTAGTAGTAGTAGTAGTTACTGTAGTAGTAGTAGAAGTAGTAGTAGTAGCAGTAGTAGCAATAGTAGTAGTAGTAGCAGTAGTAGCAGTAGTAGTAGTAGTAGTAGTAGTAGTAGTAGTAGTAGTACTAGTAGTAGTAGCAGTAGTAGCAGTAGTAGTAGTAGTAGTAGTAGTAGTAGTAGTAGTAGTAGTAGTAGTAGCAATAGTAGCAATAGTAGTAGTAGTAGTAGTAGTAGTAGTAGTAGTAGTAGTAGTAGTAGTAGTAGTAGTAGTAGCAGCAGCAGCAGCATTAGTAGTAGTAGTTGTAGCAGAGGAGCAGTTGCTACCCTTCTTCAATTCAAAACATTCCCCTCCCATCCCCTCCCTCATACCCTAGCCATACATTCCTGGGAGGGCTTACAATATAGCAGTATGGCATGTTTAAGGGTTTGATTTACGAGGTGTTTAAGGGAGGTCTTTCATTAATTCGAAAGGGACAAACAAATCCTTATTGTCAGATACCCCCACCCTTCATACATTTTTAAGATCACGCGTACCCCCAACCGTTCGATTCGAATGTTTATAAGCATCTTCCGAACCTTTAACCCATTCATGTTTCAGAGTTCCTCTGGACAATGCCATCTGAATCTACAATACTTTTGACAATAACGTCTAGATAAAGAATGATCTTATAAAATAATTAAGGAGAGTAGTTGATAATGTTCTAATTGAGATTTCTCCTTTAACATTTTGAAGGGTTAAAGTATTAATGGGTTAAAGCATACGGGACTCTTTTACGAAATGCCACATCTTGTTCAACTCGATGATGAAAAAACGACTAAATACATTGGCTAATAAATTCACCATTTTCAAGAAATCAAAGAAGCACCCTCTGAAATCAGGCGTGAAATATCACTGTTGCAATGCCCAGTCACCGTGAAATGCATTTGGGAGACCCGTGCATAACGATAAGCGCGTGCAGTACAGGCACGTGGCCTAGGGTATTGTGGGTAATCGGGAGACGCCGACCCTTTGTCAACAAATCTGATGAAACGGCCGCCAATGTCTGTGAATTAAAGAAACTCATTATCCGCTATAAATTCATTACTAAGTTGAAATAAACAATTGTGAATTCTGTAACTGCCCACAATGCCACGGGTGCCAAGCTCTCAGCACGTGCGCGCGTGGCGTGACGCGCAGCCAAAACAAGGGGCTTTGCGCATATATTTATATTTAGAGAACGATTTTTAACGAACAAATTAAAACTGATTAAAGTTGTTTGAATATTTATAGCAACGCTTCGATATAACCATGTTTACCAAGCCCATTCTCGAAACCCATTTTGAAGAGGGTCTTTGTTTCTGTTGACACCGTGACCGTCGACCGTGAGTAGCCACATTGGGCCGCAGATAGTCTCACAATGTAACCTTGGTCTGCCCAGGAACCTAATCTCTAAAAGAGCCAGGTTCCCATTAAGAAATGTGCCAGCATAATCCAAATACACAGAATATATTGCTCGTTATTCGTTTTCTAATCTGTACTATCACAGTCCATTCAGAAAGACTAAATCAAGAGGTAACTTTTGGATTGAGGGCGTAATATTTTGGTGGGACATGCGAAGTAGTGCGGAGACAGGGCACCCGCGACCGCGCATGAGGTGTAGAAGAAATAGACTCCAGAGACAAAAGCTGATCACAAAAGCTGATGAAATCCTCAGTCAATAAGATACATACATTACTCACAAATCGTTTAACACCCGATTGATCGCGAGATAGATTTGGTATAACCTACACCCGCACAGACCATCTAAACTGACAGATTACAGCTAGATTACTTTGGTATTACCCTTACTCACACAATACATATATAAACCAGTTAGTAATCAATCTATATTCTTGGTATAGCCCCTACCCACAGAGCCTGTCTTCCTGGGTAGCCCACTAGATAAGAATCCTTAGTCTAACCTAGCATGATAGATTCGTAGATAATCATGGTCTAACCTGTGCCTACACATTCCCTGCAGACAAGACAGTTCACCAGATATTCTTGATCTAACGTTTACCCACACATTCCACCCAGAAATAGTTGGTATCTAGGTAGACGACTTTGGTCTAATTCAGGCATCCCCCAAAACTTTAGACCTGATAGATGGCTAAATAATCTTGGTCTAACCTTCATTCGCACATTATACCTAGACCGGATAGGTCACTAGATAACCTTGGTCTTACTTGTATTCACACATCTATCTATTGCCCAGGTTCGAATCTCGTCCGGGGCATGTGAGAAGGTTGCGAGTAACTTGGGGATTGGCGATGGTTTTCACTGGGTACTCCGGTTTCCCCCATCATGTACAAATGGCTAGGCACGACCTAACCGCAATATGGGAGAAAAACTGGGAAAGTGACGAAAAATCAAAATTCCAAATTAAAATTCCATCTATACCTGATAGAACGCCAGATAATCCTGGTCTATTGTGTACTCACACAGTATATCTATAGGATATATAATCCTGGTCTAACCTTGGATGAATGAATCGGTATTTAGTTATCCTGTCTAACCTAGTCCTATTAGATCGCGAAGTAATCTTGGCCAAACTTGTACTCACTGCTAACCTGTAGGCATGATAGGTCACTGCCTAATTTTGGTCTCATCTCTACTCAAAAAGACGATATACAGGCAACTCTGCTTAATCCGGACATGTATAATCCGGATATTTGTCTAAACCGGACTGATTGGAGGGTCCCAGTCCCTTCCTATACATATAATTCCTATATGCATAATCCGGATTTTGCCTAATCCGGAGAGAAATGTTGGGTCCACATCAGTCCGGATTAAGCAGAATTGCCTGTACTCCAACTTGTATACCACAAGTAGATCTATAGATAACTTTGTTCTAACCTTCGTGAATGAGTTGGTAACATGAATCATGATGACACAGAATCATTCATTCGTATAACTATGTAAAACTGTTAATGTTGCTCGCAACATTGCTACTTTTTTCGACCACAATTATTCTTTGGCATTTATAATATGATTCCAATGCTAATTCCATCAATCGTTCACTTTCATGGGAGTTCACACAGAACTATACGCAATCAACTATTTTGAATTATTTTTCTTTAAAAAACAACAACACTATTTTCAGAAAAGTATTGCAATTTGTTGTTCATGTTGGACTTGACAGTTCTTTTAAGATATTACCAAATATTCATCTAGATGGTGCAAAAATCAGACCGTGTGGGCGCTCAAAATGCAGATGGTTTTATCTGTTAGAGGGACCTAACTCTATGTATGCATCCTTATTGCCTATGCATAGCATAAAAGTACACTTACACCATTTGCATATAATTCATAACATTGGTCAATAGTCGCAAACATATAGCAATTAGTATGAAATAGATTAAATGTTATTTCAGTTATGATAAGGACAAGAGATAGTAGCATTACAGAACAAGAACAAGAGATAGTAGCATCACAGTAATGCTCACTACCGCTCAATCCTTGCCGAGCAGGACAAAGAGATACTAGCTGGCACCTGGCGACCATTCTGTCTTGTGGCGCCATCTATCGGCCATTTGTGAAACCAGGCTGAACAGAGTTCGTCTGCTCGTCTGTTCAACACACGGCGCAACTCTCAGATCTTAATTGTTCAGTGAGATTTTTCATCAGCCATTGTTGTTTTTGTTATACTATTCCATTTTGTGTCCACGATAGGTCAATCGACACATTGTTTTCATCCAGTTAAGTTTTTTTATGGCCACTCGGCAATTTCATACGAGGCCTGTCGAAGTGAATGAACTCTCGCTTGGATGGCTATTGTAATCAACTCGGATACGGTGCAAACAATTAAGGTTAATGAAAAATATACTTTGAATACAGAAAGGTCGCGACCTTGGCCAAAAAGTCGTGACCTGTGACATGAGTGTTTTGCGAGATTTGCCCGCAAGCGGGTAAAATAACTCTCACTGGTACAGTTTACGATTATGTAAAAGTTTCAGACATAGGGGCATCAAAATAGTGGAACACGCCATTAGAAAATGACCTAAATGCTGAACGCCTGTCTTAATTGAAAAGTTATATAACTTATATACAAAAAACTTCTCAGGTAGACCACCTATACATATTTTTTCACCTGTTTGAATTGAAAAGGTGTATAAATCGAATACCCTAAGTCAAAAACCTTCTGATGTAGAACACGTTTGAAGTACCACCTATACATATGTTTTGCTGTTAATGTACACATGATAACCTACATCAACATGCAACCTATATAGATAAGCAAACCGTTTTGATATTAGTGTGATATTCAAATATCTGTTTCATCTGTGTCTTGTAGCGAGGTGCTAAACAACTCATTATGTCGAAGTTACACAGATGGAATAGAAAGACGATAGATGTAACTACCGTTTAACCCATTCAGACTCTCAAGATTCTATCGTCTGCTACTCTCATACTTTTGAAAATAACTTGGGAATAAAGTGAATATTCACAAAATATTTGAAGGAGAGTTGTTGTTTAGCTTCTAATCAACATTTCTCCTTCAAATGTTTTTTTAAAAATAGGCTTTTGTAAGTTGAATATTTCCAAAATCGTCAGGCCTGTTTTGGCCGCTCTGAGTGCTAATGAGTTAAGTACTATTCCATGCGTGTAGCTGACTAATCTAGACGTTCGTGCGCCCAATTCTCTGATTGGTTGTGGCCTTGGACACTACTTCAACATCGGTATCGCGCTTAATCATTGTTTTTCCTACACTTAGAATAGGCTGCGGACAGATATTGATCACGTGACCACAGAAATATCCGTACAATGCGTTTTTCAAACACTTATAATCATTCAATCATGATTGTCTGTCAGTGAAATGTTGTATCCTTGCTTCGTTACTAGTTAGGCGCCCTCAATGTTGTGATATAGCCGTTTTAGTAAAGAACATTCTCTTCATAAATGGAAGGATACATCTGCGTTGCTAGGTGACCGATTTACTGGGTTAGAATACAAAGTGACGTCATTGTCTGGTACTTTTTTTCTATTTAAATATATAATGCGTTTTATCAAGTTTAAAATCATCCTATTATGATTGTCTGTCAATAAAATGTATATTTGGCGTCGCTAGTGTCTTACTCATAAGAAAATGGAGATTACTTGTTGCGGTGTTGTTCGGCGACCCTCGCCACCGCGTGTAGGAATTCAGTGGATAGACTAGCATGCCAGTCCCTTGAGACATGTGCGCGTGAATTTTGCATTAAATAGACTAGTGCCAGTCTCTTTGAGCTTTTGCGCGCCAACAATCAGGGGGAGGGGGGCAGGGTGGGCTGGTGCATGAAGCACACAACATATCATGGGATCATATCTAACTACAACAAAAGCTCAATTGTTCAAGTTATCAATAGAGTATAGTGAGATAGAACTATAACAGCCATTGACATGCGGTCGCGGGCGCCTTTCTCCGCACAACTTCGCGTTTCCATCAAAATATTACATGCTCAATGCACACTTTCCCTTCTAGAATTGAGTCCTTCTGGGTAATGTGTATCTTACAAAGGCGTATTTCGATAGATACTCGAACGTGACGGAAAATGGAATCGAAAATCCAACCTTTAACTCTCAGTCATATGTGATGCGGATCAATGTATCCAATCAAAATTATCAAAGAAACTGATAATAATTTTCAACAGTAGCCCTAATACATAGATGGGTCAAACTTGCTGAAAAAGTTCATTGAAACAGAACACTGCTTGGGAACAATGGACGGCTAGGAAGGCTAGTTCGTAGACGACAGTATGGAACGCCATATGACCAAATATTCAACATTTAGAATGTACGATGCAACATTTAGAATGTACTATCCAACCTGACTGATTACGCATCAACCTGCATGCAATACGCACCAACATGGCGAATACGCACCAACATGGCGAATACGCACCAACCTGCATTCTTCTATATCTGGCCGAATGATGTTGACGAATGCAGGTTGGTGCGTATATTCCCATGTTGGTGCGTATCTGCATGTTGATTCGTTTTCGCCGTTCACCAATGCCGACTTGAAGGGGGGAACCGATGGTGGAGGGGAATGTCCGTCCACACTGCCATATGGAATTCCTTAATGCTCGGCCCAATCTTTAAGTTATATATATATATATATATATATATATATATATATATATATATATATATATATATATATATATATATATATATATATATATATATATATATATATATATAAAAATTATAAAAGGTTTAAGTTCAAAATATTACGAAAGACGTTTCTTGAAGAATTAAGCATATAATCACTATTTGTTAATGTACATAACCAGTGTAATGATTTTTTCTAGTTACACGAACCCTAAACTACACTTTTGCTAAATTCTTTCGTAATTTTATAAAGTGATATCATAATAATACAAGGGCAGGTTTGAGAGGGGCAGGCCAGGGAAAAGTAAGGGTTTAAACATGTTTTTCAGGAAATACCTCCTCGGTGTAACAGATGACAGTGACCTCCCTGTTTTAAGTTAACAAGGTCACTTGGACTGGTAATGACAGCTAGTGTAGAACTTTAATTTCAATGTAGAATAATCATTAATGTGCTCAGAATAAACATAAAATGTATAATTTTTCCCATATTGGAAAAACATGAATTTTAAAATATCATTTATAGATAATAAATGATTTAAGAATATTGAGTAATGAATATAATTAATAATTCTTAAAAATGACTATTAATAACAAATATTGAAAAATGAGTGATAAATATTGAAAAATAAATTACTCATATTGGAAATTCAAGGTTATCTTTCAATACTCACAAATGATTTGTTAATATTCATTAATTCCTTTTCCAATATGCAGAAAAACATTTAATCATTAATATTGAAAAACTAATACAGAATATGAAAAATAATTTAGGAATATTGAGTAATGTATGTATGTATGTTTATTGACTGTAATTTTCATTACAAAAGCATACTATGCATAGTATATTACTAAAATATATATATTACATAAATATAGATTAAACATTCGTATTTCACAATGCTATACCGTGAATGAGTTTTTAAGGGTAGTATTTACATGCGATTTTATAAGTTATACATTAAAAAGTTGAAAGGTTTGAAAAGGAGGAGATAAGAAATAAATCTAAGAGAATACCTTATTCTTGAAGCCTAAAGGTAGCCTATAACTGTCGTCTATTTAAATTAATATACATAGAGTATTCTTAATTCTAAAGCCTAGTGGTAGCTTAGACTAGTGTCTAGTCACCGGTATATACACAAATCAAAATTCTGAAGTATATTCTACACTATACAATTAATTCTATAGCCTAGTGGCAACCTAGGCTAGTGTCTATTTACCGTTATATACAGATCAATATTTTAATGCGTATTCTACACGTAGTATGAACTCTGAAGTATGTTCTACACAATACACTTAATTCAATAGCCTAGTGGCAACATAGGCTAGTGTCTATTTACCGTTATATACAGATCAATATTTTGAGGCATATTTTACACGTAGTGTGTAGTGCGAGATTATAATGAGTTATGGATATTGAAAAATAAATTACTCACAAATGATTTGTTAATATTCATTAATTCCTTTTTCAATATGCAGAAAAACATTTAATCATTAATATTGAAAAACTAATACAAAAATGAAAAATAAATTAGGAATACGGAGTGATGAATTACGAACATTGAAAAGTCATGAATATGAAAATATGAATTAAGAATATTAAGAAATTATGAATATTTGAAAAAGTTTATATTATCATAATAATTTTCCAATATTCGCAATTCAATTTACCAATTATATGCAAAAAGACCTTTTCAATATTTTTTAATAATCAATACATATTGAAATAAATATTAATATTAAAGAATCATTTCTGAATACAGAAAATTCAAGTTTATATTTAATATTTGTAACACTTTTTTCATATTTATTATTTATTCTTTGAATATTCATAGTTCATTTTAGTTACTTTTCCTTTCTTCAAAATTAATAAATACCTTGAATTATGAATATTGAAAAATAAATGTTTTTTTTTATTTTTTGTTTACTGTATCCTAGGATATTTGTCTGCTTAAAATGATATATTTAATGCTTTTATCATAAGAACAGCAAATAAATCAAAATCAAAATAAGAAAAATATTAGAAAACAATGAAGCCTTAATACACTAGGGGTAAGTGACTAGGACTAGGTGTCATTTTATTCAGGGGTAAGTCAACAGGTGCTTAGGAGTCAATATCCCAGGGGGTCAATGTAACCCTAATTTTCAGTGACTGGGGGTCCACAGATTCTGGGGTCGCTTTATCCCATTACACCGGCACTCCTGACCCACCATTCTGAAGCACATGCTAATTGCCCCCTTCAGAGACAATGCTACTCTGTGTGGGGGTCATAAATGCCCCAGTTGGGTTTGCATATCCTGTCCAGTGTAGCTCTAAATAGCTTTCAAGCACTTGCCTAGTATCTCACATTGCTTTGGCCATGGATGAGACAGAAGAGCATATTTTATTTTACAGTCTCTCCCACTTATAGCACACAATTTTGTGGAAATCAAGGATACATATGATTTAAACCGTGCTGAATACCTTCTATGTGAACTGGAGCAATGCTGCACAGTTTTAAATTTTCTCCTGGAGCACCCCACATTGTGCATGCTTTTTCGTCACATCAAATGCCTAACAATGTTAAACGCACCTCGACAGCATGCTGATTGAAATATTGAAAATTGAAATTGATTAAATATGAATATATTATAACGTTCTTTCATTTGTATTCTCTTTCTTTGTTATTTTATTTTATTTCCTAGGCCTATAAAAGAAGGCGTTATTTTTGGCTATACAAGCCCCAAAATCAACATTTTGTAGAGTTAAGACAAAAAGTATGTTCATACATACACGCGGTAGTGCTACTGAGAGGTTTGCCAAGTTTGAATAGCAAAAACGAAATTTTGTGGGAAAAAAGAGGAAAAAGCTGTTAGGCCAACCAAGTCAGACAGACTATAATACCCTTATGTATTCTCTTTCTTTGTTATTTTATTTTATTTCCTAGGCCTATAAAAGAAGGCGTTATTTTTGGCTATACAAGCCCCAAAATCAACATTTTGTAGAGTTAAGACAAAAAGTATGTTCATACATACACGCGGTAGTGCTACTAAGAGGTTTGCCAAGTTTGAATAGCAAAAACGGAATTTTGTGGGAAAAAAGAGGAAAAAGCTGTTAGGCCAACCAAGTCAGACAGACTATAATACCCTTAATACCCTAAATTTCTTCAGATTTGTGCTTAAATGTATTCATGACTCTCTGTTCATGTCCGATGCTCCAAATACCTAAATTCCCGTACGTCCATTAAACACAGATTCCATCCTTGTATGGATAACATGGCAAGGAGTTTCCCCTTCACCATAGGTTCTCCCCTTAAAATGCGACGGAAGTGAACTGCAAATACGCATCAACATGCACACGCAGATACACACCAACTTGCATTCTTCTATATCTGGCCAAATGATATTGACGAATGCAGGTTGGAGCGTATTTGCCATGTTGGTGCGTATTCGCAGGCAGGTTGGTGCGTATTTGCCATGTTGGTGCGTATTCGCTATGTTGATGCGTAATCAGTAAGGTTGGATAGTACATTCTAAATGTTGCATCGTACATTCTAAATGTTGAATATTTGGTCATATGGCGTTCCATACGACAGGCCATTCCCCTTATTTATATAAGTGTTGAATAAACCGTAACAGAAACTGCTACCAACTAGCAAATCGTAGTACATTGCATACTTTCTTTTGTGAAATGTCAATAGTGGTTTCCCCACAACTGACTTTTTCATGCGTGAACCTTACCCTCAGGTAGCGCCCCCCCCCCCCCCCCCCCCCCCCAATGGTAAACTTCAGTACCTAGGCACTGAAAAGTGTACTTCTTGGCTGATCAACCAGCTTGTAATACTGTCAATAACCTATAGATGGCGCCACATGATCCTCCTAACTCTGGGGTGCCATACGCAGACAGTCCCCTCTAGACCTTGTGAGATAAATGTAGCATAACACATACTGACCTTGTTGATCAATTGGTACCGTTTCACTTTCAGAGAAGAATCTGTGTGTATTTACAAACTATTGAGTGAAACCTCAGAGACGTGATCACCTTGGGACCATGACAAAAAACGTTCACAGTAGGGTTGTTCTCATTTCAGAGGTATTTTCATAATAAAATGTGTACAATTGAGTTCGAAAAAACCCTATTCACAAAAAGGAGAGGTCCATATCTCTAAGGTGTCTACATGGCGATTTCATTGTATATTACACTTTAGATTATATATGCAATGAACACAAGAGAGGCAACTTATACCACACTAGAGCTAGTCCTCTCGAGATCTACATGGGACAGTCACAGCTGCACTTGAGTCAGCTTTCCTGCAGGGTCAGTTAATGTGCCTGTGATATTAATCAAACTCTACTTCACATTTCAGCCGAATTCCCAACACCGTATTTCATCGCATTCCGGGAATCACGAGAAAACGTGTTGCGTTCCAGGTTGCGTGGATTCCGTGTTTTATAAGATGCCAGATGTCAAGATGGCTATATATCATACCTGGTTGAGGAGGGGTATTTGGGGGCATCGTGCCAGAAAACGGGCTGAGGGGTCGTAAGGGGCGACTGATGATGAAGATAACATTTATGGTATAAATCAAGCGTACGTATACTTGAATAAAGGCTAGTTCAGTGAAATAGTGGTCTAGCACATTGTGGCAAGATTACTTCTCTATTTCACCGCCTTCATATCTGACCTGAGAAGTATACACTGACTCAGAAAATTGAGCTTCCCTGAGTGTTTTTAAAGCGTGTTCACCAGAGGGCTAGAGTGAGGTCTTTCCAAATCTCTAGTACATGATTCTGCTTATCATAGTGACCACCCCTATTAGCGCCATCTATGGCCAGCTACAGAAACTTAACAGCTATACATAACGTAACAGAAAGAGGAAGAGGGGTGAGAAGATTAAGTGCAATTCAATGTAATCATGCCATAGGCTAGGGGCAAGACGAAGGATAGAGGATAGGTTAAAGTTTATTACATGTAGATATAGATAGATTATTAGATATCAGTGTGAAGAGACTACTTGTAGCGCTAGGTGACATTAAATGTACGTATATACGGCTGTCCAGAAATCACTGGAGACTGAATGTGCAGTTTACCGGTAAAGGAAAGCGAAATCTCTGCGGTACAGCCAGACTTGCCCAAGAGACCACCTGTTAAAAGGACCGATCGGCTGATCATTAAAACATTCCAATTTTTACATTTAACCCACTTTGCAGAACACTAACGACCACCTTATAGAATATTCTGGGAGGTCTTACCTAGTAGCAATGCTGACGTTTCTTACCATGCATATCTTTCTATTGTCTTTTCGGATGTTAGTGTTCATAAGTACTCTCTCTCTCTCTCTCTCTCTCTCTCTCTCTCTCTCTCTCTCTCTCTCTCTCTCTCTATATATATATATATATATATATATATATATATATATAATATATATATATATATATATATATATATATATATATATATATATATATATATATATATATGTTACAGTAAGAGTGTCAAACCAGGGATTTAGTCAAATCCCTAAAACTTTCAGGGAATCTGTCAAATTCTTGTGTCACTCACGGATTTGGTCCCTAAACGTCTAGAGATTTGACTAAATCCTTGAGAATAGGAGGGTCAGAATGATGAAATTGATAAACGTTGACTGAGATACTAATTATCATCATCATCAAGCAATAATTTTTGGCTGAGCATTGATTATTCAGCATTACTTTGTACCTCATTACTTTGATAATCAGGAATCATAAGTAGCGCTCAACTAAGCATAAAACAAAGGTAATTGTCATTCAACAATCCCACTGAAAGGTCTCCAGTAAACAAGTCAAAAATGACCAACCTATTTTTAGGGGTTTAGTCATATCCGTAGACATTTAGGGACCGAATCCTTGAGTGAAACAGGAATTTGACAGATTCCCTGAAAGTTTTAGGGATTTGACTAAATCCCTGGTTTGACACTCTTACTGTAACATATATATATATATATATATATATATATATATATATATATATATATATATATATATATATATATATATATATATATATATATATATATATATATGATTGAATTTGTATTTTACTTTCTCTGCCGTTCTGTTATGTACCAGGGGTAGGGTTATAAGTTACGCTGAATGACTGGTAGGGTAGGAAACGGGTATTGGGGTGCTGAGAGTGGGTATGGAGAGGATAGAGGGACAGGGTGGGGGTTATAATGGGGGCAATCATCTTGATAATCATACCCGTTAAATATTTCACGCTGCGTGCCAGCGTAAACTACTCATTGGGTATCAGGTGGTCAAACCTCTGGGTGGCCGGGGTGGGGGTGTCAGAGGAACCCATGTTATACCCGTGAGAACACCCGGGTCACATGCCAAATAACTCCTGTAAGCACCCTATACCAGCCACCCACTGGTTTATGATTAATAATCACATTAGAGCGCGCATGATAAATGTACAGGAAATACAGGATGCTGCATTACGATTTATAGTGTCACGTGACCGCTCTTCTAACAAAGAACTTAATTTGCCTAACATTAGATCTAATCTGATGAAACGAGTTATTTTATTCACATTATGATATGCAACAATGGATCCAATAATAAATTCCATATATGTTCTATATAAGATTTATATGATACAAGTAATTTATGATTGATATATTAAAGTGTAATATCAATATGTATATTTTCAGATATGGTCGATATCTCTCATATGGGCGAAAAGACCACCTGTTAAGATAAGACCACGTTTGTAGAGACTGCTCCCCCCCCCCTCAACCTCAGAAAAAAACGTGTCAGGAACACGCTAGACCAGTTGCGGTAATAGTACTAGTAGTAGTAGTAGTAGTAGTAGTAGTAGTAGTAGTAGTAGTAGTAGTAGTGATGGTGGTGGTGGTGGTGGTGGTGGTGGTGGTGGTAGCAGCAAACTGATCTGAAACTAAGGGATTAACTAGTGTATTCAGAAAGCCACGGCACTTGGAACTGTGCCTTATTCAGCGAACGAGAGAAAATCCCGGTGACAGTTTTGAGCTTACTCTTCACCCGGCGTAGGTGCCGCACACTTCAGTACGTGGTCCGTACGCGTGTCGGCGTCGTGCAGCACAACCGCTACAACACAAACAATCACAACTACAACTACACTACACACCACTACACCCTAACAGACATCCATCCCCAGAGGGGAGAGCGTGTTACAATGTGTGAATCTCTAGCAGGCTGAAAGAAGAGCGAAAACTTTCGACGTTTAAACGCATTCCAAATCGTTTTCATAGTGACCTTGGACTTTGTATACCTGACCTTAACCCCTGAACGCCCAAACGACAGTCTCAAACAAAACTAACACCTTGTTTGAAAGGTCAGCCTTTTAGTACAGGACCCCTCGTTGAAAACAATCTTTGAAACAGATATCTAAGTTTGAAAATATGTATTACCTTTCAAGTAAATGTATGTTGCCTCATAGACTACTACACAGATATTTTAAAGGCAACACCCTTATAACTATACATTGTATATCCCTGCTCACCCTCTTGGTGGTGATGATGATGATGATGATGGTGGTGGTGGTGATGATGGTGATGATGATGATGATGATGGCGGTGGTGGTGATGATGATGGTGATGATGATGATGATGATGGTGGTGATGATGATGGTGATGATGATGGTGATGATGATGATGATGGTTGTGATGATGATGAAGATGATGAGGAGGAGGATGAGGATGGTGGTGATGGCAATGATGATGCTATTGGTTGGGTGTTGATGATGATGGTTGTGGTTGTGGAGATGGTGATGACGATGATGTTATTGGTGATATATTACAATAGGATTGTCGATGATGATGATGATGATTATGGTAAAGAGGTATCATGCCTTCTGTTTTCCCTAAGCGTCCTTTAAGATCAGCTGCTGACTGACCAGTGACCAGTGGTAGTTGATTATGGTCACTGGGGCTAATCTGTCATAAGCCCTAATCACTGTCATCTTAATGTCCCGGGCTCAAAATTGACCCGATCATATATCACCCCTCTATACCAAGGGGTGCCCGGGTAGGGTTACGCCGTATACCCCTTGTTTGCACACCCGACCCCGCAGCATGCGGCCCTTCTCGGGGTGTTTATCGGCACCCCATTGTGGGTGTCGGGTTGCATGGAGACAAGGGTCTAAATACCCCAACCCTGATGCTATAACATGTTGTATCCACATACCGTCGCTGCCCCTCTTCAATACCCAACCACCACAAAACCTCGCTTGAAATGTATTAGGCGTTGTCAGGGTGTGTGGGTACATAAGGTTGGGGTGGCTGACAGTATGCCTGCATCACCCCACACAATCACCCTATTGCATAGGATCACCCTTACTGCACCCTCTCATGGGGGTGCCACCATGGCAGGGTGGTCTGGTGATAGGCATGTTAGGGTGTTTGGGTACATACGATTTGGGTGCCGGCGCGAAGACCTGCATCACGCCACACAGGCACCCTATAAAGGACTGCATATGATCACCCTTACTGCACCCTCTCATGGGGTGTGCCGCCATGGCAGGGCGGTCTGATGATAGGCATGTTAGGGTGTTTGGGTACATAAGATTTGGGTGCCGGCAAGAAGACCTGCATCACGCCACACAGGCACCCTATTAAGGACTACATATGATCACCCTTACTGCACCCTCACATGGGGGTGCCGCCATGGTGGGGCGGTCTGATGATAGTCATTATAGGGTGTGTTGGTTCATAAGGTGTATTTTCTTTCCCCTGTGCTTCCAAGCCACCATGTTCGATTTCAGCTCAGACCTATAATATGTCTTGCGAAAATGAAAGAAAGGATTTTATCAGGAGGATTTTTGGAATCATAGGTAAACATGGGGTTAAGTATGTATTCTTAATATTTTAGGATAGTGATTTGCTTTAGAATTTCCTTTTGTGGGTTTGTATTCTATTTTTACTAAACAAGTAAGTACCTTTATAAATAATCATCACTTACACTACAGAAGGATTTCATCATAGGAATAGTTCGGATATTAGATAAATACGGGGTTAGAAATGTATGCTTATATGTTTGGGTTTTAATATGCTTTATCATATTGTGGTTTGTAGATCTCGTGTCTCACTAGTAGAGATAACCCACAAGTCCACCAAAACCTTTCCTAAGTGTGAGAGTATTAAAAAGTACCTCTATAAATCAACATATGCAATATCCTCTCATACTTCACACAGACGTGAGAATACATATGCATCATATCCCCTTATGGTTCCCACGGAATCCGGACCAATGTTGACTTAAGCGCCAGCTGAAAACTGTCAAATTAATGTCATCTACCGCCTCGTATTTTACACTGAAGTCTTCGATAGCGTTATTATGAACATTTAATTGTATCATTACCAGGTACTTGAGAGTCGTGGTCTGGTATGTTTTCATTTCATTCTCAGCCTTTAAAACGCCATCAAGATAATGATAAGTGAAAAGAAAAAATAGATGCGGGTGTTTCCGTCAGGTTTGTCCACACACTTGAGAGTGTAGGCTTATCTTGAGGGGATATGATATTATGAGTATGTGAATATGGGGGCTATGGGTCTCACGCAGTCAAATTGTACACCCCCCCCCCCCCCCACCCTCGCTGAAACTGGACAGGGGTTAGATTGATCTCCTAGTCCCCCAAAAGTTGACATTCCCTTCTGTGTTGACCAAGCAGAGGGATGCAGTACCAGGTATGGTAGATAGATGGCACTGCCTGATGCTCCTATCTTTAGAGGTTTTACTCAAACTGAGTCCTCCATTCACCTGGTGGGATAAATTTGAACTAATTTGGCCACCTTGACCATTATATGCCTGGTAACAGAAACACGACAGAAAAATACATATAACAGCCGGGAAATCTAAGCTAGGCAGGGACCAGTGCGGATTTTCTTTTGGAATATTGCTTATCATAAATTGTGCTTCCCATCCTATGATAAACCGCGACTGGCCAGTAGTTAATGGCGTTATTGGGATACTCTCCCTATTGTCACTTTTTCTGTCATATTGAGACCAACTATTGACTTATCAACTGTTAATTGTGTATTTCAGATTTTCCTCTACATGCAGTTGTTCTGCCATAATGATGGTGTGACGAGACTAGCAAGTACATGATGATAAAAGTGGTAACCTGATTATTTGGGATTTCTCCAACTTGGATGGTTGCGAACCCCGGAGATGTGTGCTGTAATGAGTAACCTTGGCGCCACCTATAATCAACCGAAGAAACTAGCACCTAGACTTCAAGTAAAAGACAAGGGTCCATATTTGAACAAAATCCACTAATACTACTAAACTTGAATGTGCGTTAATGATTCTCCACCTGTATACATCGTTAAGGTTTTCATGTACCTACGTTGAGGGTATAATACAGGAATCACTGACCATGCCTCTTGAGTCAGAGGGCTAACTTTTGAGTGGAGATAAATGCTATCATTTTACGAGTCAATTTTATCGTGTGCAAGTGATAAAATGTACTTGATCGCTGTGAAAATACTCCTTTAAACGCACCACCTGCTTCTGTATGAATATGCAATCAGCTACATATATAAATCACCCTATATCCATCCTTAGAGTTGTCAATGAAATGTGTCGTCAGGATCTATACGATATCTTTGAGAAACACTTCAAAACAAAGCATCCATTCTCAAAATGTTTGAAGAAGGATTGTTTAGTTGGTTCTGATTAACATTTCTTCTTTAAAAATAATTTCAAATGGATATTTTGGTCAGGAAGTTACCACCCAAATAATCATATATCTGAACGCTACGGGCACACATGGGTTAAACTATGAGCCTTTGTGTCGTGTTCTATGTTGTATTAGTTTCATTAGTTGCACGTGAGGAAAAAAGCAAAAAGTAGGAAAATTATGACTTAAAATACTATCTGACCTGACATTGTACAGTGCTCCCCGTGGAACCGCAAAGCTGTGGTCAACTTACACAGGTGTTCACTTTTGGAGGTTAACATCTGCACTTAAATGGCACAATATAAATTGTGTAGGCCACAAATCGATTTTGTAATATCTTGATGTTAAAACTATTTTTCTATGTTGATAGATCTGATAATGCAATCTTCAAGTACGTATACACATATTCAACATTCTCGTAGTGCATTTGAACACCAGTGTAAACTGAACTGCTACTACACATACGTTTAGGATACGATTTCTGTTCAAGGTAAACCACTTTCATTGATTTGTTCGTATTCCTTGTCATCTGTTTAACCCTTTCATCCCTGGAGATTTTTTTGACAGATGTCGTTTGGACTTATGATACTTTTGAATATAACTTTGAAATCAATCATAGATTCACAAAATATTTGAAGGAGATTTATAGGTTGGGTTCTGATGAACATTACTCCTTCAAATATTTTACAAAAAGTGCTCTAGTCACAAAGATATAAGCCATATAGTCAGGGCCCTTTTGGCTGCTACAGGCATGAAAGGTTTAATCAATCAACTATTAATGCTTCCAGTTGCCAAAGGCATCCTGACAGTTTTGATGAAATCTTGCAGGCAAAGACAATGTTGGAGAAATATTTCAAGGAGAATTGTTACTCAGAACATTTCCAACAACTGTCCTTCAAATATTTTGTAAACTATTTCCCGATTTCAAAGTTATTGTCAAAAGTATCGTAGATGCAGACGAACGTTTATTTCAGAGTGATCAACTGATACATGTTCCCCTGGACCATATTGCTACTCTCTATTGCAAGCAATCTTCTCATTAATCTAGCAGAGTGACAAGATGGCGGGCGAGAGGGGCATTCTGCGCCACAGAATGGTCATTATGCAACAACAGTGACCCCTAACCTTTAGAGTATGGAGTTACAGCGACTACAATGAAACCCTAGCTAAAACCCACCCATTCACTGAAATTACATGTTCTTGGTTTTGTCAGGGAGACGAACATCTGTCCGCATTCCCTGAGCAGCAAACAAGGGCTTGACCAGTGACAGTATGGCCACAGCTAGTATGAGGTAACACACTCTGCTGGTCAAGAAACTCTACCGGCTACAAACACTGATGAAAGGGCTGAATCGTTGACTGGCACACAAAAGGTTGACCAGAAACATAAAGAGATCGGCTCCCTCCCCAGTCCGTTGCTTGTTTGCCATTAGCAGATATGTCACACTGGTTGTCGTCAGTGTTTTTATTCGTTTGTTCGTATGTTTGTTCCTATGTTTGTTTGTTTGTGATTGGTTGTTTACTTGTGTTTGTTTGGTATTCTATCTACTTATTTAACTATTTGTTTGCTTGTTTGTTTGTCTGTTTGCTAGTGTGTTTGTTAGGATCTTTTTTAAGGGCTTAGGTTCAATCGCAAAGAAATAGAAAAGCTGTACTATGAGGTAAATCCAATCTCCCTATGATACATCCTAAGAGGTCTCGCCGTTGTAAAAAATACCATTCATTGCCAGCACTTCAAAATGCAACACATTTATAAAGCAGCCATTTCAACCCACAGCAAAACCGACCATAAGTGATTTTTGTCCGCACGCAGAAATGTATTACTGTACAAGGTGCGTATACTAGTGCGAGACTATTCAACTTTCAAATCACTAGTACTCTTTCCTCTATGGCATTGATCACTCACAGTGGTCAGTACGCTGGCCGAAATCCGAGTCGCCGCTGTCCGCAGACTCGTAGCGCACACCGGGAGTCTTAGTGGGGCAATTTGAAGCAGTGGTCAAGTTACCTGCTTTACAGGTGGAACAATCACAGACATATTTGTACACTGGACGTTTGGCGAGGATGACCACTGGTGGCCGAAATGGCCGGAGGTGGACATCCTAATTAGCAGTATAAGGGCACAATAGGGCAGTCCATTATGACTGGGCCTTCCCCCATCGCCGTGGCATATGTCTTGTCAAATGCTTCAGCCGAAGACGTAAAACCTGACCACACCTATTAAGATATAAGATACTTGTACCACCTGCACCCAATCACCATACTAAATCTGAGAACTCAAATAGACTTTACTATTATATACGCAAGGCTTTCAATTAACTAGCATTATAATGCATTTATGCAGGTGGCCCTTTTTCTGGAATACATTTGGCCAATTAAAATGTAAAAATATTGCAATGTAGAATAAAGACATACACATTCTATTAAGTAAAATGTGTCATGTCGGTGAATTACTGGTATTTCATATTTAAGACGGTATTTCCCTAGTTTAATGTAATGTAATGTCTCCTCATTGCCCCTGTCAGAAGACATGGAATAATACAAATGCATAAAAGAAACCAAAGAGGAAATGTGAAAAGAGGACAGAATACAAACTGAAAGTCGAAGTCATCTTATATAATGATATTTGCCTGTGCTTATAAGTGTACCATACCACATTAAAACCATACAGTGTGTTTGACACTGTATTTATCTCGTATGATATGAGTACATGGGACCAAATTGTATTTATGATTGCAACATAATGCCAGTGCTATCTCTAAGGTGCTATCTCTGACTACCATATACCAGAGAGAGAGAGAGAGAGAGAGAGAGAGAGAGAGAGAGAGAGAGAGAGAGAGAGAGAGAGAGAGAGAGAGAGAGAGAGAGAGAGAGAGAGAGTGCACGCAATACTATATTTCCCAGGTATAACAAGAGTACCTGGGAGCACCTTGTATCTATCATTGCCACCAATTAATTGTCCTATCTTAGGGTGGCATCTCTGGCCGCCATATGATCCCTCCCCTCCGCCAATCCTCCAGACTCTCCGCTGGGATGCGCTTTTAATGATGATGACAATGGCTCAGAGATAAGATAACGCGTGCTGTTTAGACAGACACCTGAGATGTTAAGTGTCTTCACACCTGTAAGGGTAGACCAGGTAATGGGTGGGGTCGTGGGGTGCGCAGGGTAGGGGTAGTGATTGGGGTGGTGATTAGCAGAACCCCATAATGGGTTGTATAAGTGGGGTAGCGTGCAGGTAGATAGCTTGGTGTGTCGGCACTTGCTCATCAATCGTATCACCTATTAATGCCTAAAAATCTCCCTGGCAAGAGTCTTATGGACCTTTAGTCTTTTTGAAGATAACTTTCGAAGTGGCCCTGAATGCACTGCAAAATGTAGGAGATTTTTTGCCTTGATTCTGATCAACATTTTTATATGAATATCATCCATATAATTACCTGGTGACCGAGATAGTAACAGAATCGTAAAGACATTTTGGTTATCTGAGTCATAACGAATTGAGGGAGGAAAAAATTGGCCCATTGGCTTAGTAGGTATAGTTTCTTGACGTTTATGGTTTATTTTGAGAATTATTTGAAGCCTGCAACCGTTTCCTCATAATCAGTCCAACTACTTTGAGTTTTGATTTACTGTCTTTACTGTAAATGCCATCACTATAAGCCAAAAAAGAGACCATTTGGAGTCGTATATACGGTTGTATATAGGGTTTTGACCTTTTCTCTATATTGAATGACCCCAAAAAACACGCTCGCTTCAAACAAGCGTTTCGGGTATAAAATGTCAACGGATTTGCTCGATGTTTTGCTAATACACAGTATTTTACATTTTAAAGGGAAAGGTCCCTCATTCATTTCAATTCTAACTTTGACCGACGTAATGAAATTAAGAAGTTGAAAAGGCAATTTTCTTTCATTTCCTACAACAATTTGAATGAAAATTAATTATAAGATATTAAAGTAACTTGCCATTTTAGACAAGGTGTATTGTGTTTAATCTTAACACTCACCTTTATTTTGACAATCACAACTTATGAACTTACTTTGAATATATATATATATATATATATATATATATATATATATATATATATATATATATATATATATATATATATATATATATCTTGATTATTTGTGTATCAAATGCGATATATGAATCAAATACATACAAATAAAAGTCTCGTGTTAACGTAAGGATTCGTAGAGGGTCATCTTTTATTGGTTTTCAAATACCTATCGAGTTGGAAGCACTCTATTTCGGCCTAATTGGTAGCAGAGGGAGCAACAGGGTCTTGACGGATTGCGGTATAAAAGCGGCATTGCTGTGCCTCCCCGACACGCTATCTCTTGTAGGTGCTGAGTGGTGGGCTCATCGCCGCCATCTTGGATTATCTCCTCGCGAGGATCCACGTGAGTGGCCACGTCACATTACGTCACGTGATGACAGGCGGGGGCCCATCCAAGATGGCGGGAAACACGCAGATTAGATCATACGCTCAATACATACTCTGTCCAGGGCGCCAAAAACAAAAGATGCGTCTGCACTTACACAACATTGTATCTCCTTCATCTCCTGTTGAGGGAAAAACGTGTGAAAAATTGTATAATGCTCACTTTAGGAGTATTTGGCTCCAAATGGAGCACATTGATGGTGATGAAAGCCAGTGGTGAATTCCGGAAGTGTTTATGTAAGGACACGGTTTCAAATTCAAACCAAAACATGTCGACAGACGGTCCATGTTTACAATATAACCTGACCCGTAAGCGGAACAGATAGCACGATCACACCCCCTCTTCACACGAACACATACAAATTTCTAGTAAAGTTATTCAGGAAGGGAAAGTTACGAAGGTCGTTTGTCTATCTAGCTTCTGCACCTCTCCCTCCTGTGGGCTTAGAAGTGGTACTTAGATACTTTGAATCTAAAAACCGATACCCAAAGCTTTGGCCGCATATTGTGCGGTGGACCCCTTTACCATGGGGGCTGTCCCTGAGTCTACAGCGTGCAAAACACTAAAATAGCCAACTCGTTATTTGCTCTTATTATTCTTACTCTTTGCACTAGGTAACACAATCCATAACCTTCGCTTGGGGATACCACTTCATATTTTACGTTAAATCTCACTCTTTGAATGTGACCTTTTTGTTGTCTTTTTGTTTATTGTATATATTTGTCCTTGTGAATTTATATATATATATATATATATATATATATATATATATATATATATATATATATATATATATATATATATATATATATATATATATATATATATATATATATATATATAAATATATCGTAAGTGACTCCTTTGTCCTTATAATATATGATCATTTAAGCTAAATCGTATTGTCTGTGAATTTGTGTGTCACGACAGTGACCGGAACCATAAGACATCGGCCATGAGGGTTTAATATCACTAGAGCTGAGTAATGGCATTCAGACTAGAACCAAAACGATTTGATACAAGAGCGCGGTAGTTTCACGTCTTTGACTGTAGCAGGCCTAAGTGTATTCAGGAATCGTTTAAAGGCTGGCGATGTTGGTCATCTATCTCGACTACTCTGTTTCCAATTGGCCTATCTTATCTGTAGTGACGTATTTATCTAAGCGGGTGATATAACACCTTTCTAGCGGAATAATTTAATTAGCTGGAGTATCCAGAGGGAGCCTCTACAGTGCTGTAGCCATTTGAGGAATCTGGTTATTTATCTGCATGCATCAAGGAAACTTCAGAGAATTCCCTCCCCGCCCTTTCCTTTTATCTGACATCTTTATCTTCAAGTCTTGACGAGCCGAACAGATCGCCAGTGGACGCCATCTCTCTCTCTCTCTCTCTCTCTCTCTCTCTCTCTCTCTCTCTCTCTCTCTGTTCTGACTAATTCATGTGTTGCAACTGTCTGCAAGAAAATGATACAGTATATATCTGCAGATAATATATTAGAAATGATGCCCTCTTAACATTAACTCAGTCCTGTCTCTCAAAAGTGTAAATTGTCAGGCTGCTCTTGGCCACTCTGAGCACCAATGGGTTAGACCAAAAGTTGATAAACATATATTTATCAACTTTTGGTTAGACTTGATGGTTATAGCACATTTTTCGATGTTGATTATTCTTAAAGGAGTATTTCATTTCTCCTATGCTGATGCCTTCAGTGAATACGGTTTCCTAAGTGCTTGATATGCCTTAAACGTCTGTTTTATTTCGTGGCTATTCTTGACTAAATATATAAAAATAGCAATTTCGCTTTAGGGCCGTTCCATTTAAAAGTGTGGTGGGGGGGAGGAACGGAAGGTAATTAAAAATTCGGTACCACCCCCCCCCCCCCCCCTCCTGCCAGAAATTATATGGAACCTAATGGGAAAAATTAATTCAGAATTCGGCCCCTCCCCCCTTCAAAAAACCTTCCGTTCCTCCCCCCCCCCCCCCCCCACACTTTTAAATGGAACAGCCCTTAACATGTATCCCCAAAGGCTTATGAGATTTTGTCTCATAGGCCTTTGGTTTCCCCTAGTGCATATTGAAGACTCTCACAACCCTGGATGCCCTGGATACCCTGCCTCGATACCCATACCCTGTGTTGTGTCACTCGTCTCCGCGTGACCTCTGCAGACACCCTGACAACCCTGTACCGGGGGTTCCGGTGCCAGTGCCAAGACCATTTTACGTACCCAAACCTTCTCTACTTAACCCCTTAACAGTGGCATGCGCCCATACCCTGGGGTGCTTCGTACCCAATAGCTTAACCGATTAATAAGCACTACAAGTCAGCTAGGTGCCCAGACACCCCATACGAGGGGACTACCCCTACCCCGATACCCAGCGACGGGGTGACACTATCGTATTACCCCCAATTGACCCAAAAGGGCAATCATAATCAAACAGCGTGGATCCCGTATACTGTGGCATTGTCAGTGGATTTTGATAACTTGTCATAAAGCTCGCATCCCGTAGCGGAGTGGGGGATGACTGCCTTGACCCTTGGAGTAGGTGGCAGCGTGTGCGATTCCAGGACTAGGACCTCCCCGTTATAGAAAACTCGACAATGGTTATTTATGTAATTATCATTATTATTACTATTGTTATTATTATTACTATTGTTATTATTATTATTATTATTATTGTTATTATTGTTATTATTATTATTATTATTATCATTATTATTATTATTATTGTTATTATTATTATTATTATTATTATTATTATTATCATCATTAGTAGTAGTAGTTGTAGTAGTAGTAGTATCATTATTATCATTATTATTATCATTATCATTATTGCCATTGTTTTTATTATCATTATTATTAGTATCAGTATCATCATTACTATTATTATCATTATTACTAATATCTTCATTATTATCATTACTATTATTGTCATTATTATTATCATTAATATTATCATCATTAGTAGTAGTGGTTGTGGCAGTATCGATGATGTTGTTTTTGTTATTGTCAACATAATCATCATCATCATCTGTTGCACTGTTGTTGTTACTCTTATAAGCAGGATGCATGTTTGTTGTTGTTGTTGTTGTTGTTTATCAATTCTGATGCTGTGTTGTTTTGATTTTTAATGTTGGTGTGTTTTGTTTTTTTGTTTGCTTTTCTTGTTGTTCTTGTAATTGATGATGATGATGACGATGGTTTTGATTTTGTTGAATATTACTCCGACCTGAACACGTGACTAACGGGGCACTAAATTGCATGGAACCAGTAACTTAGAAAACAACTAACTAATACAATTTGGCCTGATTGTTCATAGGGCTCCACCTAACCGCTTCAGAAATAATTCATGATTCCTCCAAACTGACCAGCTCTGGGAAAGCATTTATTTTATAGTTAATCTTGAGACAAATGGAGATTTTAGCGTTGTGTCTGTCATCGGCTGCAGACGAGGCCCGTCCCGGCGGTGCCTGCGCGCGCCCCAGACGTCTGCACTTTCCGTTTCCGCTAATGTTTCCCGCGAGAGGCAGACGTCACCGCCTCGCAGACGTCCCTTTCATGTTCCCGCCTCGACGAGCGGCAAATAGCCCCAGACCTTTACTACAGTGTCAGAGAAGTTTTGCGAAGACTTCATTAATGAATAGTGCGGCGTCGGAGCCGATCTGATAGACAGTGTTGAGCTTGGTAGCTCCTTAGTCGCACAATGACATACAGCGATGATAATTCTATTCCTTAGGTCCTTCTTGTTGACGATCTAAAACCAGGAACCTAAGGTTCTTGCCTGAACAAGTTACTTGATCCCGGCATCCATGTCGCTGATTTACATATGTTGAGTAAAAATCCTGAATTAAATTGATCCTGGAGTGGTTATGGTGATACTGTTGTTGTTGTTGTTGTTGTTGTTGTTGTTGTTGTTGTTGTTGCGAGAGTTTGGAAACCTTTCATAGCATTGCATAAATGGCTTATTTTCTTTTTGGTTCGCTTCTTCCTTTTCCATAACTGTCCTTAGACGTAAGGGGCAGAGATTGTGACGATCAGACTAATTGAAATTCATGTCGATGATCCATTTCTTCTTCTCCCTCTCCTTCTTCTTCTTCTTCTCATCATCATCTGTTCTTTCTTTACTTCCTTCTCGTCAGCATCGTCAACAGAAATCATCTTTATTTCCTCTTCCTTACCATCAGCATTGCCATCATAATCATTGTCATTATTACTATCATCATCATCTCCTTCTTCATAACTGTCCACCTACTACACAGGTAGTACGATTCCCTAACCTTTGTGCAGAAAGAGTGTGGGGTTGAAATACAATCATAGGTTTTTTTTCCTAGGAAATCACCTTCGCGAGTACTACGTGTAGATTGGTTAGTATCCACACTACACCCGATGTCGTGTTTTGGATGTGCAGGTTTTCTCAAGTAGGTGTTTGCAATGAAGCACCTCCGAGAAGTGGCTGAACTTCCAATAAATGGTATTAAATCCATTTTTGAAACAGATATGAAGACGACTACTTTAGCTGTATATTAGACATGAAAGAATGAATATCATACTTTATTTTTACATTGTTTCACAATCTTTGTAGAATTTCTTATCCTGCAAAAAAGACACACTAAAATGACTATACTCTAGTATGTATATGTATTGATTGTAATAAGAATTACAAAAGTATATAGTAATTGAGAGAAAATAAAGCAAACACCACGACTTTGAGGCATATTCTTGAAGAAGACTTAGTTCTTTCAAACTTGAAGGTTTCAACACACATGTCAGTGAGTCCAAAATTACATAACAAGCTCTTAGATAAGAAAAATGAAAGCCTTGGGTTTTATTTAAAACGTGGCCGTCTGTCGTATGTCCAGAACGTTTATTCTGTGAAGCTGTTAAAAGCTTTGATATGTAACAGAATACCTGAAAGGGGCCCGCCACTAGCACCCCTTGTCTTGAGAAGCGGACGCCATCACTCGCCTACCTCTTTACAAAGAAATATCGCTGCACCCCTCAATTTGCTGAAAACATTTGTTCTGCCGAGTGGTCAGTGTTTAAAAGACCAGTACTTTTCAGCGAGCTCTAATTCCCACTGTGTCTTTATTCCGCATACCCCCAGGCTGTGGGTCACTCGACAATTTGGGGTATTTGACCTCTCGTGAAAAAGAGGCCATAAATCAACTCTTCACTCGGCCTTGGATTAAGAAAAGAATGGATATGTAACGAGAGACCAATTACTATATGCCCTATAGTTACATGCTAGCCTCATGCCAGGACTAGCAGATAAGGCAGCAGCACGAGGTCACGTGGGAACAAGGACCAATCAGGGCTCCCGCATCGATTACATTACAGAGAAACCTTATCTCCACCACCTGCTGGGGGTGCCCAGAGCACCTATTAGCGACTATTAATTGACACTGGTTGAGGCTAGCATGTTCAGGTTGACCGGCTGGTTTCCATTCCATGTGTTGGTCTTCTAAGACTCGGCGGAGGCGTAAAAAAGCTGCGCGTGCCGGAGTGCGCGCGAGAGTAAGTGGGGTTAAAAGGCTGCAAAAAGAAAGGGGTGTTTTGTTGGTGCCCTTAGAAAAACGGGTGTTTTGTGCGGCTTGAAAAACGGGTCATTACCCGATGTTAAAAAGATGGGTGTAGCTCCAGCTAAGAGAGGGTGTTTTTAAGGGTGCCCAGTGTGTGATGGGCACACAATGCGTTGTGTTGGCCATCTTGAGGGTATCTACCTTTTTACCCTTTCTGCCTGGGTGGCCTCTTTGATCAACATATAGGGGTTGTTTGGGTAGTGAAGGCTATTTTCTAGACCTTTAGAATAATGTGCGTTGAATTATCACGATTTCATTGTGTATGTTACAGAAGCTATCCTGATATCTCATAAGAAGAGAGAAAATCCATTCAAAAAGATGAAGAATATCGAACCAATTTGATACTTGATAAGTGTTTTTTGACCATAGGTCGACAATGCCGAACCCAACTTCGTCATCCCCATAGAAATAACCACTGAACAGCATCGGAAAACATACAATTATAGTTACTTTGATCCGTCAACAATGCTGAAATCCAAACAAAAAGAAAACTGAATAAATACACCATAATCAACAAAAAAGACAGTAAGTTCAAATAAACATTCGTGCATAAATTTTAACAATAAGGAATTGTATGTTCCTAATGACTGAATAGTAAATAGCTACATTCAGAAAAAGTTCATATCGGGCATAGTTTTTAGAACACACGTTGGTATTGTCCATTCGATAACTCAATTAGTTGCAAAATTTTAAACTCAACAACTCATACCAGGGATTTTGAAACATAATTGGGGTAAATATACATAGCCGTTTTTTATTGATGTAGAAAAATCACGATGGACCATGAAAGTTTGGCATTTGATGACCAGGTTGATTCAGTAATGGATCTATATTATCCGACTTTATCTCTATATCAAAACCTTAGTTATCATAGATGGGTTATCAAGGTCAAGTATGCCATGCTTGGTTAACATAACTCCAGCATTTTCCCATGTCAACCCTGGTGTCAAAACTGCTAATAAAATGTCTCCGTCATATCAGGTATCACATCACTCAGAGATGACGCCAGACACTATACATGGCAGTGAAAAACGACGCACACAATTCCAACACGGAGGAATATTTCTCTCTCTCTCTTTCTTTATATATATATATATATATATATATATATATATATATATATATATATATATATATATATATATATATATATATATATATGTTACAGTAAGACTATCAAACCAGGGATTTGGCCAAATCCCTAAAGCTTTCAGCGATTTGGCCAAATCCCTGTTTCACTCAGGGATTTGGCCAAATCCCTAAAATGTCTAGGGATTTGGCCAAATTACTGAAATGATGGTCCAGTAATTTGGCCAAATCCCTGAATCTTATTTCAACCAAGTCATATCCAAGTTAGGATGTCCTTTCAATGACTTATGTGCATGAATCATCACACTGATTACATATAAGATGTATGATTACTATACATACATTTGAAATGGAAAGTTCTTGCAATACTTAGAAAGGATTCCTACACTAAACCATGGAATTGAGTATATTGGAGTGGTTCCATTTGTAAACTGTAGGCACTATCATTGATAGTTGCCCCAAACATTGTGCACCTTTCTCACTCATCACACAGTCAGGGGGGTGGTGAACAAGAACTGTTATTTTCAAGGTCCCTACCCCCTTGGAACCACAGGGAAAGTGCCAAAACTTTCAAAAATGATGTGTTTCTTTTAAATATTAAAAATTATAGGTTTTTATGCACAGTTATAATAAGCATATAGGACTCTGCCGTAATTGAGGATTTCTTGACCCCTGGGTCATTAGTTGAGGGGAAGGGGGGTTGTTGTGCAAAATTAATAAGATATTAAAACACTTACAATCCTAGAAAATACTGAACTGTTTTGTTGTTGTTTTAAACAATTTTGGTATTGCATCTTTGGAGTCAGGGGGAAGAGAATTGTTATTTTCAAGGTCACCACCCCCGGGACCTTAATAGGGGTGGGGTCAAAACCTTATAAAAGTGTGCAATTGTCCAGAATCCTCTTTACTCCTGCAAACCTAGCAGGTGCATCTTTCAAATATGAAAGGGGGCTCTACCAAGATTTCAAGGCCCCCGGTGTCAGTAGTTTAGGGCCGAGGGTGGGAGTAAACTTGACCAGATATTACCAATACTTAATACATTGTTGAACGAATATTTTCAAATGACTTGCCAAGTACTAAACTTGTTTTCACCAATTTTCGTACTAGTATCTTTGTGGGTAGGGCACGGCACATTGCAATTTTCATAAGCCCCACCCACGGGACCCTTAGGCATTGGGTGAAAACTGTCAGTTCTTGTACTGGCGACACAGTAAAACAGGGACTGTGATTATCATGATTCCTACCCCCAGGGGACATCCCTGAAATGTCCTGGGAGTCGGCCGAATTACTGAAATGATGCTCCAGTAATATGGCCAAATCCCTCATTTTTACAGTAAAAATAAGATTCAAAGAAAGGCTGTCTTTTTAATGAACTTTATTCCTGATTTATCTCAGATGACAAATAACATACTATAGTATTATCATAACAATCAACAATGCATTTGAAAAGTGAAAAAATAATGTTAATGTGGAAAAGTAGTACTTCTAAAGGTTTCTTATACCACACACAAGAATTTAGTAAATTTGACAAATATCTACACTATTGATAGTTGTGCTCTATACATAGTGCCTTAATAATAATAATAATAATAATTAATTGTAATACTACTTCTACTACTATTATTATTAATAATAAAATGATAAAACTATTAATTGCTGGAACATACTATCCCTATCTTATTCTTTGTAGTTAAGTGTAATGTAACCAATCTCATCACTAGACATCAGCTTATTTCAGAATGCAATTAAATAAGCAAACTGCAATTTCAATGTAATTACGATAGTCTTTGTAGTTAAGTGAAATATAACCGATCTTCTCCACTCAGTTCAAAATACAATTAAGGGACCTACCGTAATTTCGCGTGTATAAGACACACTTTTTTACACAAATTTTTACCCATAATTCGGGAGTGCGTCTTATACACAGAGCTAGAATTCCAGGGTGTTTTACATTGAGTACCCAGGCCACGTGGAGATCGGAAAGCGATGACCCGCCATTACTGCACCGAGACCCCATATCAGAATAAGCCTCTGGTATGTTTTCATTTCAATTGCGGTTCTAACATGTTTAGCACCTCTCAACTTCAGTGGTAACGGTAAAACATTATTAGAAGTCCTATCTAGCCGTAGGCAACTTAGTGAATTGTGTGTTACCAGGCCCGTCCAGCCGGTTCTATTTTACGCACGCTAATTACAATACACGGCATGAAAGTCCGAGCCCCTATTGTCTTTAGAGCAGCATTATAAGTGACTTCAAATTACAATCAACTTAATGTTTGTCCGAATCCATTGCTAGTTTGTACGTTTTTTTACAAAATAGCTAGAGACATGGACCGAAAAGGGGGTGCGCACTATACACAGGGCTAACATCTATACACCGTTTTAAAGGCCTGAACAAGGGGTGCGTCTTATATACGGGTGCGTCTTATACACGCAAAATTACGGTAACTGCAATCCTGATATAAGAAACTTAGTCTTTATAGTTAAATACAATGTAACCAATCTTGATCATCGTGATAAATTGGTTTCTGAATGCAATTATAAATGTTAACTCACAGGACTTCAGATAAACTCCCAACATGCAAGATTTGATAATTTCCCTAAAATGAGTCTAGTAAACTACTACTACTACTACTACTACTACTACTACTACTACTGTAATCATCATGAATAATAATAAATGTTAAAAATAATAACCTACTACTACTTCTTCTACTTCTACTACTGATGCACTGGTGCTGCTCCTACTACCACTACTATTATGTTCAAACAATCAACTCAGTAATACTGCAACAACCATTGTACTACTACCACCACTGCTACCTATAATGATAACAACAAACATACTAAATGTAAAGATAACTATAATCATTATCACCCTTATCATCCAAAAAGCAAGAGATTTTTGGTTGAGAATGTATTATTCCGGATAAAACCAGTGTAAAGTAAGCTAAATACTCATACCTTGATATTCAGGAACCATTACTATTAATCAACTTATCATAAAATGAGGCTCATTGTCATTTGACAATATCCCTGAAATGTGTCCAGTAAAGTTGTCAAATATGGCCCTCCTTATTTCAGTAATTTGGCCAAATCCCTAAACATTTTAGGGATTTGGCCAAATCCCTGAGTGAAACAGGGATTTGGCCAAATTGCTGAACGCTTCAGGGATTTGGCCAAATCCCTGGTTTGACAGTCTTACTGTAACATATATATATATATATATATATATATATATATATATATATATATATATATATATATATATATATATATATATATATATATATACATACATACATACATACATATATATATATATATATATATATATATATATATATATACATATATATATATATATATATATATATATATATATATATATATATATATATATATATATATATATATATATATTTATATATGTATATATATATACATGCATATATATATATATATATATATATATAGAGAGAGAGAGAGAGAGAGAGAGAGAGAGAGAGAGAGAGAGAGAGAGAGAGAGAGAGAGAGAGACGGTAGGATAAAGGATTTAAGTTATCAATTTATATAGCGAAACGTATAACACCATGGGCTAACACATAATATACTAGCACGTGCTGGGTTATGATATCGAGCCTATCATATTTCCCCAGCGGCGGCTTGTTTATTGACTGGCATTTTTAGCATGGCTGACAACAAGTGTCCCATGAAGGCTCGCACCAAACGAGATCTTACACGCGACTTGATACGTGATTCTCTAGTCACATGGACACCTGTTGTCCCACTACCACAAGTATAAATCTTCATATCCGCACACCCGCCACCCTGGTAGGGAGGGTATAATTCTATAGAGTTTTGGATACCCTTGGTGCTTTAAACCATTTATTAAAGGATATTAATTCTGAAGTTAAGTTAATTTGCTGACACAGAGTAAATACAACGACTTAAACTAAAATGGCGGTAGAGAATTTGAAAACAATCGAAAGGCTCTTCTTTATCATTGAGTACATCACTTAAAAGTAAACGTAGTTCACAAGTATAAGTAAAACGTGATAGTGTGTGCGATATGTGTGTGTACATGTGTATGTGTTTTATTAATTGACTATATGGTGCAACAAATAACACACGGCGAGATATTCCCATCCAGTAAAACAAGAAACAAAGGTTATGGTGCAAACTTAATCCATTCTTTTTATACTGGTTGTAGATACCACACCATGATATGAGGGCAGCCTTTGAGACCACCTATTTCCAGTGCTCCAGTACCCTTTTCCTCTTTTCATCGCATTGTCATTAAATGAAATGATTTACACCATGAAGATTAGATTAGACTGTAGTGATTGAATATACCACTAAGTGTTTAGTTATTGCTTATAACTCTAGACTTAAGTTATTAGATCTAATTCTAGCCTCTGGGAATTAGATCTATCGCGAGACTAATTATTGAATCTAGATATAGACTAGTTGTTAGATCTCGAGGGATTAACCCTATATAATATAATATAATATATATATATATATATATATATATATATATATATATATATATATATATATATATATATATATATATATATATAGATAGATAGATAGATAGATAGATAGATAGATAGATAGATAGATAGATAGATAGATGTATCAGTGATGGGAATGACCACCGGTGGACACTGGTCAGCTGGTCAGTCGATTTCCGCCCCCAGGCAAAATCTTCACTTAAAGTTTTCTTAACGTGCCAGTGAAGGGGCATGCTGAGTTCCCCTTTCTGGTGGAGAGGGGGCCAAGCTGCTTATCTCTTAACTGACCACCTCCACATGACAGTAATTAACAACACTGACCACTGGCCGCAGCCCAGGCGGAGTGGACACTTGTTAGTGGTCAACAAGTAGTCTGGCCGGAGGCGGTGAATGGAGCCAGTTAACCGTCTCTTCCTGCAACTGCCATTACAAGGGGTTTGACCATTCCACGAATGTCGATTTATTCATCTACTACTATTCTGAGGATGTCTTTGGGACATAAATATTACTTTGTTCCCACACACACAGCCCTTATCAAGGTGTCACCAGGTGTATTATAAGTTATGAATCATAGCACCCAAGCAACAAACCTAAGCATTTTCTTTTGATTTCTTTTTGTCTATTCGGATGCATCTCAATAGCGCATAAATACATAGATATGTGCCACAGTATAAGTTACATATAGGTATATTTTGCTAATAGAAACAATGTGGTATACACAGATGGTGTTTGCTATATACAATAATTCTTTTATACAATCTGCATGTAAGAAGCTATGGTTAGTATTATCAATATTATGAACTGTATACAAAAGCATTGTGAAAAGTTATGCATTTGTACCTTATCGACATCAGGTGTCTTTGAAATAAACCTTTAAGCTATGCCATTTCGCGAATTGCTATTGTCATTTACTATTTACGTAAGGAAAGTATTTTTCAAAACATATTGGCATGGATGGTTCGGTATTAAGCTGTGTGTAGGCTCACACGCTAAATCAAAACACGTGGTGGCTTCTAAGAAACAGTAAACCTCGCTCAATTCGGACTCGCCGACCTTTGATTTTCACGTACTAGTGTCCCGGACAAAAAATCTTGTCCCCAACCATTCCTATTTACTTAGGTGTTGATAACGTAACTCGGATTTCAATTACTAGTACCTCGCACACTTTTGCTTTGTCCCTATTTGTCCGAGGTAAGCGAGGTTTACTTAAGTCACCTTTACTAAATCAGGGGCTGCAAGGGGCACCGGAAAGGTCCTAGCTATTTCATGGAATGTACAATATAAGCCTAATATAGAAAAGCCAAAATCGTGAAATTGTCTTCAAAATAGTATTCAACATCTTTGAACAAAAGTTAACATGATAGATACACAGATGTATTGTCCCTGTTCGAACGGAGAGAGAGAGAGAGAGAGAGAGAGAGAGAGAGAGAGAGAGAGAGAGAGAGAGAGAGAGAGAGAGTGTGTGTGAGAGAGAGTGTGTGTGTCACTGTGTGTGTGTGAGAGAGAGAGAGAGAGAGAGAGAGAGAGAGAGAGAGAGAGAGAGAGAGAGAGAGAGAGAGAGAGAGAGGTGGAAACTGGACACCTGATTGTGCGATGAGTAGACAGTTGTTGAATTGATGAGGTCCGCTGGCAACCAATATTTAGACGCGAGTGGGCGTGGCCAGGGAGTCCGGCCAGAACACTGACCACTGGTCAGTCGACATGTGGTGGTCAGTCGTGCTCAGTTATTAGTGGAGTATGTCATCACCATTAGTCTGACCGTTCGTGTAAATAGATCCCCTCAAATTGGCAAAGATCCTGTGCCCATAGGGTATGGGTGTATGATAACCTAGAGCTAGGTTCATGAATGAGTTGATTAAAATCACCCTATTACAAAAGCAGAACAAATGGAATTTCTGAATGCAAACATCTCCTATATTTGAGATCTTCCTTTAGTGAACTATATTTTCTCGGGCCTTTTTCGCCCCAGTCTCATAAGATAATTAAAATCACTATCTGTTGAAAAGACACTACTACAGTGAGATCTCCGTATATAGACAATTCCTATACTAGTATGTAAGCCTTTCGTTTAGAGAACCAACATTTTCTCAGTCCTGTTCTCCTAGTTCAACGCTGAAATGCCCCGGGATGAAAAGCGCCAATAAGGGCAAAATGGTATTTCCCTTACAAACCTGTTAGAAATACATGGTCAAAAGGTATCTCAATTAAAAAAAAGAAATCAGCTATAACTACATGATCCAACATACATTATAATAATTACTTTATAACCGAGCAATGTTTTCAGAAACCGTTAACGCATTTGTGCTTACGAGTCCCTCAAAATTGACGTCTGTGTCTATATCGGGTTTTGCCAATGTGTAATGTTCTGATAACCATCTCTTCTTGAAATCATTCTCCAAATATGCTTTCGCCTCAAAGATTTCATTGAAATTGTCCGGCTGCTTTTGACCACTGTGAGCGATAATGTGTCAATGCACGTTGTTGTCCCTGTTAGGATTAAAATCGATCTTTAAAGAGTTTCAGGAATTCCTTCATTTGATTTCTTTTAATCAAAGCTCTAAGACAATTCGTGCATCCATACGAATTGAACTCATTTATACCTGTAGCAGCCAAAACCACCTGGTTATTTTAATGATATCTCTCTTGCAAGAACAACCTTTGAAAAATATTTGAAGGAGAAATGTGCTTCAAAACTTTACCTGTGACTACCCTTCAACAATTTGTACATTTATTCTTAGTTCCAAAGTAATTTTCATAAGTATCAAAGTTCTAGACGACAGATCTCATAGCGTTGTCTCATACACCACCTGACATTCTCAAAGCCCGCCTCAAGTGAGGTGAACAGGTGTTTCAATTAGCTTTACCTGGCCCAGCAAGCCAATTTGTAGCCACGCCCCCTATATCTCAATCACGACACTAGAGCACATCCCCCCTCCCATCGCCAGCTCCTTGGAGAATGAATGTATTGTCACACAGGTAAATCATCGCCAGTGGACAGCAGTTACCTGCAATTAATGATGGTCGCCTCGTATCTGTGACATCTAAAATGGGAATGAAAAAGTAACACTGAGCATCAAGTTGTCTTCAGTGGTTAGTAGTGTAAGAGACAAGTGTTCATAACGATGGTGAAGGTCATCATTATCATCATCATCAACAACAACAAAAACAAAAACAACAAAAACAGCAACACCAATGAGATCAAAGAGATGGCGCTGCCTCATTTTCTGTAAAATTATTTCACTTTCAAAAGCTAAATAAAGGCAATTTGGAATGTTGAGGCATATCATCATCATCACCATCATCATCATCACCCTTCATACCACTGCTTCTACTACTACTACTACTACTACTACTACTACTACTACTACTACTACTACTACTACTACTACTACTACTACTATACGCTAATAATGATAACAATAATCATTTTCGTCGTCGCTGTCATGATTATCCTTCTCCTCCTCGATCTCACCATCATCAAGTGGAACCCAGAGTTACGTGGATCAGAGACGTGCAGACCTTAGATGTGTCAGCACAGATGATGGGATGAACCTATCTAGCATATGTTTAGAATAGATGAGGGGAGATTCTATCCTGTCCGTGGATAAGCCTAGCCCGCAGACTGGCCAAGCTTATCAGCTCAGCTAGTTAGCGCTCTAATGGGAATGGGACGGATTTGATGTTCGTGATGATGCTAGCCCCCCCCCCCCCCCCCACACACAAAGGCTCCTAGTCCCTTAAAAGTTGACATTACCTTATGTGTTGACCCAGCAGTTTGGTGTAGTACCAGCAATAGTAGATAGATGGCACCACCTGGTTCTCCTATCTCGAGAGGTTTTACTCCGAGTTCTCCATTCACCTGGTGAGATAAATGTGAACTAATTTGACCATTCTGTCCACCTTGACCATTTTGTGCCCGGTAACAAAAAAAGAACATGCATGTTTTCAGACAAAGCTCCTATTATCACATTTACAGAATGAGGACCGAATGATTTCACGAAGGTGGAGGAAAGATCAAGACGGAGAAGATTTGAAATTCATATACAAAAAATATCGCTTAACGCGAAGTCGCCTACCTCGGATTGTTACATATCCCAGACAAAAGCTCTTGTCGTAAATCATTCTAACCTACTTGAATGTTAATAACGTAACTCGGATTTCGGATTCCTATTTGTCCGAGGTAAACGAGATATTTGCTCATCGTATGCCTCTTTCCGTTAAACTGTCCTTATGGTAGTTTACATAAAATTATTACGAGGTCCTCTTCTACTTCTACTGTTCGTATAGTTTATATTCGTAAATTGAAAACAAAGGCCAATAGATATACATAATACGGCACGAAACGGAGCATCTTGGCTGTTGTTTAATATCAGGTAACTAATGGAAGACTCCCCTCACTCTGCATCTGTCGCGGTGCTTTGCCGGAAAAGTTACAAGGTGATAGATTGTTATATTTCTCCCCCCACACACGTCATGTATAGGACCGTGTGACGTAAAGCGACGTAATAGATATATGTACTTAATGACCCTAATTAATCACAAACGTCGCCGAAGTCGTCATGACACGATAGTGCTTGATCGCACGAGGATAACCCCAATACCCACCCTAGAGATGAGCCTACGCTGCGGCTACTTGTTTCTTTACAAGCCAAGCTATTATCAGCACCTTGCTGTATATATATACTTCATATGCTTTCTTTTATGCTTTCAAGTATAGTCAATTATGATACAATACAATGCAATTCATATGAGTAAGAATAAAGAAATTTTTATTTCCATGTAGGTGAAGGTCATATTTTCGGCAACTTTGTTTTAGACAAGTCCTGTACCATAAGAACCATGGTACCCCTTCACTCTTTGATACAACCTGAGCTATAAACACGAAATGTACTTATACCGTATACCGTATTACACGTACAGTACCCGTATAGTCCAATCACGCTGAATGGACTCTATACTGACCGCATAATATGATTACCTTACTGTGTAATACACGCTAATAAATAATACTTGCTGTAATGAGGGTCAATCACTGACGACTTGTGACGTAATTCCGGTGCAGGTGATGGAAGAATACGACATTTTCCCGCCTTTTTCGCAAGCATTGTCTCCCTGCCCTTCACCTATTGTTCCGTTGACTTGGTGACATATGGACCTCTATAACAGTAGGTATGGCAGTGCATACTGGCCGAGATGGATAGCATAATGCTATAGAAAATTAGATACGGTGAAAGTTGTACAAATGCAAAATAATTATCTATTTATTCTATTTAATTTACTTTATGTATATATGTTATGTTTATTTTAAGTTCTCTTTTGTTCTTTATTTGTTGAAAAAATATTTGAATGGAAAGAATATTTTGTAGTTGAACCTACAGCAAATACAAATTCATCCATTCATTCATTCTTTCATTTATATATGTATTCATTTATTTATTCATTAATCTATTTATGTATTTATCAATTTATTCACCCTGGTCAAACCAGGAACATATAGTTAGAACAATATGTTCCTGGTCAAACCTAGGTAACTGGGTCCATTGTGGACCCTCTAAAGTGACCGCATTTTGCCAGACCCAAGCCTACTTTTCCTGCTGAATTTATAGTAAGACGAACCTCTCAAAGTTGATAAGTTGATCATTTGCGGCTGATCCCACTGGTGGTCAATTCAAAGGGGTTCCACTTTACTATTGCGGATACATAGGGGGTTCAACGACCCCCATCTATAATCAAAATATTGATCTTCTTGGTAAAAGTTGCCATTTCTCTTTATTCTTGCCTACATCGCAGTTCACACATATTTACATGATCAGCACTGAACATCCCTGGACATTCAGATCCCGCGAGATTTCTTCACTTGGACAGCAGACTCTTTTACGAAACAAACCTTTTTTGCTGAAGCACAATTAAACCATATCATCAGCGGATTATTCAACAAAACGAAAAAGTGAAGTTTGATTTCACAAACATGTTATTATAGGCGAAATGATACAAAAGCGAAATCTAACCATTCGCTGTATTCTCCAAGTAATCCGAACCGTAAAGACATTTCTTTCGTAATAGAACCCATTTTCCATAAGACGATGGAACGTTCCACTTGGTTGAACATATTTCATATATGAGTTGTCGATGACGTCATTCCTAAAACTAATTTACATATTTAAATTGCATTTCATTCAGACTGGTCCTGGCACGTGAGTCATGCTGGGAGAAGTGGCTGTCAGTCTCCTGCCAGACGTAATGACAAACCAACATGGCGACATTGCAGAGAGACTAGTTATAACGTATTTTCTGTCTTTGTTTTGATTTCAGGGTATAGTCCATCACCTATCCATAAACATAAGCGAACGCGTTTAGTCTGCTATGTTACTAAAATCGGTTTTAAAGTTGGACCCTTCTAAAGTGACCACCTATGGGACCGGCCACGAGTGGTCAACTTATTGGGGTTACCTTTACCATAAAAATTAGCTTGGGATATTTCAAAATGTGGTCACTTTAGATGGACGGTCAACTTCGAGGGGTGGTCACTTTCAGGGGTTCCACTATATGTGAAAATGTTTGTTTTGTGCGAGAAATAAAGGATAGATACTCATGCGAGAAATGATTGTTGAAAATATTCCTAACTTGCAATTAGGTTTCTGATATATCTTTAATTTGACGGATCTTCTCATAAAGTTTTCTTGCCAAGATGTACGGCGGAACCCGTCAACTGCACCGTCTAACTAGACGATGGGAACTGAAAATAACGTCTATAACCAGGGGTTTGTTACTGGGTGTCCAAATAGTGGAATGTATAGATTTTGAGAGGCTCTTTTACTGAGAGGCCACGGGCTATTTATCTCGGCAAGTATTTAATCGACTTAAAAAATGCATAGTATGCGTCGGTTATAGCTTGATCGGTGCGGCCGTGGAGAACATTGGGAATGTGAAAGTGGGGCTTCGGTAAAAATAACATATTCGGACATCCATGTTAGCAGTGACACTAGTACGTGGCGTCATACTTGTTTCTAACTTGAAACTTTCGCATATTAATGATGATAAGAAGACACAGATGGTTGCACCTTTTTATGAAAGTTCTGTACAACGCAGAATTTTCCTTGCCTAGTAGAGTATATACCGCTATAAGCTGACCTGTACATTTAATCTGAGTACATGTTATTATTAATATATAATTTATCTAATTTTTGGTAACTTTACATATTTTAGCCCTCCCAGTCACTGTTGACTGGAGCTCCATGTTCTCATTTTCTGTTTAAACACTGATTCCCTTTCATTTGTAGTTTAATTTTTGTATGTTAATTTCTGTATGATTTTTTCATTATTTCACTATTTACTTTTCTATTCCAAGGAAACCTTCTCCTCTACAGATGAGTTTTTGGTGATTTCTGTACACTCCCTTATGGAGAAACTGGGAGATGATGTAGAAGAAGTGGGATATATTTTGGTGACTGTGTGTTATGCTGTGAAATGTTATGTAAAAGGCTCCAGTTTGATGA
>OZ012700.1:9449915-9459915 GCA_963942565.1 Maea johnstoni | reverse complement strand
TTATCTGTGTGTCTATGTATGTATTTGTGTATGTATGTATATATATATATACGTGTTTGGATGCATATGTGTACGTATTACAGGATATATCTGCTACGTTTTGTTAACAAAGTACATCCTCACCAGCAGACTGACTATCATGCAGATAAACCGTAATCGAAATGCTTTTACCTTAAGCAGAAACATTATATAGATAATATGAATTTGATATTTTTTAAGGAGTAATACTCGTTGGCTGTAATTGATTACGGAATCAAAGGAATATTAATAATTTGCAAATGTGTAATGTATTACAGTACCGATGTATGTGCATATGGTTCACGAACTATTCCAATATTTCCTGGGTGAATGCAAAGAATCTTTTGTAGTTGAACCTACAGTCAATAAACATTCATGCATTCATTCATTCATCCATTTCCATACATTTGACTTCAGTTTTGAGTTATGATGATCAGTACCATCATCTGTATAGAATAGTTGCCAATAATTCATGCTTGATTTCCCAAAATTTGACTTCATTGCATATTATTAGAGCAGTACCTTTCTCATGAAGTAGTTGCATCGTGCACCCCACGTGCCCACAACCCCTATGAGGGTGCACCACCAGCAAGCACCCGTCCAGCACCCGTCCTGCACACCCCACCTAGTACCCAAACAATCATAGCACCCCACCCAACGTACCCAGGAAAACGTCAACATATGCCGGATCAATACCCATAGAGTCTGTGCAGGCGTCTCGTGAACTACACGCTCCATTGACTGCTCTTATAGTTTATTAAACGGTTATCAAGCATCCATACCAGTCATATTAACAGGAATTATGTTATGGGAGAGTAGTATAGTATAGTATATTTATTGACTATAAATAGTATTACAAAAAAGACATGTAATCGTCAGTGCATATTTAGTATACCTTCTTACAGCGATACATACGACCAGACTATTCTGGGGATCATTTCCTTAACATTTTCCTCTTTCTTCTTCATGTTTTCAGAAAATAAATATTCAACAGAAACACAAACTAGACAGTATGTACATTGTATTATGGGAAATGGGATTTTCCTGTTAGTATAAAGGCATTATTCTGAAACGTGAAGTAGAAATGTTAATCAAAACCCCTCCAGTAACCCTCTTTTAAATATGTATAAGATGTTTGAATTGTACTACAGATGCTTGCCTCATGCTTAAGTTTTTGAAACAGACACCACTTTAATCATGACTTATGGTTAAAAGTTTAATCTTTATACACACTTTTAAATGTCATTTTGATGGGTGTGATATGCCCTGGTGTTGGTTTGGATCATAGCGGTTTCCACACATAACACTGGCTAATTTCCAACAAATTATCTATGTTCTAAAAGCTTATGTTTCGTCGTTTTATACGTTCCTTGCACCCTGAGTTGTACGAACGACTGGACCTATTGCATTCGAGTAGTTCTCTTTCTCACTTAACTGTATGGGGTTGAAAAAAATATGAGTTGGTATATATAAAGTGGTGAGGCATTTAAATGAGCATGGGTGTGTTTAACCAGTTCAGGATATTGTTTTAATTCTCTGCAGTGCATATGTTTCTTTTTCAGTCAGGTCAGGTTAATTATTTGATAGCTACAATTATGGGAGAGGAAACTAATATTTCCAATTTGCATTGTATTACAATAGAGGTCCTAACACAATAATGCACAAGCAAAGGTTTCTGCTTCATCAACCATTTAGACGGTTTAAGGCATATGCTGCCCCGGGTATGCTGCATCTCCATATACCGTAGGAGCATCGCTTATATGTGTTAAGGATCATTATGAAACCCCAAATAAATGCTACAAACTTCATCATTTGTGCGTTGGCTTTCAACTAAAATATTTACTCGTAAAACCACTACGGTTTTATGAGTAATACGTTACATTACATGACTACCAGGCTCTCATTCATTGATATTTGAATTATAGCAGCTATAGTGGTCTAAATGAAGCGTTTATGATTAGACACACACATACATACATACATACATACATACATACATACATACATACGTACATACATACATGCACGATTGCTTGTAAAATATGGATGCAGTTCTATTATAGTTTGACAAAGTCAGATACAGGGGGAAATGAAAGCTGATATTACCTTTATTCTAATTTATTAGTCTTTTTCTACACGATGGAAGTATTATTTAGGTGGACAGTACGTACAACTAAGGCAAAACTTGTAAATTGACTGAGGTAAATACTGCAAAATATGAATTATGGTGCTGTAGTGATTTCTATACCGACGTGAATACCAAATTGTATTTTATACAGTGTTACATTATGTGTTGTTCGATGAACCTGTTCATGGATGGAGGGACTATTGGACTATTCTATAAGGGAAATTCGCACTTTTTAGATATCTTTACGTTTCACTGATAAAGTAGTGCTGGTGTGTATTAGTGATGCTGCACACACCACGCAATTGTTTGCTTTGTAATATGGAACATATTCTTTAAATAAGTCTAAGAGAATACTTTCGTACAGGTACGAATACATTAGATCTTTCCAATGGGGATATGTTGAAACTATACGGGCTCGTTGATAGGTTGAGTATTTTAGATGCTATAATTGCAGTGCGGTTAGTAGTTATGATATACCCACTGCAAATGTAAACAAACCTCTATTCGTAAACATAACCCCCAACACAGCCGGAACACATCGGGTAGTTTTCAACTGCACGTAGGAATACGGTAGAAACTACCCAGTTGACACAAAACCTCGCTCTCATGGGAAAGCCAAGCACCTGTCGTGGATGCTATAGAAAGTCGTTCACCTGCGTGAAGGGAAACCTCAAATATAAACAAGCCGTTCACGGGCCAGTTTACTGTAGAGAGGTACTGAAGGTAGACCTTACTGCCATATGCCGCGACGGACTGACAAGTGACAACTCGCGTCCGTGTGCCCAGACAATACATGCCACCCACCACCCTGACAGGTCCCATACCCTTGGGTATCATCAGGGTATTGTCTCCGGCACCCTCGGGTTAATCATTCTGTAGTTAGTCGTGGCGTGGGTGGGGCAGAGTGGGTATTATGAACCCACTGGGGGTAGCGGGATGAGTGATAACTCCAGGGTCGGGTATATGGGGTATCATGTCTGACTGACACCCTCGTACCCACAGGTGCTTTACCCTACTATACCCAAGGGTGTTCGAGGGACCTGGCATGTGCCCTCAGGAGAAACCCCGGTGCCCGAAAACCCGATTGTTGGTGTGGAGGTCGCGAGTGTCAAGGGAACCTGTATGAACCTGTTACAGTAGCAAAGATACCCCGTGGCACTACCCGCCAGGGGGTGGTGCCGGGGTTGAGGGGAGGGTGGACATAAATTGGTAATCTCAGTTTTTTTGGCACTTTTTCTGTCATTTTGCGGCTAAGTTGTGACTAGCCAGTTGTAACTGGTGGAGAAAACCGGACTGCCCGGCGGAAACCACCGCCTACCCCCAAGTCACTGGCAACTTTCTCATATGTTCCGGCAGGGATGCGAATGCAGTGGTGAGAGACAGTTAGAAATCATTGGCAATGCCTTAGTCCACACGGCTATCAGGGCAGGCCCAGGGTAGATAGGTATCAGTTCACAACGTTGTCAAATTGAATTACTTTTTATTGGTAACACGCAGAAGTATAATGGTACACTGGTATAGGTTTTGGACTGTTATAATCGTGGAAGCTAAGTAATAGGTCACATGATGGTAATTGGTCAAAGGCAACACTATTAGAAAAGGTATGTTTTCTTTCTCACATAACTGGGAAAATACACCATAAGATAGCACTGGGCGTTTTTTAATTTTACAAGGAAAATAAGGCAATTAAAAGGATGACTTTTGATGATTGGCAAAGATCAACACTATTTCAATGATTGTATTGTATTGTATTGTTCATTGACGACAACTATATGCCATGCAAGTATAATTACAAAAACAAACGAGAACAAATATATTACTTACGAGAATAAGAATAAACAGATTCAAATTGATTTTTAGAATGACGACAAAAGTCAATAATATACGGTAAAAGCTGGGGTTTGGGAAGTTGGATACATCAAGCCTTGTTTTTCCTTACACCTACCCCACCAAAGAACAATTGAAATGTTGTAAAATATGCAAAATTCACACATACTCCACCAAGTCTTGTTCCATACTGGATCAGCATTTCATCTCATGTCTAAGGGCTGAACGCACAGGACAGAAGGAGTTTTCCGCCATTATTGAACTCAATATGAATACATTTACCTTTTGGCATTTATCCCCACCGTAACAGAACATCACTGATACCTTCTAAAGGTAATCTTACACAGTGAACAATAGGGGGTGTTGGGGGGAGACAGGTGCAGCACATTTATAAAGGTCAAAGGGTACAGAAAGGGGTGTTTCGGGTACAACATATAAAGAAGGGGTATTCTGGAGAAGTGTATAGAAAGGGTGCACCGACAACTCAGTCCAGGAACAGCGCTTTCCGGTCATGGACCTAGCCTTAAAGTTTAGATGTTTGATCACCTAAGCTTAAAGTTAGACGTTATTCAGGTCAAACGGTAAAGATATGGCGTACTAAGACCAATGGTAAAGAGATGGGACAGACCAACGTGTACAGTAAAACATTTGTGATGAAAACATATTTGGGACCAGGGAAAAAGCAAGTCATAACAAAGGGTGTTTACATCTCAGAAGTCCATTCTCCATGTCAAAGGTACAAATGGGACCACGAAAATTGTGTTCACAATAGTATATTTTCAAACCAGAGTTGTTTACCATGAGAGGTTTCACTGTATATAGAGTAGTATTCCTGTGTATGATTGCTTTCTCTGGGCTCGAGTTGGCTCTACCCTACCCCCTGATATCCCAGCGGGGTTATGGTTATTAAAGATTATGCTAATTAGGGTGGCACGCGCCGGGCGCCCGTGCCCGGGTTAGGGTATCAGTGCGTGTCAGTCCCCGAGGCATGGAGCCCGTGTCAGGGCTAATCTCAGATGGAAATACGATTGCGCTTTCATGCCACTTAAATGGTTTACTTCACTGCAAGGGTTAACCTTTTCCGTGCAGTTGCTTTTTTAATGAGACTCTGTAGTATACATAGAGTCTAGGGCGGGGACTTGGTCAGAGTCTGGATGGTAGGGTGTCCAAATTGCGGTTTGGACCCTTATGTGGGTACCCTTGACTCAAGGGGCACTATGTCAATGGTATGCATATCTTACGGCGGTCTTTAAGATTTGAAGTCGTTACTATTTGCAGTTTTCTAAGACTAATTTTACTCTTAATCTAAACTTCTTTTTTTAGTCGCTAAGGACTCAGTGCCATTCTTTCTATCTTGTGTGTGTGTGTGTGTGTGTGTGTGTGTGTGTGTGTAGTATAGTACAGGTTCACAGGGTTACAACATTGAAATGAGAAGAATTTGTATGAATATTGAAATTGAAATGCCATGTGTAAATGATATATCATAGAGTAATTAGCTTTTTTCTAAATCGGGGCCCAGAATCCCCAAAGGTACATTGATTTGTTTACAGTTTTATAGCTCATTTTCTGTTCTTACATGAGATAGCAAAATGTCCAAAATGTACATAAAGAAGGGGGTTGGCATTGCCCTTTTTTCTAAAAATTGTCCATTTTGTCACTATCATTATGTGGTTAATAAACGTATAAAACTTTGTCAAAACATCATTGCCTCTCTGTAAAGTAGCCAAGTTTAAAAAATTGAATATCATTATTATTATAATTGTTATTATTATTATTATCATTATTATTATTATTATTATTATTATTATTATTATTATCATTGTTATTATTATTATTATTATCATGTATTATTATTATTATTATTATTATTATTATTATTATTATTATTATTATTATTGTACATGATATTACATCGTACGTTATTTTCAAATATTCGATTCAGTTCGGTTCATGGTAAGATAGTTGTATATATATATATATATGTGTGTGTGTGTTTGTATATATATATATATATATATATATATATATATATATATATATATATATATATATATATATATATATATATACCCACATACATTAAACACACACACACACATATAAATATATATATATATATATATATATATATATATATATATATATATATATATATATATATATATATATATATATAATTTTTTTATAACAGTTATTCCAGGCAATACATATAGGGTTAAATGACAATGGCAATATTTCCCAGCTTGACTAGCTGACTAGTCGTGAGTGACTAGTTGACATGTTTATATTTGTGGTAATCAATGCATTTCCAGGTGATCTTATCTGTTTGTGCTAATAACTGCTCTACGATATGATAGGAAGTGTTATAGCGAGTTCTGCCAGTCTGCGTCTGGTTCAGCTGTCACCCCCTAACTACCCATTATACCCTTCCGCTTGGCTGGGCACCCACAATACCCTGTCACAATACCCTATTGTATCAACAGCTGATGCCCGGAATATAATTAAATATAATACACGAGGAGTCTCGTCAAGTCTCTTCCCTGGTCACGTGATGCGGTGGCACGCGACAGGCACGCGAAGGTGACATCACAACAATGGCTGCCAGAGCCTCTCTGTGGCTCTGAAGATATATATTATGATAATCGTATTTAGGATTATAGTCTTAAGCATACACGAGTTGGGTTACCCTTGGCAGGCATAGCGTGTGGTTTGGGGTTTAGGGTTGGGGTGTCAAGGGTGTGGAGTTGTGACACACGTAGGATGTCAAGCATTTGGGTAAATAATGGGACGGTGAAATTGACAGTTTTGTGAGACAACGCACACAGTTACCACAGTGCCCTCTGTTCCATAGGGGGAATCAAAGTTATCGTTTAACAAATCTAGGTCTTTCAGTAACACATTGTGACTAGCCAAGTAAAGCATGTGGACCTCCAGGTCACTTTCTACCGTAAGCATTATTAGGTAGACTATTTCCAGGAAGAAACTTATCCTAACACAAACACCATTCTACTACATTTTTTCCTTTCAAAATAGTTTCATCACGATGTATTTTCAAGAGAAACAAACCATTCAGATGGTTGGTTATCTAGAGGAAGTCTAAGCAACAATGGGTTAAACAACGAGAAATTGCAAAGGAGTTGCTGAAATAGAAACACACTAAAGGGACACATTTGTTTTGTTTGGCTTACTCATATCTTGAGTTCTTTAAATAGTGTTCCAATTCATGATACGTGTTGAAAACTTAGAAATCTCCCCTGAATTGATACAAAGTGTGACAAGGGGTATCTGGTCAAGATATAACATGTTTTCCTTGAGATAGTTCTTGAACACTACTGCAATAAGAACTACATCAATGTGCCATTTGGTGTTAAATGTTATAGCTGAATATTAACATTGTTTGCCGTCTTCACTATTATGATAATCAAATCCATTAGTAAAACGTTAAAGAAAGGCTTTCAAGTAAAAAAAGACTTAATCGCATTGCATCGTATTGTTTTGTAATGATACTGTCGTTCGATAGGTAAAGGAAATGGGGGCGAACTTTGAATGCTGCAATATTGGGAGTTTTGGCATTGTAAAATACAAGGAATGCACTTATGCAATTCAACTCGATACACAACAATACTTCTACGACTACTACTACTACTGATAATAATAATAATCATAATAATAATCATAATAATATCATTATTGTCAATATTATTATTATTATTATTGTCATTATTGTTGCTGCTTCTACTACTACTACTACTACTACTACTACTAATAATAATAACAATAAAAATTATGAATATATATACTACTACTACTACTACTACTACTACTACTACTACTACTGCTACCACTACTACTACTGCTACTACTACTACTACTACTACTACTACTACTACTACTACTACTGCTACCACTACTACTACTACTACTACTACTACTACTACTACTACTACTACTACTACTACTACTGCTACTACTACTACTACTACTACTACTACTACTACTACTACTACTACTACCATTACTACTACTATTACTACTACTACTACTACTACTACTACTACTACTACTACTACTACTACTACTACTGCTACTGCTACTACTACTACTACTACTACTACTACTGGTCATAGCGGTTATAATAGATGTACCTGTATTTCCTTTAAATGAAATGTAACCGTGGTTTGTGTCTTACCCTGCAGGTGCGGACTTGTGCCTTTCGTAACTCGCCTGGATTTAAGCCGCACGTGGTCTTCAGTTGCCTAATGTCAGGATTAGCTCGAGAGATTGAACCACACAAACAATTAGCTTTAATTAGCCAAATCTCAGTACAGTACTTAAACCTCTTCAGAAAATTAGCTGGGATCATGAAAACAATAGGCTGTTAGAATGAAAACGGTTTCTATTGTTCTGGGAAATGACCAATGTCAATATATAGTTTGGTTTCACCTGTACACAACAAAACCACAGGTAGATGACCACTCCCCCCTGACAACACATCGGATCACGTGATGTAATAGTGTTTTCCTGTTCTAAATCTTAGAATAAATAATTGGGTTGAGTGCATTGGGGGTAAAACTAGAAATAGTAAGGATTAGCCCCAGTGGCAGGTGTCATACATGTGGTAGTAATATTCCGACCTCAGAAGAGACCCCCAATTTGATGTTCTGAAAGTATAATATAGTATAGACTGTATCATTGAGAAGTACATATATATGCTTTATTGACTGACTGTAGGATGACTACAAAGTGTACAATATATATATATATATATATATATATATATATATATATATATATATATATATATATATATATATATATATATATATATATATATATATATATATATATATATATATATATATATATAGTAAACAAAAATACAGAAAAAGATCGAACAGCAAAGGGTGTTATTTTAAACTGAGAAACCCAAACATAAATGGGTGATTGGTTAGTATAAAGAAACTATCACTCAACAGATAGTCTTAAGAGTAAAACTCCCTTTTGAACTTAAAATACAGGATCACATGCCTAAGGTAGTTATAGCTTTGCAACAGAGGTATCGGTTTTTCATACAGTTCTTATTTTTAAAGTTACAGTAGTATACAATACAGAAACGTATAATGTACAATAACATACAAAAATAAATTGAGAAAAAGAAAAATGGAACTAAACAGGAAAGAACTTAGCGTAGTATAGAAATTAGCATAAATTGTACTAACATAAATGGCATTAATAATATTGCCTGTCATTTTTTTGTTTGGTTTCACGTTGCTTCTTTTCCTTTATGTCTACACGTTACGTTTGGAAATAGAGAGAGGGGGTATCTATCTAACTAAAGATGGCCTGGCAGGTGGGATAGGTAAGTCGTTTAAGGCTTACCCCTTCGTGTGTTCTCTCGATTCACCAGGCCGAGCTTTTGTCTAAATACCTCATAAGACAATCTAATACTTGATATAAATACACATCAATATTGACGTTAGGTCTGATAGGATTCCTGGCTTTAGTTACTGATACGTTACGAGGACCCTTCAGAGCGAACATAAACAAATCCAAACCGCTTCGACAGTTGGTACTTACGTAAAGTTTACGTATGGAATGTGACTGGATACCGGGATTTTGTGACTCCCACTTAGGACATGAGACATAGAGAGGTTTTAATTACATTTACATGCCCTTGTGTAAGTATAGTTACCGGACAATGACAGAAAGGTAATTTTGCAATTTTACCTTTAAATTTCTTATACGGTTGCACTCCATGTAATTGCAAAATTTGTTCAACGTTAATATATATATCATATATATATATATATATATATATATATATATATATATATATATATATATATATATATATATATATTATATATATATATATATATATATATATATATATATATATATACATACATGTTTTTGTGAGTGCGTGAGTGTGTGTTCACTATTTCGAAATTGACATCGTATTGTTTTACTAAAAACGGCAATCGTATTCAAGCAAATGTTACAGATGACATCAGTTGACCTTGTAGT
>OZ012700.1:9433067-9448067 GCA_963942565.1 Maea johnstoni | reverse complement strand
CACATATAAGGAAGTGGTATAAGAATTTGAGGCAACCATCACTCACATAAAAGTTATTGCACCTTACATTCCTTCCAGTTTTCAGTCGTTTCTTCATTTTTGCAATACCTCAAAATAATCAGTCGCTGATTTTGATAACCCATTTGAACAATGACAAGGGTTCAGCGATTATATATATTCACTAGTAGAAGAAACCCTTATGTAATGACGCTATTTCATGCAGGTTTGTTCTGTATTATGGGGTATGTTTTCTGACCAGGGCCATGGCCCAGACCACATACTAGAATGAAAATTCCACTCAGCTGAGCGTTTAACTTTGTTCAGGTGTATTATGAGGGGATCTTAGAACCTAAATTTTTGCTTAGTATATTTGTTCATGCATATTTCATCATAGTTCTAGACTGCAAGTTATCCTAATGGCTACAATATTTTACAAGTTATGTGCTTAAATACTTCATTTAATTATTGTTAGTGAATTGATTTTGGCAATAGATGTTTTAATACTTAATGATGTGTGATACACAATCTATGAACAAAATCCCAAATTTTGATTTATGTATGTGCTACTGGTAAGTTTCTGCTTGTTAAAATATGAAAGTTCTGTACAACAGCAACTTTTCTATGCACTTCACATATCAATTTAGCAGTTTTTCTGTATGATTCTGGATTATTGCAGGTACCCACGAGGGAGGTCCTGATGGCATGGACTTTGATGAGGAGAGGTACCTCCTGCTGGCCAACTGGGGCTGCTCTCACATTGAGGTGTACAGACCAAACAGTGGTGACCCTGTGGCTCGAATCAAGTGCCCCTTTAAGAACTCGAGTAATGTTCACTTCAAGCCTAACTCCAATGAGGTGTATGTGACGGAGCATGAGTGTGGAAATTCACCTGGAGGGCTAAGGGGACTAAACAGTGGTGTGAGCTTTAAATGTAGGGGGCATCCATCTGCAGATTAAGGTGCAAGAAGGCGATGGTATTTCACTTTTCTCTGATTTTGGGTAAGAACAACCATCCACCACACCCTGTCCTCTGAGAAGTAACCTTTAAATCTTTCATCTGCCCAATAAATCCCTAACATGTGCTAAATAGCGAGACATTTCCTATTTGAAATTTGTGGGTGATTACTTTTGTTTAAGGTCTTAATAAACTGCACTTCGATATCAAATATAAACTGCTAGTGGAGATTGTTTATTAAATTTTAATGAATTCAAACAAATATTAATTGTACCGTGTCATATAATGGGCATGACATTGGCATTTCTCAATCATTTATAGTCAAACAAATTTTAATAACTCAAAAGATTATACTTGTTTTTAACCGAACCTAATTCATGTATGAAATTCCTACACAGTGGCCTTTATGTAGACATAATAGCAGTTAGTGGCCTTTATGGAGACATAATAGCAGTTAAATATGAAATATTCAGTGCTAGTAGAAATTGTTAAAATCATTTAATGCATTCAAACAAGTATTAAATGTTCTTCAATCATATGCGCTTGACATGTCATTACTTTTATCATTCACAGGGAACATGAATGAACTAGATTTCATGTACATTTATAACAATTTAGATGCACCTAATTTATGATGGATTACACATATTATGTTTCATATCATTGGAAATGATTATAAAATGACCATGATTCTACTAGCTAAGCATGGTATATCATTTATCTGCCACATAACTATGTGCCATGTAAATGTTTATTTTTGTCATTATTTGAAAGCATTACTATTTTACTTTGGCTAGAATGTTTTTCAATATTTATATCTGTGCTTAAGAGTGCACAATTCTAAATTAAATTGTCCTTCAATGATGCATTTGGGAATTGTTACTTATATCAGTAATTAATTTGGTTTTGAGTCTATTTTTGTCAGCTATACTTAAACTTGCATCAAACTGTAAAATGTATACATTGGGACTTCTCTTGATGGGTTTTCTTAACTAAATTGTGGAAAGGATATTATCTTCTACAGAAAGGATATATATGTGTAACTATATGGTAACCACATAAATGTTGCTTTTATATATTTTACGAGACTTGATAAATTCAGAAAAGCTACTGGTTAAAATGATGTGATGATTATTGTTATATAAAATATGAATAATAAAACTTCTATTATGAAATGTTTGTGAGCTGTTCTATCGTTTGTGGTGCTATATAGATACATATAACAGTTAGAAGAATTAATATTTATTATCATAGTCACATAAAGATTTTATTTATATAAATAAATAAATCATTAATTTATGATATCATTTAATGGTTACATGGATGTTCTAACGGTTTTATTGCTGTTAATGGTAATATTTGTTTTTGCAATTTAAATCTTTTGGATCATAAATATATTTATATTTTTAAAATCTATGATAAGTAGAAATGTGGGTTTTAAGATTCAAATGTGTATCTTTATGGCCAAATGATTTTATGGTGAGTGTATTGGGCACGAAAGCTTTGGAATGGGTTTTCTAGAACCACATGGGTGTTTCTCCTTGAGGTTAACATGTATGTTGGTGTACTATGATCAATAATACTAAGATAAATAAAGACTTTTCATACAACATAACTCCTTCTGTGATTGATTATTTATTGGTTTGCCCCAGTTTCTGTCAATACATGGTCATAATATTGGCTAATATTTAATATTTTGATCCACATGTATATATGGTTATATTATTACGGCATATATTTATATTCTTACGCACACATCTGGTAATATCATTTACAAAACTAGTGTGATATAAAAAATGATACACAATTTCATAAATATTTCACCATTTAATTCATATTTATACTCAAGGAGTTAGCTAATAGAAATGTATTCTTTCATCAATGGACATTAACCCTTTGCAATTAGAGTGCAATCGAATGATAAATTTCTGGACATTTAATGGGAACATTTAGGCATTCAATGGGTAGAAAATGTTTTCCATTCACAAGGATACAAATTTTGCAAATTTTTGGAATTGAGCTTACTTCCCTGTTGCCCTCCTTCCACTGCTCTGGAGTAAATTTCCTTATTTTAATATTTCTTATTTGAGTTTGGTAAAGTCCCAGCAGTTTTTTCCAGTTGCACAAAGTATTTCAGTACATAGCAATATATATTTTTTTTGGTTCCAAGAAGCAACCTGTTTCTATTTTGAGAGATTATTACATGCAATTTAACTTAACATGAGCTTAATAAACATTAACAACCTCATTTCATTGATTGTAGGCAATATGTGATTTATCTGAATGAAAATCAACTGAGTCAGGATTGAACAAGTTACACACAGTGATTCTTGATGTTCTTATTGAGGTCTGACATCTACAACAACAAGGTTTATAATGGCTACAACGTTTTTAATAAGGCAACACCATTACACTGGATAACATGTAGTAGGAAACCACTTAGACAGCAGGAAACCAACTTCCCACTATGTTCTGCAATTATAACTTTATTCATATATGGTTACCACATTTGAGCATATCTGAAATTGTTCAAATATTAAAAGTTACCAGTGTGCGGTGCATATGTCCATCATAAACAGGTAACTTTGCATAAAAAAGAAAGAATTAGGGTAAACTTGGCCACAATATGGCTTATGTCTTTAGTCGTTCATCTTGCTTGAAATGGGAAATGATAGTCATATGTGGCATGGGCAATTACTCATTACTCAAATCCAAAACTTGAAGATCTGAATATCAATGCGCCATTGACATTACAGGGACTTAGCCAGGATTTTGAAACTGGGTGCCCAAAATTGACAATTGTTAAATATTTGGGCGTCCAAAATTTTAAGGGGGACCACAATATACTCCGATTTCAACCATATACATATATAAACTTATCAAAATAAGGCATGATATCCTTTTTCAATCTCATGGGAATTACATGGAGATGACAAAAATCAGTTATATGCTTTAGATTGACATTTTAAGAAATTTCCCACAATTTTTTTTTTGGTGTCCTGAGGGGTGCTTTTTAAGATTTGGGTGTCCAAAAAGGCACCCAGACGCCCTGCTGGCTAAGACCATGATTGACAATCATTTCATGCATCCACACTTGCAGCACATGCCTATTACATATGCAACTACTATGTATTCATTCAACTGCCGTTTTACAACTTGCCACCTGTTTATAGGGCCCTATTTATGTACGCCCTACGTACTAGGGCTGTGGATCCGTGCGCCTGCCACTCATTTTTTTGGCGCACGGATCCTTACCACATTGTCCGTTTATTTATCCTGCGGCCTCTTGCGCCCTGCCGCAACATTTGCCTTCCCCTTCTCTGTCATTATACTGTCCTCCCAGTACCTAATTCAACGGGGCCCTATCTGGGTACTTAACCATAATGGCTTAAAACGATAGCCCTATCACAAAATCAGACACACCTAGGCAAGGAAGTTGAAATCGAAGACTGTGGGAAAATCGACCTGTGGGTCCCGTGGTAGGCAGGTGTTGCATATGTATTTTATGTACTGTTTGCGCAATTAAAATCACGGCTGCCTCAGCCACTCATCTGCACCGTGATTTTAAACACAGGATGCCAGCACCGTACATCCGGGCACTTGATAGGGACACCTGGGATGTTCCCTGGTGAGTGACGAGTCGTGTGGGCTTCCACGGGAACTCACTGGGCTGAGCAGCAACACGTTATATAAATATATATAAATATATATATATATATATATATATATATATATATATATATATATATATATATATATATATATATATATATATATGTGTGTGTGTGTGTGTGTTTGTATTACACCTTACATTTTTCTAGTTGTATATATATATATATATATATATACAAATATATATATATATATATATATATATATATATACATATATATATATATATATATTCATTTTAGAAATTTTATTAAAAAATAAGTTACTTCAGATACAGACAGCCGCACTTTCGAGAACTCTACGCATTTTAGTTTATATGTCACCACATGGGCGGCGTAGCCACTATCTCGCTTCTAACCCACACATTAGTATACCTGACTTGATTTTAATTACTGCCATTTCTGCCCGATGACCTCTATTTACTGCACTCAAAGACAATTACGTCACAATCGACCACTTCACCCGTTCACGTTTTAAGCTTAATGCTGTCCAATTTGCGTTAATGTGGGAAAATTCTGATAAATGTAAATTCCGACAACTTTCCCCTCGCCACACACAAGGGATTTTATGCTTGGCTAATCACGTGACACATCCGTAAAAGTTGTTACGCCATTTTCATTACGTCATCAATTCTTGTGTAGGCGACGTCAATTATCGCGTAGACTAATTAAAACAGGGATTGTCTTGAGGAGAGGCGTGCGCTTTTAATGGGCTCTAATTCTTCCGTTTATGGCACGTGAGGCGGCTACATATAAACAAAGTTACACACCTAATCCGTTTAATATCTTAATCCCATCAAAGCGGCGAGGAAGGGACGTTACGTGTCAACGATGGCCAGGAATATCAGTGCTTACGTGACTAAGGCATCGCATGTACAATGCTCTCTAAGTGTTTTGTTACCGTGTGACAAATTAAGCTCCACTAAATATAAATAGTCAAAATGTAATATTTTTTTGAGAAAAAAGAACCATCGACCTAAATACAAGCCCTTGTACCCAGATACGCTATTTTCCATGTCAATATCGTATTTTCAACTTTGAAGTAGTATGAACAAGTGGTCAGGTGCATTGTGCTGACCTATTGCATGCTTTGTGCCACGACTGCCACGGTCAAGGGTTCGAATACTTCTTTAGACAATTAAAAAATGGTTGGCAGTAATCTGGGATGTTTCGATGGCCTCTGCGTATATATATATTCTTTATTGACTTGTAGAATAACTACAAAAATTCATATATGTGACATAAATACAAATATAAACAGCAATAGGTTTTTGGCAAAGAACATATACCCATGAGTAAACTAATTAGCAATATTCGGCTTCCGCTTCCAATAACAAATGACAGATAACGTTTAGACTTGGACTTGGAATGAAAAGTGACCAAAGCACAATTATATTTTAGTTTATGACACGTAAGTATTTGCTTTTAAACAGCATAGCACGGTAATGATTACATTTAAATTAGTACTTGTTTCGTCTATTTCATTTTTGTAACAATCAAATGTGTGCGTTTCAATCAAGGACTAAACCATTCCCGATTATAGCCATTTCGTTATGGTCAAGTGGTAATGAATTCAGTATCAAATGAACAGCAGTGGGTGCCAAAAGAATCGATCAGATTTCAAATCATCATATCTCCGCCCAACAATAAAATCTAAGACGTGTTATTGTATTTAGTTAGATTGTTCGCCTGGTATTAAGCCCGCCTCCAAATAACACTGACGTGTCACTTAGTGTCATGATTACTAGCAGTAGATTGGGTCATCTTAGCTACTTACACTAGTGACCGCTACTATAACTCTGGTATGCCATTCACTGGCTGTAGTCTGATCTTAAGTACCAATGTCAAAATGAAATAATTAAAACCAATTTCCTACTCGAGTGGAAATGAAAACAAATTGGTTCTTGTAACAGCTTGGAAGGCAATAAAAATGGGGTATTTATTTTATAATGTGAGAAACATTACATAAGTAATCATTTCACATATATGGTGACACCTCGTGAGCCTGGCGACTTTCTCGCCCATTAGCATTAGGTGGGGTGTGTGATTAGCATGGGAGTGGTACTAGGGGTGGGGTGTGTGATTAGCATGGGAGTGGTACTAGGGGTGGGGTTAGTGGGTTCCCTTATTACCTGCTTCATTGCCCGGCTAATGACACGTGTTATTGGGTGTGTTATATCGTCCACTACGGTCACCAGGAGCTTAGCCACCTATGCGTCCAGCGTGTCATTTGGACACCCAGTTTTTTTGACAGTTTCGACACCCTAAAGTTTAGGTCAGGATTTGTGGATGATGACAATTTTAGAAGATAGAGCATGTAGTATCACTCCTACAATACAAACGAAGCGGCTACTGGCCTAAAAAAGCAAAATATGTAGACATATTTATTTCATTAGTATTGTAAACTTTGTACCACACTTTGGACCACCAAAAGTCTGTAAAATCCTCGTTTGGACACCCAGTTTCCAACTCCTGGTTAAACAATGCTACGGTCACCAGGGGCCAGCACGGTGGAGATGTTGCATGTATCAGAGCTGCCCGGACAGGGTCGAATTCTTTGTGTAGGGGGGTCCGTTTTAACATTGAGGTATTGGACATCATTCAATAGCATCAGAAGTATATCAAATAACACATTTTATCGCTTTAGCGTGTTAAGGGGTTCATCGATAACCGGACCCCCTTCTGCATCTACGATTATAGGACCTTGCTGAAAATCCCCGCTTCTGTAGGAAATGCATAGTAACAACGTCATATATGGGACGCGTGGTAGTAAAATGTATCTAATGAGTTGTACCTGTGATGTAAGCTCGTTTGTTATGGGTTGTACATGTACGTGTACAGCTTCAACTTAATGCTATCACTAAGCAACAGTACAACCAGATAACGCAGAGTATAGGAATGATTTGTCATTTCACATTTTCCCACACACTGTGAGAAAATGTCGCTGAGATGAAACAAAATGACGCACTTGTCCTTAAGAACACTTGACAAGAACGGTTTAAAGTATGGGTCTGTCTCTCTTAAGGGCTCCCTAGAGGTAAGCCAGTGTATACCCCACTAATCTCCCTAAAGATTTAAAGACACCGAAGACCACAGTAGTGATTAAAGACATACTATAGGTTTGAATGAGTAGTGGACAAAGGGGTTTAAAGGGAAAATGAAATCATTCATTCGAGATGCAGCGCTTGTAGTAATACTTTCCACGTAATGGAGTCAGATCGATGAAATGATTGAACATCACAACCTGAACCAATGTGTGTATACATATATACAGTGGAACCTGCCAAAATGAACACCTGTGTACATTGAACACCTGCATACATTGAACATTTTTTTGTGTCACGGCACACTCCCATTGAAAATCAATGGGAGGCTACCTGGATCATTTGAACACCTGTCTACCTTGAACATTGAACACCAAAATTGTTCCCGGAGGCCACATTTAACCTGTCTACATTGAACATTCTGCACTGATTTGAAACTTTTCATCGGAAAATATGGTCAAATGAGATATACAAAAATTATTTGTTTTTAAGTGATATTTCTCAAATGTTGAATATGTCTTCCAATATTCCGGCCCATGTATATTCTTTTCCCTTTAATCCGAATGTGATACAAAATTGATTCATAGTTCTCATTTAGAATTCCCTCGAAATACTATGAGAAAGCTAGAATTGGTTATAAAACTCCCACCCACTACATCTTTCCTACTAAGTCGCTCCTTATTGCTTTCCGGGCCATGTAACTCTCCTCCCACTTCTGCTAATGTCTCTTAAAATTGAGTCAAAAATTTCAAAAAAAATACATCCTCTCTATTTTTCTTCTTTACTTTTTTGGAAAAAAATATTAGTTCTAGAATTCCCACCAACAGGTCCCCCATACTAGGCCGTACCTAGCTGTTTTTTTCCGGCCCATGTACTCTCCCCCTACTTATGTTAATGTGACTTAAACTTGAGTAAAAAAAATCAAGAATGTCAAAAAGATACATCCTCTCTATTTCTATTTTTATTTGAAAAAAAGTAGTAGTTCTGAAGGTTCCACCAACAGGTCCCCCACACTAGGCCGTACCTAGCTGTTTTTTCCGGGCCATGTACTCTCCCCCTACTTATGCAAATGAGGTCCCCCCAGCTGACCCCACTTGAAATGATATGCTTAACTGGCGTTGACAGAGTACCAAGACAACAAGCAGCCATACCCCCACAAAACCCGCCAATCTGGCTCTATATGAAACTAATTAAAGGACAAAGGGGGCGCCCCTGATGAAAGCTCCAGCAGAATGGGAAGAAATTAATAGGACTCGTCCAATTCTGCAGGACTTCTTTTGAGCGACCTGTGCTCCGCAGCCCAGCATTGAAGGCTTACAAATCTGGCCTCACTAAAATCGCATCAGTAATATTAAGCGTAATGGCGGTATGACAGGGTCATTTGGAAAAGTGGATCCGGACAAAAAAAGCTGTTCGCTTTTTTGGGTTTGGAACTCATAATGAACATCTGTTGATTGCGGATAACAATTAGGGTCAGGCTTGAGGCAGAGACCTCCCAGCATCAGGCAATATTAAAGATATTTAATTCATTTAATCCAATAAAAAGGGTCATTAATCACTCTCCATAGTACAATTATCCGGGATGCTGAAAATCCTTTTTTTGGAAAAGCATTCAAATGCATACAAATGCATACAGATGCAGCCATATATTTTGCTTTAGTTTGCGGGGAGCGAACACACGCAGTTTGTTTGCTATAGATCAAGCTAAAGCGAACTCGGCAGATTGCATCAGATGGTCATGACAGCAAAATATTCATCTCATTAATGAATGCTTCTTTAATACCTACCTTGATAGATTACAAAGTCTCAATGATGTTCTACTAAATGTTAATCAGCATAAACGATGTGCTCTTCAGCTGTGAAGTACTCAATCCTCAGTTTAGTTTCTGGCTTACAGAAGCTGGAATGGGGCATTTTATACCTATATATATATATATATATATATATATATATATATATATATATATATATATATATATATATATATATATATATATATATGTGTGTGTGTGTGTGTGTGTGTGTGTGTGTGTGTGTGTGTGTGTGTGTGTGTGGGTATAAAATGCCCCATTCCAGTTTCTCTAAGCGAGAAACTAAACTAGACATTGAGTACTTCACGTTTAATTTGTAGAAACATTCGGTTTCAGGGATGTCTATTTGAGAGACAAATAATAAGAAGTACCTTACAAACAACTCTTTGTTGATTATACATGTACATCATATCAACTTTACCATCTTTATTAAATTATAAGCGTACATTACGTTAAGATGTTAGATTGTATTGCTGTGTGTATAAATAACCTCATAAGTGCATACACATATTTTTTCTTTGACAATTTTGGATCAGAACATTCACACTTTCATTGGCCATTTGAATTGCTTGAACCATTTTGTTTGCCAAACAGATTAGGTCACGTGACGAGGAGGGCAGGTGTGAGCTCTGGCCACGATGAGATATAAGTGACCACTACCCTGGTCGACCACAGCAAATACCCTTACAACCCAACGCCCTCACTTCTATAGTACCCGCTAAGGGTGGATTACCCAACAATCCTCCCAGCTAATTTCTGGGCACGTGCCACCCTCTAGGGTGCACCCCAGCCTTCCGGTGGACCCACTACTCGAAACCCTTTCATGTATCGGCAGGGTGCTTGGGTATCAGATTTTAAATACTTCAGCTCCTACTTGTACACACATACTTATATCTAGTTTCATTAATACAAACAAAGGATATACTAGTAAATCAACTCCTGAACTCAGTTATCCTTCATCATTATCACTCATTCCTGCTTGGGGTACCACCTATCTATACAGACACATCATCGCAAAATTTAACAAAGGGAAATGCATCCCTCCATTTCAATCTTGGTGATGAGCATTTGTCCTTAGAGCCCCTCTTCGATCACCTCATATAATGGTATTTCTAAATAAATTTTAATGTATAAAACTACTAGGGTAAACTGTAATACAGTACCTGGGCTGATTTGATACCGACTAAATGTTTCGATGTTCAAATCGTATCAAAGGCATGATATAAACGTATATGTGACTTTAGGTTTAGTTTCTCCACTAGTAAATACCGGAGCCATAACTACGACGAATGTACCTCTCCATAACAACTGGTTGGTAAGGATTTAGTGGCGATAAATGAAAAATTAGATCTAAACGTTTGATTGTATAAACAGTTCGTGACACTAGGGACGAAGGAGGGCCATCGTTGATCGAAAGTTTCCCTCTGCGCCGCTACATGTCCATGGTATCAATAGCAGGTCAATCCATGGTATCAATATCAACATCAATGTTTTTCCACCTGTAGCACCTGTTATCACTTTGACGTGTGAAGTGGGAGGGAGAGGGCACACTGTTTGATCTCAGGGTATCCTGTGGTGGAGAAATCATAGCTGACGTACTTGTCAAATAAAGAACGGCTCTAGACGTCAATCTGCCACGTGGGGAACCCGTCACCAAAGTCTACTCACTACAACAACTTTCTTTGGACTGGTTTCTGATCTTGCAGCTAAAACTATACTCAGCATTGACTAAAAACAGATGCTCTGTTCGTGTATTTATACACGTTTTACCCCATGGAATAATGTTACCTGATTATTGAATTTTTGAATATTTGTACCTGTCCTAAGCTGAATATGGTTCTCAGTGTGAGGGGCTGCACATGTGGGTCGCTGAGCGGTCTACCGCATTGTCCGTATTATTATTTATCATATGTTTCACAATGAGCAGCACACTACACAAACGATCAGTGTTAAACATTTAACCTGAGAACATCAAAACACACACACACAGACACACACACACACACATATATATATATATATATATATATATATATATATATATATATATATTTTATATTATATATATATATATATATATATATATATATATATATATATATATATATATATATATATATATATATATATATATATATATATATATATATATATATATATATATATATATATATATATATATATATATATATATATATATATGTATATATATATATGTATAGTGCATTCCCGTGCCATACACCCCAGTCCTCTTAAATAAACTTCACACTGTGAGGGAAAATGAATTAAGAACATTTATTAAAATCATGTGGCAATGTGTTATCTACACATTTACGCTAGAACGAGTTTCAACTTTGAACCGCTAAAAACTGTCAGTATAAATCAGTTTGATGGGTAGGATAATAATCGTAAATCAGACTCGAGAAAACTAATCCAATGCATTAAATTGCTCGTTGATTAAAGAAAGGTCAACGTATTTGCATAAGACTGATGTAGGTGTAACTTGTTTTCAGTCTGCTAGTAAATGTTTTCTCTGTTTTAGATTTATGACAAATATAATGTAGAGTTGTATTGCTCCTTGTCAGGGCTGTGTTAAAGCCATATTCAAAGTAGTTCTATCATCAAGGATGTTGTAATTCAGGTTAATTATTCCTCGTTGGATATCATAACGTGAAGGCACAAGTCAGTTTTAGTTTTACTGATTCTGAATCAGGTTATATATATATGGCAGAACATAGTCAGAAAGACTATAAAGAGTCTTTACTTTGATATCTAATGCAAGAACAAGACAGTTATATCATTACTTATTCTTTTCCATACTATATATAAAGCAGAATAAAGCCAGGTAAAGTGTAATACATTTTCCTCTGTATATGTATATCATACTAGTATCTCATGCATAAACGACACATTTGTTTCATAAATCCACTCATGAATTCACTAATCCTTCATCATATTTTATATAAAGCAGAATATAGCCAGTTATAGCATTACTTATTCTCCAATATACATATATATATATATATATATATATATATATATATATATATATATATATATATATATATATATATATATATATATATATATATATATATATATATATATATATATATATATATATATACATATATATATATATTACATTTCAAGCAAGATCAAGCCTACCCAGGATTTTACTGATTTACTATCCTATTCGATATTTAAAGTAGAATCCGGCAAGATATAGTATGTTTGATTATTCAACGTATCACATATCATTCATTCATTCATCACATATCAGATATATTCAAGACAGTTTCGTGGGTTCTCTATGATAGTGCAATCCGAAACAGCTGACAATCGCTGGACAATTGCTAGTCGTTTTTTCACCTATGAAATCTGTGCAAGTTTGCATAGGTAAAACGACTTTTTTGAAGTTCTTTTGCATATTGAGGGCGAGGGAAGTTTCAAACATATTTTAATTGCAAGCTGCAATTCATTAACGTGTTGCTCCGTAGGTATATGATTGATATGGAACCATTCCGTATATCAAAATAAAAGTATTGTATGCAAAACTTGACCATGTTTTTGACACATTGCACAATATCGTATCTATAAGACGTAACTGATCTCTTGGCACCTGCGCATTAGCGAAAGTGTGCAGCATTTATTTGATCCTCTCTAAGACGGACAGGTGCAAGTGACCACTGCAAAATGACCACTAAATCACAATAGCCATTATGTAAGGGACATATTCGATTATAGTTTGTTCCAAGAACCGTTAGGGCATAGTAAAGGAAAGGCGCTGCAAACTTGCATTTCTTTGGATCCGATATATCAAATCCTTTCTATCAACTTATTAGCAAATACTGGAAGTGGACAGCAAATACTACGGCCTTCTGTCGAAAGGGAACCTGGATGGTTTTGCTGTTTCATACAAGCACTAGAGAATAGAAGATTTACCCCTGGTCAGCAGATTCCAAGCTGTGAAAACACAGACCAGACGGTCAGTAGTACTTATTGGTTTCAAGGGTCAACCAGCTGGTCAGCAGGGTCATGACACTGACCAGTATGGTCAGACATTGCTATGGTCAGTATTCCCGCGAAAAATGAATCATTTAACTTCACTTTCTTATACTTAAGACGAATTGACCAAGACAAAGCGTGTAGGCGTTTGATAAGCTGTCTGTTCATAACGACTCTTTTGAATGATAAATCTGAAAGAATTTTCATTGTGAAAATGATGTTAAGTATAGTGAGGGATGATTTCATAACTTTATGAGTTGCATTCTTGGAATATGGTGTAGTAAACTATTAAGGGAAGTCAATAAACACATCGGAACGGAAATGTCAAAAAGAAATTAAGAGTCTTATTGAAACTGTTGTAGCTTTTCCTATTATGAAGTTATTACAACTAAGCTTTGATTAATGCCAAGAATAGAATCGAACTATACCTACATCGAAATGCACTCGCTTTTACAGAATGGACGTTGCTAATACCTTGCATATCTAGCTGTAACTTTGTCAATTTAAATCAAAGAACTAGTTGTATTGAAAGTTCTAAATGCTCTTCCTGGGCGGTTGCTTTCCTAGGGCGATCGCGTGCTGACCAAAGTTACACCGAGTTGCGAAACAGAAGCCTTATTTCAACTTGCCGACGATCATCCTGTGGGTTTATGTCAAAACACATTCAGAAACAATGACTTGATCTTTCCTATAGGGTCATTGGGTACAGACTTGTTATTCCAAAACGTATGATCTGTATGTATCTATGTAAGTACGTATGTATGAATGTTCGTATTCATGTAAGTATGTATGTATGTTTGTATGTATGTATGTATGTATGTATGTATGTCTGTATGTATGTATGTATGTATGTATGTATGTATGTATGTATGCATTTATGTATGTATGTATGTATGTATGTATGTATGTATGTATGCATTTATGTATGTAAATATGTATTTATGTATGTATGTATGTATGTATATATGTATGAATGCATGTATGTATGGATGTATGCATTTATGTATGTATGTATGTATGTATATATATATATGAATGCATGTATGGATGTATGTATGTATGTATCACATCACTATGTATGTGGGTCTGTACGTATGTGTGTATATGTAATATCAGTACCATCTGCCCATACGTACAACATAAAGCTGTGAATAGCCTTTATCGTAATATTCTACTGTAAGTACATTAACTTCGAAGATGGGTGAAGGTTTCAGATTCTCGCATAGAGGGGCCTTTTCTTCACTCAATAATGACCAAGGACTTAAGCTGAGTGTAAACACTGTGGCTATTTGAGATGCCCCCATTCTGGAATCCCTATAACAGAGTAGTTTACCATCCCATCACAACTGACCGGCTACTTAAGATGGAGGCAAACAATCATACTCTAAACAGTCATGCGAGCTTGAGCGTTTATAAAGACCGAATGAATGGGGAACTATAATCCAATATCAAATAGTTGCTCTATGGACCCAGCCCTTGAGTGGCGGCAGGGGATAAACAGTGAGGTAGGA
>OZ012700.1:9413067-9430567 GCA_963942565.1 Maea johnstoni | reverse complement strand
AATGTAGGAATACCTTGCTATACCGTTCCCTATAAGTATATATATATATATATATATATATATATATATATATATATATATATATATATATATATATATATATATATATATATATATATATATATATATATATATATATATATATATATATATATATGTATACCGTTCCCCATAAGTATATATATATATATATATATATATATATATATATATATATATATATATATATATATATATATATATGTATATATACACACACATATATGTATATATATATATATATATATATATATATAATATTATATATGTGTATATATATATATATATATATATATATATATATATATATATATATATATATATATATATAGATATATATAAAAATATATATATATATATATATATATATAGATATAGATAGATATATGTATATATATGTATATATATTTATATATATATATATATATATATATATATATATATATATATATATATATATATATATATATATATATATATATATATATACTACTACTACTTCATACTACTACTTTATACTACTACTACTACTACTACTACTACTAACTTTTTATGCGTGCCATGCATGTAGCCCTTCTGCACCAAACATCAGGAATAACATAATGGTGATTTCCCTGGTCTACGTACAGACTACAGCATTCCCGTATGCCACCACTGCCGCAACCCCAAAGTATCAAAATTCCAAAATTATGTATCTAACCTTTCTCGAAGACATCTCATACAATGGCTGGGGCATCATCGCAATATTATTTATTGCCGTCTTCACGCATGCACTGTTTCACTAGAAATAGTTTTGTCTCGTCCTGGGTTTCATATTTCTTACTTTACAATCAAACCGACATGACATATAGGACATGACATTCAACGAGTTTGGTTCATCTTTGCTCCAATGAATATAGTGGCGATAGATACATCTTCACGATCAAGACATATATCTCTCCCTTTAGCGACGTCCGTTCCAATGTCAGAGGCATATGTTACTTTATAGGATCCAATCACATTTTCTTATTTGTAAGACGAGCCTGGAAATTATAGAGAAAAAGAAAAAGAAAAACAAGCATTACTGTTCAAGCACATTTTTCAAATTTTAGTAACGAGAAACTCGACTTATACTGGCCTGACGTTTCTCTACTGATTATATGATTATTTGCTTTATTGACTGAGAAATTGAAGATCACCAGTACGGTGAACATGAATATCGAATGTGGAATTTTGATTATCGTCATTTTTTGCTTTATTTTGATCGCATCGAAACAATGCTTGCTGGCTCTCACTTTTACTAAAGGTCCCCAGTTCGAATCAGAGGATTTGTCTAATACTAGTAAATACAGACGTTCTAGATATGGAGGTTCTATCTACTACTGGAATAGCAGAAATCTTTACTACTTAGGTTTCAACAAAGGGTTTCACCTGTTTGGCGTTTTACCTTTGCAGAGGTGTTAATTTTGACAGGTTCCTCTGTATGTTCAAGGTCCCTCTCATTCTGAAGAACAGAAGGCTCGGGTTATAAGTTAGCTTTTTTCAGGTTTTGTTTGTGCTTCACTCATTGCAAGGTTTCCATATGTCTGATTGTGTGCACGATGGCTTAGGGGGTGACGACTGCTCCGGGGTCCTAGACAGGGGGAGGGAGAAGCCAAAGTTCACCCCAGGGGCAGACCCCCGCGAACGTGCCAAACGTCCAGATAGCCCCAGCGAGACAATAGATAGCCACTACAGCATCGGGGCTGCTACCTACATAGCTCAAAAGTGGGCGTGGCCGCACGTGCAACCCGGACATGTTGGCAGAGGATTTAAGACAGATTTAGGATCTGGCGATAAAGCGTCCATTCGAATGGGGCACACGACACTTTGGCTAAGGCCAACGCACTCGAGCAGCCATTGCAAACATAGGACTGCCTAATGGCTTCCCTGTCGCTATCAAATACTCATTAAACTAACAAAGCCTGTTTTGGATTTGCTCTCAAGTGATAATGAATTACGGTCAAATCATTCTTTGTTATTTTCATTTTTTGTGAAAAAGCTTGTTCTAGATTCACATTCAAGTGATAATGAATTACAGTAAAATTATTCCTTATTATTTTCATTTTTGTCCCGTAAAAGGCATATTTCAATTACAAAAAAGTTAATCAATTAAGTGGAAAAGGATCGAGATGGAAGCTTTGCTGTTTGTGTAATATTTTATTTCCATGGTGAAACCTACATAGTATTCCAAAACATATACCCCTTCTGTGATAAGTTTCTATAAACTTCCCATAAATATAGCTGGCTTTAAGCTATGATACTAAAAAATAAATCGATGCATACGACCATTTTGAAAAAAAAAATAATTGACAAAATTCATATTTGCATCGAATATTTCTCTCTCACATACTTTCCAAGAATGTTCCTTAATTGACCCATTTTACTCGAGTCTGCTTGTCGAAAAATGTTAGGTTTTCCAAGAACCTATTTATAAATGAAGAATACGTCAGGACATTATACTGGTTTGAAGTTTGAAGGGGGTTAAGCAGACTGTTGTCAATAGAATGCATTGCATTGTAAGTATGCTTATAATTCCGACCACTATTATGATTCCCCAGCCTGCAGCACTTTGTCAGCTAATTACGCGCTGCGCAGTGTTTTGTTTAAATCTTGCACATGTGATGAGGCGTGCTTCCAATACTTGTCGCCATCCGCCGGCCACGTGGCCAGGAAAGTAGTTCTGGTTTGGCACAACAAAGACGGTGAGTGTGCTCTAGGAAACTCACGTTCCTTCTACACGCTCCAAACTCACCGTCAGGATTACACGAGCATGGCTTACTTCCTTTTATAAAGTGGAGGACGTGTGGCACCTCTTAATCCTTCCTATTTCTCTGCTGCAATCGTAATGCAGTTTTATATGCATGGAAAAGGGCCAATTCCAGTTGGTTTTAGCTAATCAATTGTATAGGTTTATGGTTGGAAATATTTTCAAATAATTGTGCTGCAGGCTATATATGTCACAGCATCCTAAGATATCGATAACTGTTAGCATTTACAATTTAAGATGTTTAATAGAATCAGTATTCTGCATTGCATTAGCAATTCTATTTTGCGCCATAGATGAAAACAGACAACAGCGAGAGTGATTACCTAAATGGATGGAGTTTTATTCTCTTTACAATTCCTAATCCTACAATACGATTGGTTTTGATTATGATTCACCTTCGGGCTAATAAATCGGCGAAACTAGTTGGCATATGGCGAATCAGTCCAACAACTGTCTTTTGTCTCTCACCTATTACCTCGACAGGCTCAGCCCTCACACAATATGGCCTACATATTCGAAATCATTCGGAACAGACCTTTTCCTAGTCTCCCAATTACTATAAGTGCATTGCAAAGACGCGAGGGACTTGTTTAAAATATCTCGGGATTTCGGCAAGCTAATGTTATAGCAAACTATGAACAAACATGTTTAGCTTGTCAGGGTCTAATCAGAATATGAAATTGCATACATCGTCATTTTGATCAGCCATATTAAGGCGTATTTGTGAATGATGGAGAGAACTGGAACACCATGAAAAATTCACCGACAAAACTCTACGACACTGGCCTAGCCGGGCGTTAGCACAACATGCAGTGCGAAAATCAAAAGGAGCATAAAACACATATTAAATAGGCAAAAGATCCGAAACGACGATTTACTCCCAGAACTGTAACATTATCTTTTCGTCAAGAAAGCCATTTTAATGATAGTTCTTGAAATGACACTATATGTACCGTATAGTAATCCTACAGGTACATATTGAAACATTGCTCGCACTTTGGGCCACTTACTAACTTGTCAGTGGTTTATGATAGAGTGATGAAGTAATAGTCTGTAGGGGCGAGCAACCTTTTTGGGAATTTGCTGCCACCTTTATAGGCGAGCGGCAAACCTGGAAAAAGTGCTCTAATTAAGGAGTTTAATCAACCCGAGAGTCATACAGATGAAACATGTGTCATTTTAAAGCTGATTTCCTATACTTTCAGAAAAAGTATGTAGTGGAATTCAAATGTGGTCAGGTTTTTCTGAAAATTGCTTGGAATATCATATGATTAGGTAAAATTATGTAAAAAAACACAAATTTCTAATTTTTTATTCTAAACTTGCAAATCAATAACTCACAATCAAATAGCAGTGAAAAGTAGGTGAAGTCTATTTATTATTTTATAGAAAATGATATAATCAGCTGGAATCATTCTAAATCTGAAAAAATGCTAATATTAAGTCAAATTTGAGCATTTTTTGGTATATTTTTTGTATATGTTTTATAATTTGTTTTGTAAACAGGTTTTGCATACCAGGGTGCATCAAATAAAATGCAATCAGAATGCTTATCATCTCAGCTTTCATTTGAGACCAATTTTTAAATGAATTGTTTTTTTAGGACTTCGTGAGGGAAGTTTACTTACCCCTACCCCTTTTCTGAAAAATGCAACTAAAATACAAAAAAATCTAAAATTTTTTTTTTAAATTCAGACAACTGGCAGGTGATGTCTTGATCATTTATGGTCCTTGTGCACACTTTCTTAGACTATTCTTAAGTCAGACAGCTTGCAAATGATGTTGTTCTTAGTTTATGAAATTGTCACTAGGTGGCTGTTCATTGTAGCTGTCACCGCTGTCAAGGGCCAAGGCATAAATTACTATAGATGATTTAGTGGAATATACTAATTAGTGTCTTTAAGTAAAAGTTGTAGACTTTGGTTCATCAAGTGGGGAGAAAGAGGGAGTGGGCATATGGGCCTCAGGGCAGAAGGATTCGGGGGCATCCTACTGGCCAGGTGTCAAATCAAGGAGATCTAAAGGCAGGCCAAGGAGCTGCCCTCCCCTAGAACCTACCTAATCAGGTGATGGAGCCAGTTGGCCCAATCTTTGGGAAATGGCCCAGTGCCCTCACCTGATCCATAGTGGAGCCTAGAAACAATCAGAACTGGGTCAGGACCCAGTCTGGCTTCTCATTTATAAGGAACCTGATTTCCTGGTGGCAATTTCGTATCAGGTCCCGCTGTTTTAGAGCGAACTGGTATGACTCGCCTCCCAATAGAGAATCATCCAGATACTGGAACAGATTGAATGCACAAGTTTTGAGGAAGGTGTTCATTTTTGGAAGTTGAATCCACGGATGCTACTGGCATGGCTGAAGAGTTTCAAACTGCTAGAAAGTGCAGCGAGGACATCTAAGCTAGAGTCTGGGCCAGTTGCTGCTCCTGCGTACCCTCAGCAGGAAGACTGTCCCAGTTCAAGGACACACATGGGTGGCTGAGACTGATACCGTTGTACTGGGCATACCCCCAAACCTCCCAACTGCAGTGATTTACAGTGTTTCTACTACAAAGAGTGCTTTCTCCGTCTGCATCTTTGGAGATAGGTATCCTTCCTGTGCACTTTGTCCAGGTCTCTTTTTAAGGGAAGACTTCATTGTGGCACCCATGGAGGCCAAAGTTCCTCATCTTGGATCAAAATGACAGTGTCGGATACAACCCTTCACTGAAGATGGGCTGGGGCCAGGCCTTTGAGAGACGTAAGTTTCAACTCAAAACATCTCCAGATTTTGGGGGCCTAGACCTTACACACCTCACAGAACTGGCCCGTGGGTGGGCAGGATAACTAAACACTGCAGACAAAAGATGCTACATTCCAGTTCATGTCATCAGCAAGGCTTGCAGACCTACCTTCTGTAAAATACAGGTGAACTTGGATATGACGGACCACTGTACGACAGATTTTTGCATATGACAGACGATAGGCTTGGTCCCAGTCTGATGCATATCAAGTATTCGTCATATGTATACGACGGATTTTGCATACGACGGACCAATTCTCCTGGTCCCATTGAGTCTGTCATATCCAAGTTCACCTGTATAACCAACAGTGCATGTACCTACTGGATATGATTCGACCTCAGCAAACCCTGCAAACGTCACTCCCTATAAACCTGCTCAATGCATAGTTTACAATACGAGTTTGCACCTCCCGGGGGACCCTTACCTGGTGTGGCACCCTGCTCACCTTATAAAAGGGGGATGTGGGGACATCTCTATGAATACCATGCATTTAAAAGATCCCATGGTCCTCTGGATCTGAAGACTCTGCTCTTAATCTCAATTTTTTTTCTTCTTTCACCTAGAACTATTATGCTTTATAATTGTTCTTTGACAATGACAGAGGACCACTTTTCTGGAATACTGTATGGCACTAAATGGTCTTTGTGTGCATATGTGCTTTTAAACCCTCATTCACTCACTCCACCTCAACAATGTTTGATTTAGGGAAGAGGGAGGAAGACAGTGTTCAAGATTGAAAATCCTGGAAAGCTGTCTGACCTAGCTTACCTTGGTGGTCTAGATACTGCTGCTGCGGTAACCCCAGCTAGATTGCTCACTTTGACATTGTATGATCCTATTAAAGGAAGATCTAGCAATTATTGCCAAGACTTTGGGTCAAACTTGCTTTCAGATAGAATGCTAGCTTGATTATACTACCTCCATGTGAGGCAAGATTCTTGCAACATCTGAAGAGAGCATCCTGGCAAACCAAAATATGGTTGTCCTCTCATGCAGCACAGCAGGATATAATACCCCTGTAATACCTATTTTTATGAAGGTCCTATGGTGTCTGAGGTGCTACAAGACCTTATTTGCAATTGCCAAGTTGGAAACAGTGCTCAAAGTACTGTGTATGCTACCTGCAAGAGATCTCTTGCATGGAACTTTGCCCTTAGGAAGCAAGTAAACAGTGTAGAAGCATTCACGCAATGGCTGTCAATCTCCAAGAGGAAGATGATTCATAGGATGTGCTATATCACAGAGAAAGACTTAGCAGGATAGTGCAAAATAAATTCCTAGTTAAATCTCACTTTCAAATGACAATTTTAGTGTTGTTGACACAACATTGATGTACATTAACAAGGTATCTTGAACTTCGGGAGGTAAAATACAGATTTGATATAAAATCACTTAATTTTGAAACATATTTCTTTCTGGATGATTCAAATGACTTCCAATGTCATTACAATCTTATTTGTACATAAATAATTAAAAATAAAAATATTTTTAGATTTTTTCCGATTTTTGTCATATTTTTCAGAATGGGGGTAGGGGTAATCAAAGTCCCACAACTTGTACATTTATCATCTGATCCACTCAGGTCTGGTCTCATTAGAAAGAATATAGTTCCAGCTTTATATTGGTGTATGATGTGGTGCCCTTCCTGTCTTGCAGACTGATATATAGGTGAAAATGCTTCAAACATTTGAAAATAAACACAAAAAATCGTGAAATTTTTTAATAAATTCGTATTTTTTTTCACTTGCAAATACTTCTGGAAGTTCAATTATTTTTTTAGGAGTATATACAAACTGGCCAAACATTAGGGTACTATGTTGTTGAATATCTTCATTTTTTATAATTTCAAATTGCACACATGTGCAACAGGGTTTTTATTCTCCATAGCATATAATATGGCAGTGTAACAAATATAGCAGATATAGTGAGAGAGGAAAGAAGAGAAGAGAGGAAAGGTCGAGGATTCCGGTCAATTAAGTACAATATTGATTGTGCAAATTTTTTCTTATTATATTATGTACCAACTTTTTCTTAGAAGAATATCCGCTCTAAGATCGGTGATAAATGGGTCCCATTTATCTTCAAAATCAGTTAAACCATCTAATTGAATCGCTTTTGCTCTGATTATGTTAAGGTTTTTCAGAAGGCATCTCTTTACGTCTGTAATTTGCATATTTTTACCTTCTTTTCTTTTTTGGTAGATGACGTCTTTCACACTTGTTATTATTATATTTGCGACTTGGTTTCCATGAGAGCAACCAAAGATTTTTTCTTGATCAGATATAATAAATTGATGATCGTAAATATTTCTTACCCAGGTTAAGGTGTCTTGCCACAGATTGGCCGAGTTAGCACATGATATGTAAATGTGTTCTATTGTTTCCACTTGGTCTTTGCAAAAAAGGCAATTTTCTGATTCTACAATATTCATTTTTTTGAGTAGTCGGTTATGTACTGTGCGTCTATGTATTAATTTGAATTGATTACAGTATTGGTAAGCTGAAAGGGTTGTTTTCTTTGCTATTTTGAATGCCATTTGAAGGGTGTTGATTGTGATATCTTCATTTAGACGCTCACTCCATTTGTCTTTTAAATTGCTTACACTAAAGTGGTCTTTACTCATGATATTAATGTATGTATTCTTATTGCCTTTGTTGCTTATTTCAATATTGTATAGAACATGTGACAATTGAGGGAAGATGCATGAGTCTTTTGATGTTTTCTGTTTAATAAAATTTTTTATCTTATTATTGAGACGCATGTGTAAAAGGAAATCACATTTTACATTCCATGTTGATATTATATCATCCATGCTTCTTAATTCACCATCTTCCCCCAAGATGTCACCTATGGTTGTTATTCCTTTTTCTATCCAAGCATTGATCTTACCAGGTAATATATTCGAGTTGTACCATATGGGTGTTGCCAGCACCGCCTCTGTACCATGGAAAATTTGTTGATTGAGTAGTAGTAATAAAGATCTCATGGTATCTTTCCAGAACTGGTTTTTTGTGTTGATCAAGAGTTTTTGGAGATATAGGTCACCATATTTATAAATCAGGTCCATTCCATATGTACAAGGGAGGGCGGCCCACCCCTCATTGGTTTTATATAACCTTTTGAACCAGGATAGTTTCATGGTTGCGTCAATATATTTGATATTTGGATATTGCAGACCACCATCTGCAATTTGTTTCTCCAAAATCTTTTTGCTAAACTTAGCCGGCTTTCCATTCCATAAGAATTTAATAAAAAGTGAATCTATTTTATCAAATAGATTGTCTTGAGGGCTGGGCAGGGACAGCAGGATATGTATGAATTTTGAAATAAATAAACTCTTTATAAGGGTGATTTTCCCTATTAACGTTAGATTTCTGCTTTGCCAGATTCCAATTAATTTGTCTATTTCACTAATTTTAGGTTCTATATTGAGTTCGGTGATTTTATCCAGGTGGTTGACGTCATAATCTATACCTAAAGATGTGAAGGTATCTGTCCAAATTAAGTTTAAGTCTGGACATAGAATATCTCTGCTGTCCCTGTCCGCTCCGAATTTAACAACTTTGGTTTTATCTACATTGATTTTTAACCCAGAGACCAGGTAGAATTCCTCTAATAGCGTCATACATAGTCTCAGATTCCTCTCACTACGTGATATGAATAAGGTTGTGTCGTCTGCGAATTGTGATACTCTGTGTTCCCGATTCTTAATTTTATATCCTTGAATACTTTTGTGGGCTCGGATGGATTCACCTAGGAGTTCTACTGCCAGTACAAAGATGTATGGGGATATGGGATCCCCTTGTCTGCATCCTCTATGAAGCCTGATTATTTCTGATGAATGTCCATTTTGAATAATTTTGGAGAATGAATTTTTTTGTAAACTTTTGATGACTTGGATGGTTTGTGGGCTGAAGTTAAAAAGTGCTAAAATTTTTTCAATGAATTCCCATGAAATTGAATCAAAGGCCTTTTCGAAGTCTATTAGAATTAAAAGCCCACTTGAATTTTCGAATTTTGATTCTGTTAATATGTCCCAGGTTAATCGAGTGTTTTCTCCAATGAAACGATTTTGAACGAAACCAGTTTGGTTTTCTCCTATTAATTTTGGTAAATGTTGTTTGATTCTATTTGCCCAGATGCCTGAATAAAATTTATAGATAGAATTTAAAAGTGTTATTGGGCGCCAGTTTTTTAGTTTATTCCTAATCTTATCTCCTTTGGGAATACATGTGATGATTCCCATCAGATGATTTGGACTAATGCTTTTTTCCTTGAAAAAATGATTCATCAGGCTTAATAGTAGCACCTTAAGTTTATTCCAAAGGGCCTTGTAGAACTCGTTTGTGTATCCATCCGGGCCTGGGCTTTTGTTTGAAGGACTATTGAAAATTTGTTTTCTTAGTTCTTCCTCAGAGATTTCCCTGTCAAGCGCCATTTTCTCGTTTTCATTTAATTTGTTGAAATTTCTTGAAAATTCCACCAACTCTGAATCCTCTATGTTTTTAATTGGTTTAAAATCATATAAGGATTGGTAGAATCTTCTCATCTCTTCCAAAATAGCCTCTGGTTTTGTGATGTTTTTACCATCATCCAACAACAACTCTTTAATGTTTTTAGAGACAAAGTTATAGTTTTCTAAATTTAGAAAAAATTTATTTGGTCTTTCACCTAGGGTGCAGTCTTTTAAGCGAGAACGTACAAAAGAACCCTTTAATCTTAATTCCCTCAATGTTTCAAGCTCTTGTGATTTATCTTGTATCATTTTACATATTTGAGTATCTGTAATATCTAAGTTAAAAAGGTCATTTAAATTTTCTAATTCTTTTATGAGCTTAGTTTCTCTATTTGATTTTTCCCTTTTCAATCTTGCTGCGTGTGAGATAAAGATGCCTCTCAAATGTGTTAATAAAACTTCCCAAAAAACATCGATGGGGGTCATAAAAGTTATTTCATTTTTATCAAAATTTTTGACGTAATTGGGGTTATAAGGGGTGCACGCATGAATCTCAACCATTAATGAAATACCCTCTTCAACTTTCTCCATCAATTCTATATTGTTTAGTAACTCCGCGTTTAATTTCCATATCCCTTTTCCTTTTATTGATTTGTCTATGTGCAAAGTTAATCCAACTTTGCAATGGTCCGAACGGTATTTGAATGAAATAAAAGAGTCTGCATATAGGTCTAAAATTGAGGGGGAGATAATGAAATAATCTAGTCTGGCTGCTTTAACTGGACTGGGTCTAAACCATGAAAATTTTTTTTTATCTGGGTTGTTTATTCTCCAAATATCTATTAAGTTGTTTCTTTTGATAAAACTTTTTAATGATTCTGAAGCCGCCGGGTTATTAATATGTAAGTAATTATGAGTGTCCAATTTTTGATCCAGTACTAAATTCCAATCCCCGCACAAGATCCAATTTCGTATCATGTTGTTTTCTAATTTGTCTAGAATTTCTAGTAAAAACTCAGGTCTATCTTGATTTTGGCCGTATATATTTAACATAAGAAATCGGGCTATCCCTGGTATTTCCATGTCGGTTATGATATACCTCCCTCCTTTATCCTTTTCTACCATGTGGATTTTGTATTCAAAGTTGTTGTTGATGATGGTAACCACCCCCATTGACTTTTTGTTTTCTCCCGATATTAAAAACTTGCAATTCCATGATTTTTTCAGGGTTGAAAGGTCTGAGGCAATTAGATGAGTTTCCTGTAGGTGAACAATATTTACATTCCTTTTTTTAAAGTCGTCCAATATGTCGTTTCTTTTTTTCAGGTCTCTCAGACCTCTGCAATTTAAAGATTCAATTTTTAATAAATTCATGTAATGAATTTACCCAAAATTGATGGCTTTTCTTGACGGTGTAGCAAGGTTTAATTTTAGAATCCAGTGCACCCAGCACCACAATTCGCAGACACTTATATGGAGTATCACACACTTCCTGGTATTCTTGACACAGTGAATACAGTTTTTGGAGAATGGTAAACAGTAAAAATAAATATAAGAGCATAAAGTACATACACATCATAACGGGAAAATATATGAACATAAAATATATATACATTACACATGGAGTAAAGAACATAAAGAATACACGACACATAACTGAAAAGTACCACACAAAAAAAGAGAAACTAAAGTTAAAAAGAAAAATAAAAATAAATAAATAAGGGGGATGGTTTGCAAATTGTTTTTATGACTGTTGATGCTGGTTGATTAGCAGGTAGTGGTGATTAATTGAGAAGTCAATTGATAACAACACTTTATCTTGAGTAATAGGTTTAATTTTAAACCATAAAAAAGGAAACAGGAAAGGTACAGTTCAGTTTCTGTTGAGTTTTCTTAACTATAGTTGTGACACAAAATATGAGCTGTTCAACAACCGTACAAACACAAAAGAACAAAAAGTATAAAATGTCAATTGGAACCGTAAGTGTTTCACTCAACAAGTCTATAGGGATTATCTGTCCCTTGACCCTCCGTTGTGTAAGAAGTACTTGCAAGGGAATAACTGTCCCTGTCACTCTATTTACAAGCAGGTTAATAATAACTATTCAATACTAGTTACTTATCCCAATCAGTACCAGCTTCAATGCAAGTGTTTCACATCAAATATCAGTATGGGTTGTTTATCTTTTGACCAGTAATATCTCACAGCAGATTCTAAGTATTAGCTATCTGGATCAGATCTATTGTAAAGCTGGTACAGTTTTAGATAAATATCAAGAAAGTTTTTATAGCCAAATGTGTTTTCCTCCCTAAGTTTGTGAAAGGTTATCTGTCCTTGGACTCGAGATTATACAAACCGATTGAGGGAGAAGTGTAAGTTATGTAACCTGATGATGTTTCACTTAATAGAAAGAGCAGTTAAGAGCTATTGTCCCTTGACACACTGTAATTCAATCAGTAACGTGGAACAGTAAGTGTTTCACACAAAAAGTCAGTTCAATAGGGATTATCTGTCCCTTGAACTACTGATATTCTATCAGTATATGCTTCACTTAAGAAGTAATAAGGTTTCTTTGACCCTTGACCTAGTATATTGATAACAATTTAGAGAGGGTTGACTGTCCCTTCCTGTGTTAACCAAGTACCTCTTAAGGGTTGAGTGTCCTAAAGTAATTCAACAAACGAAAGACAAACAAAATGTACACAGATGTTTATCTAATTATGCAACAATCCCTAAACTGCCAGTAGTTGCTGGCTTGTAGCTTCTCAGTTAGGTATCCTATCCCTCTAGAAGGATAGTGATTCCAAATGGAAGGAAGCAGGGAGTAAGTGTTGCCATCAAGCAATAGCATCTTTTGTGAAAAATATTCACCTCCGGGTTGTATTACCCAGAGGAAATGCTGCCATCTCAAAGGTAGCTTTATGTTAAGGGGAAAGTATTTTTCCTTTTTTTTTTTTTTTTTTTTTTTTTTTTTTTTTTTTTTTTAAAGTAAATATATATTTCCATTCGAGTGGATATTAATAATACATTTTTCCTTAAATGCATCACTAAATTGTTTATAAGAAAAGCCATCTTCCAAAGGATTGATGAGATAAAAGCAGAGAAAATTTGGGAAAATTTTTTATCAATATGTTGTCTATTGTCTTCCTTATGATATGAGTTTTTGGCATTGAGTAATAGATGGGTAATAAATGGCAATGACAATCAACAAAACTAATATAAGACCTTTCCTAGTTTTTAAATGAGTCGAGCCAAAGACTCATTATTCCTCAGTGGCATGTTTCATCTGACACAGTGTCACTTTGTTTCATTGTAGGCTTCCATACTATCCAATAATATTGTATGTCAGATACCTTAGTGTTATTGCACAAGTACACACCCATATCAGGTATCTATGTCAGCATGTCAATTCGATGAATATCTTCATAATCTTGTTTCATTAAAAATAATTTTCATTTTCATGATTTTTGACAATTTTTTTTCAACATGTCAGTACCTTTTGTTGATTTCAGAAAAACCTGACCACATTTGATTTCCACAACATATCCTATCTTAAAGTGCAGAAAACCAGCTTTCAAATGAGCTATGTTGTGTCCGTATGACTCTCGGGTTGATTAAATTTCTGAAATCTGGTCTTCAGCCGCTCGCCTATTAACACACGTCTCGAGAGTTGTTAGAACTTCAGACCTCGTGCAGAGAAGAAACACAGTGAACAATTTGAAAGAAAAACTTTTATTTCTCCAAAGGTTGATATTTCTCTTTAGTATCTGTCGATGCATTATTTACTTAATACACACACACACACATATATATATATATATATATATATATATATATATATATATATATATATATATATATATATACTAGTATATATATATATAGGTGTGTGTATACCTTTGAGTTTTGCATGGCTGCAAAGGAAATCAACTGGTTAATCACGTCAAGACAAACAATTTACAATGAACGTCTTTTTTACAAAGCTGCTTTGTGGCACAAAGCCATTAACTGAACAGAGTTAATCATTCATACGGCCTCAGTCAGAAACACTGCTACCTGCCATGGTCGTGTGCCGCCAAATAAAAACCCTTTGTTTTCGCAGAGTTCTGAACAGTTTCCTCATTTTACTGAAAGCACTTTGACTTGAAAATCATAACTAATTATCCCAGTTGCTATTAGATTTCAAGTTTAATTGCGCTTAATGCGCGGGTAATAGTCGCAGCGGAACGGATGGGTATTGGGCCAAGGAAAAATCTTCTAGGTGAGGACTTCCCAGGGGGCCTTGTTCCGGAAATTACTTGCCAGATCTGTTTTCGGACGAGGACTGTCACGTGACCTGTTGCTTTGTGTTGATTAGTGGGTGGCGATCCTGGTTCTGTTCAAGACACACGTCGAACCGCGGGACATGAGCCTATTATCAGTCTTCTGTCATGGGATTACCATAGCGACATGTCGTAGCACGTGGCCGCAGCCATCTTGAAATGTGACGTCATCAGGATTATACAGCACCGCAGCAAATATCCACCAATCGCCCATGTTCAACTTTGCTCATGTTCCGGTCATGTGCATTTCTGATCTTTTTTTAATCCAGGATACTTTTTCTTCCGGGATTTCTCGACTCAGTTATGTGGCTTCATAAAGCCATTATTGCCAATTTGTTAAGTAGCTATAGAAAACGGAGTTGATAGAAATTAAGTCTAGCTTTAACATATAAAATCAGCCAAAACATCTGATCTCCGTCGAAATTAAACGAAAACCAGTCTCCTAGGGAAACTTGTAGAGGTTTTTGTGAGTCACATGTGGATTCTAATTAATTTGACGATATTAAGTACTTATGGCTACCAGGTTTGCCTTATCAATAGGCAGTTTACTTCACTCAACAATACCTTGTCGTTCAACCTCATTAAATAGTAATAATACACATATTGATTCAATAAAAGGAAGTTTTCATTAATATATCTATATGCGTCGAATGCCCTCCGTGGAATATGCGTTAAATCAAATACAAACATACCTGTTCATGTACCGTATATGGTGCACACCGTTGTTCCACGAAACAAGTTTAAAATTATACTTCAGTGTATGAAGGATCTAAAATGTACCTCAATAGTACTATAACGATTGGTTGGGTCATAGGAAGGGTTCAGTGTATGGCGATGTTCAATTTATAGAATTATTTGTATTTTACAGGTTCCATTCTCTAGCACGTATGGCTGACCAGCAGTGACGTAGAGGCTTTTGGTGCGAATTGCAAACCACTTGCAATTACCGCAGGTATGGTATATGCCAATCATGATGCCTGGATGAATCTTTTATTCATAGAACACTCACTTTACTCAGTTGCTGTTTTTGCTTGATTTGTAACATGCACTTATTTCTGCCGATCAGAACCGGATGTATATTTCAGTATCCAAAATGTCGACCGGATTAGATTTCCGCATTATAATTGATTTCTACCACTCCAATGAGTTCATCTACTCACACTTTGCAGAATGCTGAATTTCAAATGAATTAATCTATTAAATGCGATGAAATTGGATGAGAAAATTACAGGGTTGTCATTTACTTTGGGATGAAATCCGCACGCTTCCTTTCTGTCTTTAATGCACACGCCAGTCAGCCGTTAATCCCTATAATGAGATAAGCAGATTTAGGATTAAAGGAGGTCGTGTGGATTCGTGTTTCATGACCACGTGGCTGCATGCGGCAGGCCATTGATGTAAGGTGAGGCCTCAACTTCAGGTGTTTCAAGCAGGGGTGAGTTACAATGAGTATTTATGCATACTACCTTAACTAGACACATCGTGCAGCAACAATGGATACAGCGAGTGATTTCACAAAATACTTGAAGGATGGTTTACTTTTTTTTAAGTTTCATATATACTACACACATGTGTAATTGTTTTTTTTATTTCACTTCTTTACATATGTGCTTTTGTACTTAACTTGATCCTACATTTCAAGCTTTTGTTTGGTTTAGGTAGATTTTCCAAAAAATGTTTTCTCTTGAAAGGTTATACCAAATTTATGCTTGGCTGCTTTGATTTAGGCTGCTGTGAGCAATGTACGGTTAGTATCAGCATCTCCCCTACAAATGTACAGCAACAATTCCCATATCAACTATGCGTCCTAATACGTTAATGATAGATGTGAAGCAACAATAGATATGCGTAAATAAAATGTACCTTAAGGAGTCACGTACAGGAAAATAGTTCAGTTTGTTGTATACCATATTATGATACATCTTTCCATACGGTGTATAGTAACACTAATAATAATGATAAATATATGTTAACTGTAGAAAATTTATTATACAGGGGTAACCAGTAAAACTGCGGACAAAACTCTTAACACCTAAATGATATTTGCGCCATGTTTTTACAATCGTTGTGATGATAATAGTTGAGTTCATTGAATTCCAAAATTAGGACAGAAAAAATGGAATGTTGCATTATAGTAATGTATGCAGTAACATAATTGTGCAATGCAAGTGAATATGCTGTATGAGTGTGTGCCTGTAGATACGCGTGCACAGCAGTAACATTGTAATGGTGAATTGGCACTATATGTATTAATGCAATTCAAATGCATATGGTGTGTGTGTGCGTGCGTATGCGTTTTAGCATGTGCAAGTGTTTGCGTGTGTATAGCAGTAACCGAGTGTATTGGTGAGTTGGCACTATATGTATCAAGGCAATTCAAGTGGATATGGCGAGTGTGTGTGTGTGTGTGTGTGTGTGTTTGAGCATGTACGTGCGTTAGCACGTGTAGAGCAATAACTTTGCTGTATTGGTGACGCGACGTCCAAGTGACATTGTCGCGAGGGGCCTTGCGTCGCGCATGCGCCCTACCACACGTCACCTGCTGACGGTTGTTGTTGACGCATGTATCTGACTGCTGCCGTCCTATGCACGGCACACGTCATCACTTATGGGATAACACTAATAATCTACTCAGTTCATTGGAGCATCAATAGACGTTTGCCGAGAATTACATTGGTGAAGATCATGAGATACAATGTGGAGGTATTCAATATACTGCAAAACACAATGTGAAAATGAGGACGATATTTTCGGAATTTGAAAAGTTTGCTGATTTTGCTAATTCAAGAAACGCCAAATTTATTGACGATTGCTTTGCATTGTATTGTAATGTAACTTTTCTTACAATATACATGTCAGATATTTTGAAAGGACGGTCATGAATGAGTCTGACCCAATCTTCTGTTGCCTTCCATACACTTCTTACATTTTAACAGTCTATATATGAATGTTTGATGGTTTCTATACAATATTCGATACTTGAGGTAATGTTTATTTGTCATACAAACACGTTTAGGCATGATAATTCGAAGAATGTTCCATATCATTTTACTATCGAATTAGTGTCGTTCAAAGTCGTGAATAAATATATTTGCATACTATATATATATA
>OZ012700.1:9405567-9410567 GCA_963942565.1 Maea johnstoni | reverse complement strand
CACATTACATGTATGGGTTTATAAATGTCTTTTATCACAAAAAGGTAAACTATCTACCACAGTTCTAGCCAAGTTTTGCTCTTTTTGAATGACACCTGCCTCTTATTGCTATATTCTATACAGTTTCACTAACCTCTTTTTGTTCTCAATTTTCATCTGATCTAAATAGTCAAAATGCATGGAAGTGCATATAATCACACCTAGCTTTTCCGTTTACTTTGTCATAGTGTTATACTACCCATAGTCATCACTTTATTCTTATAAGGAATATATGTGGTGCTGTCACATGAAATAATTTTCCAACTTGCTTGTTTCCAGTTTGGTCCCGATATACTAATACATTACAATATATGCAAACACGTCATCTTGTATAATGAAAAACTATGAAACAAAGTATATAAACATGATATGTTGTATTAGAATTGATATGGTGTCCTGTTCTGTTCACTCTTTATAAATTGATATTGCAATGTGAAACATCACGTCTAGTATATCTGCATTGTATTCCTCTTGTTGAGCACGTATACGGGAAAGGATCAAACAATAGATATGGGTGTATTCTTCGTGTAAGTATAGTCGTGTGCGCTGGATTTTGTGTTCGCTAATTGCTCCGTTAATTAGTATTAGATGTAAGAAGTTGGTTAGCGGTCATATCCCGAATGAATGAGCAAGAACAGCAATTAAAACACGAGCGTAGACAGGAGAAATGATTATAAAAGCCCTCGCAGAGGTGGAGGTAATTTGCGCGACGGTCTGCGCATTCACAGCGGCGTGGGTTGGTGAGTGCGCATGCGCCGCTCGTGCGCGCCACGTGCGCGCGCGTCGCCGTCTCGTCTGCACACTCCGCGGCGGAAAAGGGATCGGCGAAAAACGGAAAATTGCTATAGGTTTTGGGAAATAACACTCAATCAAGCACGAGAAGCTGAATACTAACGCCGGGAGTTGGGATGTTTAGAAAAGGAACGGACGTTGTCTGGAACGACGTCACGAACGTGCGCTAGAACTGGGCACGCGCTACGCATCTGTCCTCAAATTTTCACCGACAACTACACTAATGAAAATATTAAAACAAAAAACTCACATATTTCAAAACAAACATTTAATTATTCATAACTTGCTTTGATTTTTGTAACTGGTGGCCGTTGCTTGTGGTATATTCGTGTAGCCGCGTGCTAGGCATTGTTTCAACAAACATTGTTTCTAGTGGTATTGAAACGGTTTTTGGATGTCTTAATATATTTCAAAATGGTGTTTACTCATTACGAATCATTCAAAAAGCTTACAAAGTTTTATCAAGAACATTTGGACTCCTATTCCACCCCATCTAAAAATGGGCTCCATGATCAATTCAGCTCATGTGTTTGTTTCTATATCTCACCAATCAGTCAGTTTTGTTTTGTGATTTTAGCAGTTCACATATATTTCATACACTGCAGTGGCCTGGGTGTAAAAAGAAAGGAAAAAATGAAAAATAAGTGTCACGGAGAGGACAAATGCTTCAAGGTTTGTTATAAGTCGCTATTGAATCCAATATATATATATATATATATATATATATATATATATATATATATATATATATATATATATATATATATATATATATATATATATACATATATATATATATATATATATATATATATATATATATATATATATATAAATGTATATATATGTATATATATATATATATATATATATATATATATATATATATATATATATATATATATATATATATATATATATATATATATACATATATATATATATATATATATATAAACACATATATATATATATATATATATATATATATATATATATATATATATATATATATATATATATATATATATATATATTTATATATATATATATATATGTATACATGTATATATATATATGTATATATATATATATATATATATATATATATATATATATATATATATATATATATATATATATATATATATATATATATATATATATCGAGAACAATTGTGTTAATTTGCTGGTACGGTCATTGGACATACAGGTAAAATTATTAGGTGTGCACGCCCTTTATTGACTATACTCTAAATGCGAAAATCATACAGTATACTGAGAGAAAATCAAAAATGAATACGTGGGAAGAGATCTCCCACTATTCTACCGGTAAGCCCTTTTCCCGGGATCCAATAAAAAAACTCGCCAAAACCCCCTCTTATAGTCCGCCTTAGTGGGTATAATACCCCATGGCATTTGCACCCCGAGGCCATACCCACGGTACGGTGGTCTAGAAGCGCCTGTTTTTATTGGGTGCTGTCTTACAGCAGGGCCCCGTACATTGATCTTTTAGAGCCCACCTGCCTCACTCAAGAGCAGTGTTTTACTAATGTCTTACGACCAAACGCAGCATTTTATGGGGAAAATTGGTTAATGGTGCAGTAAAGTCTGCAAACATTACATTAAGGGTGCGTCACTCACGTGCAGGTATCCTCAAGGGCATGTTAAGCAGAACTGCACACACACACACACACACTCAGTGACACACACACACACACACACACAGGCGTATAACACATTACAGTGCAAACCCTCCCTCTCAACTGAATCAGAACTCAGAACTAGATACTATCAACAACTGCTCGCATATTTCTAGAAGTAATACAGAATCGCTGCAGTGCATCTTTATGTTAATAGTTCCTTATGAGTTATATCGTGTTATATAAGTCCTACTCGCTTCTATGTTCTATGCTCTGATGTGATTCCTTTAGTCTTAATTCTCTTACTGCTTTGGATGGTTAAATTAGATACATCCTAGTCTCCTTTTACCTGTCAATAACGGCATTTACCCAAAAGCAGAGAACACCTATACGAGGAGGTCACTTGAAAGAATCATTTCCTGCAAACCTCTCTTACAGGATAGCATGAGAGCACCATCAGAGAATGATTACCTTCACACGATGTATGTTCCCTACCCATGTACACTAGCACTGTGCTGTACAATGGAGCATTTTGTCCACCAAAACATGACTGCATATGTATTGCTATAATATCAATTATCGTATATCCAGTAGAGAAAGTTCTCGATCTATATTTGATGTTTGGACAAGCCGGCTTCGCAGAAAATGTGTATTCTATAGCATCAACAAAAACAACAGCGACAACAAGAAGGATAAAAGAGAGACTACAGCTAGATAAGCACCAGCAGCAATGAAGTACAATAGCATTGCAACAATGCAATCATAAGCAGATACAGAAAGCCCGCAGAAGAAACAGGAACAACAACAACAAAAGAAACAACGACGACAACAACAACAACAACAACAACAACAACAACAACAGCAAGGGTGAAGGTAAAACAGTCGTTACAACTTCAAACAACAACTATTACAAAATACCGAAAATTATCATGAAACAAAACAATACACAAAAGACTAAACAAAGTATTGTGAAGATGAACCATCAAAAGAGCAAATGCACATAGCATATCATATACCTTCCAACAAGGACAGATAGGGTGAATGTCTTTAGGAACTCTTTGTGCTCCTTTTCTGCCAGCACACGTACAGCTTGCCGTCTACAGGTCCCGTCCTTGGTGCACGCGAACTCAGTCGGTGGCGCCCCCTGGACACGTGACTGGCGGCCGCCTGGCGTGTGTGAGAGACAGACACTCTGCAGTGAAGAGCCGCTACAGGTTGAACCTCTGCTGCACGAGGAATGGAAACAAATGGAAATACAGTAATACACTACATGTAGCACATTAGCCTAGAACTAGGAACTAAGTGGCATAGTTATAGCAATTGGCATTAAACGAAGAGTCAATCCTGTTTGGAAATCACCTCTTTAAAGAAACCACTGACTATGAAGACCAGTTCCTTTTTCACTTTGTGAAATATCATACATCTTTTTTACGTTGGAAACATCCTACCTTTAAAACATATATGAATCGTACATGTGCTGTACTATACGTAACTCAGTCCTTTGGATTCCCCAATCAGGGGATAGGAAAAACAAACAGCCATGCAAATTCTGATTGCGTGAGAAAGATTGCAATTATTATAGAGAAGCCAATAAAATGTAATGAGCATACGCCCAGTTGTCTGATATCATAAGAAGAGAGGAACCCTCCAACGGCAGACTTTTACATTTTGAATTTTGTTTATTGTCCGCTGTTTACCATATTGCATCTTAGTCGTGACTAGCCATTGTAAGTGGTGAAGGAAACCGGAGTACCTGCGAAAACCATCGCCTAACCCCGAGTCACTGGCAACTTCCTTATATATCCCGGTCGGAATTCAAACCCATTTAGTGCAATCTTTTCTAAACTGTAATGCCAAGATTGTGTCCCAAATGGATTCCTTTTCAAAAGAGTGTATGAGTAGTGTATAACCTCGATAAATGGTTCATATCCGTAAGATCAAGCTTTCTGAGTTACTAAGACAAATATGGAAATCAATTATCTGAATACCATGTAAGTTGATTATTTTCCATATGTTAACCTATTCTTGCCTGAAGCTCCCACAAAGTGTGACTAGTTGGGATTTTCCCATGAAAATAAGATTTTAAGTAGAAACGACAATTTTATCACAACAAACAACTTTCCCACAAATGTAGTTATTCCCAAATTATTTTCCAGAGTACACTTGTCCAGGGACCGTGTTGCCCACTGACCCGTGCCATAGGAATTTATCTGGGCATATGGCGGATAAGCAACAAGCCCGGTCGGCTAAGCCTAGCCGCCAGTGGTGCTATATAGTCACGTGACCTGACATCTCCACATCTCCGCGCTCCCTCCTCCTCCCCGGTATTATGACTCCACACAAAGCCTACCTGATGACAACAATAGGCGGAGAACAATGGGGCTTTATGACTGCTCTATTGTTCTGTGAATGGGATTGAGCACTTGTGTGTATAAATGTGTCTGCTGCCGCTGCTGCTCGCGCTGGCTGGGAAGTGGAGGCAGCAGAGTTTCCCATGTAAGGAACAAATGGACAAAATGAAAATTT
>OZ012700.1:9358067-9403067 GCA_963942565.1 Maea johnstoni | reverse complement strand
CTGATGGCAATGCCGTATTACCATGAAAACTGATTACCCCAGGAAAGAGAGGTACCCACCCACCCAATCAAACAATACACTCAAAATCTACCAATGCGTGAAATCTTACGAGCTGAGTAATGCCTACTGTCCGCGCAACCGGACGTCAGAACGGATGGCGATCAAACCCCCCTCCTTTTTTCCTGACCTGTACTGAAAGTCACGTGACCTCTAACGCCCACGCAATTTCACATTTTTTTTCATGTAAGCTTATGAATTATGCAGCCGGAGAAGCGAGATGAAAATCATTACTCTAAATTAGTATTATGGTTTCAATTTCCCCCTCGCACGTGGATTCTACCCATAATTCAACCGACTTCCGGCTCCCATCGTTCAATCAATTGTAATCACTTGTTGTGGTGCAATCAGACTGCTGTTTGATGTTTATTCTTCGTCAGAAACTTGCAATATAATACCTTGGACCTACTGAAACAATCGTTAATAATATTGATAGTACTAGTATTTATAGAGAAAGTGATATACCTGGCACCAACACCTATGATATGTGCATGCGAGCGGAAACCTATGTAGTCCCTGCTTTGAGTTGTGTAATTCAATTATTCATAGCATGCCGATTTTTTGAAAGATTTCTGGGAAAAAACAGAATCATCGTTTGGAATAATACACATACTACGTCAGATCGTGTCCAAGTTCTATTTGGACAAGGCAGAATCTTGAATATCCTGTTCAAATAAGATAAAGTGTTAGCATTTATTTATTTTTAAATGTATGAACCATTTTTTGTCGTGCAGTACTGAGTGTTGCACTTGGGGATATGGCGTTTGGTATGATTTATATTTCTTTATATTCATTTGAGAGGGATTGAATGCAGTCGAAAATATTTTTGAAAAGGTGAAGTCCACTATTGTTATTACAATATTTTTTTAAAAAGTGATTGTTTTCAATGGAAAGCTCTTCACATTGTCGCTATCAATCATGTGACTTGGCATTTTTATAACCGCCTGGTTCCTTGTGTATTGAAATAAAAAACAGAGTTTGTACTCTATAAAGATATATTGCATTGTTTTCTGATGAGAAAGAAAAGCAATAATGAGAGATGGTGTCAAAACATTGATTTATCAGTTCAATATAAAGTCCGCTGAAAGAAATCTTTATTGGGACCTTAAAGGCCACTTAAAATATATCGATAAATAGAACAATTATCCCAAGTACATTACTGTAAGGTTTGAAATATATCACATTTTCAGTATCCAAGGAAGCAGGCCGTACCGATTTGCCGTTGTATTCCATCTTATATTCTGGCCTCACTTGAAACTACTCTATAGTCGTGCTTTGTACCAGCAAATAGGGGAGCCGACTTGTCCAACAAGTTTCCACTGACGGCTCATCGCCTCTCACCACGGATACCCAGTTCGAATTCGGCTCTAACTACGTTTTATTGTAGTATTGTATGTGTATGGCTGTACTAATATGGTACAAATTCATCAAATGCAAAACAAAAATATATTATAACATATAAAGTACAAATAATAGGTAAACTTAGGAATAGAACTAAAGACAGAACCAGACTGGCTTCGTTAAACCAAGTAAAGACCAGTACTATAGACTCGGTTGGTCGGTTGTTTTATCCGGGCACTCCGGCTTTACACAATATTTGCAATTGGTCAGTCACGTGTCTGCCTCGATGCAGTAGAAGATAACAACAATGAAAAAATGAGGGACAAGCAGAGGGCAGAGAATGAGTTTACTTGAGGAAATTACAGTAGAAATAAGAAAACGTATACAAACCTTCATAGCAAGTAACATAATACTAGTAATGCAAAGCTAACCCTTCCAATGCTAAGGTTACTTTTGTCCAAGGCAAAAGGACCCAAAGATTTTTGAAAAACATCTAAACCCTTTCATGTTGGTATTCATTGAATAGCTCTCGCTGAGTACTCTTAAACGAGTACCCACGTGTCAGGATTTTGGTCATTTTCCAACACGTTTTGCATCATTTGGTATTGGCCATATTAGTCACCAGTAGCATAAGGGCTACAAGTTGGTATACATAATTAATGGCAAATATAGCATACACCAGATAATACCCTTCAACTATGGAATAAGTTTTAAACATGTGGGTATTTTTGCACGTTTTCAACCATGACATTTTTGTTTTGCGTTCATATGTAACAGAGTTTAAAGCTTATTTTTCTACCGTCTGCACTTAAATGACCCTTTCCTGCTGACAATTGTCTATTTCCAGCAGAGGTGGTGGAGACAGATAGGATGTGTTCAGATAGATGTCACAATGAATTGATCATCCGGAACACGGCAACAGGCCCCATCTGCATTTGAATATATTTGCATGGCTTTCCACAGTCAAATCCCAGACAAGGCAATTGGAGGGAAACTTGATCTCGGTGTGTTGTGTCGTACCACGAATTCTTAACCCATGAAATCTCACAGAATTCAGGTAATCTGTCTACTTTTGTGATATCTCAAAAAGGGAGACGGCTTTTGCAAATATATAAGAAAGATAAACATGTTTGCAAGATAAGATTTGACTCAAATATTTCTTGAAATGTGCCATGTTTTCAAAAACAATGTCATTTGAGATAACCATCAAATTTCTCTGACCACGAAGGTGTTAAAAGGGACGCGTAGTTAAGATAATGTCTGTGCATTAGTGCAATTTTCCCTGTTGTCGAACGGGGGTGAAGGTGGCCACAGATGCGCGGACGCTCGTGCAAGCGCGTGGCCACGTGCACTGCAGACGACTGGCTTGTGCGCGTGCGATTTCGCGCCAGATAGATTGGTTCTTCGCGACTGGTGCTTTGTCTCATAATCACAGGGCCGTATCTGTGCCTGCAGGGAAGGGAGTATTTGGGGGTCACTGTTCCAACAGCACAATGGAACCCATGAAGGTCTTCTAATATATGCAGTTCCTCTTCTTGTGGGATGAGATTCCAATTGTTTTCTTATTTAGACCACCTTTTGTTCCGTATCCTGTTACTTGTCGGCCAAATATGAACAAGCGTGGTTCATAGAATATCCATAGTGCTTCATAGTGCCTGCTCAAGACAGAACCATTACCCACTAACACAATTTACCAAAAGCCACTTCTAAATCATCAAAACCGATTTTTAATAAAACATTAACTACCATCAGCCTCAATAGCGTATGAATCAAATACATATACTTAGAACAACGTTCGGAATAATCTCTGTATTTGAATCACTTGAATCATACACAAAGAAAATACATGTACATGGAAGTGTTTCCAGGGCGAGACATTAGAGTTTCTTGTTATCGGGAATATCCAAAGTTTTGTCGTGGTCATTTTAAACAATCGAAACATCATATTGCTTTTAAGGCTGTGATGCTGGTGACACACTCAAAATAAGACAACTCCTAGTTTAGCACTCCTGTACCCTTTCTAACAATAGTTATCTAATCCCTGAGGTCTTGGTGTTTCAAATATAAGTTTTCTTTAACTTACCTGCTTGAGCTGACCTCAATGTAAATACAGTTTTAATTTTACACTGTTTTACCTCAAATGAGGTTTTCTTGATCAATAAAGGTTCATTTGATTTATAAATACCATACATGTCTGCGTAATATACTAAGCTAGGGCAACTGAAAGGCAAATTTGGAGTTCCTGCAAGAGAATACCTTACAGCACGCGATTTTGGTGGAAACTTTTACTTGAGAAAGTAGGTCACTATGGTCAGACATGTTGACACAATGGTCAGACATCGTGACCTACTTTCTCAAGTAAAATTTCCACCAAAATCGCGTGCTGTAAGGTATTCTCTTGCAGGAACTCCAAATTTGCCTTTCAGTTGCCCTAGCTTAGTACATTACGCAGACATGTATGGTATTTATAAATCAAATGAACCTTTATTGATCAAGAAAACCTCATTTGAGGTAAAACACTGTAAAATTAAAACTGTATTTACATTGAGGTCAGCTCAAGCAGGTAAGTTAAAGAAAACTTATATTTGAAACACCAAGACCTCGGGGATTAGATAACTATTGTTAGAAAGGGTACAGGAGTGCTAAACTAGGAGTCGTCTTATTTTGAGTGTGTCACCAGCATCACAGCCTTAATGTACATTGTTCTCCCGGGGTTCCAATATTCCTGAACGTAAACTATACAGATGACTCGTACATCTGCAGACGATGGCTTTATTTCGCCCACTATTTCTCCGCTGGGGGCGCCACCAGTACCGTAACTCCTGGGAGGCCCTGGTTTTGATGGACAACACAGCCATGTCGATATAGTTCATTTTTGGCGGACAGTTTGTTTGAAAATCCGAGTCGTCTGCCGCTGCCTGCTCGTTCGTCTGTCAGAATGGAGACTAAGGCTCGTTCCTCTGTTTACAATCTGTTTAGCATCGTGGTTTCGGCGGAGCTGCCGGCGTGTTTGTTTATTAGAGTAAAAGAACATTAGGCTTAACAAAAGTTATATATACCTGCGCAGCACTTTAGCACAGGCCTGGGATAGAACTCATTCTATCCGACCCGTCCTCAAACTTACAATAAAAGGCCAAGTACAAAAATATAGCCGAATCGCAGACTCACCTACCCACAGACATATTAATCAAAGGTAGATATAACCACAGACATACTAATCACATGTAGACATATTAATCACAGAGATATTCTTTGCATCGGAAACATGTTTTGCATACAATATACAGTATGATGAAATGACAAATCTAATTATAGAACAACAGTTTTAAAGATCACTATCATTACAGTATATTTGTCTTTAAATAACTATTGGCCACTTCCTATCTTTCACTGTCTTCTCTCGTTATTTTCTCCATGCAAATGTAGATATAGCATATGGTATACTTGCATGTAGATAAATAGTTTTGATATGGCATAATATTTCTATTATGTATCCCTATGGTCGGGCTGGACAAGTACTAAAGTAAGTCAATAAAAAACCTTACAAACTTAAGAAATGTTTTGCACACCTGAATATATTACACATTTCGCAACACCTACAGGTGTTATTTTGGTGTGTAATAGTCTTAGACTAATATATAAACTAGATAGCCAATGACTCAAAAAGCCAAACACAGAGTCGCCAGTCACAATAGGTTAATTTTCGGATTAAAATGTCATGTATAGCATAGTAGAAAAGATGGTAGCCGTATGGCCATATAACATGTTCAAAACGTTCTTTGAATTTGTATAAAGAATGGAGAATATTGGGCTAATCAAATAATGTCACTTGGGAAATTTTACGAAAGTGGTCACTATATACATATTTAGTTATGGGTCTATCTTTTTAGATAATATATCGTTGTTCAACTGTGCATTATTGCAATGGTATACTAGTAAATTTTGATTGTATGCAATTCATGTTTTTTTTTAATGTATATACTTTATGTTATCATCTAACAATAAAACATATTTATAGAGAAATTTAAAAGATGGTTTTCCCCAAGTACCCTTTTTGCATTCCCATCAACTAAGGACTCGAGATTCGACCACCTTCTGGAAAGGGCTTATACTAAGTTATTAATTATAGTTAATCTGAAGGACTAACTATGAAGTATTTCGGGGTGTTCAGGTAATCCCTGCTTTGGGGATGCGAGTGATGGTGAGTGTTGGGTCTGTAGATGATGCTCTTGGAGGAGCTGTTGAGGTCAGCGTATGGTTTTTATACGCTGTCGCCGTGTATTTATCTTACGGAGGAGTCGAACAGGGGGAATCGTTCTACCCTCTTCTTTCAAATGATCTGCACAGTGTTCCCACGCTAAACACCTGTCCCCCTCCTCATCCCCCCACCCCCCCCCCCCCCCCCCCGCCCACCTCCCATCTCCCAGTTGCTGCAGGAACATCTCCCCCTGAAAGCCAACCCCTCCACTACGTCAAGAGAGCTGTAGTTTTTCTCTCTGACAAGTAGATCCTCGTTGGGCAAGTGTGGTAGTTTTAAAGGCATTTACCTAGGTGGGCCCAGCATTTTGAGTGTTCCATCACAACTTATGAGCCTTCGCTTCGTCGTAAATCGCCGGCCGGGAGACAGACAGGCGGCCATCTTGTCAAAACAACAACTAGGGGCTGATGGTAGGCTGGTAGATGAGGAAGAATTATGGCGGACCGCTGTAACAACAGCGGAGTAGGAGGACGTCACGTCAGGTCTGGCGTGGCCGTGATGGAGCGAACACACGTAGCGGGTGGCTCATGGCATTTAGTGGCAGGGCAGTCGTGGCAAGTGTGAAGTATTATCGCATCCACGTGCGAGCGCTGCCCTGGACGGTCACACACGGCCTGTCCATCAAATACAACCAAAAACACCCAGGGTCACTCTGAAAAGACAATAATAATACTATTAGGATTGCTCCACAGAACCAATCCTGGTCATCTGACTACCACACTCTCTTGCATATCAAACACTGGGAAGCCAACTTGTAGTTCCATGATGATTTTTGTGGAAGTTTTGATTCTTATAGTGATTGCGTTCTATGTGGATGTATTGGACACCTTTTTCGATAAGGATTCTACTCACTAATGGTAAGCCAAAGTGAGCATTGCATCTTAACAGCTTAATGATGTTCATATATGTATGTATGAGTATACATACATATAAACATTACACACATATATACATACATATACATTACATACTACCTACCAACATACACTTTAAGCCAATGCCTAGCGCTTTATTTGTTGCTGAAAAAATCATAATCTAAACATAAATAAATATAATAAAACCTGATATACACTTATTGGCATGGATTTAAGATCACATGAAGTCAGAAGCCTCACGGGCCAAGAAGATGTGTTAGGCATACACAGGAGTTTGCAGGTAATCTACATATGAAATGGTTCGATAACGGCTATTGAAGGACACGTTAATGCATATTTCCTTTTGTATACATATACTTGTATACGGTTTGTGAATCTTGGCTGTCCAATTTGCTTATATATCACTTTCTGTTTGTGAGATCGACGTAAACATTTTTATTTGACATTATTCTTCGGAAATCCTAAAAGCTTTGAAACAGTTATGATTATTGAAAGATAGTTTATGCTTTGAACAGTGCCGCAAGCATTCAGTGCTGCTCCCACAGCCAGTTGGTCTAACGTTTTACGCACAGGCGGCTCACCTTGTCTCCCAAGGTTTGAGGTTGAGCATGAGAGGATGTGAACAGTGACTGAGATGCAGGTTGGGAAGGTTTTTTCACTTTACCATGTGTTGACCTGCTCGATAAGACCACCTCTTTTCCAAGACCATTTTGAGGTATTCCGTTCACCGCCTTTCTTATGAGGGATGCCATTAAAGATGTGATGAAAAAATACTGCAAAACAAACAATTTCGATATTTCGTTAAGTTCAGAATGACGTTTTACTTTACATGTATAGTAAACGCCTTAAGTATCCTATGATCTGAGGGCAGGGCCAATAAGCTAACAGTCAAACTTGTTATTTTACAGAATTTAATCACTTCTGCGAAAATGCTTGACAAAAGATCACATGTGCATAAACAATAAATAGGACAGCGATCTTTGTATGCACTCAATATGTCAGTGTGTCTGTTTGTTGGTGTGTGCGTCCGCTGTGACACTTGTGGCAGCGCGACAGCTGAGAAAAGACAACTAATACAGTCATAACTCAACATAACACTCAGGTCTCCAATCACTGTCACTCACTCCTCGTACGCCGAGAAGGCGAACTCTCCCATTTCACTCCTCCCTTGTCCCCCATCAAACTCAGCATAAACAATCGCTAAATGTCAAACTGTTAGTTCAGAAAAGAAATGGGTGTGTCATGGGTATGTTGAAGTAATATATATATATATATATATATATATATATATATATATATATATATATATATATATATATATATATATGTTTATATATATATATATATATATATATATATATATATATATATATATATATATATATATATATATATATATATATATGTGTGTGTGTGTGTGTGTGTGTGTGTCCTGTGCGACTTAAACATATCCATGAGCCATTCATTTCTTTTGTAACTAACAGAGAGAGAGAGAGAGAGAGAGAGAGAGAGAGAGAGAGAGAGAGAGCAACCAAGCAACCATAGATGGACCCTAGCACTTTTTTAAAATCTACTTGTCATGTAATTAAAGCCATGTGATAACCACGTGATATCTCTCAATCACAGATAGAACCCCCCTTCAAAGGTATATTAAACTGATACGTGTTGCCATTCCCCAAATCAATTGCAAGTACAAGTGTGCCCGACGCCTCGCACTTACGCACACCCGCACTCACGTCCGCACGAACACACGCACACACACACGCACGAGTTTGTTCTGATTCGACGACCTAGGATATCCGAATCAAACAGTTTGCTGGAAGTCCTGAGTGGCTCGGTCGTGTGTTCGCGGATATCGTAGCGTCCTTCCCCACTTTCCCTACACGGGGACGGGCGGAGGTCGTGTATTAGGTTGAATAAACATACATGAAATGATACAATAAAGGCAAGGAGGTTTTGGTCTGAATCTCTGTTTTTCGGGTATCAACTCAAGGTATATGTTAGGGTGGAGGGTTACAGTATTGACAGCATCATACACAGGGCAAGAAAGTATTCAGACAGACGGGAGGTCCAAACTGTTCGCTGATTAGAACATATACATGCCAAAGTTACCTACTTTATACTTTATATCGTATTTTACTTGGTATTTAAGGCTACCCCATGTGTATCGACGAACAACCACTGGAAGAACTATTTGAAGTGACGGTATGCATTTAAACGATACACACACACACACATATATATATATATATATATATATATATATATATATATGTATATATATATATATATATATATATATATGTAATGTATATATATATGTATATATATGCATATATATATATATATATATATATATATATATATATATATATATATACATATTTATATACATATATATATATATATATATATATATATATATATATGCTTCGCCATCAGTTTATATATATATATATATATATATATATATATATATATATATATATATATATATATATATATATATATATATATATGCTTCGCCATCAGTTTATTGCAGATAGATAGATGATGTACTTTCTCCAAAAAGTGCATGGCGCACACTTTCAACATTACTTCCAGTTGTAATTGTAGTGTATGCATCCATAGGCCATTGTATGAAATATGTTGAGGAAATAGACCACCTCCCCTACCCCTGAGCTTTCCGGTTGTGGATATGTGTGTGTTTGTTATGGTGACGAGTCAGTGGCCTGCATACTCTCAACACGGGACTGACCACATTTAAACCTTTCATGACCAGAGTTCATTGAATGAATTGGGATTTATGATTGGTACTTACCAACAATCTTGGGAGATACAGCAAGCAGTGGAATTCATATATTAGAAATATGTTACCTTTCTGTCAGATTCATCAAAGATATCCCTGGATATGGTCAGGCCAGGTTTGGGCTGTTGCATGAATATATGGCTATAACAATACTACTCACACACGATAGCACACTGAAAACACATTAACAACTCATTACATACATACATACATATATATATATATATATATATATATATATATATATATATATATATATATATATATATATATACTAGTATATATATAGAGAGAGAGAGCGAGAGAGAGAGATGTGTGCACATACACCATAATGCAAATAGCAATAGAATGAGATGCTCTTGCCGTTTTCTCATTACTCATTATGAGAAGAGCTTGAAGTGAGAGAAATGATTTGCCAAAGCTCAAAAAAAGAAATGTTTTTCACAAAAAATGAATTGTAATTGAAAATGAGAGAAACTTGTGACGCTTTTTATTCAAATGCAAATTCCAAGGGATTATTCAAGTATATAGCAATTTTGCCCCTCATTTACTTACCATTCAACCAACTCTTTTTTTCTTTTTCTTATCTATCTAATTCTGAATCTGAGATTTGACAAGTTGTATTCCCTTTTTGTGTATCCTTATCGCACTTAGCTTTTGATGATAGCATTTTTCTAGGGTCATAGCCAAATAATATGTAAGTACGTCATTTAAAGTATAACCGTTCATAGTTAGGGATAATACACTTGTATTGGCATTACAACTACAACTATATATATATATATATATATATATATATATATATATATATATATATATATATATATATATATATATATATATATATATATTTATATATATATGTACATATATATATATATATATATATATATATATATATATATATATATATATATGTATGTATATATATATATATACTCATAATTACAATTCCGAGAAATGCACTAGGAAAATAGTATATTCCCACTTTAAATATGGGCCACTGAAATAATCCCACGGTCCACGTGTGATAGGTCATGAGAAACATTAGCGCATTAATGCTTTGATTAACTCTATATTAACTGATTGCAAGTCAGGCAACAAGTTAATCAATTATCTAAGCCAGGGCTTAATGACCGTCGTTCGCTGCACTTGGGCTGGCGCCGCGGACGTGCCTCGTGACGTGCGCGCGCACTCCATCAGATTCTACTTGTTTGATCTGGGGGACCTGAGGGCTCCTAGGGTTAATTGACCGCTGCCCTCAAAATGCTACATTTGCAAAAGAGACGACATTCTTGGAATAACATATAACTATTTAGTTTGACGTTTATCAACAGGCGAAGTCGTTCTTCACCGCATTCAAAAGTACGAACATCAAAATACGTCAAGTGAATTAATACCCATATGGTAATCCATCTTATTTTATATACAATGTATAAGAAAGGGGGAATATCAGATATCTAGTTATGTACCACAAAGTAATTTCGTTGTGAAGAAATATTAAAAAAGTGAATATAAAGGTCAATAGTATCATGCAAAATCGAACCTAAATTTCAAAATAGTTGTATTTAGATGCCCGGGTTTTAAATCCAAGATGACTACAAGATTCTCAGTATATACACAAAATATATGCATCTGACATAATACTTTCTCGAATACATTTTCTCACCATTGGAAAAGATAACTTGTTATTGAAAGTTGGCAAAATGTATAATGTCTGAATATTTGGAAAATAAATGATGTCTGAATATTTGGAAAATAAATGATCTGTCAACAGTTCATGTTAAGGTTAAATACAAGAAATACACATTCGTTGAAGATACCGTCCATATCGAGATTATGAGTTGAAATTATAAAGATAATTCATAAAATACAAAAAGACAATATGACAAGAATACTTGAAAAAAGACATGAAACATAAATCGCAGCTTAAACGTATCCACTTCTGGAAAATGCATCTAAAAGGTAGTACAATATAAGAAAATACTATTTTCAAAAACCTTGATACTTAAGTCCTTTTTCCCTCTCCCCGGAAAATTAAAAACATATATAATAATAAATAATTTTTCAGAAAGGGTGAAAAATTGTAAATCCTCTTTTGGGGGAAAATATCTGCCTTTGAAAAATGTAGATGGCCCCCACCAAGTATATCAAATGGTTGATGAATTACGACTAGTAGAAATATCCACCAATCTCCAGTGCTGCTGTAATACGCCTTGCATTCACTCAGATGGCTGCCAATTGTCACTATATTTCTCAGGAACAGATGAAATGCACTAGGCGCAGGTCGCGACCTCTGCTTTATAGTATTTGGCCACATATGATATCATTAATTATCCGCCTGGCCCAGAGAATGACATAGCCGCCCTACCAACTGCCAAATTCTGTTACCAAAGTAATTACGCTTCATGCTCGTGGTTTTGAGAAAATAAAAGTTCCGAGTCGCCACTTAAATCCCGGCCTCAAGATTGGGTAATCGCTTAGGCACTGAAAGCAATAGGGGTCGTGTTACACGCGCTATTATGAGAGCCAAAGAATTCTGTTGTTGTTTTCTATGCTTTTGAATATGAACCCATTCGCTATTACATCTCTTTGAAGCATCTTTGCAGTTCTATTGTGTTCCTTCAATGCATGTTGATAATTGCAGTGTATTATTATTAATTGTTCTCGCAGTAGGACAAAATCATACATGTTAAAATAAAATCATTTTAATAGTTATCTTATCTAAACCGAGTCGTCATAGTTTTAGTTAGTGTATCAACTTCCATTTCAGTACCTGTTTTCTTACGAAAAACAATAACGTGTATCTTGCAAAACTGTGTATCCTACACACGATGCCCGTGAATAGCATTATATAACCAGGTTTGCGGAGTTTCATTATATATATATATATATATATATATATATATATATATATATATATATATATATATATATATATATATATATATACATTTCGTGTGTGCAGATTCTCATACACAACTCACGGGAAGTAGATTTGCCCCTGAATTCCACACTCATAATGGAGATATTGGCTGTACTTGTTGCACAGGCGTGGGGCAGGCAGCACAAGCGCCACTCATAGTAGAGACAGCGACAGCAGGAAGGGGCGAGACCCTTTTCTTAACTACACCCTTCATCCATTTAAACCTTTTCGCACAATTTAATTATAGCAATTGTTGCTAATTCGCGGATCACATTCAATTAAATGGCCAATTCTCGTATTGGATAACACCGGTATGTCGTATCGAACTTCAACTGAAAGGAAAGATTGTCTGTGAAAGTGAAGCTAGGCATAAATTGTAGCATATTTGAATGCAATGAAAGAAAATTAAGTTGCAGAACAGATGTGGTTCTGTGAGGGAAATTACTGTGTCTGCAGAGAGGGTCTTCTGTGACATCCGGCCGACTGGGAGACAGTAAGAGGTGGACAGCGACGACGCCCATATGGCGAGGGATTTCGACCATACCAACGTATACAATGGCTATATCATATATATATATATATATATATATATATATATATATATATATATATATATATATATATATATATATATATATATATATATATTTATATATATACATACATACATACATTCATATACACATACATATATACATATGTATGTGTGCCTGTGCACTTATTATTTTTATTTAGTCATTAGAAATAATCATCACTGGTTCTGGCTGTATGTTCATCTCTGTATGGTGAAAACCATATATACAAAAATAAAGGTACGATGCAATTAAACAACATTCAATGCAAAATAATGCAATGTAATATGCTACAATGCAAACACAAAATAAAATGAAATAATCATAATAATACCTAATAACACAATGCAATAGAATACAAAGCGGTGCAGGAAATCAAAATCCCTGAGAAGGTAGAGGGTGGTAGGGCTTAAGATTGCTTGTGTTGAAAAAGACCCCTCTCTAAAGTACCGCACGAACGCTTCCAATGGTTTCCCTGGAGTCCCATGATACTAGTATCACTGAGTGCCATCGTGATACCGTTTCATTTCTACCTGTTGTTCTGAACTAAAGTCAGAGTATGAATGAAAGGGTCAGTAAAGCACCAGCAGGACTTTAATAGGACCTGTAAAGTATCTACGTTAACTTAATTGGCCCAGGGAGGTGTCGTCTGAAATTATGTGACAGCAGAAATTTTGCAAACCCAGTATTGTACTAACGGTAGTTTAATTTTAAAGACACAGTATTACTCACGCAGGAATAAAGGACCAGTGAATTTTGAAGGGTGAGGCATTTTTAATTTCTTTTACCTTTTCTGTCATATTACTGATGAATCGTAACTAGCCGGTTTATGGCTGTGGAAACCGAATGACACGGGGGAAACCACCGCATAACCCCAAGGCACTGGCGAATTGCCCACATTTCGCGAGCTGATTCTGGAACCAGGCAGTGGTGTTAGACAGCGAGCAGTCAGTGGCAACACCTTAGACCACTGGGCCATTAGAGCAGGTTCTCGGTGGTGGGACACAGCGTGCAGTCAGTGGCAACACCTTAGACCACACGGCCACCAGAGCCATTACCCTCAGTGGTGAGAGACAGTGAGTGGTTTGTGGAAACGTCCAATCACTCAGCCATCGGGACAGGCCCCTAAGAAAGGCAGGTAACATAATACCAGGAAGTAAAAAAAGGTCAAATAACTAGGAACAATGCTGTTCCTCACCTCTATACAGGTGGCATGACAAGAAGTTGGACTCTTAAGGAGACCACCATCTACAGGTGCAGGGCGCCGGCCAGGTAAGGTTACCTGTAGAAGTGTGTCACTTCCAGCGCGCGTGGCACACTCAACAGGCACGGTAAGTACGTACCGCGCTGCGCATGCGCGCACGTGCAGGGAACAAACGAAGGGGAGATTGTCATGATGCCAGGGAGGAAATTCAAGTCACCTTTTGAGAGGGGCTTTTGAAATATCGTATGACTTGAGCCAACAGTGTGCTGGATTTGATTTATGGTAGTAAGAGTAACAAGGTTGTCATTTAATATCTCATGCTTGTGACATTGTTTTATATTTCTAATTGTATTCAATGCATTTAGAAAGAATAATGATTAATGATTTAGAATAGAAAATCTATGGCAATACGTTAGCCTTTTCTAAGTTGTTGTATTACTATAAATATAAATTATATATATATATATATATATATATATATATATATATAATTCACGTCACCTTTTCAGAGGGGCTTTTGAAATATCGTATGACATAAGGCAACAGTGTACTGGATTTGATTTATGGTATTTAGGGTTACAAGGTTGTCATTTAATATCTCATTTTCATTGTCATTAAATATTTCTAATTTTATTCAATGCAATAAGAGTATCACAAAGAATAATGATTCAGAATAGAAAATCTATTGCAATATATATATATATATATATATATATATATATATATATATATATATATATAGTGAATACTTTTAAAAACCAAGCGTGTGTGTGTTTTGTTTGTTTGTTTGTGTTTTTCCTTACTACTCATTTCACGTTAAATGAGTTTTAACTTGTTGCCGGAACCAGAGCATTTGTCTATGTTCTTGCAAAATTGCATGGTATTAATAAACAAATCCGTTCTTGCAAAAGTGCATGGTATTATAAACAAATCCTAAATGCATTATGCCTATAGGATTAAAAGCCAAAGTTAATTAGCTTACAAAATTGTCTCTGAAGAGCTCGTAGAACTCCTCCGTCACAGCTCATGGCACAAACTACAAGAAAAAAATGGATGGACATTATTAGTATAGCGAGTTGTGCACTTTCAGAGGTGTTATACAAAACTAGTGAGAGTATGGGTACGGCGGCGGCCATGATTGATTGCAGGTCCGCACTAAAGTGTATGGGGAAATGCTATTAGCTGGAGACAAAGGCACGGGCTGCTCGTGCCAACCTGTCAAGGGTGCGTGGATGTATGGGAGTAGGATGATGCTTTAATGTGCCAGGCAAGCCACAATGCCACGTGCCCACAAACAATGGCTGATTGTTGTGGAAGATCTACGCCCAAACCTGACCCTGCCCGGCTCTCTCATGGGGTAAGGTGTCCGTGACGGAAAGGAGGTGCCAAAATTAATGAAAATGTTAACAGTTTTTTTTGTCGATAATGGCACCACGTATGTTCATTTAACCCAGATTCTACAGACATATATAACGCTGGATGTTAACTATTTTTATTAAAGTATACAGTTAACTTCCTTGGTTCTGAGTAGAGTACATGTAAATGTGCAATTGTAAGGGCACTGGAATTCATACAAAATGTATAAAAAACAAAAATAATAGAAAATAAAAAGAAAAGTGGACGGATAAGCGAAATTTCAACTTTTTTTAACACGTTTCTTTAAGACAACGCTATCTTAGTTCCAATTGATTAATCGAAGCGTCAGAAAGTCACCTAATAGCGGAAATATTCTCTTTCTACTGGATATTCAAATTATTTGTAAAATATTGCATTTATTGCATGTATTTTCAGACAGCATTCCCAGTCGATATTCCCAATAAGTTGTCAGTATCATTAGCATTGGTAAATACCCAACTTAGCTAGAGTGGATGTGCAATGGTACATGGTAACAAATGTTTAGGCTCCATGCGCAGTAGACGGCCACCCTGACGTATACATTGGGTCTTATCAAGATTATACTTAGGGGTGAACCATTTGATTTTTTTTTGGGGGGGGGGGGGGTGGGGGGAGGGGAGCAATCCATTTTTGACAAGCTCACACTTTCTTTGCTCTGACAGAGTCAGAAATTCCCAATTTTCAGGAGCCAGAGTATTTTTCTTAACTTTCAGGACTCGAATACTTTTTTTTCAGTGCCGGTTTTTTTTTCCTTAAAATATAGTGGATGATTTTTGAAAGTTGGCAAATCAGTAGCTAATCTGAAGATTTCTTCAAATCAGGTGCACTATCAGTATAGGGCATATTTGAGGTCTGAAATCAGGAGAGTACTGCTCAAATCAGTAGAGTTAACAGGCATGCAACCCTTAGTCCTACATGCAACAAACGGATGTTGATGGGAGACTATGGGCGATCTACGCGTAATGCATTGGACCGCCCTAACACGGGGGCATCCCTATTGTATGAGGATAATGGAAGTTCGACTCGTGTTTGAACACTAATAGTTTTTGCAAGAACATAACACCTAGAAATTGGGTAATAAAATAGCACACAGTTATAAGGATGACAATACCATGTGACAGTATTATATTGACAAACAACTCTTTTACTTAACATGTGTGCAAATCAATAAGCACCCATTTCTCATACCTAACAAAATGATACAGTTCCTACACTAGTTGATATACATTTTTGAAATTTGTGTGATGCTAGCAGGCCATGTTTTTCTTAGCATATTGCAACACTGTTTAATATATATATATATATATATATATATATATATATATATATATATATATATATATATATATATATGTATATATATGTGTGTGTGTGTGTGCAATGGTGAGTACTATAACCATTGTATTTCCATTTCAGCGTATCCTATATAGTTACTTGTAATCCTAGGCACATCTGCAGGTCCTGCACGTTTTGATATAGGAGCATAGAGCTACATAAAGCAATATTTTAGTACTAGTACCAGTGTATAGGGTTGACTCAAATGGGCCCTCATACATTACTAATGAGAAAAGGTTTGATATTCTCAGGCCCAATATTTTATTTATCTATCACAATCTCTAAGTCTCAGATCATGATCTGTTCACACCCGTTCTGGTATATAAGTGTTTGTCGTCGAGTGCTTGAGTAAATACAGAGATTATCGGGTTAAGTGATTGAGAGTAGCTCCCACCATAGAACTTGCACGATATGACGACGATGATCGCTACGTCAGAGATAGCGAGCATAGGGCAACCAATCACAGGCCGAGAACGCACGCGCGCACGAGACCAACACCTGGCCATGTTCAGCTGGGAAAGTTTCTGATCCGGGGACGAGCGCTGGGAAAATAAGGACATTCAATCGAAATCAAAGCCCGTCAGTCACTGGGTCGCCGGTCACGTGACTGTAATCAAACTTAAAAAATAAACCCCCTTCCGTGGGAAAGTTTAGTGATCGGGTGGGGACAATAGGGTGAGATTGTTGAACCAATAGTTAAATTGATTCTGATAGCATGGCATTTACCTGCTCGTGAGTCGATGGGGTGTAGTTGTGGTATTGACAAGTTTGCCGAGTGGGTAAATGAATATTAAAATATCATTAAGAACAGGTTATTGTCGCTTATTCGAGAGAGATATCTGCCGCTGGTAGCGATTGAGGCGGTGGGTGGTGCTGGTGCATGCCGGGAGTTAGGGCACGAAGCTGGTACTTTTTTTGGTAACTGCCAGCGAGTCATCTCCGCCCCTCCTCTGAGGGAAGGGAATGGGGGGGGATGGGGTAGTATTTTATTCATTATAATTATTTCCTTTGCCATGGCAAATGACACGTAGGCAGTTGCTGGATGAAGTTATCATACCCTGAAGAGAACACCAAACAAACCGGAAATCAATGGCAACTCATGTGCCTCCAGCAAACACGTATGCTATATATATATATATATATATATATATATATAGGGGGCTGCTGTGAGGGTTTGGTCAGAGTACAGGAGCTGCATATGGATCTTACTTCAGGAGAAACAATTTATATCCCGTATAAGCTAACATCCGATGCCTACCCAATCCCCTTCCCCCCTTTTATTTCTCTTATTTTCTTCTGTTTATATAAAAAAGTTTTTGTTTTGTATATTTTGGTAATTCACTACAGACAATAAAGATATAATACAATGCAATAGTGGATACTACATTACACTACCTATATGGAATAAGAATGAGGTTTCGTAACATTAAAGATATAAACACAAATATAGGTGCTTAGAGTCTGTGAACGTCCTGAGATGTTTGTATGTATCCTTATTGACCATGTCGATTCAAACATGAAATATACATCAGTTAGGCACATTGTAACCTGTTTCACTGGAATCACTCAAGAACAATCTTTCCACATGTGCCTGGCAGAGTTAGGCACACCATTTGCCTATCTGATATAGTATTTAAGTAACCACTAGGTTCGGTATCGTAAAAGATGTCCACATTAACAGGCTGAACATAGTAGAGGGGATGCATTACATGGTGAGGAAGTGTCTGGGACTAAAAGTGTCAACTTCACGAATATATGTAGCACCATAGAGAACGGTGTTATACTAGGTGTCACTTGGTTACGGATAAGAAAAACTGGGGTGTAGAAAAAAGAGAAAGAAGTGTTGGTTATCGCAAGCAAATGATATCGTAAATAACAGTTTTGCAAGAGAAACTAGATTACTAAACAAAAAAGATTGAGGTAAAGAACTTAATGAAAAAGGTTTTTAAAAAGAACAGTGCATGATACGAGATATTATCACCACGGGGTTATTTTCACTTTTGACTACCATCTTCCCATGATTTACCTCGACAGAAATAAATATGACGGTAAGGTAATATATATTCATTACGTTGAAACCATTTTTATCATTTTATGTAATACACCTTTTGTTATTCCGTAGGTATGAGACACTTGGTAATGCGATTTTCAAGTCAATAAAGGTACATACATGTATACATCACTCTTCACATCCATGAAATGCAAACATTCCTCAGACACTAGTATATTTCAAAAGGTGTAGGAGTATGTATTTGAGGTTCTAACATAATTGAAAATGTCGTTGCCCTGCAGCTCTAAGCAGAAGACACCTGTCAACATGTAACGAATTTACGCGCTTTTTCTCGGAACATAGGATCATTATCAAGGTGCTCATCACTTTGATGATTCAACAGCTGAAATTCGGCTCAGGTAATATATTTTTTCCCCGACTGATTAATCAACATCATAGTAACTAACATGCTACCCCTATGAAGTTACGCTTCACGTAACGTCTAGTTATACACACAAAGATCAACATTAATTTAAAAAAGGATGCTGCCAATCTTTGCAACATTGCATCACAATGGGGCGCTTTTGAGATACCAAAACACAAAATAAATGTGACCTTCAAATTATCAAAAGAATGCATCAAGCTGTCATTTTGATTCAATCTTTTATGAAATTGTTCAGGTGTAGTACGGCTCTCCCTGTTGTCAGAAGTAATGACCCTTATATCTATAGATCACAGAGAGACAACGGAGGGGTCTCGGTTATCTGTCAGTAAGACAGATATGTCATTACGCAGGCTGGAAAAGAAGGATTCCTTCCAAACGTCTTCCTATTCATTGGAACCTGTTATAGATGCAGTTTTCGTCGTTGTTGATGATGAAGTGAATATTCTTGCACATTTTTCTTTTCGTTGGATAAACTGATGACGAAGGAAATTTTATCATACATCACCAGTTTACATATAAAACACAAGTGGTTAATATTTAACTCAAATAATGATATTAATGATAATGATAAGAAGAAGAAAACTGTTTTGGGTTGCTGTTAATGTCGACCGATCGTAGCACTATTCTTAATGTATTATCGATAATTTGTTTGTATTCTTAAGGAAAATCATGCAGTTATCGTTGTCCTTTGTTATTCTTTTTTTCATTAAAGTGGATACAAGGATAAATTTGTCCTCATGTGTCTTTTATGATGATGACAATGTTGAAGAAGTTATTTCTGTTTTAATGCTCTTTTGATTGGCGCACTTTTATAAAGGTTGTATAAATAATTTTCTAAAAGTATTTGTTTATAAATTTAGTGATAACGGTGTTTTGTGTATATGTTGATACTGTTGTGTCTAATGGTTTCACTATGTAGAAGTGTTACTAACTGTTGTTGACAATAATTACTTGTAGAAAATGTGTATATGTAATTATTGATCTTTTATTGATAGCTTTTTCCTGTGTAGAAGTGGATCCCGTTGTTAATAATAGTTATTTTAGTAAAGTTAATAAGCACTTGTTGGTTACGGTATACAGTTTGTAAATGTTGCAATTGCTGTTTTTGTCAAGGACATTTCTTTGCATCTTAAATTGTTATTACTATACTTCTGATGATGGTGTGTATGAATTGCAGATTTTCATACAGTTTCATAAGACTATATTTCTGTGTTTATTATCATTGTTGATATTGCTGTTTCGTCGTTATCGTTGTTGTTATTTTTGTTGTTATTGATGTTGCATTGTGCTAAGTTTGTCACTGTGGAACGTTTTTGATGATATACTATCCTGTTGCTGCTGTGGTAAGGTTGAAATAGTGTTTGCTGTTCTTGATGATGGTGATGACGATGGTTAATTTTTTTTATAGATGCACTATTTTTAATATTTATGTTTTGCGAAAATGTTGATGTTTATAATCTGTTGCTTCAATGGGTGTTACTGTTGCAGTTGTTTTAATGGCGTTTTTGTTACAATGTGTGTAGTTTTTGATGATGATAATGATGGTGATGATTGTAATGTTGTGCTAACGTTATGCTGCTGTTGCGTGTTGGCATTGTTTATTATAGCAGTTGTACATGTCACTGTTGTTGAGTAACTGTTGTTGGTGTTTCTTTTGTTTTATTGTAGTGGTTATACATGTTGATGTTGTAGATAGCATTTCTGATTATCTATTGTGTTGGTGTTTGCATTGTTTCATTTTAGTGGTTGTACATGTTACTGTACGTTATAGATGTTGTTTTTGAGTAGCTGTTGTTGGTGTGTGTATTATTTCATTATAGTACCTGTACATGTCACTGTTGTAGATGTTGTTTTGGGTAACTGTGTAGATGGTGTTTTTGAATTATTTTATTATAGTAGCTGTACATGTCACAGTTTTATATGGTGTTTTGAGTAACTGTTTTTGGTGTTTGTATTAAGTTTTGTTTATTATTGCGGCTGAACCTGGTATTGTGGTAGATAATGTTTTGAGTAATTGTCGTTGGGGTTGCTAGTATTGCGGGTGCTATGTTATAAATGTTGTCGTTGTTGATAACGTTGATGATGATGTTTTGATGAAAATGAAGATGATGACGAATATGAATGGAATTAGCAGTTCATAGTTCATTTCTTGTGCATTGTTTCCAGTATTTAGACCTTTTCCCAAAATGGCGTGCACTATTTCAGCAGTCATCTTTGATAGAATAAACTGCATTTTTATCAAACTTTTGTTTGTTGATTTTTTGACATTAACCCAGCATAACTCAAGTATTTCATTGCGCATGCGCATCTTATTAGCCCCTATACCAGCGTATCCCCCAAGTTCCCATGCTTCCCTGTTTACATAAGATAGGGCGAGTTTTTGAAGTGACTTGTGTTGACAAATATTGGCGTAGCAGTATGAGATCAGTGGCACGGGGCGGCGGGTCGAGCCGCAGGTGCGCCGCACCCGGGTAGTAATGGGGGCCACAACACCCTACCCCGGGGGTGGGGGCCCGAGGAGGGTGTTAGAATCAGAGAGATATACCACTTAAGGCATTACAAAACTTTGCATTCGCATTTCTATGTGTATTGACTGTGTGAATTAAGTACTAAGTGATACATAGTAAACAATTTTTCAGTTTCAACAGTTCGCCTTTTTATGTTTATATACATGTCTATCAAAATTGGATAAACACATATGTCATCCACTTTTGTGTCTATTTAATCCAATACTGTTTTAGGTGAGTTGTTCCGCGTCAGACTCTATGAGAACCAGTAGAATGAGAGATTTAAACTGATTGCTTTAGAGTTAATTTCTCAATTGAATAACATTAAGCCTTGCAAAAATGTAATACTGTTCGCAATTGGCAATACTCTGCATTGAGAATACTAATATATATACATGTATTATACAGTATGTATTATAACAGATATAGATTGTAATGTTACTGCTAAAGGTGGTATCAGCACGTGTTTTTAAATCCTGAATTCCTGATTATTTGTCGTTTGATGTAGTCATATGCACACGACCATTTATAAAGGGCAACGTGTCTTCCGCTGTGTTGGTGTACCTCTCCGAGCCCACCCCACCCCACCCCTCGTACCCGTGAAGGGAGGCGCTGGTAGGGGAAGTCGTCTGCCGTGAACGTCTGCCTCGCACGAGCCTGGGAAAAGTCAACATGAAGCTGATCTCAAAACAAGCGCCCGCTCACCTCCACTATCAAAAGCTATCAAAACCACCCCTGCTCCACTGTGTACCACAATGAGGGCGCGCCCATTGAAGGGTGGCAAAAGGGTGCTGTGTGGAGAATACAGTTGCTGTTTTGCCTCTGACTTATCAAATAGAGAGAGGGGAGTTGATTATGGAGGCTGGGACTGTGTGGTGTGTGCGGGCGAGGTGGGAAGAATAACTCCTCGCAGATGTTGGGTGGCGAGCGAGGGGAACACCCTGCCAGCCACCCGCATTTAATACACACTCGTGCCCCCCCCCCCTACACACACACACACACATACATATATATATATATATATATATATATATATATATATATATATATATATATATATATATATATATATATATATATATATATATATATATATATATATGAATATATGTGTGTGTATGTATATATATATATATATATATATATATATGTATATATATATATATATATATATATATATATATATATATATATATATATATATATATGTGTGTGTGTGTGTGTATTAAATATATATATATATATATATATATATATATATATATATATATATATATATATATATATATGTGTGTGTGTGTATATATATATACATATATATATATATAAATATACATATATATATATATATATATATATATATATATATATATATATATATATATATATATACATTTATATATATATATATATATATATATATATATATATATATATATATATATATATATATATATATATATATATATATATATATATATATATATATATCCCTCTCTCTCCATTTTGGTATCAAGAGGTATCTAGCCTAACTTGCACTCACGTATGCACACACGCAGCAGGGTTTTTCATCGGGTTCTATGGCCATATATTAGTAGTACAGCACGTCGAGAGTCTATGGCCAATCTAAACACTCATGTTTCTTTCATAAGGATCTATTCATGGCTGGGCGGCAGGCACGTGGGAAAATCTGTGGGCTGAAAGAGGCAGACTTTTTCAGCAGATTGTTATCCATTTATTAACAACCTTGAGGTAGCGACACGAGAAGGCGGCGGAGAGTCATGGGGGATGTCCTTATCTCAGGATTAAACACCACCAGTTCTTATAATTTGTTATGTGTTCATATTTTATTTGATGTTTTCATATTCCAGTAAGATGTATCTCTTGTGTCATGAAAACATATGATATTAGCAATATGTGTTTAACAGATAAATACATTCCCTGATATCGTGTATATATATATATATATATATATATATATATATATATATATATATATATATATATATATATATATATATATATATATTATAAAATGTTTACCTTATAAGTTGAGCCAATGAACAAACATACATTTAAGATCACATACAGCTGCTTGAGTAACATCTGAAAACAATTTATACATGATTCATCCTATTGAGGCACGTATTCACCTTTGTAGCAATTATACCGACTTAATACCTTTAGCGTTTTAGAATTGGTTCTGCTAGCGTAACTGTCATTCATTAACGTAAATAAGTGCAATGGTTGAGACAAAAGATCAATGCATAAATAATGTATTGCTGTACTCGTGGTTTGCACAATCATTGTATTATCCATACTATGCATACATCGTCTTTGTTAAAACTACAACGGTTATTTTGAAAAGTCTATGCATGCAGGGGGCTGCTTTTACGCATGTCTTCGATACGCCTCCGCAAAAACAAGGATGGCATTACTAGGTGAAGAAAATCCGCACTTGAATTTATTTTGCATTCAACCTCTTTAACTTACGACTTCTGTCACATTTAGTTTATTGTGGCTAGATTTTAATCACACTTCGAGTTTTGATTGTTTATTCGTGGTCACTTGTTCAGCGGTAAAAATATCAGATAATAGAGAACGAAAACGAAGTACCCTGGCGATACTAACGACCTACCTCAGAGTCACTGGCAACTTTTCCTCAAGCCTTCCACAAGTCAACACATGACTAATATGAATTCTTCTTTGTAGATTTTGGCGGAATCGGACACTGCTAGGACACTTCTTTTTATACACAAAAGACAAACATAATCACAATATACAGGACACGAATCACCAAGGTTGTAAGATATCTTTTGCCTTGGAGCTGTTCCTGGGGTATCGGTGCTTTGATTCACTATGTTTCGGATGTCTGGAGAATACGATATATTGGAAAAATATGTCTATATGGATCTCAGGACTGTAAAACACCTTTTACACGCCGAATGCAGTGCTCTAGGACCTCTTTTGGTGGTGAAACATTGAGAGCAAGCCATTGGTTCGCTATGAAATGAGAGCGAAATGCGGAAACGCATACCGTTGGAACGTTGGAACTCCCATATACCCATCATGCGTTCCATTTCAGAACACTCTGGGTGTGTACTATAATACATAACCGTTTTCTGAATACAAACGAGCGGACAAACGAGTCATACGAGTACTCACATGAGCACTTTCCTAATTCTTAAAGCGTTATACCTATAAGTTTTTGTGTCCTATTTTGTATTTTCTCTTCCATTTGTACTTGAGTGTAATACTTATTTTGTATGATGATTTTGTATCATTTGGGCACGCCAATAAACTACATACATACACACAAACATGTCGCTTAACCTCTGCTGCTAGTTTGTTCATAATTTATTTCTCCATAACACACTCACACACACATATATATATATATATATATATATATATATATATATATATATATATATATATATATATATATATATATATATATATATATATATATACATATATATATATATATATATATATATATATATATATGTATATATATATATATATATATATATATATATATATATATATATATATATATATATATATATATATATATATATATATATATATATATATATATATATATATATCACAGTATTGTAGGAGGGTGTACATGCTACTGCTAGTTTATCGATAAGGGAGGGGGGGCGTGGAAGGAGTATTAGATGAGTATTTTCTCATGCCAGTAGCTGCAGCTTGGAGACTCACGCAGACAGTAGGCATTCCTAGCTGTCACAGCGAATTGAGATATGAAACAGACCAGGGATCAGAGTTTTGCTGCTGCTGCTCAATAAAATGGGAATTAAAATCTGCCCTGACCTGCAGGTTAATGAAGGGGCTGCCGAGGGGGTAGGCGAGGGGGGCTGCTGGGCAGATCTGTGGAATTCCTCAGTCTCTGTGACGCTGCTGCAAATGGCATTAGGAGGGGAAGTCATGCGTGTCTGTCCGCGACTGTCTAGGACTGAGAGAGCGAGGGAGGAGTTACACTAGGCTCCTAGGCCAGGAATTATAGTATCTCTATGTAGATATATGTATTTGAAATGAAAGCTGTACCAACTCTAAACTGTGTCCACACTGATTTAGTTCATTAATTACTCACCAGTTGCCCCACAGTGAGTTTCCTCGAGCATATATAAATATTTGTATATATATATATATATATATATATATATATATATATATATATATATATATATATATATATATATATATATATATATATATATATATATATATATATATATATATATATATATGTTACATATCATATGTTGTTGTTTTTTATTATATTTCACCTGTACTATTAACTAGTGTCACTACATTGATTTGCCGGGAGAACAAACAATTAATGGATTGGGAATTAGAATATTTTCATATGACTCAGGACCATTAAATGATCATGAGAAATTGCCAATATGTATTTCCAATTCCCAGGAAGTGGGTAGTTTCCCACGCTGCAGGGGGTCGGGCACCCCTTACACCTCTCGTGTTTTGCAGGTGCACAGGGTTCCTGCTGCTGGGTACACGGCACCCTCAGAGGGTACTCAGGGGTGCCCACTAGTCCACAAACAAGCGCTAAGAGAACCGCTGCATTGTTTCTAACATTCCTAAAACAACTAGTCTGGAGAAGAAAGTGCCGCATTGTTTTGTGACGTTCTCAAGTGCGCTATGCTGGCTTCGCAGGAGGTCTTTGTGACGGGGAAAGAAACGCTAAAATCACTGTTAACTAACACACAGTGCTTTGCCAGGTTAAAAGACAAGTACCAGTTCCCACCGGAAGATTTCTTCATGTAGATAATTAGAATTCAATGAGAACGGAATTTCAAAAATACAGCTTCAATTACCGGTAATCGGAATTTTGCATTGTGAGCTAGTAACAAAAACACATTGCATGTGTTTTACCGTGACGAAATACATGAAGATCAATTCTACAACTACAGTAAATAAGCAGGTCGTACTTTTGACTTGGTGTACGTTTATTCAAAAGCAAAACATTCATTCCCGCTAGATGTTATTTTTCGCCATGAATGATACAAATTGCAATATGGTTAGTTACAGCCGAAGCAAACAGTAAATTAGATGCAAAATTTATAGTTCCCACTCGGAGCAAATACCTTTGATTCCGTAAACTAGTCCTTCAAGCATTTCCATATGCAGTGCAATCATGGTCACAGCTTAAGAACATTTCATCACGGAGAGTTATATTTGAACAGGTAGAATAGGGATTGTTCAACCCAAACGGAAGAACAAATTTCAGACAAATACTTTTCGCGATATTCTTATATATAACAGACCACATAACACAAGCTCTCAAGGCCTGAATTGGGAAATTAATCCTTAAAGCAAATTTTGTAGAAGTAATGGAACCAAAATGAATTAAGATCGCATGAAGTACACACTAATCTATTACGTGAATAAAGACGTTCATTTCTAACTATACTCCCACTTTGCTTTAGATGTAATGTATGGACAAGGTCGGTGATTACTATTTATGTGTATGCAATGTGCACCTTGAGGCATCTTCTGATAAAACGGAATGATATTCAAGTTTATACAATATATGATTAAACCCATACACATAGATAAACTACCTAAGACGATTTATGGACATTCCAAGGAGCTAAAAGGCCTCTTTTGTTAGCGATGCACCCAGACTGTTTTTTACTGGGATGCCCTAATCCATGCCCCTATTTGAACTTGAACCCAATAAAAATTATCTCTTCTTTTCTAGTCCAGACGGGATTTCTCTACCCCTAATCCCCGAGCAGTGATGAGGCTTTACTTTGGGAAACTTCCAAAACGAGGCTGATGTTGTCTCGGCGGTGTTCTCGTGTGTTTGGCTATCGTCACGTGTGATCGAAGACGACAGCTCTCGCTGCGCGGACTTGATGGGCACAAATATTTTGAAAGTGAGCGCATTTAGTGTAAATCAATCTTGGGTCTGCAGAACGTCTCAGCAAACCTATCTATAGTAGCCTAGAACTAGTAAACCCACAACATACATCTTAAACAAGCAGGCTATACCTACATAGAATGGGCCTGTGAAAAGGATTTTGGCCACCAAGTCTGCCTGGCCACCATTTTACCTCTGTGGGGATTAGGACCATTCCCTCAGGCCTTATATATATATATATATATATATATATATATATATATATATATATATATATATATATATATATATGTATATGTATATGTATATATATATATATATATTTATATTTATATTTATATATATATATATATATATATATATATATATATATATATATATATATATATATATATATATATATATATACCATTCCCTCAGGCACTGTATATATACAGCCACACACACACACACATATATATATATATATATATATATATATATATATATATATATATTATATATATTTACATATGTATATATATATATATATATATATATATATATATATATATATATATATATATATATATATATATATATATACATATATATATACATATATATATAAATATATATATATATATATATATATATATATATATATATATATATATATATATATATATATATAGTTTTTGAGTGTAAGCATCAAGTACACAAAATCATCCAGTGTATGAAAACAATGCAAACTTATTGATCGTAACTTTAAACTTAAAGTTATCAATAAGTGTCTGTGTGTGAGTGACTTTTTTCCAAAGAAAATAATTGAAAATCGTAATCATAGAGCAAATAATGAATGAATGAATTGCCCTGGTGCAAGTCCCGGAAAAAGATTGTGAGAAAATGTTCAAAAATATTTTGTTATGCTTGAAATACTGTTTGGAGGAAGGGCCTCAAGTGAATTGTTCAAAGTAAAAGCATTTCCATGTATTGTTGACGGAAATGTCTATTGTTATTGACATTCCTCTGTCGCGCATATTTACATGTGTGGTCTAAATTATCTCCAAACTCAGATAATATTCTCCTCTAGCTGGAATTTGTTTTGTTGCTAAATCCCAACATTAAAGACTGGCGATTGCAACTTTTCTACTTATTTAAAGATGGAAACATTACGATAAGTAATACTAATGATTGTGAATATATATGATTGTAGCGCAGTAACAATGTATAAAAAGAAAATAGTCTTTTTGAAAAAAAGTTATCGTTCTCTTGCAACAGGTGTTCTCCCCAACAGGAGAATCAGTTTTCTTTGACAGTTCTATATGCACCACTTGGGAATGAAATTGAATTAAGGATATATGGGTATATTTGTTTGGGTGTTTACTTCAATTGGGAAGAGAGACATCACATCCCGTCTTATGCAAACATAAGGAAGTGTCAGATTTAATCAATCACCGATCACTAATTAGCAGCTCCAATCTCATCAAGATAAAATTCGACAAGAATTTGTTGCGGAGTTCCCACTGCGGGGGAATTTACGCCCTCGGGGACGATTCTATATTTCTTAATCTGAGGAAATCTCGTCCACAATCCACGTCTCGTCGAACCCACGGGAGACTTGACATAGATAAACACTGCAACCATGAAACCCATTGGAGTGTAAAAACATATCGCAAGAACCACCGGTTGCTGGTAATACCGCGAGACTAGCGGAGCAGTGTTCTGGCATAATTAAAACCATCTCTGAAAGGACATCTGACATGTCCCCTGTGAGCAGTGCGCATGCGCGGCGCAGTGGGTAGCGCTAATGGATTATGTATTGCTATAATGTACAACGGAATGCGAAGAACGGTTTATTTGTAGTTCTTGTCAAAGAACGGCAATTGCCAATTCTTAGCATTCCAAGGCTTTTTGACTAACCTTGAATTGAATGCTACCATGCCTTTCTACTGCATGGGACTTCAGTTGGCTTCCTTATGAGCGACATAAAGATGAATAGTGTAAAGTAAAATGGTGGTATGATTGTCCCTTCAGTTATTAGTATATTAGTACTATTTGGGATACAAAAAGGCTTTTCTCAAAAAAGTGAACAAAAATTCCTCAACAATTATACCCAAAGGAGCCGAGAATGTTAGCGCATTTTTATTTTAGTCTGTACGGAACAATTTGGAGTATATCGCAATTCACTCTAAACAATTTCAAGTATGTTCAATTGTTCAGCTATCTATATGTATGTTTTATGATCAGGAACAATACCACATCGCTGTTGTGGGACCAAGACGTGTCTTTGAGGTAGAGTTAACGATTGTACCACAGCCGCAGACAAGGAGCAGTTGCCGTTGCATTCCCGGGGTTGCATTTCCAGTTGAGCTATGAAATGGTAATCTGAAGATGCCACAGGTAGTTGGGAATAGTCACTGATAGGCTCTTGCTAAATGGTTGCAAAGAAACGTATCCTCGGCACCTCACCCTGCAGTTGGCTTTCGTAAATGATAATGATGTATTAGATGATAATAATAATAAGAAGAAGACGAAGAAGAAAAAGAAGAAGAAGAGGAAGAAGAAGAAGAACAATGATAATGATAAGAATAACCATAACAATAATAGTAATAATGATAATGATGATGATAATAATGATGATGATACTACTACTACTACTACTACTACTACTACTACTACTACTACTACTACTACTACTTCTACTACTACTACAACTACTACTACTACTACTACTACTACTACTACTACTACTACTACTACTACTACATAATAATAATAATAATAATAATAATAATAATAATAATAATGATAATGATAATAATAAAATGATGAAAATAATAAAAATAATAATAAAATATCATAAAAAGTAATAAAAATAATATTGATAATAATAATAATAATATTGATAATAATAATAATAATAATAATAATAATGATAATAATGATAACTATGAAAATAATAATATATGATGATGATGATGGTGATGACTGTAGTAGGGAGGTGTCACCGTACACTGCATTAATCGCCGTGGTACATGATAATTGGCTGCTATGATAACTATCTGCAGCCCGTCATTAAACATCAACACCCTCCATATAGTACCCCTTCTTCCTGGGGGCACCCCGCCGCCCTTAAGTCACCACACCTCCCTCCCTCACTAGGGGGTACCCGGGGTGCCAGGCCCTCCCGTGCCCGCGCGCTGCGCCCTCCACCCTACCCGTGTTGTGGTACCACAGTCACGTGGTGAGCGCCCCAGGGACTTATGTAGCCATTCAGCTTCATTCGTACCAAGAATGAAAAATCCTCCCATTATAATCCACAAAGATCACATTCTACCACTAAAAAGGTGAAAACCTTTAACGTAACATTTATTCATGTGTTGGAAACGTTGCAAAGTATACCAAATATGTAATTGTATTTGTGGACATGTTAGGTCATATTGGCACTGTGGGTGTGTGTTTATAATAGTTACATAATTGCCTGGTAGTAGAACTTGACGGACATAGTAGCCCCAGGAGCTCTTGTCACTGACAGCATTCTCCAAGTTCCATACTGACACACCCACTTAACAATGCCCAACTTGTTATAAGGTAACCTATGGGACATTGGAATTTGGGATATATTCCGGTAGCGCCATCTGTAGTATGTATAAGAGGGCAATGGCTACCAAGGAAGGAATAGGTTAAATACTTTGTACTGAATATACCAAGTAGCTCAAGGGCTGTGTACCGTTTTAACCAGGATACATTGACCCTAGCTTTTGTGTACTTATGGACGGCTGATTTCCAATTGATCTGTAGGAACCAGGTGCGTGAGGCTTTTCCGAAACGTATACCTGAAGTCACGCCTATGTAATACATAGCATTTCCTTGTCTAGTTCGTATAAGGACTCAGATGCTGTTTTCTCTTTTCTGATTATTTCCGCACATTCTATACATATTTTCTACGTTTGAGATTATATTTGCAATGTAGATTGTATGATGAATCTCATGGTCAATAAAGATCCAATTCTATCCAACTAAGCGCATTCTTTTATTTCATATTAAGAGTGAATCCTGACAAGATTCCTGGAAAACAACGTACTAGCCCATTGTTACTGTCAACCTAACTTTCTCGTGTACCTTAATAAGCTGGACCTTGTCGAGCTATGAGACACGACTATCAGTAGGTGCGCAGTACATACCATGGCTTGGCCATGGGGGCTGCCCCAACCAAGTGGCCAACGGAAATCGTTTAAAATGGAGGCCAATTTAATGACTTAAACAAGATCAGATTCTAATTGGTTGAGTCTAACGGCATATTACTATGTATTGAAAAGGGCTTCAACTTACTGTTATGTCATGATCTGTATGGTTCTGTTATGAGTATGCCACAAGATGTATGGATATAGATAACAGGTCATATATAGGCTTGTTGTTAACGTGTCTGTGTCTTTAGTCTATATTGTATGTGTATATTCACATGTTAAAGATAAAAATCATTATTGTACATTTTGCTACATTCAAATTTAAAGAAAAACAAGATCTGACATCCATATCTGCACTATCTATGTTGTGTTAAGTATATGGGACATATGGTAATACGCTATACGGTTATAATAAAGTAGCCAATAAAGGATAAAACATTCAATATATGTACAGCAAGAAAAACTATACATCTGAGAGGGACAGAATTGCCTTTTGAGTGTAACACAACTGTGTAACTTAAACACACAGAAGTTAAAACTGCAATCTTGTTCGAAGTCGTATATTGCCATTTATCATGTGAATTAATCATATTTCCTCTAGAATGTTAAGTACTGTTGCGTGCATGGATAAATTACCTACTACCCGATGTATATAGGTTTATGATATAAATTTTGTAACGTTACACATGTTTATTTCGATATTAAATTGTAACTAACAAGATTATTATAAATATGATTTTGCAATTGTACAATTACAGTCAATAAACATACATACATACATACATACATACATACATACAAACATACATACATACATACACACTTTTACATCCTCCGGAATTAAACACTCCTACGAATTAAACACTTCTCTTGACGTCTAGTTGCCCTTCCACTATGTACGGATGTTTTACCTGACCATATCGTTACCATTCATACCGAACCAGCATGCTCTATGTTATCAATACCTTTGGCTATCCTGAGATGCTGCTTTATGTGTTACGGCTTTCAGTAGTAATGGTGTTTATTGTATGGAGTATGTTAAGTGCCACAGCAATGCATAGTTCCCTATCCATGCGTGGTGGTCTCAGTGCCTAAGACATGCCAATGGAATTTTAATGGATGTTTTCAAGTGATATTGATTCTGAGAGAGAAGACATTCGTTTACCCTGTTCGTCCACCCATATAAGGCAAATACCATATTAGTGTCATACATGCCCCAATTATCTTGACGATATATAGGTAGCATAGGTAGGTTAGCCTTATGGCTTAAGGGCCTCGCACTTTTCATTGTAAAATACTGGCTATTTCAAGTGCGGTTGGAGAGGATGAACATACCACGTGGCTAGATCAGTGGATCGGAATGAATTTCATATTCTTTGATATAATTTTTGGTTTTTATAAATAAACACCCCCCCCCCCACACATACACACACATATGTATGTATGTATGTATATATATATATATGTATGTATGTATGTATGTATGTATGTATGTATGTATATATATATATATATATATATATATATATATATATATATATATATATATATATATAAATATATATACAAGTAACCTACATCTTCATTTTTTTATGAAGTGAACATGAAGAAAACGACCCTACTCCGGCATTGGGGATTGGACGGAAACTTTCGATAATCTGCTTCTTGAACAAAATATGCGGTATCATACAACGACTGGATTTCATGGAGTATCAAACCAAACAATCATGAGGCAAACAACTTTTCTATAACTTTGTAAAATCTTGGTTAAGAAGGAGATATTATTTCCCTAGTGTCAAATCACGAAGGAAATGAATAACATGAAAGCAAACAGAATTTCTTTAAAAAGCTTTAATTTTACTTCACGTTAGAAAAAGTTTATTGCTCCATACTTATAATGATACATTGTTTATAGAATTATATATTAATATAGATATGACTATAAATAATAAATATAAGTATATCGATAGATGTACGAGTTAGAATACGTTAGTAGTAGGTTCCATATCTAGCCATCGTCACGTCCAGAATGAAATGGTTAAGACTTACACGTATATTGTGTTCACATTTTATGTGCAACAGCTGTCCATTGTGCGTCAGTATAGGGAAGGTGAGAGTCACAAAAAGTATAACGACATTTAGCATACATACCTAGCTCTCTCCCATCATTTTGGGAAGTCTCTAATGAGAAGAAAAACATACTAGTAGATATGCACAGATGCACTTCGACTACCAAGAAAATGTGGCGAAGCTCCGTAGTAGATGAGGATTTTTTCTGATGCTTTAGTCACATTCAATGTTTCCACTGAATATATATATATATATATATATATATATATATATATATATATATATATATATATATATATATATATAGAGAGAGAGAGAGAGAGAGAGAGAGAGAGAGAGAGAGAGAGAGAGAGAGAGATGCTGTCTCAATGATTTCACCAAGGATTCATTTTACAGCGTAGATTCATAGCCTTCAAAGGAGCATTTAAGTAAGACCTTCTAAATTTGGTTGATGATGAGAGTTCATAAGAAATGTTCGTATGGGCTGTGATAGTTTTCGTTTTGTGATGTCAACCCCTAGGCACCACGCCCTCTAGTGGCTCTCCAGGAAAACTGGCCCTGATGGTGCCTGTGGCAGGAACTGGAGGAATGTCTGGGAGATTTTTACCGCCTGACTGGCCCTTATAATGAGCTAATGGATGGGATATTAATGGGTGGAACACTCGGTACTTTGGCAACTTCTACAACTTCAGATACATAGGGTTTGGGTTCGAGGGTTCAACCGAATCATCACCCAAATACCATTCAGAAGTACTACTGATCTTGCTACGAATTGATTACGTTCTTTCAGAAGGCCTTCGTTATTGTATGCTATGCTGCAATTCTGAATCGAGAAGCAATTTGATGATGGTGACGATGCAGATACGTAGGAATGTGATGTTATTGATGAAAATATTTGTTTAATAACGTTTATGACGAAGATGATAATGATGATCGTGGTGGTGGTGGTAATGATGATGAAAATGAAAGGGGTGTACGGTGATGTACTGAACAAAAATAAATACATATGCACGGTATTCTATGTTTAATCACAGGTGGTACTCAGGTGTCAATAAATTTCTAGCCGGCAGCTTGGCATAAAAGTTAGACGCGTCTGTCGGTCGGAATTCTTTGTCGTCGCGGTTGGGATAATGCCGGTAGATTATTTACCAAGGATGTTGCTACCTGTTTGCTTTTCACCTGCGCTGTTCACATGCCACTTAAATCCCCGTGTCAGTTTCCAGCCTACGTCCGGCGGCCCCCATTCCCCCGAGCACGTGACCCACTTCCAGCCAGTGCACGTGACGCCTGCTGGTCACGTGGTCGGCAAACACTCGCGCCCTTTTGCCGCGTGCGTCACACGGGCTCAGTGGATGGATGAACAGGCGTGTGTACACACCAAAATAGCGCAATGCATAGGAATTCATAGACAATTATACATATTGATTATAATTTACAGTAGGGGAATTTCTTTATAGACTCATTGTTTAATAGAAATTATGTCTCTTTTTCAAAAGGATTTGAAATGAATGCAAAGAGGATCCTCGAAAATCATATCACGTGTTAGAAAATATTGGCATCTCAGGACAAAAGACTAAATACAAATGATTATGGTGCCAACTGCAGAAGTCACCAATGCTGGTAGCCATCACCTGCTAGTAATATTTCAAGAGTGTCACTTCAAGACATAAATGTTCTAACATCGAAGTAATTTTCGGTACACCGGCTCTGTGTAGGACAATGGGTGCCTGGGCGTGGCACATTCTACTCGAGTAATAATGTGTTGTACGAACCCCAACTCACGGTAACACTGATATGACACAAATATGAACAGGGCATATTCATGATAAAGGTCATTTTTTAAAAGAGATTGAACGATTTTTATACAGATTCATATTTCTATTGAAATATTCCGTTGATGGAATGGTTAAGCCTTAGTAGCTCAGGGTAGTGGAGGGGGTACACCCGTACCCTCCCCCCCCCCCCCCTACCTCCCAACCACTACCACCCCAACCCCTTACTGGTATCGTCCTAATTGAATTTTACGAGTGCCGAACGTTGGTCGCACGAAGATCGGGTATCGGCAGCCATGGTGCAAGTGTGGGAAAGTACAGCGCAACGCCAGGGGTGTCAGCAGAGTGGCCCCTCGCGTGCCCTCATTGGTCCAACACTACATGACGTCATGCATGCTGCGGGGCTGCCATTTACCGTGTTCCGTGCGGAACCTGGATTCCGTTTCAACATTCACATTGCTGAGATTCATGATATATACATATGGTCCCCTACCACAGTGTTGGTTCTCCCTGCGAGTTTTTTGGGGGAGATGGGTTATGCTCAAGATGCTTTCTCCAGATATCAGTCATTATTCGTCCATAGATAGCTTAAGAAAAGAATAACAGTGCCTGCGGCCTCTGGTGACACTGTCCCCTGCCCCAGTGATGCCTGACGAGCCAGTGACAAACGCCGCACCAATTAGTCGCCCGGCTCCTACATTCTTTAGCCTGTTAATTTCATCAAAACCTGCCTCGTCGCTGAGATTTATTGATGAAATGGTTTAGCCTTAAGATACCCATGCTCGTAGAGCCTCCATAAGGCTCGACTGTTTGGGGGTGTATTTCTCCAAAACCAATGCATGTATTTAGAAAAATAAGAAGCACAAATAGGGTCAGAACCAAACCGAAAATGCCCCTTCAGTTTTCTTGGTGGTTGATACTTTATTCTTTAGTAATTTTCAAAAGTATCAGAGGATCAGACGACATTTTTCAAATAGAAGCTGGCTATGACTTTTCACTATAAGTCATAATGGTGGTATAGATTCAACAACGAACGCATTTTGTATTTGTTTTCCAAAACTTTTCCAATTGAAGCACAAATTCAGGAGAGCATGAAATATACTGTTTCTCTCAGTATCTATTCAAAATTGCACTGATTTCCCAAAATATATATCTAAACTTTCTAAAGGACTTTCATTATTTTGTTATAGTAAGTCACTTCTGTAGTAACTCACCCCAGTGACTGCAGTACCCATTAGGCAATGCCTAAGACCTTGTTGGTATGCACGAAACATTTTGTTGAAGAATTCTTTTATGCATAAAGAAATTTCATCTTCAACAGAACAATTGTGATGATAAAGACGAATCATGAAACAAAACATTTAATGAAAAATCAGTTAAACAGAATATTAATATAAATAACATCAGAACAAAGGTTACAGCTTTCAATGTATTAGCCATGTTATTGTCTTGTCTTTTGTACTTTTTCCTAAAGCAGGGTGATTTCATGCATGATTGAAAGGGTTAATTATGATGGGTCTTTGGGATGCATGCTGAGATGTGAGGAAGATCTTTCCCAAAATGAATGTTAAGGAAATATACTTAGCAGTATGCAAACATGATAGAAGAATGGCGAACACCTGAAAAGCAAATTTCACCCTATCCCATGTATGTCCCACCCCAGCTCGCACAAACCGGCCCTTACTACCCTACCCCTACGGCCTTCTCAGCCAGTGCAGGCGAAAATGCCACATTTGGAACACCCCAAAAAAGGCATACAATGAACCTTACCGCTAAAGATTAAAGTGATTTATCGAAAAGAACACAAATTGCAGAGTTGTCTGATTTTCCCGATGCAATCTACAGTTTTGTGGTAGGGTATGAGTCATCGGGTCTCCACCCGGGTTCAGTGACAAGCCGGGTATTTGGGTTTGGGTTTGGGTATGCGGTTATGGCTCAGGGCGTTCGGGGTGCACCCCGTGAAATAGGCACAGAGGGGTGGGGTTATTGTGTTATCTCAACGTGTTAAAGTGATGTCGTTTTCACACCCAAAAACAATGCTGCTCAAATCACATTTCACGAGTACTTAACGTTGTGTAGAGGTTAGCTGTTGTGGCGTAATAAATGATAGCTCTAATTTGACTGGCAGTTAATGATTATTTCCTCAAAGCACTTTAAATATTAACCCATTCATATTACGAGTGACAATGCCAACTCTTGAAATCCTGAATAAAGTTTTAAAATAAAGTAAGTTTGTGTTATTTATCACTGATTCTTTACGTGTTTATAGAATTTCCAAACTATTTGCTGATTTAGTTATAACAGTTAGTTGCAAGTGATACAGGGATATAGAAACGAAAATTGGTTGACATTTTGGATGAAGTTTTAAACAGATATATACCATTCAAAATTTAGCTGAAGTATCATTAACCATGAATAATATACACCTTGTGTGATGTGCACCCATAATTTGCTTTAATATCCCTCATAACTCTCTCATGACCACATTAAGAGTAGCCAGTATATCAAACATGCATGTTCTACTTGTCTGTTAGGTTTTTTTATCCATTATGAGTGAGACTATTGATAAAGACTACATTATTATCAGCAGTATTATTAATAAGTGTTGTTGTTAGTATTATGATTAGTAGTAGTAGTAGTAGTAGTAGTAGTAGTAGTAGTAGTAGTAGTAGTAGTAGTAGTAGTAGAAGAAGTAGTAAAGAAGTAGTAGTAGTAGTAGTAGTAGTAGTAGTAGTAGTAGTAGTAGTAGTAGTAGTAATAGTAGTGGTAGTAGTAGTAGTAGTAGTAGCAGCAGCAGTAGTAGTAGTAGTAGTAGTAGTGTTTTGATATATCATTCTAAGACATGAATGCGACGACTAGACAATTGTCATTCGATTAGCATAATCTGCGATATGGCCAATTGTAATATATATACAACATTCAGGATATTTAAGACATTACCTTATACTGTACATTTAAACACGGTTTAAAACACAACGCTTATCAGCTTATCTGAACCCGCTGTCACTGCCTCGATGTTGCAACCATAGAACTATACTGCATGTATACTAGTACTACCGGTTTTAATTAGGTATGTTTATCAGTTTGTTATCCAACAGGATGTCGATTCACTTGGTCAGTGATAAGATCAAGGAATAAATCATCTTTCTTAAATGTTGTAACATAATCAGCAATCCATCTTCATGCTATTTCTGCCACCGGCCCCATCGGTGTACCACTCTCCATACCCCTCACACCGCCCCCCACCCCACCCTTTACGAGGTCTGCCGTGATGGCCGGGCGGTCTAAGGCGTTGACACTGACTGCTGTATGTCGCTCATCACTATTCGGGTTCGACTACTGGCCAGGTAAGAGAGAAAGTAGGATGTGACTTTGGGTCAGGCGGTGGTTTTCGCCGGGTACTCTGGTCTCTCCCATCAGTTGGAAATGTTCAGTGATGGAAGATTTCCCCTAAATGCATAACAATTCCTCACGAACCTCGTCCTCCTCCTTCTCTTCATGCTCATATTCCCATCTTCTTCAGCACACTGTCCCCCTTCAAAGTTATCTCTTTCTCTTCTTCCCATTTACCATTCCATTCCTCCTCCTTCTACCTTATCTTCTATTCCTGCTGATCGTCTTCGTTATCCTCAACCTTTTTAGTTCTCCATCTCTCCTTCTCCTTAACTCCTCTCTCTCTCTCTCTCTCTCTCTCTCTCTCTCTCTCTCTCTCTCTCTCTCTCTGAACCAATGCTACTTTCTCAATTTGTTCTTCAATAGCCGGTTCCCTCTTCCCTTTTCACCCCCCCCCCCCCCCCCCAGTACCCTTAAGCTATATCAAAACTACTTCCTCAGCCTGTGGCCATATCTCATCCTCCGTGTCCTCCCGTCCCCAGGGTCCCGGGGAGATGGGGGCAGAATGAGGCGGGAAGTGAAGTGGCAGCAGGCCGCGATAATACACAAACATACACAAATATGTCGTCAATTAGTTCTTGATTAGTAAATTGCTGCGCGGATCAGCAGACCGTGGTAATTAGTAATGCAAATAAACAAGGCAAGTGATGGGCAATACACTGCCGCTATGTATCGGCGGCGGCGGGGAGGAGATGTGTGTTATGTCATAGCAGTCCTGTCAGCCAGACTGACGTAGATAGGTGGCCGCCGAGATGATGACGGCGAAGAAGCAGGCTCACTCATGAGAACTTATGAGAACTAGTTAAACTCCTGCTTCTTCTTCGTCAGTTCTTCTTCGTCTTCTCCTTCTTCTTCTTCGTATTATTATTATTATTATTAGTATTATTATCATTACTATTATTGCTTATTATTATTATTATTCTGCTACTACTACTACATGTATTATTACTACTACTACTACTTCTTCTTCTTCTACTACTACTACTTCAACTAAAATGATTCATTCCACAGAGAATCAAGATGACAATATCATAAAAATAAATGCAACAACGATACCTACAAAAACAACAACAATAACAAAATAAACAATGAAATTTTGAACAATAAACAACAACGACAACGATAACATCAGCTGCAGCATCTTAAGCAGCGCTAATACATTTATTTCGAAAGAAAAACTCCAACAACAACGACAACATCAACAAAACAGGAAAACAACAGCAGCAGCAGCTCAAGTAGGACGATTTCATTCAATCTGTCAGCCGTCGCTGCGATTATCCGCTATCTCTGCGCATCTTATTCCTGCTCCGTACCGTGACCTGCCTATCGTGTGCGTACGAGCTGCCATCATGTGGCCCACGGTAATGGTTCCCTCATTGACCAATCAGAGGGCGCGGATATCGCGAGCGCCCCCTTGCGTGGCTGAGCGCACGTGGCGCGACGGCGGTCCGCACCTCTCTTGCCTAATCCATTACGTAACATCTTATGCTCACTTGATACCGATAGGGGGAGCCACTCAAGCGTGAGACGATTGGCGGCCCAGAGCCTGCCTGTCTCCACTGACCTCAGGAACAGGGCAGGAAACCTGAATGAGTGCTCGAATCATCACAAGCTGGTGTTCGATATCTGTACAATATATAATATGAAATACAATGCAAAATACACTGGAATATGCCCATGCTTGCTATCAATGTTACACACACATACATTCATACATACGTACGTACGTACATACATACATACATACATGCCTACATGTATGTATGTATATATATATATATATATATATATATATATATATATATATATATATATATATATATATATATATATATATATATATATATATATATATATATATACATGTATATATTCCGCTGTTTCATTCGATTCAATCATAAGCAATAAAACTATTTCAATATATGGAGTTTGTATATTCTCACATTTGCCTATGCACTCGAAGTATTATGTTAAAAGAAGGGATTTAACCAACAAAAGTCTTGTTTTGTTCTCGCCCAGAGATTAGACTGATATCTTGAGTCTGTTAGTAATCAGATAATAACTGCATTATTGGTTTTAAGTACTCATTCAGACAACAACCAAAATCAATGTAGTTTCCGAATATTGAAATAAAATGAATTATATATCTTTAAACATTCCCATATCAATAGCCGAAGACCTAATTTAAATTATAACCTTATTAGAGTAAAACCAATGTGAATTCCCCTTACAGTTCAACACCTTTAACTACCCGCCAAAATCTTTTATCGTTTTACTACGTATGACAATTTCAATATTTTGTTATTCTGTCCCAAAGGACATGTTTTTATTATATTCACTCAGGAAACAACATATATGCCAGTAGAATGAAATTTCTAAAGCTTAAAACCTGAGTAACGTTAACATTTTCTTCCAGGTTTGTATGTTTTCAAAGTACATATATTCTCATTTCGTGTGTATTTCAACAAGTGACAGACAGGAAAAAACAGTATAGACAGATTGTATCTTAGCCTATAGATAATGATCGTTTTTATGTAACTGAGGTGTCAAAACGACTGTAATTGAATACTATAAGTAGGAAGCATTGCGTGAAATGATGTCGAGGGAAGTTACATGGCCTTACACAGTATGAAAATATAAGTTATGTAGGCGCATCTTTGACAAACACGTTAACTGTCATAGCAAATACTGGTATCTAGCAGAGGAGTTCCACTTCGATTAACCGATACGTTCAAATTTACATTTTCCATAATTTGTAAGGGTAATGATTTTTATCTAAATGATGTCCGTTGTTTGAGCTTATTGTTTATTGGTGTAATCTTGTATTTTTAGCTTTTCCTGTCTATACACAGACATTATAGTAATATTCCGTCTAATCTATGTGTATACCATGAATAACTTACATTTTGATGGGTTTTAGACTGATAAAAAGCAAAAAGCTATTCATAATTGCATTTTGGTTTGTATGTAAACCTGATATACGAGTACGTGTATTCATTTCTAGTGTTATGGATGTATTAAAGTGGACTTGTCAGAAGATATACACCTATGTATAGAACGTATAATTTGCTCAGGAGTTCATGTTTTGAAAGACCATCTTTCTAGCCATCTTTCTATTATCGGTTTCTGTACAACACTTTTAAGTCGTTTCATCAATGGCCTAAATTATTTTGCTTTTTACAGACACACAGTTCATTGACATCATGTTTTTGAAGTATCGTGTTGATTCAATATACTATATTCCAAAAGACTACTAAAGGGGTCACGCCTTTAGTCAAGTAAACCACTCGACTAATACATTATAAGAATGTAACATGGAATGTTAAACATGTATATGTGTTTGCAGTATTTGCTTATTTGCAAAAAGAAAAAGAATGTGATCCGATTAGGGCTATTAGCGTCGCCCTTAACTTGTCAGACAAATGGCATTGACAAATGTTCCCATTGAGAACAATCCAGCATTCGACGTGGGAAAACACCCTCCTGACAATGCTTGAGGCTTCAAGAGGAACATCTCTTTTATGGAGCACAATTAAACCTGTCTTTGAACCTTTGTAATTAGACTAATGAGGTTAACGCTACGACACAGAACAATGTGCGTAAAGGCTCCTCTTCGCAACAGAGCACATGTTAGAATGCTTTAACTCATTAACACACAGAGCAGCCAAAACAGGCTTGTCGACTTTGGAAATATTTTGTTACAAACACATTTTTGAAATGTTGATTAGAAACCAAACAACAACTCTCCATCAAGTATTTTGTGAACTATTGCTTTATTCCCTAGTTATTTTCAAACGTATGAGAGAAGCAGACGGTATTTTCTATAGAGTAACTCTAAGTGTGAATGTGTTAATCTAGAATACAGGCGATAGATCTCAGGAACAACTCGGAACGATTTAAATCAGAGCTAGAGGGATTCTAACATTTGCCATAATCATTTCCACCAATTTCGCATACAATTTGAGTTATTTAGCACCGTTTTGAAATGGTTCTCCATCGTAGATACATAGACACGTGTCTATCTTTAAGAGATCAAACGATATCTTGATGTTAATTATATAGTTGCCTCGGGTCATCCTGGGGTAAAATGTTCGAGGAAGCTGTCGTTTAAAGCCATCCATAATAATAATGGAAATTGGTCTCATAAATTTAAAAGTTTCCCTAACTAGTCAACATAAATAAAATCGTTTGCTTGCCGAGGAGAACGTATCAGCTAATATGTTATTATATTTCAATATTATTTATGTGGGATTTTCTCTGGTTTATTAGATATCAAGATTTATACCAGGGCCTTAATGAGTTCAAACACATCCAGAAACAGCCTAGAGATACCTCGATAACATATCTTTGTGACGAAACCATCTTTTTGAAAATATTTGACCAGGAAATGTTCATCATAACACAAACAACAATTTTCATTCAAATAGTTTTTGAAGTTCCAGTTTTTCACCGAATTACTCTCAAAAGCATAAGAGAACCAGACGAACTTTCAAGGAGTTGTCTCGTGAGCGGAGTTAATTAGCGCGAGAGTTGATGGTGGCTGCCCTCAGGTGCTATCTGGTCCCTGTGAGGGGGCGGGCCCGCCACGAGCTGAGATAAATACTACAAAACAATGACTTACAGTCGACAATATACAAAATACAACTAACCGCAACTTCCATTTTACTCTAATGCCAGAGAGTGAAAAGTTAAGCCATCTGCCGTCAGCCTGTTTGGATATTTCTGTGTTTCTTGCGGAGTTACCTGAATGGGGACCAGTGGTCCTAACCACAAGAACACAAACATTTTGTGCCAGTGTAGCATAACACATTATCTGCTCATTTTTCACCAAATGGCAATAACACGAATTGACCGCAGTATTCTTCATTTCCTTATGGTGCAGGATTCGGAAAATAGGGGATCTAAGAGAAAACTGCAACATTAAGGGAAACACTACTTCATTAGTTCAATGTGCATTTCTGGGTCTTACAACAGGAACACACATATCTGATCAAGAGTGCTAATAAGGAAAAGAAACCTGTTCTTCTCACACATAGTAACAATGTGATTTCACATCAATTGTAGTGCATGTATCTTTGACGTACTGATTCATTTTATAATATCATACTATAGTACGTAGTTCTATATATCAAAAGAGAAAATCACTTCTTTCCAAATATCATAGATATATACGTGACATCATTTGGACATAAACTCATTTGAAATAGGTACCAGTATTTCTCCCTTGAACAAGATTAACTGCTCCCAAAGAAAAATCCGGGTTTGAAGCATGGGAACTTCCTTTGACACAAAGTTATGCAATAGGAAGTATACAGTATAAGACATAGAAAATGAAGGTAACAAGAAACTCACATTTGGTACTAACATGGTGGACCTCGTAGTCGTTATAAAGGGAATGGAAAGGTACTATTATTGTATTGTATTGTTTATTGAAGGTAGGAAACTACAAAATCATAGCAATTACAATAGTACAGTAATAAAACAAAACAAACTAAAGAACATCTGTGATTAATTATTAACATGGCATGAAAAATCATAATACATGACCGAGGATAAGGTAAAAATATAGATGAACTAAAGGTATAAGAAACATGAAATAGTACTAGGTTACATTCTATGAGGTTGCCTTTAGAGCTCTAAGCTTAGCATGTACGTACACGCACGCATTGTATATCAACAAATACCTGCAAAAAGGTATATGTTTACGGAATATCATGAATTCACATCGTTATAAGCGAATGTTGAGAGAAAATTGATTTTGAATTTATCTCTGTATTAAGGATAAAATATAAGGAAATAAATTATATATATACATATATATATATATATATATATATATATATATATATATATATATATATATATATATATATATATATATATATATATATATATATATATATATATATATATATATATATATATATATATATATATATATATATATATATATATATATATATAT
>OZ012700.1:9279198-9357867 GCA_963942565.1 Maea johnstoni | reverse complement strand
CAAATATGAACAGGGCATATTCATGACAGAGGTCATTTTTTTAAAAGAGATTGAACGATTTTTATACAGATTCATATTTATATTGAAATATTCCGTTGATGGAATGGTTAAGCCTTAGTAGCTTAGGGTAGTGGAGAGAGAATGGCTAAACACCCGTACCCCCCCCCCCCCCCCCCCCCCCCCCTACCTCCCAACCACTACCACCCCAACCCCTTACTGGTATCGTACTAATTGAATTTTACGAGTGCCGAACGTTGGTCGCACGAAGATCGGGTATCGGCAGCCATGGTGCAAGTGTGGGAAAGTACAGCGCAACGCCAGGGGTGTCAGCAGAGTGGCCCCTCGCGTGCCCTCATTGGTCCAACACTACATGACGTCATGCATGCTGCGGGGCTGCCATTTACCATGTTCCGTGCGGAACCTGGATTCCGTTTCAACATTCACATTGCTGAGATTCATGCTACATAAATATGGTCCCCTACCACAGTGTTGGTTCTCCCTGCGAGTTTTTTGGGGGAGATGGGTTATGCTCAAGATGCTTTCTCCAGATATCAGTCATTATTCGTCCATAGATAGCTTAAGAAAAGAATAACAGTGCCTGCGGCCTCTGGTGACACTGTCCCTTGCCCCAGTGATGCCTGACGAGCCAGTGACAAACGCCGCACCAATTAGTCGCCCGGCTCCTACATTCTTTAGCCTGTTAATTTCATCAAAACCTGCCTCGTCGCGGAGATTTATTGATGAAATGGTTTAGCCTTAAGAGATCCATGCTCGTAGCGCCTTCATAAGGCTGGACTGTTTTGGGGATGTTTTTCTCCATAACCAATGCATATATTTGGAAAAATGCAAGAAGCACAAATAGGATCAGAACTAAACCAACAATGCCCCTTCAGTTTTCCTGGTGGTTGATATTTCATTCTTTAGTAATTTCCAAAAGTATCAGAAGACATTCTAAAAGTAGAAGTTGGCATGAAAGGGTTTATCATTCCTTCTAGTGGACTGCTATGACTTTTTCATTCATAATGGTGGTACAGATTCAACAACGAACAAATGTTGTGTTTGTTTTCCAAAACTTTTCCAATTGAAGCACTAATTCAGGAGAGTATGCAATATATAGTTTCTCTCAGTATCTATTCAAAATTGCACTGATTTCCCAAACTTTCTAAGGACTTTAATTAGTTTGTTATAGTAAGTCACTTCTGTAGTAACTCACCCCAGTGACTGCAGTACCCATTAGGCAATGCCTTAGACCTTGTTGGTATGCACGAAACATTTTGTTGAAGAATCTTTTTATGCATAAAGAAATTTCATCTTTCTTCAACAGAACAATTGTGATGATAAAGACGAATCAGAAAATAAGATAAAGCTTTTAATGAAAACTCAGTTAATCAGCATATAAATTCAAACAACATCATAACAAAGGATACAGCTTCCAAGGTTATAGCCTTATTATCGTGTATTGTCTTGGTATTGTCTTGTCTTTTGTGCTTTTTCCTAAAGCAGGGTGATTTCACGCATGATTGAAAGGGTTAATTATGATGGGTCTTTGGGATGCATGCTGAGATGTGAGGAAGATCTTACCCAAAAAGAATGTTAAGGAAATAAACTTAGCAGTATGCAAACATGATAGAAGAATGGCGAACACATGAAAAGCAAATTTCAACCCATCCCAACCCAGCTCGCATAAACCGTCCCTACTACCTATGAAACCCCTACGGCTTCCTCAGCCTGCATGTGCAGGCGAAAATGCCACATTTGGAACACCCCAAAAAAGACATACAATGAACCTTACCGCTAAAGAATAAAATGATTTATCGAAAAGAACACAAATTGCAGAGTTGTCTGATTTTCCCGATGCAATCTACAGTTTTGTGGTTGGGTATGAGTCATCGGGTCTCCACCCGGGTTCAGTGACAAGCCGGGTATTTGGGTTTGGGTTTGGGTATGCGGTTATGGCTCAGGGCGTTCGGGGTGCACCCCGTGAAATAGGCACAGAGGGGTGGGGTTTATTGTGTTATCTCAACGTGTTAAAGTGATGTCGTTTTCACACCCAAAAACAATGCTGCTCAAATCACATTTCACGAGTACTTAACGTTGTGTAGAGGTTAGCTGTTGTGGCGTAATAAATAATAGCTCTAATTTGACTGGCAGTTAATGATTATTTCCTCAAAGCTCTTTTTAAAAAATTAACCCATTCACACATAGAGTGACAACGCCTACTCTCGAAATTCTGAATAAAGTTTAAAAATAAAGTAAGTTTGTGTTATTTATCAATGATTCTCTACGTGTTTAGAGAATCTTCAAACTCTTTGCTGATTCAGGTATAACAGTTAGTTGCAAGTGATACAGGGATATAGAAACGAAAATTGGTTGACATTTTCGATTAAGCTTTAAACATATACCATGTCAAAATTTGGCTGAAGTATCATAAACCATGAATATACCTCTTGTGTGATGTGCCACATAATTTGCTTCAATATCTCTCATAACTCTCTCATGACCACATTATGAGTAGTCAGTATATCAAACATGCATGTTTTACTTGTCTGTAAGATGTTTATCCATTATAAGTTAGACTTTTGATAAAGACTACATTATTATCATCAGTGTTATTAATCAGAGGTGTTATTAGTACATGTATTATGAGTAGTAGTATAGTAGTAGTAGTAGTAGTAGTAGTAGTAGTAGTAGTAGTAGTAGTAGTAGTAGTAGAAGTAGTAGTAGTAGTAGTAGTAGAAGTAATAGTAGTAGTAGTGGAAGAAGAAGAAGAAGAAGTAGTAGTAGAGGTAGTAGTAGTAGTAGTAGTAGTAGTAGTAGTAGTAGTAATATAAGTAGTAGTAGTAGTAGTAGTAATAGTAGTAGTAGTGGAAGAAGCAGTAGTAGTAGTAGTAGTAATAGTAGTGGAAGAAGAAGAAGTAGTAGTAGTAGTAGTAGTAGTAGTAGTAGTAGTAGTAGTAGTAGTAGTAGTAGAGGAAGTAGTAGTAGTAGTGGTAGTAGTAGTAGTAGTAGAAGTAGTCGTAGTAGTAGTAGTAGTAGTAGTAGTAGTAGTAGTAGTAGAGGTAGTAGTAGTAGTAGTAGTAGTAGTAGTAGTAGTAGAGGTAGTAGTAGTAGTCGTAGTAGTAGTAGTGTTTTGTTATATCATTTTAAGATATGAATGCAATTGGCGACTAGACAATTGCCAGCCGATTAGCATGTTCTGCGATATAGCCAATTGTAATATATCAACAACATTCAGGATATTTAAGACATTACCTTATACTGTACATTTAAACACTGTTTAAAACACAACGCTTATCAGCTTATCTGAACCCGCTGTCACTGCCTCGATGATACAATCATATGACTGTACTGCATGTATACTAGTACTACCGGTTTTAATTAGTTATGTTTATCAGTTTGTTATCCAACAGGATGTCGATTCACTTGCTCAATGATAAGATCTGGGAATAAATCATCTTTCTTTTAAATGTTGTAACATAATCAGCAATCCATCCTCATGCTATTTCTGCCACCGGCCCCACCGGCGTACCCCTCTCCATACCCCTCACCTCCCCCACCCTTTACGAGGTCTGCCCTTATTGCCGGCCGGTCTAAGGCGTTGACACTGACTGCTGGATGTCGCTCACCACTATTCGGGTTCGACTACGGGCCGGGGTAAGAGAGAAAGTAGGATGTGACTTTGGGTCAGGCGGTGGTTTTCGCCGGGTACTCTGGTCTCTCCCATCAGTTGCAAATGTTCAGTTATGGAAGATTTCCCCTAAATGCATTACAATTCCTCACGAACCTCGTCCTCCTCCTCTTCATGCTCATATTCCCATCATCTTCAGCACACTCTCCCTCTTCAACGTTATCTTTTCCTCTTCTTCCCATTTACCATTCCATTCCTCCTCCTTCCACCTAATCTTCTATTCCTGATGCTCCTCTTCGTTATCCTCAACCTTTTTATTCCTCAATCTCTCCTTCTCCTCTAACTTCTCTCTCTCTCTCTCTCTCTCTCTCTCTCTCTCTCTCTCTCTCTCTCTCTCTCTCTCTCTCTCTCTCTGAACAGATACCACTTTCTCAATTTGTTCCTCATTAACCTGTTCCCTCCCCGCCGTCTACCCCCCCCCCCCCCCCCCCCCTCAGTACCCTTAAGCTATATCAAAACTACTTCCTCAGCCTGTGGCCATATCTCATCCTCCGTGTCTTCCTGTCCCCAGGGTCCCGGAGAGATGGGGACAGAATGAGCGGGAAGTGGAGTGGCAGCATGCCCCGATAATACACAAACATACACAAATATGTCGTCAATTAGTTCTTGATTAGTAAATTGCTGCGCGGATCAGCAGACCGTGGTAATTAGTAATGCAAATAAACAAGGCAAGTGATGGGCAATACATTGCCGCTATGTATCGGCGGCGGCGGGGAGAGTGGATGTGTGTTATGTCATAGCAGTCCTGACAGCCAGACTGACGTAGATAAGTGGCCGGGATGATGACGGCAACGAAGCAGGCTCACTCATGAGAACTTATGAGAACTATTACCACTCCTGCTTCTTCTTCTTCGTCGTCAGTTCTTCTTCTTATTATTATTATTATTGTTATTATTATTCTGCTACTACTACATGTACTATTACTACTACTACTTCTTCTTCTTCTACTACTCCTACTACTTCAACTAAAATGATTCATTCCACAAAGCATCAAGATGACAAAATCATCAAAATAAATACAACGATACTTACGATAACAACAACAATAACAAAATAAATAACGAAAATATAAACAAAAAACAACAACGACAACGATAACAACAGCTGCAGCATCTTAAGCAGCGTTAATACATTTATTTCGAAAAAAAACTTTAACAACAACGACAACATCAACTAAACAGGAAAACAACAGCAGCAGCAGCTCAAGTAGGACGATTTCATTCAATCTGTCAGCCGTCGCTGCGATTATCCGCTATCTCTGCGCATCTTATTCCTGCTCCGGTCCGTGACCTGCCTATCGTGTGCGTACGAGCTGCCATCATGTGGCTCACGGTAATGGTTCCCTCATTGACCAATCAGAGGACGCGGATATCGCGAGCGCCCCCTTGCGTGGCTGAGCGCACGTGGCGAGACGGCGGTCCGCACCTCTCTTGCCTAATCCATTACGTAACATCTTATGCTCACTTGATACCGATAGGGGGAGCCACTCAAGCGTGAGACGATTGGCGGCCCATAGCCTGCCTGTCTCCACTGACCTCAGGAACAGGGACAGGAAACCTGAATGATTGCTCGAATCATCACAAGCTGGTATCCGATATCTATACAGGGAACACTATGAAATACAATGCAAAATACACTGGAATATGCCCATGCTTGCTATCAATGTTACACACACATACATTCATACATACGTACGTACGTACATACATACATACATGCCTACATGTATGTATGTATGTATATATATATATATATATATATATATATATATATATATATATATATATATATATATATATATAAATATATATATATATGTATATATATATATATATATGTATATATTCCGCTGTTGCATTCGATTCAATCATAAGCAATAAAACTATTTCAATATATGGAGTTTGTATATTCTCACATGAGCCTATGCACTCGAAGTATTATGTTAAAAGAAGGGATTTAATCAACAAAAGTCTTGTTTTGTTCTCGCCCAGAGATTAGACTGATATCTTCAGTCTGTTAGTATTCATATAATAACTGCATTATTGGTTTTAAGTACTAATTCAGACAACAACCAAAACCAATGTAGTTTCCGAATATTGAAATAAAATGAATTATATATCTTTAAACATTCCCATATCAATAGCCGAAGACCTAATTTAAATTATAACCTTATTAGAGTAAAACTAGGCAATGTGAATTCCCCTTACAGTTCAACACGTTCAACTACCCGCCAAAATCTTTTATCGTTTTACTACGTATGACAATTTCAATATTTTGTTATTCTGTCCCAAAGGACATGTTTTTATTATATTCACTCAGGAAACAACATATATGCCAGTAGAATGAAATTTCTAAAGGTTAAAACCTGAGTAACGTTAACATTTTCTTCCAGGTGTGTATGTTTTCAAAGTACATATATTCTCATTTCGTGTGTATTTCAATAAGTGACAGACAGGAAAAAACAGTAAAGATAGATTGTAACTTAGTCTATAGATAATGATCGTTTTGGGTAACTGAGGTGTCAAAACGACTGTAATTGAATACTATAAGTAGGAAGCATTGCGTGAAATGATGTCGAGGGAAGTTACATGGCCTTACACAGTATGAAAATATAAGTTATGTAGGCGAATATTTGACAAACACGTTAACTGTCATAGCAAATACTGGTATCTAGCAGAGGAGTTCCACTTCGATTAACCGATACGTTCAAATTTACATTTTCCATCATTTGTAAGGGTAATGCTTTTTTCTTATCTAAATGATGTCCGTTGTTTGAGCTTATTGTTTATTGGTGTAATCTTGTATGTTTAGCTTTTCCTGTCTATACACATACATTATAGTAATATTCCGTCTAATCTATGTGTATACCATGAATAACTTACTTTTTGATGGGTTTTAGACTGATAAAAAGCAAAAAAGCTATTCATTATTGCATTTTGGTTTGTATGTAAACCTGATATACGAGTACGTGTATTCATGTCTAGTGTTATGGATGTATTAAAGTGGACTTGTCAGAAGATATACACCTATGTATAGAACGTATAATTTGCTCAGGAGTTCATGTTTTGAAAGACCATCTTTCTATCCATCTTTCTATTATCGGTTTCTGTACAACACTTTTTTAGTCGTTTCATCAATGGCCTATCTTGCACTAAATTATTTTGCTTTTTACAGACACACAGTTCATTGACATCATGTTTTTGAAGTATCGTGTTGATTCAATATACTATATTCCAAAAGGCTACTAAAGGGGTCACGCCTTTAGTCAAGTAAACCACTCGACTAATACATTATAAGAATGTAACATGGAATGTTAAACATGTATATGTGTTTGCAGTATTTGCTTATTTGCAAAAAGAAAAAGAATGTGATCCGATTAGGGCTATTAGCGTCGCCCTTAACTTGTCAGACAAATGGCATTGACAAATGTTCCCATTGAGAACAATCCAGCATTCGACGTGGGAAAAACACCCTCCTGACAATGCTTGAGGCTTCAAGAGGAACATCTCTTTTATGGAGCACAATTAAACCTGTCTTTGAACCTTTGTAATTAGACTAATGAGGTTAACGCTACGACACAGAACAATGTGCGTAAAGGCTCCTCTTCGCAACAGAGCACATGTTAGAATGCTTTAACTCATTAACACACAGAGCAGCCAAAACAGGCTTGTCGACTTTGGAAATATTTTATTACAAACACATTTTTTGGGAAATCATTTGAAGGAGAAATGTTGATTAGAAACCAAACAACAACTCTCCATCAAGTATTTTGTGAACTTTTGCTTTATTCCCTAGTTATTTTCAAACGTATGAGAGAAGCAGACGGTATTTTCTATAGAGTAACTCTAAGTGTGAATGTGTTAATCTAGAATACAGGCGATAGATCTCAGGAACAACTCGGAACGATTTAAATCAGAGCTAGAGGGATTCTAACATTTGCCATAACCATTTCCACCAATTTCGCATACAATTTGAGTTATTTAGCACCGTTTTGAAATGGTTCTCCATCGTAGATACATAGACACGTGTCTATCTTTAAGAGATCAAACGATATCTTGATGTTAATTATATAGTTGCCTCGGGTTATCCTGGGGTAAAAGTTCGAGGAAGCTGTCGTTTAAAGCCATCCATAATAATAATGGAAATTGGTCTCATAAATTTAAAAGTTTCCCTAACTAGTCAACATAAATAAAATCGTTTGCTTGCCGAGGAGAACGTATCAGCTAATATGGTATTATATTTCAATATTATTTATGTGGGATTTTCTCTGGTTTATTAGATATCAAGATTTATACCAGGGCCTTAATGAGTTCAAACACATCCAGAAACTGCCTAGAGATACCTTGATAAACTATCTTTGTGACGAAACCATCTTTTTGGGAAAAAATTGACCAGGAAATGTTCATCATAACACAAAGAACATTTTTTATTCAAATAGTTTTTGAAGTTCCTGCTTTTCACCGAATTAATCTCAAAAACATCAGAGAACCAGACGAACTTCAAGGAGTTGTCTCGTGAGCGCAGTTAATTAGCACGAGAGTTGATGGTGGCTGCCCTCAGGTGCTATCTGGTCCCTGTGAGGGGGCGGGCCCGACACGAGCTGAGATAAATACTACAAAACAATGACTTACAGTCGACAATATACAAAATACAACAAACCGCAACTTCCATTTTACTCTAATGCCAAAGAGTGAAAAGTTAAGCCATCTGCCGTCAGCCTGTTTGGATATTTCTGTGTTTCTTGTGGAGTTACCTGAATGGGGAGCAGTGGCCCTAACCACACGAACACAAACATTTTGTGCCAGTGTAGCATAACACATTATCTGCTAATTTTCCACCAAATGGCAATAACACGAATTGACCGCAGTATTCTTCATTTCCTTATGTTGCAGGATTTGGAAAATAGGGGATCCAGGAGCAAACTGCAACATTAAGGGAAACACTACTTCATTAGTTCAATGTGCATTTCTGAGTCTTACAACAGGAACACACATAGCTGATCAGTGCTACTACAAGAAACCTATTCTTCTCACAAATTGTAGTGCATGTTTCTTTGACGTACTGATTCATTTTATAAGATCATACTAGTACGTAGTTATATATATCAAAAGAGAAAATCACTTCTTTTCAAATATCATAGATATCTACGTGACATCATTTGGACATAAACTCATTTGAAATAGGCACCAGTATTTCTCCCTTGAACAAGATTAACTACTCTCAAAGAAAAATCCGGATTTGAAGCATGGGAACTTCCTTTGACACAAAGTTGTGCAATATGAAGTATACATAGTATAAGACATAGAAAATGAAGGTAACAAGAAACTCACATTGGGTACTAACATGGTGGACCTCGTAGTCGTTATAAAGGGAATGGAAAGGTACTATTATTGTATTGTATTGTTTATTGGACGTAGGAAACTACAAAATCATAGTAATTACAATAGTACAGTAATAAAACAAAACAAACTAAAGAACATATGTGATTAATTAAGTAACATGGCATAAAAATCATAATATATGACCGAGGATAAGGTAAAAATATAGATGAACTAAAGGTATAAGAAACATGAAATAGTACTAAGTTACATTCTACGAAGTTGCCTTTAGAGCTCTAAGCTTAGCATGTACGTACACGCACGCATTGTATATCAACAAATACCTGCAAAAAGGTGTATGTTTACGGAATATCATGAATTCACATCGTGATAAGCGAATGTTGAGAGAAAATTGATTTTGAACTTATCTCTGTAAGGATAAAATATATATATATATATATATATATATATATATATATATATATATATATATATATATATATATATATATATATATATATGTGTGTGTATGTATGTATTTAGTGCCACGATATATAGTATGTATACATGTATGTTGTATTTTTCATTTTTTGGATAAATATGTTGTCTTATTTTAAGAATCATGGCCTGGTATTTGTTTGAATATTGTTACCGTGCACATGTTTGTGAGAATCACTCACAGTCAATAGATCCAGAGACACAATGACGAGCGTAAGGTCAAGGGAGTCGAAAATGCCCCCTTTTGAAATTGTACTCATTTAAATGGTTTTAAATGAATATGATATAAGCACTTGTGAGGCAGGGATAAATAGGGTTTCACGATTACATAGTTTCATTATAGTGAATAATGACCATTGTATTGTCAAGGGAGTCGCAATAGCCCCCTTTTGGAACTCCACTCGTTGAAACTTAATAGGTTTAATTGTATTTGCTGCTCTGGGTAGGACTGACTGTTGTGCGTAGTTTGTAGCAGCAGTAGGGGTAAGTGTGGGAGCGTGCTCAGAGGACCATCTGGACCGCTGGCAATCCGTTCTCTCTAATTACATCTCGCTGCCTCTCGCCCCCAGTTCTCACAGAGCGCCCTCAGCCTCCGGGCTCCCCCGCATCTGCTCACGACCATCTCACCAAACACACACCGAACAAACCCGACATTTGCTGCTTATACTGCTGCCGGATTTCGCGCTGATCGAGGAAGCTAGAGGAAGAATAGACACCCACAAACCTTCCCCTTGTCCGAACGACTTTGCGGTGCAGTTTGTGAAGCACTCGAAAAATGTCTGATATTTTTGGCTAAGAGCATGGTCACTTCGACACAGCCAGTATTTTAAGTAATACACTACCCTCTCGGGAAGGGGGCTAACGAAGGAGATAGTTAGCTTTAATCAATTGCCTCTTGGGTTTACTGGGTAGGATTTATATAAACATACACACAGTCTCACATACGTATATATATATATATATATATATATATATATATATATATATATATATATATATATATATATATATATATATATATATATATATATATATATATTATATATATATATATATATATATATATATATATATATATATATATATATATATATATATATATATATATATATATATATATATATATATATTGAGAGAGAGAGAGAGAGGGGGGGCGTCGTACCTCGGCAAAAGTTTAAAAGGAAGGTATAGGGGAATAATACTTAGATTGTTGAACCACCCTTTTATTGCCAAACCCTTTTATTTTTCCAAATATAAAACGAACAAAACTGATATCATTTCCTCCGTTATGAACCCTTTCAAGAGTCATTTATTAAGAAGCGTCTATAAACTAAATATGTTCGAATTTGACAATATCATTTACTCTTCTTTGTGGTAAAAAATGTTCATACGCTTCAGCAACTGATGACAATAAAGAAAAACATGTCTTATCAACAGTAGCCTGAGAGTGCAACGAATGTCTTAATGCATTTCGAGAGCTATCATAACATTAATGAGATTTAATCGTGTTTGCTATATGTATGAAAATTCCTCATAAAATATTCACTTAGGGTGGAATGCCTAGTTTCCCACTCTAGAATGCGTTCAAGCGTGGAACGCAATGTTTAGCAATCGACAGGTGCTCTTAGTTTTCACCTTGTGCATTACAGGTGAGAATGCATAAACATATCGATAAAGAAGTTATTTCTTGTGAAATAGGAGATGTTCCCCGTGGTCACTCGGTCCCTAAGTATTTAAAGCAGGTATTCAAACCCTGACGAAAGATTCCGTGCTTTAAGAAATCTGCGTATACCTTAAGGTCGGGATTTAGTGTATTTACCCCGCCCGTGTGGGTATCGGGTTCCAGTGGGTCTCTAATCGCACCCCAGGGTTCTGGTAGGGTGCTAGGGTCACCATCGGCATGGGGTACGCAAGGAGGCGTAATGTATGAGGTTTTAGCTAATGCCATGGTAGACTGCAGGTAATTATCAAGGGTGTTAGAGGGGAGAGCAAGTTATCCATTTACCCTGAAGGCTACAAGCCTTTAAACCCGATAGCGCCATTATTCTTTACTTTCAAACACACTTTAAAAGCTCATGAATGTACTATGTGCAAAACACAAAAGAAAGTCAAATACGTTTAGCATCCATAGTTAGTTCGTTCCACGGTTGAAAATACAAACACGTGTATACGTAGACTAAAAGATGTTTAAATGGGTGCACTCGTGACCTCGACAAAATGTGTGTACTCAAGACAAAGTAAAACACACATCAACAACCGTTTATTCCCATATATATATATATATATATATATATATATATATATATATATATATATATATATATATATATATATATATATATATATTATATATATATATAAATACATATATATGAATAAATATATATATATATATATATTTATATATATATATATACATATATATACATATATATAAATATATATGTATACATATATATATATACTAGTATGTATATATATATATATATATATATATATATATATATATATATATATATATATATATATATATATATATATATATATATATATATATATATATATATATATATATATATAAATATATATGAGTGTGTGTATGTATGTATGTATGTATGTATGTACGTGTGTGTATATATATATATATATATATATATATATATATATATATATATATATATATATATATATATATATATATATATATATATATATAAATATATATCACGTACTTTTAGGTGAGAGAGAGAGGGCGCCCACCTATTAGTTCTTGCCTTCTACCAAAAGATTGACTTTTTGTTCGTTTACAGTACGAAAACATACTGTTGAAAGAACTACTTTACTTAATGTATGGGACAGAAGCTCCAACTGTTAAAAGAACTCGTGTTTGTCCTTTATAAAATGTTTGCAGAAGTCGTGTAGAAACACCAGTAGCACCTGTGAAAAATCACTTCTTCGATAAAAGCACAAAGACATGGTTGTTTAGCGCTTTTATGGATACCACCATCACTTAAAGGCGACAGTCCCTCGGGCGATTTAAGGCATTTGTAAGAAGGCGTCTCAAACCATTAAAACCAATTTCATACATAAAGCCCCAAGTTTATACTTGACTTCCTTCATATAAATGCCGTCGTACTAATAATGAAAGTGGAAATAAAAAGATGTAAACTTTGCCATATGTACATATCTTTTAGTGGTTTATTTTTCTTGCATTTCGGTGTTAAATATTGGAAGTGGGTCTCAGACGAATGTTGGTACATATGGAGACCACCCTACATACAAAGAACTTAAATGGAAATAAAATGAAGTCGTTTAGTAATATTCTTTCTGTCACCTGCCTGCTTGCAAACAGCGAGTGTAATAATGATGTATGAAATTGCTATATCCTTACCATTAAGTTGTTATAGGTTCTATTGCAAATATAGCCATGTATTACATTTAATAACTTGCATGTAGAAGTACGTGTCAGTCCAATGAGTCAAGGCGATTTAGACAGTAACTACAGTAACTTCACTAAGTGTGCTCAGTGATTTCACTTGGGTACCGGAACTGAGAAACAAGAACAATGAAATATTTCATATCTAAGATACAAATTTGTACACACACACACATTAAGTATATATATATATATATATATATATATATATATATATATATATATATATATATATATATATATATATATATATATATATATATATATGTATATATATATATATATATATATATATATATACCGGTATATATATATATATATATATATATATATATATATATATATATATATATATATATATATATATATATATATATATATATATATATATATATATATATATAATAAATAACAAAAATAGTAGTTAGAAGATCCTTGGAAAAGCGATGGCAATCTGTATGGAACGAAGGACCCACATGTTTTTAAGTGCAAAAAGAATCAGAAATCATTGTAATAAATAGAAAAAAAGCAAAACATGCTATCAGTAAAAGTGTGGTTAAGACCATCTGTCCTGGGGACCACTTTGAGTCACTCCATTGGTATTCTCTGCTAAAAGGCTTGACTTAATCTGCTGCTTCATCGTCGATAAATCATCCTCGGAGTCCTTGTGGATAAAGGAATATCTGTTGGATATGCTGCTGATGTGTGGTAGATAGCATCAGTTATAAGGTTTCAAGTGATTCCATGAGGCTGAAAATACGTTCCCATCACCTGCAGGATCATTTGAAAACGTGCTTTACATTTGCAAATGTAGACTGCCCTTGTGTAGCCAAATGATGCTATAAACCATTCGAAATGATAATTGAATAATGATATTTTCTGATGATTAAAAACTTCCTTTCCACCTCGAGAACTAAGTAGGTTTCCCAAGGCTAGCATGAATTTATTCTAAGATTAGATTTCGGTTATCGGTTATTTTCTTATCATTTCAAAAGTATTGGTGATGGATGGATTTTAAGGTATTGAGATACAATAATGTATGTATATTTATTGACTACGAGTTAACGTAAAAGATACAATACATCAAAACATGAGTAAATAAACAGAATACAAAAGGTGGAACTTATGCCACCAACAATAAGGCTATACACGCCCCTCGCCAGACGCAGATGGGGTTGTATAGATAGAGGATACGGTATTAAGGCAACTCCTCCTGTCATAATTAAGGTGGACCAATAAAGTAAATAAAGATACAAAATAAACAGAGAAAAGAGTGGCACTATGCAAAATACACCTTGATTAAGTAACCGTGCCCACATATATATATATATATATATATATATATATATATATATATATATATATATATATATATATATATATATATATATATATATATATATACATATATATATATATATATATATATATATATATATATATATATATATATATATATATATATATATATATATATATATATATATATATATATATATATATATATATATATATATATATACCACCTGCTCTGCTGTAATTCTCTATGCTGATTGGTCAATAGGTGTAAGATCTGGAGCCGTTCACACTTTGTAGGTTCAATATCGAATGGCAGAATTCAATATTACCATTTGAACCACCATTTTAATTGATATTATTTGGCCAGGAATTTGACCCTTAGAGGTCACCAGACTCGTTCTGGCCTCCAAAGCTATTTCATAATTTTATGAGATATAGAAGTTCCATCACGAGTGGATGGAAAGAGGAGGTATCTTGCACGAGTGAGTGATTTTGTGTCTTGGGATGAGGCTTGCCGAGTCCCAAGACACAAAATCACTCACGAGTGCAAGATAGCTCCTCTTTCCATCCACAAGTGATGGAACATGTTTCTCCCACGATAAAAAGGAGGAATTTACACGTTTTACCATGAAATTAGCTAGCTAAACTAGGTCAGCCAAAGGTCCCCTGCGCACTAGTTCAACAATGGTAATACGCGTTTGTTGTGACGTGCACCGTTTGTTTTCCCAGAAACTGCCACCAGATCACGAACGTGACGCTTGTTCAAATCCACGTGCGCTATTGTTATGTCTACCTTTCACCCAGCAGCGGTGACCCGCTGATTGAAATTAAGGGATCTGATTGGACAATTACCCTAGTTTGACCTTTAACCCCATTGAAGACAGCCCATTGAGGACAACTTATCCTTAACTGTAAAACACACCTCAGAGTGGGAGAAATGTTTGATCTTTTTTCTTACCATGAAAGAGCAGGCGATGCATTCGTTACGCCCTGTTGGAAAGTGCGGTCTGGCCTGCTATCCACCCTCAGTCATCCAGATCCCAATTCGGCTCCGCCTCGTGGGATGTGGAAGACATTTCTAACTAATAGTAAATCAAAAAAATTTTTTATATATATATATATATATATATATATATATATATATATATATATATATATATATATAGCAATGACAAAGGACCACTTATTGTAAATCTTTATGGCACTTAAATGGACTTGTGTGCCGATGTGCCTTCAAGCCCTTATTCATTCATTCATTTTGTACTCTATAATAATAGGAATGATTGGAAACGCCAAAATATATGAAATGCGTAGCCCTTGATGTTCCGTTACCCTTGCCAAGAGGTCATTGACAGATGACAACAGCAAGATCCCCCACCCTGCCGCCGCCATCTTGCTAATCTCTCCCCCAAACCCTGCTTCCCTTTCTCTGTCTGTCGACATGCCCTATCAAAATCGCCAAGCAAAAACAAAATGTGACCCGAAAGCGACCCAGTCCGGATTGAAAGGTTTATCTGTGTCTATGGCGTAGCCGATTTGGCTCATTTCTTCCTTTCCCACACTCCGCTTTGTTTTGATACGAGGCAAATGTCGGCTGATCTATCCGCCTTTAACCAATCATAATTCGTCTAGTCCAAGCCACGCGCTCGCGTGACTTCAGCTTTTTAAGACGCTGGAAGAAACGTGGATAGCGACCCAGTGTGTTTTCAGACTCTTATCTCAGTGCTTCTACGGCTTAATCCCATGCCCGGTGGAGATATCTGGAAGTGGCAGACGATCAGCGGAATCGATGTGTACTTTTCCCGCCAAATTCTCTATTTGGGTAAATATGCAATGAGACGTGGCGGGACCAGGGGTGAGCGGATTGTTGACAAGACGACATATCTACATGCAACAACTGTGTACCTAGGTTTAGATTTGACTGCTCCTGAAACCAACTCGTGTGAAAAGTCTTCCCAACTTTTTGAGCGTATTTGATAAAGGCAGCTAGGTTTGCGAGCGCGTGCGCTTGCGACACCCCACAAGTGGAGGGGTGCTCGAGTTTATGGGCTCAGCTTTAAGTGTTCACCTTCTGGGTAAATTGCGGGTACTCACATGTTTATCATTCGCATGCCACTGAATAAACAAACATTTTGCTCTTTACTTTTCGCTAAAGGTCACCTCGATTTGGTTTCTGTTCAAATACATAGAGGATACGCGCCCCCATGCCATAAGCACACAGTATCCTATGCTGTTCGACAGAGGGCATTGTAGAAGGATTATTCGATATGCAGCATTTTGCTGATAACATTGTACCTTACTAATCTTTGTAAATATAGAACTGCTACAACTTTGGTATGTCCATGTTATACACTTAACTTTCCTATGTTATCACCTTTTATGTTCACTTTGTTCTGTGTACATGTAAAAAGTCTCTGTATCACCCCTCTTTGAATGATGAGAATATATTGCAGTTTGAATCTTTAGTCATTAACGATTCATTAGATCATTCAGTGCTTATAATCAAGAAAACAAAGGGTAGAAAAAAATGCCAAAAGTTACCCATTTATCTCATGATTGGCAAAATTCTAGGCTTTTGATTGGTCAATTGCCATATGATATGAAGTTGTATTAACCTCTCAGAATCCTGTATTAACCTCCCAGTATTTGTATGTATGTATGCATGTTCATTTTTATTACCTATGCAGAGGTCGAGGAGGCAATCATGAGATAAATTCGTTATCAACTGTTTTGGAGTATGATACAACTTATATCTCGCAATCAGAGGGCTGTATCACCCTCGGCTGCGCCTCGGGTGATACAGCCCTCTGATTGCGAGATATAAGTTGTATCACACTCCAAAACAGTTGATAACTAATAGTATCGATATGTGTCAAGGATGTCTGTTTAATGCGGTATTAGAAGCCTACTGATCCCATCTTTGTTTGGTTTTATTTCACAGTTGTCGTATATTTATTGACTGTATCATATTGTATTGTATATCTATTGAATGTCATCTGACACAAAATGATACATATAATATAATGATAAACAAGGAAAAAGAAAAGCAAAATTAATATACATACTAACGGAAGTAGCCAACTGGCTGGTTAATACGAACTAGAAAACAAACTAAGTAAGCGCCTTAGGACAGAAAAGAACTTTTTTTAAAGTCTTTACAAACTAAATGAAATTAGGAGTACAGCGAACTTAATAAGCGAAAGACCCACAAACGACAGCGGGAAGGAACTCTCAGTCCGCTATGTCATCATGCACCTGTACACTAATCATTGAGAATACAAAATTATATATCAGAGCATTTTTTTTACATAATACTTTTTTGTTGTATTAGTATGATTTTGTATTATCTATACAGTCAATAAACACACAAATACAAAAGTGTCGGTTTATTTTCATGTAACCTTGGGCCTAAATTGGAATAATCATATGTCACTTTAGGAATGGCATCAGTCCATTCCAGCGCAGCGGGTAGGTGATAAGCTGTATTACAGGTACATGTATTCCTCTTGCTGAGCACCTGCGTCAAGTAGAGCTAGCCACTCTGCAGTGCTAGGGCTGTGGTGCTGTGGCACTGCCATTAGGTAGCTGATGAGTTCTGTTACAGGTACTTCTCTTGCTGAGCACCTGCGTGGATAGGCAGGCTAGCTAATCTGCAGTGATGTGGTGCTGTGTGGCACTGACATCAGGTAGGTGATACTTATCACAGATACTCCTCTTGCTAAGCACCTGCGTCAGGTAGAGCTAGCTAATCTGCAGTGCTGTCTGTGGTGCTATGTGGCACTGGCATGGGAATATGCCTGCTGGACGTCAGGTGCTGGCTGCTGCCAGGAATACGCACTACTTGAGCATCAGCAATATACGACGTCTGTTAGTCATCTTATCAGTAGTATTCTCACCACCGTCATCTTCATCATCAAATTCATCGTAATAGTTATACACTACCATTCCTACTGCTACTGCTGATGCTGCTGCGACTACTACTACTACTACTACTACTACTACTACTACTACTACTACTACTACTACTACTACTACTAAGTTACTACTACTACTACTACTACTACTACTACTACTACTACTACTACTACTACTACCCATTTCCAACACATTTATAATGAAATTGGAGAGAAAAATCAGTATTAAGGAAGGAAAACCCAAAACTCTTTTGTGTTGCAATTTGTTCTCGATTCAACTCTATTCAATTGTTCGCATTACAAGAGGATTTTCATGTTCACTTTCTACGTGGTTTTAACAATGAGAAGTTTCACTGCATATGACAATTCCATTCAGATTTAACGCTCTCCTTATGAAGTGTTCTCTAGTCAGCAAGTAGTAACATCTAAGTGAGGAGGTAGCGTCGATAGACTATGCAAGTAACAAGTGGTCTGACTCCGCCCGTCCGTGGCTTCAGTTTCCTCCGCCGTACGCACGACCGACGTCCAGAGAGGAAGCCACGAGTTCTAGTAAACATCGCCCTTCGTCAGGCGGGCGGGCGACGGCAAGGTGCGACGACGACGGCGGCGGCTGCTGGTGCGCATGCGCCGCGCACGCTCCCTGACAGGGGTGCGTCCCAGGCGGGTGCGGGTGCTCTGGTAGCCTGCAGCATCAGGCTGGCAATAATGGCACTGATTCCTATGCTATCTTGTAAAACTTGTATAAGTAAATACATAAATACGTATATATAAATTAGATCGATTGTTCTTTATTTAGTTTATATCATACCCATCCGTTATCCTTAATTCTTAATTCATTGACATGTATTTCAGTTTATAGTTCATACCCGACTGTTATGGGGCTTTGCGTATTATTCATAATTTTCTGTCTGTTTTTTTCTGATGAATGTATGGATTTTGTAGATGTCTACATTCAATAAAAGATACATACATTGAAAAAAGTATCATGGATCAAGACAACAATTACTATTACAATTACTAAATATGCACGGGTGGGTAAAATTCAAGTTCAAAAAATATGCAGATACATAATGCAAAGAATAAATCCATACATGAAGAAAACATAACTAGTGGGGTTTTGTCCCACAAAATCACTGCAATTAAGGTTTCAGAGCACCCCCATCTCTACCTTATAAACCCAGCAATACTTGCATCAGCCAAAGGCATTCTGACAATTTTCATGAGAATCCTCATGGTAAGGTCATAGTTGGGAATAAACTTGAAGAGGAAATACTAATGAGAACAGAACTCACAACTATCTTTCATATATTTCTGTAAAATACTTTTAAATTTCAAGTTATTGTCAAAAGTATCAAAGATCCAGACGTCAATTTCTAGTGTTACTATTAAGCACTAATAATGGTTTAAGGGCACATGCTAATTACCTTAGGATAATTAGCTACGTATCTCTCTTGCCGGGAAAGGTAAGGGAAACAGGATAAAGGGGAAGTGTTGTCAATAAATCAAGACGAAGTATTCGCGAACTCATTTATATCCGGGTTGCAATAGTCGTGAGCTGTGGTTTTAATTATACCCCTTGTGAGTATCTATAATGATTACACGTTAATAGCAAAATATACAAATACGTCAAGTAGATGCCAAAGATAATGATGTATGTATGTTTATTGACTATGCCATAGGCATAAAATACGATACAGCATATTAAATTCAAACAAATACATATGGAACATAATGATGAAAAAGTTTACATCTGACAAGCTATACTGTAAGATAAGATAGGAATGGTATACATTTCATAAATTCACAACTATCCAAGAACATTTACACATAAAAGGATAACAATGACTTTTCAATCCCTGGTAGAATACCATCATCGATGCTACCCGTGTTAGCAATAAAAGTTTTAAAAATTGTGATTAGACTGTCCTGTATCGCTGATGGTTCATCTTGACATAGGAGTAAGTTACAATTTCCCCTTGGCACCACATCATCGCGATGTGGGCGAATTTTAAGGCTAATACCGTGCTTTTCTACGTGTGTGTGTGAACCGAAACTAGATCAGGGATTTTAAATAAGTGCACGGCTTAATTAACGTAAATTTAAAATCTCTTCTCTTTGATCAATTGTTCTAAAACGAAATGGCCAAAGAGAATCAAACCCATCCCAGTTTGCTCATGAATTGTGTTTACTCAGGAACTATATATTTGAAATTTAATTCTATACATCCTGGTTTACTCTAATTATTTCATGTTAATTTCTATCTTTTTTAATTGTGGTCGTGGATGTTGTGTGATATTAGTATAAATCATAAGAAGAATATTTTTTAAAACATCCCGATAAGGTGTGCGAAATAAATATAAAAAAGTTGTATCTCCCCCAGTTGATGATGCTGGCCGCTAGATGTCGCTAGTGCGCTGTCCCTCGCTGCACCTGAGCGGACGGGCGCACCTGGGTCTGCGGCACACAGCTCGACAACCCAACATCCCACTGGCGGCCGCGGGGACACACGACTGCCGGTGCTACGCCGGGCGCAGGCCGTGGGCCACCTTTTACTTGAGTGAAGGGAGAAATCAAACAATCGTGGCCCGGCCACGGGATATCCCCATATCCCAAACCATCACTCCCGCGGCCCTCCGCCGGACGAAAAGTAAATAAACAGTGGTAGAATGCGTGGGAACGTACGCTCAACAGCTTCAGACTCTCACTCTGTGCTGATAGCTTTATGACTTACAGAGGCCACAGCTTAACCCGTAGTTCTTCCACGGGAATAATAATAATAATAATTGGAATTTATATAGCGCCATTTCCATTCATAAAATGTTCAAAAGCGCTGCACATTGATATTTCATAATAAACCTTTGTGAAAAGTCGGATTGATCAAAATCATGAATAAGGATCTCCTAATCGATTTAAAGGCCATTTTACATTTAAGGGCACGCTTAACCAATAACATAGTGGCCACATACTTTATGGGGAACACACTCATACAAGGACTACTTTCTTGAAAACATAATATAATAGTTTCATATACATTTTCCTTTTCATTTAGAATCGTTGCGGAGGTATTCTCGTATCGTGCCTCGGTGCCGGAAGGATGGGAGAGGAAGAAAAAAGATGTTTTAAACGCACGGCGGATCTTCGCACGGTCGTTCAAGACTATTAGCGGCGAGCGGTCGCCTGCCTCAAACGCCTTGTCAAACAAAAGTCGGCGATCATTTCGCTGATTGGTCGTGAGGCGGGAAACTCCGTCCAACTCACTAAGAGCAGACGAGATATGCTCAGCGATTGCCCGGGGGGGGGCACTCAGGTACAGAGGGGGGCCGCACCTTAGTTACGTATTTCGCGGAAGAAGGGGTCTTTTTTGAAGACATCCGCATGTCCGCGATTTTGTAAAAGAAGGGTACTTTTTTGTACCCAGGTACGAAGTATGGGGGTCAAAATACCCTTACAATCCACGAAACATACGCAGCTCTGACGCGGAGTGACTCTCTAAGTATCTGGGCATCCGAGTTTGCTGCCGCCACTTGCTGCCGCTAAACACGCAGAGGATTATAAAATCTAAAGTCAAAATACGTGTTTCCGTACATCCAATGTCAGTGTTTTGATAAAAGAAGGGGTGTTTATTTAGTGGAAAAAGTCAGCGTTTTTATTAAAATAAGGGTGCTTTTTTGGCCAGAAATCAGTGCTTTAGGGGTATTTTTTAATTTTGATAACGAACGTATGCGCCCCCCTAAATACCCAAGTGCCCCCCCCGGGAGCGATTGTAAGAACATCCTACGTCAAACGGAACCGGGAGGGAAAATGTGATTTTTTAAAAGTCGTATCCTTCTTGGGATGTAGATGAATTGAACTCTGAACTCGCACAAGTCAAATACTCAAATTTTCAGTAGCGCAAAATTGTTCGTCTGCTGGTAAAGTGGCGCGTGCTGGGCCCGCCTGCCATGGTCTGAAAAGATGTGAGCTTTCCCATTCCTTTCCCACGACCCGCGCGTGTACGCCGCGCGTCTCGTGCAATGAGCTATCACCTGCTTGCCCGAAACATGGATATCACAAACAACACGAAGCAAACGCAAAACAACCGTTGACGGCTATCACAACTCGCATTAGCTCGAACTTTATTCATTCTTAACTTTTTAAAAAGTTGACCAATACTAAAGCTCTCCTACTTTTCCTATAGTGTATTTTTGCTGTTTTAATAAATAATCTACGCAGATACTTAATCAATTTTCTCTTTCCTCAGCCAAGTGAAGGCACAGCCGAACGATCTGTAATCCACCTATGTTTATGTTATGCATGTTCCATGAAAGACATCTGGCAAGCTATTAATATTCCGCCAGCCAATCAGAGCGCTCGATGCAATCTGATCAGGGGTTGGTGGATCTGATTAGCTGTCAATCAAGCCAGCGGCTCCGGGGGAGGCGTGGCTTTCACACGCTCGCGCTATATAAAGCCACAACCGTGGGAAATCAGTCAGTAATCTCTATGCACTTCAGCAACTACACCGAGGAACTACTACTACCTCAAAACCAGTCGGATTTTATCACGGAGAGTTTACAAATGACCAATATGAAGAGAAGCTTAAGCGACAGCGAAGACGACGACTGCTTTGACGACATGAAGGGGTAAGGAAAATTTTATATCTGAATTGTATTGAAATACTACTAGCTATTAATGGAACCGCATTTGCGGGATAGTTGACATGTGTATTGCGCACGTTGCGGTAATCTAGAACGGGGGTAGGACACGCGACTTGCAAACTCCATGTATCTGACGAAACAGCTTCTGTGTACTACCATATCGGCAACTGTTTGTATCATACCCATTATTCATGTTTTCTCTTTTCTACTTTTTCAGGTCTCCCAGTCAAAGTTGTCAAGTCTCTGACAGAAAGAAAAGACGAGGGGTAAGTTTACAATTTTCAATTTTTAGTAGATTATTTTCATTTGCTTTTTTTGTACGAATTGTAAAATTTACTTATGAGAAGTGAGTGCAAACCTGCACTTAGTGTACACAGCCTTGTGTGGTCAGCTTTAAGCTTCTTTCTGCCACTTGTAATTCGATCGTCTTTCCTGTTTATTTTATGGCACCTTAAAGGCAACCTTTAACAGTTGCAATGCTAGTTAAAGCATAGACATTTCTCTACATTTGGTGTGTAACACGTATTGGTTCCAGTTTGATGACATCCAGAGACGATTTAAGATTATTTCGCGGAAGACTTTCTATTTATTAACATCCTTTTAATGCAATTGACGTATCCCGTGTACAAGTTACCTCGACATAGGAATTAATCATTTTTCTCCCTTTCCTCCACAGGTCATTGAGAAGCGAAGACGAGATCGTATAAACAGTAGTCTGTCAGAACTGCGGCGTCTAGTCCCTACAGCCTTTGAGAAACAGGTTAGTAGTCTCTCTCTTTTCTCTCTCCACATGACGTTCACTATGTAGGCATTCGCTGGTACTACAGGGCTACTGTCCACCAAACCCGACTTGTGTTTCCTCAAGTTGTGATTTTCTACCATATCATAACATTAGCATCCCCAGCTGTGTGCAGTATGACAAGAAATCGCTTTCTGAGGATACACATGGTCCCGGGCACATAGTTAAGGAACACGATGATTTAACATGGATATTTAAGGCACCGTTTAAATTAGTCCTGTCGTGCAGCGATTGTGATTCTGGCGAACCTTGTCCTGCGATATTTAGATAAAGGTTTACATTTTCCGCACTCTCGTGGTTTTCCCACACCGCTCACGATTACTCGAGCGTAGTAGAATGTGGGGTTATCGCTACTAATTTATGCAACTGAGATAGAATGTCACCCTGCGATAAAACCCTTCCGTGCCGAGTCGGGGTGCTCTCTCTGATGCCCAGATTTAAGACTACTTAATGTGGCGAGTGTGTGCCCGCTTAGCTCCAGCAGCTCGTCTCAATGCTGAGCGACTCGGCTGCCATTTGTCAAGTTGAGCGTGGACCGTGACATGGGAATTAAATTCAAATTTGTTTTATTTCCAGGGGTCAGCTAAGTTGGAGAAGGCGGAGATCTTGCAGATGACAGTGGACCACCTCAAGTTGCTGCACTCAAAGGGTAAGGTTTCCCTAACAACTAAATCTAACCCTTTATCACCCGAGCATTAGTTTTTTGAGTTTTAACTCTTAGGTGCAGTAGACTATGTATTGTATGCGCAATTAACCCTTGGGATGTTTAACCCCTTCCCATCCGGGGTGCCCATGTGGCTTGACAACTTTGTTTTGGAAAAAATTGAGCAAAATCTGAAAATGATGTTAAATAAAGAATGCTTTTTTTTGTCAAAGTATCGCTTTCTTTTTTAACTTCCAATAGGTTGTAGACAAAGTGCACATCCTAGATGTGAATGTGTTAAACACACAACTGCTCCAGTTTTGGAACCAACCCTTCTGCTTCTTTGGAATCTGATGAACAACTTTCATTTATACTATTTGAACTGAAGTTGTTCACATTTATGGTGTCGCCTACGTTCTTAGGGCATGATTGATTTAAGTGTTTGTTTATTGTACTGGTAACTTATCTTATGGCATTTCCAATTGCTGATAAGGTTGTGTGGTGTCAATGTGTTAATATTTTAGATCATTTATAGCTGAGAAGTCTGTTTAAACTAATATTGTTTGGCTTACCGAGTAGTTTTTGGCACCAGATTATAGATAAGATTTTTAATAATCTGGGATTTCTAGAATGGGTAAGCTTTTAATCTTCCTTGTCGAGTACACTTAGATGAGTCACCGGAAACTATGTCACCTTTTTCGTCGAAATTGACAAAAGAAGCAGACGATACCGGCGCACGCTTGTGACGGATTTGTAAATAGTTTTTCTCTAAGTGTGAGGTTGTGTGACCCCTGGTCTTAGAGACAGGAGCTGGTGGGTGGGAGGTCGGCGAACACGACACTCCTCCTACTAGCAGCTGTATTAATCGTCTGTCATAATGACGTCATTAATCTACCCCAGACGTCGCAACACCGTGGGAACAGTGCTCCGAATCGGCGAAAACTTGGCACTTGTATTTTAATACCCATGTTAATTTGATTAAGTGTGCAAGCGTGCTGCTGTACACCGATAGCCCAGATTAGCGAGCTGACGGAAAGGCACGATCCGGTCCCGACACCGAACACTCTTAACATCACTGTTAAGAATGACGGCTTGGATTTGATAGATACATTGTCAAAAGATGTATTTCATAGAAAAGGGGTAGTCAGGCAAAAATCTTAGTGTAATGGTATCCATCTGAAGTATTTCGATGAATAACCTTTGGGTGTTTTGGTGGCGCCATCTATCTCTTGAAATTAACCATTCGTATCCGCCTTGATTTATTTGATTGTTTACTTATGTATTTCCCTTATGCTTTCCAGGTATCAATGGATATAACAACATCGACCCCCACGCCCTGGCCATGGATTACCGCAGTATAGGGTTCAGGGAGTGTGCGGCAGAGGTCGCCAGGTACCTGGTGACAGTTGAGGGTATGGACATACAGGACCCACTGCGCCTGCGCCTCATGAGCCACCTCCAGTGCTTCAGCGCTCAGAGGGAGGCTGCCGCGAAGGCCACACTTCAGAACGGCTCATGGAACTCCGTGGGCTCCCACCACAGCATAGGCGGACAGTACAGCAGCACACCCACCTCAATGTCCAGTATGATGGGCATACATAACTCCCAGGGTGACCAACTTTCCATGTCTTCACACGCCACGGCACTATCGAGTATGCCCTCCTCTTGTTCAGATCTCAGAATGGGTACACAGCAGACAGACAGTATGTTGTCCAGTGGTCGGTTACCCACCACGGCTAGTGTGGCACCCCAGATGCCCAGTATAGCGACCTCTAGCGCCGCCCAGATATCACAGATCTCGCCACCAGTGATGCACGGACTTTCTCAGATGCACTCGCAGTTCCCCGTGTCTCTCAGTGTGAACTCTGTCCCTATGCTCTCCCCCAACGGCTCCCATAACTACAACAACTCCCTCTCACACCACTCCGTCAAGCCCTACAGGCCGTGGGGAGCAGAGCTGGCCTATTGACAACAGCGCCATGTAGCGGACAATTTATAAACTATGCAAAACACCACCTGGTGCTGAAACAGGGAACTATTTAATTGGATTATCAGGAAAAAAACTGCTGCGATCAAGAAGATGCTCATTAATGAAGGACAGCGGTCTCGATGAAAGGCTAGTCCTAATAAATGGACCTTTTTCGGGATATGTGTGACGTAACTCGACAACTTTTTTATGTGCCTTAATTCATACCCGTGAACTATGCGCCGAGTTATGCTTCCACTACCTGAATGAGATGTTTCAGAACTCGCCCGAGTTGGGATTCGTTTGATATAAGATTTTAAAATTTACAGTGCTATTTTTACTGTTGTAGACGTTTTCTACAAGTTATTTTTGTAATCAAACATTAGACCTAATGTCGGACGTCCAACATTTTTTCTTTGTTGATATGTGCAGGATTCCCGCTTGCGTGTTGACGCGCATGCGTAATTTTTTTAAACCCGGGAAATCCTATTATTTGCATTTACACCACGTGGTGTGCATTGTCGCCTTAAACAGTTGACGTCCAGTGATTTCTCGTGCTCGAGTTCTATCTTGAGAATGGTATGGTAAAATATGCAACAAGTTGTGAATGTTATTGAATTGTAATTGTGATGGCGCGGATAGCGCAATGCTGAATAAATGGAAAATATGAAAATAAATTATTTTGTGTTTGTTCGACTTGTCTACACAGTCTTGATGGCTGATATGATGCTTCCCCTCTCAATAGACAGGTCTGTACTTTTCTAAGATGTCCATTACTTCCTAGTATTTCAAATTGCAGTCCTTTACACGTGCGCGTTTTTCGCGATGAAGAAGCGTTGCATTGCTGATAGCGACCACTTCTATCAATGAGGACTGGCGATAGCGATTCAAAGTTTCGTATCATTTCTTTCGAGCCGTACCCTGCAGAGTTCCCAACCGCCAGACGCATTATTAAAAAGGAATTAATAAGATATATGCTGAGGCTTCGCCAGAAAATAATATTCGCCTATGATTATGCTACGTGTTAGGAGATCAATATAGTCCTAAGATGATTCACAAGTTCATTAGTCTGAAGTAGAATTCACTGTAGCTACCCTGAGTAGTGAGAAGAGGCCTCGCCGTTCTAGTGATACGTACCTCGGAATATTCTTAATTATCTAAAGCATTATCTAGCTCAAATTCCCACCGAACATTTCGCAATTCCTATATCATTCACAAGTTATTTACTGAATTATCTGTGCACTAAAACAATACATATATACTCTAGGTGAAAGAGGGGTCAATCTTGAAAGAATTTTAACATGGCGAATAGTTTGTATTTGAAATGTTGAAAGAAACAAATGAATAACTAGTATAAGAACATTCAACAACATCATGACTCCACGAGGAAGCTTGAAAAAGAGACTAACGCCTCTAACAACCTCATCGCTTCTGGCCACTAAAATCTCGACAATAAACATAACTATCCGCAGTATGTATGACTCAAAATGAGGGTTGTTTTACGTCTTAAAGTTCTCCAATTCGCACAATTAGATATCAGTAAAACGGCCAAAACCGCTCGATAAATACGATGATATAGGAGGCAACCTGTGTATTAACAGAATTGTGAAAAAATACAACTGTTCACCCGACTGCTATGACCACCTGCATAAGGTCACTTTTAGGATGGCCACTATCTCTCTGCAAAAACACAGACATATCCAAAACACATCACCAAAAATATAACTGGTACATTTCTTATTTAGATTAATGGCACACTGGTGCTCAGACTTAATGATGCATCATGTCACGAATATCAATGATTAGAGTAAATAAAACCAGCCACAATTATAAGGTTTAACGTATACCTTAGACAGTAGCAGTCACTATTATTAGTAAATTTCGTCACAATAAGATATGCATTAACCGAGTTTTGAGTGGTAAGTTCGCTTTGTTATTGGTAGTTTCTTGACTAAAGTGTCGTCCGGATATTAGGAAACTCATGATAATGACCGTCAACCCGAGAAAGGTATAAGCAATCATTATCTTAGCGTCACAAGAGCATCATTTTGAGATTTGATGGTTGTAGTGCGATAAAAGTTAAGCGCCTGCTTCAAATATTTTCCGAGTGAAGCTTTTATAAGACTTTTCCTGATCCGGTTGACCGTCTAACTTACTCCTCAAATTTCAATCAAAAACGCGTTTCCTGAAAGAGGCACACAGATGGCGCCACTTACCAGAACCGTTATGTGAAGGTGTGCATGTTGTTCATTATTCCCGCCAGATGGCAGCATTCATCAGTGGCTCGAACACCTGTCGTACTCATTCACCCGTAAAGCAGCTGGTGGTAAGCTACCTGTCCGAGAGATGGCGCCACCAGACGGTCTTTGTTAACGCTTTTCGCGCAACCTTCTATTACTATTTGTGGTGCTATAAGTTATAACTTAAGGCCATTGCTTTAAATTCAACAATGATGATAGTCTCACTTAATTACTCTCCTCTTGGGTTATCAAGGAAAAACGGCAGTAGGCAAATGTGCTTTCTCTAAGATACCATTAACACCAATTTTATCAAATTCAACAGTGATGATATTTTTACTTATCTTCTGTTGACATTGAATACACCAGACAAGAAGTACGATTTCCTTTTAGTATACCGTTATCAAAAGCTTTATTGCGAATAAGTCGTGGATAGGCATTTTGTTGTTTTACAAAACATAAAATATCTAACCACGAAATAACAGCCGTCTGAATAAGTTGGAAAGATGTTTAAACCCACCCCACCAGAAGTTGGTCTTATGTAGGTAATCTAAGCGACCACCACAACTTCCGTTAGGACAGTATGATGTATGATTTTCACATTTGTAAAAAATATAGAGATGATGAGTCCGACTAAGCCATGAGCTGTAGGCAATCACCTACAGCATAGTGAGCATACATAATCTACGTTAGGCTTATGTTGTAGGCGTGCCTCGTAAGATAACCCTCGTTTTCCCTCAGCTTAAACCATGTAACTTATCCCCAAAAGTCTCCCTACCGCTGATGTAACCTGTGCCATTTTAAGTGCCCGCACGCTTTCAGCCACCAGGCAACACCTTGCTGAAATCTGTGGCAATATCGCACTCGGCGAAATCTCGCGCACGTGACGGCCACGTGATCGCGTTGATAAGGTGACGAAAGGAAGGCGGCCGCCATATTGATTTGATGGTTCCTTTCATCACCCCTATCTGTGGTCGCTCATCCTCGTACGCTAGAGATAACTAGAGCAACACACGTGTGTTTTATCTCACACCTAAATACAACAGCGTCAGTGAAAATACGCGACTATTGCCAGTAAAGTCCTTCAATAATCACATCCACACGCTTAGGAAATCCAAGATTCAATCAAAATAGTATTTCTGGAAATTAAACTCTCAATATTATAACTTAAATTAAGAGAGACAGACATTTTCGAGATACACCCTGGTGGCGATTAGCAAAACTAAACACATCTCTGAGCCTCTTCTATGGATAAGTACCTACTTTGTTTTACTGTGCAATCAAAATGGTGATGTGGGGCAGTCGTTATAGCAGCTATAATGCTTTTAGAAGACACTTGGCGATGTTTTGACGTTTTTAACAAATTTGTGATAGAAAGAATGGCAAGAGAAAGCCTACTGCAATATCTTTCTAACTGCGCCGTTATCAACATCAATGCTTGCAATATATGTGGTTATAGCCTGAATAGAGTATCCATTACAAATTTGATCTTCAGTATCATCAAGTATATTTTGTTTTTCTTTCTGTAGGTCCACAATTGTGATTCCTATTAAAGCCTTAATGACTGTTCACGAGGGCAGTATGTGTATTTTAATGTGCGCCTGAAGGCATCCTGACCAGACCTCGGGCCGAAGGTGCCCTGCTTCACAAGGCATTAAAGCCATAATGACTGCTCACAAGGGCAGTATGTGTATTTAATGTGGCCAAACCGAGGGCTGGTCAGGATGCACATTTAATACACATAATGCCCCCGTGAACAGTTATTATTGTTTTTATTATTGCTTCCCTGAATACGAAATTTCTTGTGATCTAATCATTAGTATCTTGTGATATATGCCATGGTGAGCAGACCCACAATAAGAACTAAAAAGGGCAATGTTTTCTTCTACTTTCTTCCTTTTACTTTCTGCTAATTGGTATTACCTCATTTAGAAATTTTGAATCTAAAATGTGCTCATTGTAAGCATTTTTGTTTCACAATGATACTGACTAAGCATGAGAGTGAGCTGTAAGAAAAAGGTACCTATATAAGTTGGTCGGGTTCTATAAACAATAAATGAGTAATGGTCAAATCATGTCAGTGACTAGCCTAGTTAGCATTGGAGGGCATTATGAGGTGACATCCAATGCCCTGTGACACAGGGCATTATGGGGATTTAATGACCGGTCACATGGTACAAATCCTGGTTGCTGATTGGACAATTCAAAGCAAGTAATAATAAGGGTATTTAATGACCTGTCACATGGTACAAATCGTAATTGGTGATTGGACAATCCAAAGCAAGCAATGTTAATTGACAATTTTATATATATATATATTTATATATATATATATATATATATATATATATATATATATATATATATATATATATATATATATATATATATATATATATATATACGTATATATATACATACGTATATATATACATACATGTATATATATATATATATATATATATATATATATATATATATATATATATATATATATATATATATGTGTGTGTGTGTGTGTGTGTGTGTGTGTGTGTGTAAATACATGTATTGTTTGTGTGTCCTTTGTAAACTATAGTTGGTTGTTCGTATGAGGTATCAGCAAGACATATGAAAAGCAAAAAGGCACGCATACAAGTTGGCACCATATGTATAATAAAAGTCTTTTCGTGGCTCACATTTGTGGAACCTATGCAGTTAACTTTTCTGCACACGTGTGTTATGCGAGCCGTGTGGTCGGTAAGTAAGACACGGCCACAGTTGACGTTTCCTAATCTGTGTGTCTTAGAAGTGGCTGGGGTGGTTATCAGTATTTCAGCACTGGAAGAACATAAAGATATTGCCGCCGGCTTCCCACTACATTAATTCTACATGCCTCGCCGCACTCCCAGAATCTCAGCACCCAACATCAACTCTCACATCAACATCTCGTTAGGAACTCTCGCGCTGACTTCTCGTTAAGATTTCTCATCAGTGATCTCATCCATTTAAAACTACATTTACTTGGGGTGGGAGATATATTTAGTGCATTTGATGTTCGTATAATCGCTCTTACTCCAGTTACGCCTACATGCAGTGGCAAAGATGACCGTACTATCATGTTCCTCTGAAGAAGATTTAGGAAACTTATAGAAGTGGAATTAATTCTAACCATCCTTTTTAGAATTTCTATGGAAGAGCGTATGTGACAGGTAGAAAAAATACATATTTTTTACCAACACATTTTAGATTGGAAAAAAGTGATTTTCGTTCTGGCGTTTTCGAAGAGAATGTGTTGGAATTTTTTTCTGCCTGTCACTTTTCCTTCATCTTTGAATAAAGAGAAAATATGTTAATGAGAACCGAACAAACAACTCAACTATTTTAGCAAATATGCTATATTTTCTAGTTCTGTGGAGGTACAAAGGACATATTTTGCATGAAGAGATGAGATTTTTTATTCAGGGAATGCCCTTATTCTTGCAGGAACGGAATACAATGGGTTAATTAAAGTAGTTGGGTAAAGACGAAGACATACTCATTTTCTTTGATGACATGAAGAATTGTAGTGTTAAATTGATTATGCTGTATTGTTACTTCCAAACATATAGGCTACAAAACCGAAGATTGCTTCGGCCAAAACATTCAGAGGTATTGTGCGTTATACTTGTGCCCATGGTTTAGTTCACATATGTTCCCAGTGTTGCTCGCAAGTGTAGGGACACTCCTTTGTCAATTGCAACGCAGTGTTACTCATCGGCGATTTCTTGAAAAGTGAGAACCATCTAACAAATCCATTTGCAGTACAAAGCAGTCATTCACAAAAACACATTTTATTGCCCGCGTTATCACCATCAAACAGGTTTTGTTCTGATGAGATTTGACTTCTCGATTGGAAACAGACTAGGGCTCAACTCAACTATTTGACTCTCTAGTGGAAGAGGTCAGAAATCAACATCATAATGTTGGCGACTGACGCCAGGGGTAGATTTCATTATCCGCCAAGCGAATTCCTTTGGAGACATGCGTTCTGACCATTGTGCAATTGTATTGTATTGTATTGTATTGTTTATTGGCCATATCAAAGATATGAAACATACGCATACAAAAGTACAAATAAACTTATGTGTAAACATAAGAAAAAAATCAAAGTTAATACATAATATGCATTTGGGGTTTTGCACACACAAAAATATTAGCAAAACCGACTCTGCTCGAGTCAGAAGATTAATACATTATGCAACATAGAACTGCGAGAGTAGACATAAGGTCCTTTCTCTACTAGATTGAGAAAAATAACTAAAGTGCAGAACATGAAGAAAAGACAAATTTTTCTGGGTTATCCAGGGGTTATCATCTCACGGAACATGTGAGTGAACACCTTGAAGGCGTCATATAGGCAGCCTTTACTTTACGCCCGTCGAAGACTTTTTAAAAAAGAACATAGGAAATGGGCCACCAAGATGGGGTTTTACTACTGCAAAAGCCTCGTCTAGCACCAGAAAACCAGGCTAGGTATTATCTTAGATGGTACCTAGGTGCTAGGACACGTACATAAGTCATGTTTATACATACAAAGTGCCACTCACCTGAAAAGTGCAGCCCTACTCACATAGTACTACACATATCAGTAGAGCGTCACAAATGATACGAAAGATGTAGACTATCCAATACCTGCTCTACTATTTAGTACGCAATAGTACATGTTGCAAATTGCTTTGCCAGCACATATCCACACTTCAGTCATAATATCAATGTCTATAGAAGGGACGTTCTTCCCTAACAATATATTGAACACATCCGGATCATCAGTAAAGAGCTGCGGGCAGATAACATCTATTTCTAAAAGCATCCTAGTCCGCAACTCCTCGTGGTGTGTGCAATGCATAACAACATGTTGGATATTCTCCACCGCATACAGGTCGCATAACTGACATATTTGATTGACGTTCATGTCATTCTTAAATCTGTAGTCGTCATTTTTCAGTAAACTGGATCTACATACAAATTTAGCCATGGTCTCGCACATTTTCATGAGAGCTGGATATCTATCCGAAATCTGCCACCATACTAGATAGCACACATCACCCATTGTCTTACTTAACCGTAGAGTATACTTTAGCAGGGAAGACCTAAAAAACCAATCCGTGTCCTCTACCTGCCAAGCTTTCCTCCACACCATTTTGCTCCATTGGCTTTTCGAAAAAATAGCGAGACCCTTTACCATCCTCATTACCTCATTATAAAGATTGAAGCATAAAGCCATTCTCAGAATATTAAAAATGGGGCTATCAAATTTGTTCGTTAACCCCTCCTCGATATTCCTATCAAAAGCTATACACCTCTGTACAAAAATCATCTTAACTGGGCTTTGATCTTTCATCTTAATAATTGTCCTTATAAAAAGCAATTTCTTCCCTGCAATAAAGCTCTCGAGCCTCATCCATCCTAGGCCTACAAAGGAGCTCTCTCGCGGAGTATTGAAGGAAAAACGCTGAACTCTTCTACCAGAATAGATCTGAAAATCATCAAGCAGTCTCACATCCTCCTCTCCCATCACCCATAGCTCCGAAGCAAAGGTCACGATTGGTACGATGAGAGACCAGAATATGAAACTGCACGCCCTCATATTAAGGCCACCTCTTCTCAGACCAATCCCGGACGCCGCATTCAAGGTCTTTCTCCCTTTCTTTATCTTTTCTATAGTCCTATTCGAGTATGTCCCTCCTGCACATGATTTAAGACCTACATGATCATATTCTTTAGTCTCCTTAACTCTTTCAGAGCCAAGGAGATATTGCCTATGTTGTGCATCATTCTCGTACTGTCTGGATGTTTTCCCAAAAACAGATACAGCGCTCTTTTTAGCATTGAATTCATATCTCCACTCTCTACTATGTCGATCGGCTAGTCGCAAAATTTTATCAATATCTCTTTCTGAGACGCTTGCTGACGCAATATCGTCGGCATAGCCGAGAGGTGAGACATGAATTCCATAGACTGATGCACAGGCACCTGATTGTTCTAGGGTCACTATTAGGGAGTCGATGAAGGCAGTGTATTTGATGAGCGAGAGGTACCCGCCTTGATGAATCCCACACATCATCGGGTACCACTCGGACACATCATCATTCACACGGACCCTACATCTAAAGTTAACATATGTCTTATAAAGGATCCTCCACGTTCTACAAGTCACACCGAGGGCGTATAAACGGTGAAACAAACCATCAACCCACACACTGTCAAAAGCCCGCCGTACGTCTAGGTATAAGACAAATACATTGGGATTAGTCTCCAGGAGAGTAGCAATAGCCTCCTGTAGCATCAAGGCAGTATGCAGGCATGAGTATCCCCGCCTACACGCCCCCTGCAGACGTGATACAACACTAGTCTCTTCCCACCATTTGGACATCCTGCCCCAGAGAACTACTTCATACAGCTTATTATAGGTACTCAGGAGCGTTATTCCCCTATAACTATTTGTCTCTAAAGTGGACGCATTCTTCCCCTTATAGAGGGGAACTTGGATACCTAGCCTGAAGTTCTCTGGGACGTATTCCAAAGTTAAGATCAGGTTAAATACAAGACATATCAGCTCAATCACTTTAGGACCACCAGCAATGAGGTTTTCTTTTGTGATTTCGTCGTATCCGGGAGTTTTATTCGAGTTTAGCTTTTAAATACCTTTCGCTATCTCATCGTACTCAAAAGGTACATCACTAAACATGTCCAAATCTGTGGTCTTGGTAAATTCATGAACCTCTTTAGTCACCCTATTAAAGTGGTCTTCATCAAATTTGTCAGATATCATCGGAGTACTAAGCTCACTAAAATGGGAACGCCACGTCTCCAAAATTTCGGATACATCATGTACTACTTCGTCTTGCTTATTCTTTATAGACAGAACCTTAACCTTACCCGACGTACGCTCCCTTTTTAACATTCTCCAAAATTGGTTTATGTTCAGTTCAGAAGAAGAGATAGCCTGTTCTATTTTATCGCTCTCATACTTCTTACTTATCTCTTTAATCCTCTTAGCGAAAATTTTCTTAGCCTTTTTATTGTTGACCCAGAACTGGTTATCACTGTCTCTAGGTCTCCCTTCCCGCACCCAGTCACGATAACACTTCACTTTATCCTTCTTTAGTTTGGATAATTCACTAGACCAGAAAGATTTCTGATGTGCCCTAGGTTTGGTTTTAGGTAGGGATCCCTCACATTCCCTCATACACAACGATAATTTATCCAGGATCAAATCAACATGTTCTGGTTGTGGGATAGTGTTTACATATCTGGTCAGCAACTCGTCACAACATTCACTGACAGGGATGATATATCTGTCTCTAAGTACCTCGTCTGAGATCTTTCCCCACTTAGTCCTACTTTTCATTTTACATTCTGTGGAGACTTGTGGTATAAGAGCCATATCTAGGGATAGGGTCACAGGTACGTGATCCGAGGTGTTAAGTGCCTCCTCAGGTTTCACGTAACAGGACAATACACATTTGTCTAGGATTTTTGGAATAAGTACATAGTCCAGGCATGAATGATTTAACGGACCGTAATAAGTGTTGACTGGACCTCGAGCATAACTTTCTAGGTTAGTAGCAATGTAATCATATTTCGTAATAAAACGGTTCAGGATTTTACCCTGCTTATTAGCATTGTTCCTAGATCTTGGCCCACCAAGCATACCCAGGTCTCCATTCAAATCACCTCCTATGATATTAATACTACCATCCTCTGTACTTTCGAGAATTGCGCTTAGTTCGTCCAGAGTGGTTTCATAATCTTCCCCGCACCCATACGCAGGCAAGTACACACAGAAGATATTTATTACTGACCCATTTACGGCTTGTACACGCACACCACATATCCTGTCATGCAAGATATCCCTAAGTGGCGTCACACCTTTAAAGCTATTGTGCCACATGATGGCCACTCCTCCTTGGCCTCTAGAAGTAAAATAGTCTGCGGTAAAAATACTCAGTCGCAAAGCAGGGAACACCATATCCTCTTAATTTAGTTGTTTGACGTGACGTTTTTCTTTAGAAATGAGAAAGGTGAAACACGACAGTTCATTACTGCCAAGATATTACCAGTTGATAAGTGATATCGACAAGTACATGCATGTATGGTTTAGGATGGCTTTTGGATGTTACGTATCAGCATTTAGTGCCGTCGTAATACGATATACATTTTAGCACACACACACACACACACACACACACAGATATATATATATATATATATATATATATATATATATATATATATATATATATATATATATATATATATATAAACCCATGTAGGTGTATTGCCTTCCTTAGTCATTCCATGACTCAGACGGTCATGAAACCTAATCCCGATTGTTTCCCTGAATGCGGCGGACAGTATTTGCGAAGAATTAACCCTGGTATACATCAACCAATATCCGCAATCTCTAGTCGCTTGACTTCTCCAGGATCTTATTCTTTCAGCACCTCAGAGATTCCAGGCGGATAAGGAGCTGGAGTCGCTGTGAGTCTGTGATAATGATACACTAATAGCCACAGGCGCCTACCACGCTCTTGCTGCTGGGAAATAGATGGGAGACTTTTTTCTTACACTCATATATATTTCTTTTTAATCGTATCCTCCTTTTTATGAGACTACTTCTGTGAACTGCATCAAGGAATAGACCTTGCAAGTGTTGTCCGAGCATTGCGTCTAAAGGTATTGACTTCATTCCAACTGCTCTTATTTGCGATTAATAGAATATAAGAATTGTTCGTGTGTGAAATTGGAATGGATGCATATTGGCCTTTTCGAAAATGTTTTGTTGTGTGGCCTTATTTGTTAACAAGATCATAAAACGAAGACCTACTTTTTTTAATAATGTATTACATATTTGTGATGAATTATTGCATTGTATTGCATTGTTATTGTGTTTTATCGGAATTAATTGCATGTGAAATTCAACAAAGGAATAACGTCATATCGGACATTGCCTCTCTACCTATGCTATAATATGAGAACACCTATTATTGTCTGTGTTGTTTTTTCTTTCTGGTTGGTAGAAAAATAACAAACGAAAAATACTGATTTTTTTTCGTGGTTGTAAACGTCTGGCGCTTATAGTCTGTCTGATTTGATTTGGCTAACAGCTTTTCCCTCTTTTTCCCGCCAAAAAGTTCATTTTTGCCTGCCAAACTTAGCAGACCTCTTAATAGCATTACCGCGTGTATGAATAAACACACATTTCGCCTCAACTCCGCAAATTGTTGATTTTGTCCATTAGGTCTATTGTAAAATTTGCCGATTGGCAACAATGACGATCTCGCGAGTTTGTACTGTTGGCAATTGTTGGCAATGGGCAAATTTTGCAATAGGACCTAAGGAGCCAAATCAACATTTTGCGGAGTTGAGACAAAAAGTATGTTCATACATACACGTGGTAGTGCTACTAAGAGGTTTGCCAAGTTTGGAAGGCAAAAACGATTTTTTTGTGGGAAAAAAGAGGAAAAGGCGGTTAGCCCAACCAAGTCAGACAGACTATAATAGAAGTTATGTAGCGACAGTGTAGTCAGTCATGGGTTGGCGCTTATAATCGTCTCTAACAAAGCTTTACAAAGCACAGATCAGTGACTGTGGCTCCCAAGCACGAAATAGAGACAAGCACCTCACGCCGGAATGCTCAACTCTGGCCCGTTCCCACGACATGATACCACACACTTATCAACACCCGATCGCACGCCTGATACCGACCGGCTGCAGTTGATAGCTTACAAAATGGCGGCGATGACGTCATGGCTAAATCTCGTCTGGCACCAGCGGAGCGAGACCACCGCGGACGGGCGGTGCTACATGAGCCGGCCAATACGTTAACTACTTCCAGAACAGACCCAGGGTTAGACGTAACATCTTATTGATATCCAGAGTTTTTCGGAACTAGGGTTGGATGACACGTGTCGGCAGTAGAATGGGTGTAGGGGGGGGGGGGGGTTGACTGTAACGTGTTCGTGTTCGGCGTTCATTTACCCTACAGGTCTGTAGGGTAAATGAACGCCCGGCCGCTACGCGTCGCCACCGTCCTGTATTATAATATTATAATTACTTGTGACGTCATCAAAACTGTAAAATCGCTAATTTCACTGATTTAAAAAAGGTTATTTAATTTCCTAAAAGTGTATTCTTAGTACAATTAGTCCATTGAATGTATCCATGCTGTTTGACCAAAACAGAGTGGACGCTATCATACATAACTGGAAGAACCAGGTTTTCAGTAATGAAACAATCCCAGGCGTTCCACAAAGGCGTTCGACGTGTTTGAAGCCGCCTAACGGCGGGTTCTGGAACCTCGCGTCCAGAGAAGGCGTTTCTGTCAGAATTTATGCACTAACTTTGGTACACAAATGGGTAAGGTCTTGAACACTTTCTTAGCATAATTGTAAAGAGATGATTCGTTCGGCCATTGATATTATCATAATTATTATTTTCATTATAATAAAACTTACGTTTGTCGTATACATTACTGTATTGAGACATAGCAGTAAAATGTAAAGTTCAACACCAGCATAGGAACATAGGACTCATCAATGGCTGATTAAATAACTTTAAATCACCATCGCAAAAGATGGCAAAATAAAACAAAATAGGATTGTATTCATCATTCTTTTTTATTTTGTATGCAGTACAATTTATCAAAAAATATATTCTTATATTTTCATCCATCAAACACTTTGATGGCATTTCGTTTCTACATTCACCACAGTGTGGCAGCACCAGCTGTGACTGAACGACGCTAATATTCATCGGCATGCATATTCGCAAATCATTCATAGAAACACATGCATAAAACTCTTTGTATTGCAGCTGCATCCAATATACAGCACTAACGTCAGACTGGAAACTCATACGAACATTATGGTTAAGTGTGTGTATATATATATATATATATATATATATATATATATATATATATATATATATATATATATATATATATATATATATATATATATATATATATATATATATATATATATATATATATATATATATATGCTAGTATATATATATTGGCCACCAGACTTGGTATTCTAGTAGGTATCGTCGATAGATAAAATAAAGGTTTGTTCTTAACATATCATTAACTTAATCTACATGTGGGCTTGAGAAAAAATCTATACCCAAAATAGATAGCCTCGCCTTGACGACAACGCTAATATGGGGATGTAGCGTTACGCGGTATATACGTTGTAGGATATGGCATCACTCTCATAGTTGTTGAACCACAAATAATTATAAACATGTAATACTCTATTCAGCATCCAGATATGCCCTATATCTCGCTCATCTCGCGCCAAAACGTTGGGTCATCAAACCTGAAATGTGAAAATAAAGTCAGCACATTAATTGTAATGTATTAAATATCAAATCACGATCGAATTGCACAGATCATAGTAAAATCAATCTTGTACTTATCTTCGACATCTTAAATTTTGAAAGCATATTTTTATTAGAAATATTATATCGATCAGGGGCCGTAAAGACCATATGATATGAAATTTGATTATATGATAATCAATTATAAAATTGATACATATAATAATGATATACGGTAATGTAGAAAACATAGAATGATGAAGCATACATACTTCTTCTAAAGAACTAGATACACGTAATTTCTTTGACTAAGTGATGCTTTAATCTGTTTCTGCTGTCTTTAAGGGGAGAGGACAACTTTATGTTCACATGAACTCGTGAATGAAAATCTATAAATATATTGAAATGGTTTAGACCTGTGGTCAATAGATGGCGCAGTTTCCCATTTTGGCTTTGTACTATGAAAACGAGTGATAAAAATCTGTTCAAATGTTTACGACATGGTTGACCACTATATAACGTATTTACCCCACATTTGATAATAAAAAAGCAATGAATTCCAATAAAAGATACATAGCTATCCAATAAATGCATTGTAATACAATAAGGAATTATAACTGGCTTCATTTAAAGCGCCACTTATCGAAAACTAGCAGAGCCTGAAAACCACAACAAGGTATATTTGTTGTCACTCACAAACCTGCCGCCAGGTGGATGCGCTAGTCTGTAGGACAAGGGTGGATGATGGTGTGACATGACGGCCAGGCTGGAGCCAGAGTACGTAGGGCTGAAACAATAGAAAACAATGGGTAAGGAAATATCATTATGTTGCAAAACATTCTACGAAAAGTTTTTGTTAAATGGTACATCAATGAACGTTTCATTATAAATGTTAATGTTGTGCAATAAGTTTGCATTCTTTTTGTTCGCGGTTAGATAACTTTTTTGCATTTAGGCAACTCTTTATCAAGGGCCATAGAGGTATGAGAGAGAAATGTGGCAATGGAAAGAATGTCTCTAGTCTTTATGACATTCCCAACGGTTCTTTCATTGTAAAAGTACAAAGAACAATTCTCTACAATGCCACACTTAATATATGATATATACTAATATAGGAGCTCCGTTTGAATACGCTATGCATGTTTTATTCATATTTCTTATTACCCAGGAAATCTTACACCCTGCTGTTAGGGTCTTTTTGTTATGTTTAATGTATTCCTCAGAAGAAGACCCTTTAGGCAATGTATACTTTGAATAGGCTAAATGGTCAAATAAAAGCAGGATAGAGTTAAAGAGATTAACCCCATAATCTACCTTTATAATACTACACACTGTGTTCATGTTCCCTATATTGTATTGTATAATTATTCTATCTTTTAAGAATAGCAGGCGCAAGAAAGCTTCCTGGGTGATGCACTTACTCATACAGTCGCCCTCTGCTACTAGTGCTGCCATTGTCTTTGAGGCTCCTGCAGACAGCGCCCATTGCTAACACCAATATCAGGGCCAGCAGCGACCCTGCTATCACCCCAGAGATAATCAAAGCCAACTTCTGAACATCGACATCATCCTTCGATGAAACTTTAGCGAAGTCATTCGCGCCATTTCCAGTCTTGGAAGTACTGCTTGAGGCGCCACCTATTGTGCTGGCCGGTGAACTACCACTGGGTGGCGCTGTTGTGTCTGCCGGACCTCCTCCATTGTGGGTTGCTGTGGTTGTCACAGGTTGTCCGCCTCCACCGGTAGATGGCGTTGTTGTCACAGGTTGTCCGCCTCCACCGGTAGATGGCGTAATAGCAGCTCTAGTTGTGGCCGCACTTGTGGTTGCGATACCTGGAATAGGACCATGAGGCTAAAATGTCTTTTGAGCTTATTAGCATAACAATAGATCTTGCCAGTAGTTGGGCTAATGCATTCCAATTCCCATCCCTCGTTTTATGTCTTATTCTCGGAATGATGAAATGCAAGTCTGATGCTTGGCATCAAAAAGAATTTAACAGGTTCAATTTATTTTTTTGATTTTGCCCTCGGATGAAATGCCATCACCTTCTTCACTACATGAAATGAATATAATGGGCGGCAATCAGTTTAGTTTCCTTTCTTACAAAATACGCAATACCTATGTTCAAACAGGTAAATTGATTTTGAAATCCATACTAATACGACTTTAGTGCAATAGGAATTTCGAAAAATGTAATGAAATGTAAAAATGTAGTTGAATGATGATATCAACAATACTAGTATTTCCAATGATAATACTAATACTCTTTATAAAACATAGATGTGAAGGTTGATGTCATATAAAATCACAACATTCTGGATCTAGTAAACTGCAGTGGTCACCAGAAACTGTAGGTATCCACTCACGAGTGCAGGTTGGTATATTGTGATTCCATGTCCCGTCAGCCTGGCAGAGCAGCTGACGACTTCCGCTCATAGAGAATCCGTCTTTGCACGTGATGGTTGCTATGGCGCCATATTGGAAATTGGGAACTCTGACGTCAGCGTTCTGTATAAATGGGGCAGGACAAGTGACAACTGAAACGAAGAGTGCGTTACTAAGTGACGTTTTCAAATCTTAGAAATTAGATTACAGCAGAACATTCTGATTTGAATACATTTCCTCATATACAATAAACATCTACATAATTTGTATAATGCATCTCCATATGTTTCAAAAAAAATTAACTCACACGATAACGATATCTTTTTAAATAGCTGAGTTTTTGATTATGTTTAAATCTAATCTCTGATTTCATAGTGCAATGGTGTCTTGACTCTTTGGTCATAGCAGGGATTCTTTCAAACATCAGAAGCTACTCAGGACTGCATAAAACTTAACCAATATTTTTGAGAATTGTCCTTTAGAACTACCGAGTTATCAGAAATGCAACATTGCTCATTGCATATCTGTTTTTAGCACAGGTTTATGATTGCTTTTTTAAGAAATGGAAAACAATCAATTAATATCAGAAACATATAATGAATCTAACACAAACATAGATATCTTGTAACAAAGTAATATGTTAAAATATAAGACTGAAATATATGATTTACCAATCCCACTTCAAAGAGCCTACATATATGATATTATTTGATAAGTTATGTTCAAAGTTGTTAGTCCATATCCGCACTCGAAAAAGCAAATTGGTCAAAGCAAAGCTGGAACTCTTTGCCAGACGAGATCCAGACTACGTTCAGTAAATCTCTTTTTAAGGTGAGATGCAAAAATATTTCACGTCAGTCCTCTCTGAGTCATAAGAAGAAAATCATCAATTCTAGTCCGAACGTTTGTATTATACTATATGATATTGTTGTTATGTCAATCTTGAGCAGTGGAGTTTATCACTATGGAAATAAGTTTCTAACTTTTAGTATATACATCCTGTGTCTGGTTAGAATTCTATTGCATAGCAGTTAATGACTCTCGATCTAGTCACCGTTATATATGATTTTTTGTGTGCCAAATGCTATATAATACACATCTTACTAGACCGAATAAAATAAAATCAAATTAGTTAGTTACCTGTACAACGAATAGAGTCACTGTTCTCCCACTTTCCTGTCACTAGGCATTTTGCATTGAAGGTGCTGCCATCTTTTGTGTACCCTGTCTTGCATGCCACATTTACAGTGGCTCCAACATTGTACCCTCCTGGGTAGTCAATCTTAGCAGCATTTGGAACTGATAATGACCCACATTGTGTAGCTGAAAAGCAATCAAAGTACAAGCTAACATATCACCTTGTGAATGAGGGTAGAATTTTAAATATTGTTCATCGCCACTTTACCGACTTTTTTCGTCACTATTAACACAAAATTATGTTCTCCTTACTCTAACATTTTTCACTATTTTAATTTTTGTTTATATTCCTCCACATATATCATATATGCTTTTGTAATTGTCTTACAAGTCAATAAACATGTATATATATATATATATATATATATATATATATATATATATATATATATATATATATATATATATATATATATATATATATATATATATATATATATATATTGAAGCTAAAGCATAGACACTTGTCAATGATAGGGATCGAAGTACATCAGAAAACAGATGCCTATCACAAATTCCGGCTGGGCGTGTGAGAAAGCTGCCAGTGACGTAGGGTTAGGCATTGGTTTTCGCCAGGTACTCTGATTTTCTTTTCCACTCCCAACTGGCTAGTGAAGCGGAACAGATGACTGAAATGAAGTTTCCTTATAATTTTTTTTTTTTATTCTTTTGATACTATGGGATTTCTTCAAAATGCTACCCATTTACATTGGGACATGAGCACCTTACTTAGGGAAACCAGGAGAGTTTATACATGATGATAAAAAGTATTTTGAACTTATACTCACCTCTATATATTTTTTAACAGGAGAGGCTGTCTGCTTTTGAAGTCTTGGTAGCGGGGCTTACATAAGAGAATACAGCAGAGATTTGAACTGAGGACAAAACATTTTTCTTAACTTATACTTACCTATACATTTTTTATCAGGAGAGGTTGGCTGTTTCCAAGTCTTGTCAGTTTGACAGGTGGCAGTGTAGGAGCTGACCAGTTTGCTGTAGGCAGGCAAACAGGTTACCGTGGCAACGCTGTTAAAGTAGAGGGCGTTACTGTAGACCACTTGAGCTGCTGATTGGTCGACCACATAGCGAGGACAGGTTACAGCTACAAGACACACAGTCAGAATAAAAATTCAAGATATTACATTAATATATTGGAAAATGCTGATAAGAATACTAGAACTACAGTAACAGGTCATGGATGATGAGCTTTCATAATCATAATTGCAAAATTATCAGATATAATGGAAAAAATACTTTATCATACCATGGCATCGACAAAAATATCTTACCAAAGAAATTGACGTCTATATATACCAAAGCATATCAGAAGGCAATTCAGATTGTGCATGTTCTGTTCTCTCTACTTCTCTCTAAGTTTTAATAAATACATACCCTATGACCGGAATGTAAAAAAAAGCATACCAGAGGTCAAAACAATACTATTACATCTTTGCTGTTTCATTGAGTGCTTTGTGCATTGCATACTGTAAGCTCGACTTGCTGTCTTCACAACTGCACAACATCTCGGGCTCCAACTTGAGATATTTTTGTTTTAAACAACTTTAGTTTTCTCCAAATAAAATGGCGTAATTTATCTAAGAATGGGAGAAATACATATTATTTATAGAATGGAATAGGAATCACGAAAAAAGAATGGAAGAAATTGACTACGGAAATTCGAAATGCTTTATTTTTCCTACTTACCTGTAGATGAAAAAGACTAAAGAATAGACGAAAATTGAAATAAATGGGTGGAAATTCAAAGATGAAATTTTCAATCTACCTGCGCACGAGAAAGCCTGCCATTTCCTCCAGGTGCCATTAGACTGACAGGTGGCCGTGTACCCTGCCCCGTCAGCGTCATACCCTGAGCGACACGTGACCGCCGCCACGGAGCCGTAGTCGTAGAGAGAGGAGTATGTAATGGTCTCTATCGTAGAGTCAGTGGTGTAGGGGCCACACTTTACACCAGACAGCGCTGCAAAGTAGAGATACCATGAGAAAAGGTTACTTCAACACGTGACAGCAGCCACAGAGCCATAGTCATAGCGAGAGGGAAAATATCTCTCACTTTATTCCAGATTTAGTGCTGAGTTTGAATCCCGGCCAGGGTATGTGAGAAAGTTGCCTGTGACTTTGGGTTAGGCGTTGGCCTTTCGCCAGGTACTCCAGGTTCCTCATGACACTACTTACAGCTGGATAGTCAAGACAACCACAATATGGCAGAAAAGGTGATGATAATCGAAATTCCAAATTGTGATGTGCCGTAATTGAACATAATGTTCTTTGTTGTTAGTAGGTGGCTTACTATGGGTATGAGGCTACCTCTAATGTTACCATGTTCCCATTTTCGCTCTGCCCATGATAGCCCCAAAATAACATCCTTCAAATAAATATCCTGTTTATATAGGGTTTAGTTTGAGTGCGTGAATTTAAAGTAGCACAAATGCCCTTCAATATGGCTGTAAAGTGAAATCTTTAGCACTCCTTAAGGCTGTGGTATCAGGACAATATCCCACCGGACAATATCCCCCCAGGACAAAAAAAAACAGGACAAAATCCCTCCGGAGGATATCTCTAGTAAAACATGTGTCCCCGGGGAGAGGGGGGTTGATATTGGAACGGGGGGATTTTGTCCGTTTTTCTTTGTCCTGGGGGGATATCGTCCGGGGGGATATTGTCCAGGGGATATTGTCCAGGGTGATATTGTCCGGGGGATATTGTCCTAGAACCTAAGGCTGTATACAGTATTTCGTTGTTCGATACCTACCTGAGCATACGACATCTGGTGTGCGCTTCCACGTCCTGTCCGCCTGGCATGTTATTGTGTAGTTCTTGGCGTAGCGTGTGAACCCGTCCTTACAGGTCACCTTTACTGTGCTGCCATAGAGGCGACTGTACTGCGAGGGCAGCATCTCTATAGTACTCGACGTCGTGAACGTGCCGCAGGTCACAGCTGAAAAGCAGTTGCAAATATATATGAAGGTATTCGACAAACACCCTTTATAATTCAAAACATTGATTTTTTCTTGCTGGGAATTGTCATTTTTCATAAGTCCTGCTTAAAACCAATGAGGAAGGTCTACCTCCCTGTTGAGGTGGGAAAAATTCAACCCTGAAAAGACCCAACATTTACCTTTGCAAAAACATGTACAGTAAAGATCCTTAGTTGTACTTATAGCCATTTTGTATCTCGACTTCGGGTATGTTGGAATTTCTAACCAGGTGTTCTGGTTTTCTAAACCACTAACTACTGGTAAATCATAACCTAGCCTGAGATAGCAGAAAATGAAAATAAACCAGATCCCTTTTATCCAAGCCTACCTTCACACGTGACAGTTGAGAGACGTTTCCATCTCCCGTCTGACTGACAGAGGGCGCTGTATCCTGCACCGTTCTTGTTATATCCGGTTTTGCACATGACTTGCGCAGTGCTTCCTTCCTGTGTGTCGTTCTTGTACAAGACAGTTTCCTTCGTACCATCTCGTGGTAAATCACCACAACTAGTCCGAGTTAATGCTGCCAAAAATATGATGAATGTTACTATACAATTCCATTATAAAAGCAATATGAAGCATTGCCTTACAATGCTATCACTGAGCCATGTAAAGCAATGCATGACAAACAAATGATCGATCGTAATCAAATTAATTCATAGTTGCAAGATTAATGATACTTTCCTTCACCACTGTGTAGAGGTTAATCGTTTCTGCTAACGGATATCAATAGCCTCCACTTACGAGGCCATGGGACAAATCCTGTAGGAGGCTTAGTTTTTGAGTTCGTGACTAATTCCTAAAGACAACATTATTTGACTTATTTATGATCCATATATGTCTAAGGTGTATAAAAATCCAAAGGTCCCTCAAATAATAGTTCTTCAATGCTGTGCTATGAGCCATTTATTGGTGAAATCACCAAAAAAAGTGTTTTTAGGGATTCGCAAATAGAAAATTCATTTTTCATAGGAGAAACTCAAAACTTGCTAGAAATGTGGTTAACAAGATGCTTATGGTCTCAGAAAATGTTTTGTTACTGTGACTTGCACCGACCCCCTGGGGTGAGTGATTTTGGGGCAAAAACCGTCTAAATTGAGTGATTTTTGTTATTTTCTAAAACTTGAATGTCATCGTGTGGGCCTATACAACCTCTCAACTAAATAGTTTTGGTTTAGAAAGCTATCCAAGAAGGTGTAGATAGAGGAAGTGAGCCATGTTTGAATATTTTCAAGAAACGCTACGTTTTGGGGCATTTTACAGGAAAAATGCCACGAAACTAGTTATTTTAGGGATTTGCATCTGGAAAGTACAATTTTCCTAGTAGGAACTCAAAACTTGCCACAAATGATTTATGAAGGATATCTATGATTATCAAATGTATTATGTTAATATGGAATGTATCTGACCCCTGCTGTGGGTGATTTTGGGGTAAAAACCTTTAAAATAGTGGGATTTTTGTGATGTCCTATCTCTAAACCGAGATATCTTATATCTTATACCAAAATTCTAGCATACTTTTGTTGTTACAGGAAATGAACCAAGAACAGACTGTTAAGGGAAATAAGTTATGTTTGCCCATCTATGACAGGCTACATTTTGGGGTATTTTACTGCAAAATCACAAAAAACATGATTTCAGGAAAAATCAACCAAACAACAATATCCAGCATTTTCAGTCAAATAATACATTTTATTTCCAATACCAAAGCAGAAATATATGATAGGATTGATTTAACCATTTAAATTTAACATTTCGTTGATAGAGGAAGCAACATCATAATAGTAATGGGTGACTCATCACCTCTACACAATAATTCGAGTAATATCCTGAAATCAGATAATATTTTGTGATACATACACTGTGGTGCCCTGACATACTAGTTTAATCATCTTCATCATCTATATCTGAGTCTGGGTCAAATTCAGGGTCATTTTGGGTTTTTTTTCTGTTAGTGCATTGTAGTAATAGGCATCTACACAAGTCAGTACATGGTAGCCCTATCTTCCGGCAGGAACAAGCGCCCTTGCAGCAACTTTTCTGGCAACTACAGTGAACTGATTTCAGTACACTCTGAGGTGCTGGCTCATCACACATCCAGTCATAGATAAGATTATTGGCACCATCTAATTTCCACCCATAACCAACAGGTGAAGGTGCATGGATGTACTGCTCTAGGCAATGACGATGTATGCATGCCTGATAATTTGCTCGTTTGAGATGGTTACTCAAGCAGTCCTGGTTCGGTGGTAGTGACTGATTCGACCGACATGTTAGCCGAAACATATTGTACCTTGCAGTATTGACATCAGTGCAGCTTTTCTGACCATACAAATTTCTCAATAGCAGGCAGTGTTAGCTCGAAGTCATCCCAGTCATATCCCAGGACCCCAAATGAGTCACAGAATTCCTCTGTATTAAACATGAGTTCTAAGGGTTTAATTTTTCCTACTCCTTTCAATGCACTGAATCACACCCAGTGAATACATGTAATGAAAGAATGCTCTTGCACTTCCTTCTTCCATGTTTTAATGCAAGTTTGGAAACATTAATAATTCTACGTAAATTCCTTGTGCCAGTCAAAAAAAGTAAATCACAATCATGAAACTCATGTGCCATAGATAGAGCAAGCACAAAAACATCAGTTTCTGGACTCTTGATCACTACTGTCCTGAAATCACTAGCAGCATGGTGGGCATGGAGCATTATTCTAGTGTCTGCCTCCTCATGGTCAGAAAATAGGGCAGGAATCTCACTAACAAGTAAACTGTCTCCATGCATACATAGTGAATGACAAAGTTCACCATGAGAGATCATCAGCAACATGTCTCCCAGCATATCTGGAGCACATTAGCTCCAACATTCATAAAGAAATGTGACGAGATTCTCCTTGTTGGTGTCCTCAGGTAAGAACTTTTTGAACTGTTTAGGTGTTTTTTGGTCTGGTCGTGTTATTTTTACCAGCTGAGCCCCACTGCTAGCACGGCGTTCACGCTCACAGTTTTTCTATACTTTGGGATGGGTAGCGGTCACACACAAAATCCACTCTAGCACACCCATAGTTGTTGGCCATACTGTATAAAGGGTAATGTTAACGTGTGCTTAATCTTCCCGAATTTACCGAATGGGTTTGAGACGGGAACAATAAAAACGTTATCTTTAATCATTTTTGTTGGTATGGTGTGGCAGACGGTGTTCACAGATGACGATGTGTCTGAGTCTGAATTCTCAGTGTGTGTTAAGATATGAATTTGTTACGTTATATATACTAGTTTTTTGTAAATAAATGAATCTTTGAACTGAATGAAAATGTAATTATTTATATATGAATTATCATATAATAACTCCCATCTCCGTTTACGTTTTCCATCCAACGAACTGGCCATGCTTTTTGTGACGTAAATTTATACCGGCCTTGGCAGGTTTGGGGATTATGCCTCATGTTTGCAGTACTCACAGTCTTTCACAGACAGTTGCCAACCTACCCACGAATTCGGTCCTCAATGGATAAATTCAGGCGGACTGATAATTTGAGTGTATTCTAGTACTGTTTGCAGTACTCACAAAGTTTCTCCACCTGCCCACGAACCGGTCCGACTTGGATTTATGATGCTCTAATTGCTATTAATGCTCAGAACAATAGAGTCAGCCATGTCATCTCAATTGAGCTGGGATGGCTTTGTTGTTCTGCATTCCACGGCACATTCAGTGCATACAACATTTGTCTGCACTAATATATTCAGAAGCGAAAACACACACTTTCGGTAAATTTAATATCAGTGCAGCCATGTGCAGGACGGGAAATTAAAAAACGGGAAAAAGTAGAAAACATCATTTTTCGGGAAATAAAAGTCCCGGGAAATATACCCGTTATACAGTATTTATCAAATCTAGCAACAACTTCTCTGCTAGTTGCCCGAAGGTGGTGGGAATGTTATATAATTACTGGATGTAGGCCAATCCGTCAACAATTAATGCTGAACCCCTGGGAACTTGATCAATGTTTTCACAACCCTTTTCTAACTCATGCATGAGTTTGGATTTATCATTTTTGCATATACTGCCATCACCAGTCCCCAAAGACATTGGTACTGGTGTCAGAGAATAAGAAAGTAGCTCTTTCAAATCAACATCCCTGCTTTTACCAATAATCAAGAGACGATTGAACATTTCACTGTTTCCTCTGAGTAATACATTTTCTGACTGTACATTGGTTTTAGTGGTTTTTGAAGCTGTAACAAATGTTCTCAATTTGTTTGTTTTGATGGGATCAAATATCTTTTCGGGATCTTCTTTTAACCGAGAGTTTATGAATTGACTGGCTGCCTCAGAACCTTTTCTATATGCTTCAGACAGATCAGATTTCACTTGAGCAGGGGCAATAAAGCCTGAGGAAATACTGATAAGATCATCACCTCTGTGCTCAAAGGGATTTACCATGGATTGAATGGTAGAAACAATGCTTTTTATAGCATTTTCATCTCTATCTATTCGTGTCTGGTCTAAATCCTTTCTTGGTCACCCCATAATATCTTTCCCAGTCATATGTTGGCATTCTTTTGCAATACCAGCTCTTTGATGATGGCTTAACAGCCAGCGGTTCACTGCACCTTTATTCAGGGTAAGACCTTTCATTCCACCCTTGGTTTTAGAACGCATGAATATTTGGTGAAATAAGCACACACGCTATAAAGCATCTTTTTTGGAACCCTTCAGGAATATTTTGGACCTAGTTTCACATTCCTAGCTCTTTGCATGATGATTAAATTAATGTTTTTCTGTAGACAAAAATCTTGAAAAATGACTGTTTTTATCCATTTTTCAGCCAGATTTTAGCATAACACATAAGTTTTTGTTGAACCTAACCCAGGTATCTTAAATAACATGTTCTCTAGTATATATGTACAAAATTTCATGAGCCTAGGTGGACAAAAAATATTTCTTTGATATAAATTACTTTTTTCACTCAATTTATCTAATTTTTGCCCCCAAAACACCTTAAACGGCAAAATAAATCCTGCCATCCACCCATACAATATATGAAACATTGCTGCTAACCTTATATTACAAGTTCTCTATCAACGAGGGTCATGTATTATGACATACTATTGTAATAAGTGTAATATACGGTATGGCGCCAATGTTCATTAATTGTATATATATCTCAAATTCAACAACCCCAGTACAGGATCATTAGGTCACATACACAGTATACCAATATCATATTCTTATTAGGACACATCAGGGATATTTTTGGCCAAGTTTCATAATCCTAGCTCTTTCCAATGGAATTTAATGGGCGTTTTTCTTTAACTTAAATCTTGAAAAAAGACTGTTTTCAGCCATTTTTTGCCATGTTATATCAGTTTTTAGATTATTGCATAATATTTTGTTAAATCTAATTCGGCCATCTCAAAGAGTGTGTTCTCAAGGATATATGTACAATCTTTTATGAGCTTAGGTCGACAATAAATATTTTTTTGACGTAAATTACAAAAATCACTCATTTTAGTTCATTTTTTGCCCCAAAAACACCTTAAAAGACAAAAGAAATCCCGCCATCTACCCATACCATATTGCCCACCTTATGAAGATATGATTTAGCGTGAATGGCAGCTTGTAACAAAATTTGCCATCAAAAGTCACATTTTTGGATTTGGCCGCCAGACTACTATGCATTCTTTTATTTTTCTCAAACTTTTGTCAGAAATGGGCAAAATAGCACTATTTTCCTCACATGTTATTGGAAGACAGCAGCCCAAGGAGGCTGCCATCTTGGATATGTTAGAAAATCTAAGCAAGCTGATTGGCTGAATGACTGTGGCCCTCTTTTAGGATGCAGTGGAACTAAGCTCCCCCTAGTGGCCATAATCGGAAACTCATTATTCTTCTACTCACCTTTAAAGAGCTAAATAACAGGAATGTGCAGGTAAAAATGTGAGACCTTTTGTCCATTCAATTTAGAAACCCTTTTTCTAACTAAAAAAGCAAAAAAAATGTTGTATAACGAAATTAGTCACGAAGTGACAAGATACAGGATTTGTCCTATTACGTATTAAAAAGGAATAGATTTGGACATAAAACATTTACTCGACGAATGAATTTTTTGTAAATTTCAATTCTTCTTCTCATAATAGATCACTCATTTAGTGAGTGCGATCTCCCCCCCCCCCCCCCCCCCCGGTTCGAATATGTATGTATGTAAATACCTGTTTATCTATATCTATATCTATATCTTTATTTATATATATATATATATATATATATATATATATATATATATATATATACTAGTATATATACATATATATATATATAAATATATATATATATATATATATATATATATATATATATATATATATATATATATATATATACTAGTATATATATATATATATATATATATATATATATATATATATATATATATACATATATATTTATCAATACAGGCAATATATATACACACGCAAATACTGTCCTACCTTCGCATGAGATGGTTGATATTTTCTTCCACTGCCCGTCAGCCTGGCATATTGCGCTGTAGGAGCTTCCATAGCGAGTGAAGCCTGGTTTACACGCTACCATGGCAACACTGCCGAATGCTGTGCTTCTGGAGGGAACGTAGGTGATGCTCTCTCTCGCCTCGTTCACATTATACGAGTTACACAGGATAGCTGTAGTGAAAGGAAACATATATTCTTAACACCATGATAAATAATTCTAAACACCATGTCTTCACGAGAGTTCCCAACTATTTAAGTAAACTTAGGGGGCTATCAAAATTGGTGCATATAAAATAGATTTAGGGTTACTTTTCGTATCTACAATCTAAGTTTACTATAGCATGTTTTGGTTTTTATTATCAAAGACCAATTTGAATTTCCGAACCGTCTTTTGTGGTATATATATGGTTTTATTTGTACCAATAATCATGCAATCGATATTTGGATAGTTTTAATCACTTCTACGCTTTGCTGACCGTACCTGCACAGAGTTGCTCTGAGCGGCCTGATACCTTGCTCCACATGCCGGAAGCCTCGCAGGTAGCGGTGTAGCCAGCGTGTAGCCTCGTGTAGCCCGGCTTACACGTCACCCGGGCCGTGCTGCCCAGATCCTTGCTCTCCCGGGAATACGTCACGGTAGATCTTTGTGTGTCTAGAGGGAAGTCCCCGCAGACCACAGCTAAAATATAGCATAAAAAGTATTCAACTTTACAGTGCAAAACGTATGGTTATAGTATGCATACCTTGTGATGAAAAACAGTAGTCAACCTAATAATTCAAAACACATGGTTATAGTTTGCATACGTTGTATTGCAAGCATTTGCTAATAATAGTCAAATAACAATTCAAAATATATGATTATAGTGTGCATAGCTTGTAACGCACATCTAGTAGTATGCATATCTAACAATGCAATATATATAATATTTCATAATCATATATAACAATGCTACATACGTCGTATTCAAAACTAACAGTTCATAAGTATTACTTATGTAAAGTTATATCATACATTTTCCTGCGATACAAAATATATGCTTGTAGTATTCATTAAGGTCCAAAACAGCAATATGGCAAACAAGACAAAACTATGATTTTTTTAGTGTATTCATAACCAAAATTCCCAAAAATGTTATAACATGTACATCGAACATCGGAAATATATGCTTAAATCGTTCTTACATGTTTGAATTAAAATGAAATATGTGTTGTTGTTTTTTTTTTTTTTTGGGGGGGGGGTGTATGTTTTAACCTTTGCCTGAGATATATAAAACACCAAACTATCTTTCACCACATTCAGAGATGTAGGATATCTATGGAAATAATAATCATTTACTAATATACGATTGTTATGAAAAAGGTGCATCATTTTTAGTATTCTTACCCGCACACGAGGTGGCGCCACTCCCTGATTTTGTGACCCACTTTCCAGGATCCACGCAGGACAGTTCATAAGTAGTGACGTATCGCGTGTAGCCAGACAAACACGTGACTTTGGCTATGGCGCCAAACTTCTGGTGTGTGGGGTAGGTGACGTATTCGGACGTAGTGTTATACGCAACATATCCGCAGCTTATGGCTGAAACATATTGCATAGTAAGTTAGTAAGGGTGTACGTAGCAAATGGATATCTTTGATTATTAAAAAGACAATTGACTATTCAGGAGGATTCATTTCAATTTTCCTGAAATATTCAGTGTTCTAGCAATGCGATTGTTTTGCAACAGACATTTGTTTTACACACTTCTATGCCCACCAAAAAGCCTTATGATTGATAGATATATACAATTGTCAAATGCTATTATCCAAATATAGGGGAAATGTAAAACAATTGTTGCTTATGCACTTTTAGTGATATAGATGCGTTTTGCTTTTCATTACATACAAACAATGTGTAGGTAATTAGCTTTTGTCTTTAGAGTTTACAGAGATTGACCTATTTTTTCTCCAGCTGACGTGCGGTCAGGGGGCACTGTCTCCGCAAAAGAATGCATGTCCTACCAAAACATTATACCCTTAATTCAAAATTTCCTCTTTTGAATTGAGTCTTTCGGGATCCAATCATGAACAGCGAGTAGAAACCTGTAGTGATAGTCGTAGTAGATTCCCAAAGCTACCGACTACCTCTAACTCACTGGCACACCAAATTCTAGTCCAAGGCAGTAATAAATGATGTAACAACATGGCCAAGGAATATACCTGCTGAGCCCTTGATGAATATGGGTATATAAGATCAATCAGGTAACATGCATTTATTCTATCTGTTGGCTTACCTGCGCATGATATAGCATCTTTTTTCACCCACTGTCCATCAGGGCCACACTCCATACTGTACTCTGTGCCCTCGCGCCTGTAACCTGGGTTACACGCTATCACCATGGAGCTACCAAAGAGACCATTGCCCTGGAAACCGATTGTTTCTTTTGTGCTGTCAATTCTGTACGCACCACAACTAATTGCTGAAAGATTTAAAAAATGGCGAAGTGATGTAGTAGTAGTAGTAGTAGTAGTAGTAGTAGTAGTAGTAGTTGTTGTAGTAGTAGTAGTAGTAGTAGTAGTAGTAGTAGTAGTAGTAGTAGTAGCAGTAGTAGTAGTAGTTGTTGTTGTTTGTGGGGGAATTCTCTAAATACATTGGAACCTCTCGAAATGCCCACCCGTCAAAAGTGACCTCATGTTCTCAGTCCCAAACCAACTTTTCCATTAGTTTTATAGTAAAAGGAGTCCCTCTAAGTTGACCACCTCCCTAAATACAGCTTAGTTACAATTATGAATATATATTCAGGAAAAATCTCATAGTGTACCCTTAAAATACCCTTAAAAAGTTGTCATTTCAAGTTCTTGGCGTTTTTGCGTCGATTCTTTGATCATATTGCAAGCCTGCTCGCAGTCCAGCTTCATGTTCAGTGCATCCTCATAAATAGGATTTCAACAGTTAGCAAAGCCTGGGGAAAGATAGTGATCACATGACCACAACAATAACCTTTCAATGCGTTTCTTTCACACTTAAAAACATTTCATTAAGATCATGTAAAATGTTATATCCCTGGCTTCGTTAGAGTCAACGTGCCCTTTGCATTGCTAACGGCCGTGCGATAAAATAGACTACTTGTGATAGACATTGTAAGAACACGCTTCGTTGCTAGGTTAATCCAGCCGCCTTAGGACTTCTCACTTGCGAAGGAATCTGCTGTCACGTCGTGGTAATCACGTTAGCTTAACGCGCATTAGGTACTGGGTTCGAAACCCGGTGGAACCAACTGGTTGTAAAGGGTTGTTTTCTGCTAAACGTGTTGGTAATATTTTATATGAATCTTCTTTCCATAACAACGTGGTGTGGGGTGGGTTGAGGGAGTAGCTTTTGTCTCTAGAGTTATGTGGGATTTGTGAGATTTATTTATTTCTTCTCCATCTGACGCACGGTCGCGGGTGCCCTGTCTCCGCACAATTTCCATTTCCAACCAAAACATTTCACCCTCAATCCTAAATTTCACCTCTTAAATTGAGTCTTTCTGGGTTTTCACCACAAAATATACATGGTGTACCTAATAGGCATTTGTGCAGTATTTACTTGTGTCACCACCTATCTGACGATCACAAAACTAATTACATTTACACTGTTCTTATTTTTATTTCATTTTATCTCCACTCCCTGTAGTATACCTGCGCAGACGATGCTGGAAGTCTTCCACCAGTTGCCGTTGGCCTGGCACGTGTAGGAGTAACTCTTCCCGTAACGCGTGTAACCAGGGTTACACGTCACCTTGGCAACGCTGCCTGGCTGGTTACCAGCCGAATACGTAAGAGACTCCATCTTCGCGTCTATCTGAACTGAACTGCTGCACGTTATTGCTGGAAATAAAAAAAAATGCTGATGGAACCCAGACCTTTGCTTTTTCGGTACCCTTATATAGAAACATACTCAGAAACGCACAGTCACTCCTGATAGAGCACCTGATTTGAAGAAATCTACTGATTTTCTACTTATTTGCTGGCTTTTAAAGTATTTGATCATGAAAGATTAGATAATGTAAGTGTTGTTCTTTATACTATTTTTAGTGCCAAAGCTTTCTCTGCATCAACTGTGAGAATATATCATCATGCAGCAGTTATGATCAGCTGCACTAGAATAAAGTTATTTCATTAGCACATGCGTATAGTAATCAATATAATGATCCACTCCTAAGCTAATCTACTAAACTGACCCCTGCCGTGGCCAAAAAATGCCACGAAAAAAAACTATTGGGAACCTCGTGAAATCTCCATATGCACAAAGATACACATGTTCGTACATATGTATGTGTGTGTCATGATATTGTATGATACTGATACATACATACCTTCGCAGGGGGAGCCGCTTGTTCTTGCCCAGTTCCCGTCTGTTCTACACGTGACGTCGTAGCTCCTTCCTGAATGGGTGAAGCCTGCCTTGCACGTGACCGTTGCTAAGCTACCGTGAGAGTAGGAAGGGGCGGAGCTTACATACTCTCTAGTCGCGTTCACCCTTATTGCTCCACACGAGTTTCCTAGGAAACATTTGATAAGTTTTTTAGTATGTCCTTTTTATATTGTCAGATGTAGTAGATTAGTTAGCATGGTTAAGAAAATTAAGAATTTCTACAAAAACAGGAATGTTTACATAATATGCGATGACGCGTACATAGTATAACAGAGCGGAAAAAATTGAAACATAACTCTAATTAGAAGTTAAAAGGTAATGCAAATAATTAAGGGTTCTCCTTGCTTTTGCTACCTTAATCCCATTCCTAGGCTTTTGTGTACGTTTGTTTATTTGGCATAAAGAAAACACTTTTCTCTTCCTCTCCGTCTTTTGATGTTCGATTTTAAAATGATGTGCATGCAATTCAAAGTGAGAGGATTTAAATTTAATATAACTGCAAATGCCGCATGAGGCACGAATGTCTGTGGTTCCAATCCGACCCCTGTCCATCAGACGTAAACGAATGTTGTTTATATTCGAACTTCGCATAAAATTGCTTTCTAAGATAAGTATGAGTACCTTGGCATTCGGTACCGCTTGTTCTCGTCCACTTCCCGTCCGCCCCACATGTGACAACGTGACTTGAATCTGACTTGGTATATCCCGTTTTACAGATGACAGACGCTTTACTGCCGAATGAGTTTGAGGGAGATCCACTTACATACTCGCGTGTCTCGTTAACTGGTACAGGGCCACATGTGATTGCTGTAGAAATGTTAATAAATGAGAAATATTAGTTTAAAAACTCATTCCCATATCATAAGGACAACATTATGATAGGAATAACCTATGATATCTACGTTAGACATACCTTCTTTAAATCTTGTATAAATCTATGAAGTATTTCTAATAAAAAACTTTCCACTACCTTTTATAAACTGGTGAAGAGGCACGTAAGATTGTTGCCAGTGACCAGGGGCTTTTTTGTGTTTTCCTAAGTACTATAGATTCCTCCACAATAAACAATTTGCCAACCACACGATTTAGTCTTCACATGCCAGAAATGCTAAGGTAAACAAAGTCCAAATTTCAAATCCATTTTATAGAAAAGTCTTGGTTACAAACTAACTAAGGTTTCTAGCTTTTTCAAGTACTGTTGGCATACCTTCACATGCAGATCTGCTTGTTCTCGTCCACTTCCCGTCTTCCCCACACGTGACAACGTGACTTGAGTCTGACCTATTATAACCTGTTTTACAGATGATAGTCGCAGTACTGCCGAACGTGATTGAAGGGGATCCGTTTACGTACTCACGTGTCTCGTTTACTGGTACAGAGCCACACGAAATTGCTTGAAAAACAAGTATTTTGTATAAAGTTATGTTTAGACAGTCTCGATATTAATATATCGACTTCATCTTGCAGCATTCATATACGTTTATTATTGCTTCCTTTGGATTGTCCAATCAGCGATCAGTATTTGTACCATGTGACCGGTCCTTAAATACCCATAATGACATCTGACGGAGGGCATTCAATCTCTCCTCATAACGCCCTCCAAAATTTCTCACTTATTGATTACTGATAACGGGCAATTGATATTGCTACCCTTTTCTTGCATCCCACTCTCATGCTTAGTCATTATCAATGTAACATAATAAAGTTTATTTTGCAAAGGAAAACATTGCCCTATTTAGTTCTTATTGTGGGTCTGCACACTATATATCACAAGATACTCTTAATTTAAGTTCGCAAGAATCTGCTTATTCAGGGAAGCAATAATGAAGACCTTAATAACTGTTCACTGGGGCAGTGTATGTATTAAATCTGCGCCTTCAGGCATCCTGACCAGACCTCGGGCGTTCGACCCTCCGTCTGGCCAGGATACCTTCAGGTGCACATTAAATACACATACTGCCCTGATAAACTGTAATTAAGGCTTTAGTACCATATTTCTTTTTCGTATGTGACCAATCATTACGGCTTTAATACAATATAATACTATCAATAGTGTCATCTGGTCGAAAAAAAAAAGAATTCTACTCACCATTACAGGAGCCAGCACTGTTTCTGTTCCATTGTCCGCCCGCAGAACACGTAGTGTTATAGGACACGATGTCTTTGGTATAACCAGGTCGACACTTTACCATGGCAACGCTTTGGTACTTCTGAGCATTCGTATACAGCACTGTTTCCTTTGTTAAGTCTATTGACAGCGCGCCACACACAACAACTAAAATGGTTTGAATATAATAAAACCATATTTTAGTTTGTTTCAGCATATTTTTGGTAGATTATTTTTCTATCGCGATGTTGTACATAAGAGTCACACTATCTATCACAAGGAATTTTTTGATTGCAAGAGCACGAAGGAGAGCCCACCAAAAGTCCAAACGTTTCTATAACAACCTCGAATTCTGACACAACAAACCTTCTTAACCCATATTACCAACATCACATGTATGGCAACTGCTGTATAATAATCCTTGAATCGTGGTATCTAATTTTCTGGATTTATCAAGGTCATGCCTCACATTTACTTCTGAGCTTTATGTTTTTATTTCAAAATTTATTTAAAGGTTTGTAGGTCTCTTAGATGCCTTGTCTAGAAATTAGTTTCAAAAGTTGGTCCCCTTGCTAACTTTTGAGTAAAGCGGTGTCATTAACAGGGTGTATTAGGTAAAGTGGGTTTGATAAATAAAGAGAATAAAGCATTTAAACATACCACTGGCATGCCAATCTTCATTTATAGATGCCCAAAACAAATGCATCTGGTAGATGTATACAGGCAACTCTGCTTAATCCTGACATGTGTAATCCGGATTTTCGTCTTAACCGGACAGATTGGAAGGTCCCGGTCCCATTCTATACATATAATTCCTATACGCATAGTCAGGATTTTGCCTAATCCGGACAGAAATTTAGGGTCCACATCAGTCCGGATTAAGCAGAGTTGCCTGTATATCTATTAGGCATCTTCGAAATGTGTATACCAGCTTAGAATACCGCTGTAGTCAGTGTCTTACCTGTACATGTCATAGGGTTCACTTTATTCCACTGCCCGCTGGCGTCACAGGTAGCGTAGAATCCTGCGCCACTTGACGTATAACCAACATTGCAAGTGACGTCAACGCGGCTCTTGTACGCATAGGCATTGCTGTATGACGTCACGGCGTTGGGTACTGTCAGCAAGCCACATGTTATTGCTGAAATAGATATTGTACATAATGTTTTTAACTAAAAGGTGCGCTGATCTTAGCAATAATGCTATTTTCTCAATTATCCATGTGTTGTTGCTGAAATAAATATTGTACATTATGTTTCGGACTAAAAATTGCAAAAGTAATCTACAAATCAATATTTCACATTATGTTTTTAACTAAAAGTGGAAAGGTGTGCTGGACTGAAATGCTATTGTTTTCAATAAATGTACACGGATAAAGATGACGTAAAGAAAGTAGTTCTTACCAGAACATGTGATCTCTGTTGGCTTCTGCCATTGGCCAGTTGCGATGCACGTTGCAGTGAAAGTAGTTCCAGCAGATCGGAAACCCTCCCTGCAGATTACGGTTGCAGTAGTTTGGTATAAAGTAGTGCCAGTGTTGTAAGTCGTCAGTCCATTTGGTATGGTAAGTGAACCACAGTCGACGGCTGGAAACAAGAGGAGCAGTCATTAATTCTATTTCAGTCGGCATTGATATTCATTAAATGCTTCAAGCTATAGCACAAACAGCTAGAGCGGGAGATATACTGTAAATCACTTAAGTATAGCGGGAACAATAAGATAGCGATAATAGCGCTCTGCCCATATGCGCTATAATAACATCCCCGTCTTTATTAAATTCTTAATTGAACTTGCTGCTAATGTTCCCGTTCACCGCTATACTTAGATCACGCTATCCATGGCCGTACCATAATTGCGCTATATAATGTTCACGCCATATTTAAGTGATTTACGGTATTTCCTATTCAATGGACGCAAAATATATAAATGGGATATGAATTTGACATCGTAATAGTGCAAATACATCTCGAAATAACATCCAACACATAAGAAAAATTCTGTTTTGTTAGAGGTTAGCCTGAAAGTCGAGCAACTGGGCACCGTCTGCTAGCTGTCTTTCACAAATGCAAAAGCAATGCCAGGTTTAAATGGATGAAGATATATACTAAATAAAATTTCGAAAGATTATGATTTGAAGAAAGAATGGTAGGGTGTTTCTAGTAGGTCCACCCCTGTTTTGTAAAACACACAAAAAACAGAAAGAGTTCACGTGTTTTTATCTCGCAAAAAAAACACACTATTACACAGTGAGGTTGTATTGCGAAGTCACGTTGAGTGTGTATCACTAAGACATGAACGTTCACTGTTTCATTTCATGCTATTGTTCCTGGAGAGCTCGCGTTTATAAAACAAGTCTCCCTTTCCCTACCTGTGCATGTCTTTGTTGTGGATTTGTTCCATTGTTTATTGGCTTGACAGGTGGCTGTATAGGATGTGACGTCCTTGGTATAGCCTGCTGTACACGTCACTGTGACCACGCTGCCAAGGGTGTTACCCTTTGAGAAAACCACGGTTTCTTTTGTACTGGAAAACTGGTAGTCAACGCACGATATCGCTGAGGACAGAATAAATTAATATAGTTTCATTAGCATGTTTACCATTTCAGTAGCACTAAGTCCTGAACACCACATTATATTCGAAATAGCATGGTTGTCAGCGAATAGCACTATCTCCACGTCATTGGAAGATTGGCAGTAAATATTTTATACTGCAAAAATAAGCCTCATTTTGGTCACCTGATGTTTCTTTTAAAAGTATACATGGAAAACAATTATAGATTAAAATGTATATCTGAATTAATCCCTGAAATCTCTTTCAAATATTTTCAATATTATAGTTTTTTTTATATATATCGTAACTCAATACATCTCTTTTCAAGGGGGAGTCTCAGGCCTAAATGAGGTGCATGCATCCCCAGCAATTATTATACGCTCTCAGGTTGGGTCGGTCAAACAACGCCCACATGCTCAATGTACTGAGGCAATAGGGGATAAACTGTCATGTCCAAGGGCATACCCTGGTCAGTAATCAAACTAATGGTTTACTAAACGACCACTAAGCCAAGCAATATATCTGTGAAGTCATTTATGGGACACAACTTTCTTTAGGCACTACATTTCCCTTCAATGAGAAGTATTTGGGCATATATTTTTAGAATTACTGCTTTACTGTTATTCAGATAAGTGGCCCTTACCTGTGCAGGTTATAGGGTTGACTTTACTCCACTGTCCCCTGGTGTCACATGTGGCGTAAAATCCAGCACCACTTGATGTATATCCAGCGTTACATGTGACGTCAGCTCGACTCTTGTAGGCGTAGCCATTACTGTATGACGTCACGGCATTTGAGACTGTCAGCAATCCACATGTCGTTGCTAAAAATGATATCACAAATCGTTAATATCATAATAAAACATACCAAAATAGAAAACTGATTATCAAAAAACAATTAAAGATACAAAACGTACAGACGCAAAACAGATATAATGTGACTTGTTACCTACCAGAACACGTGATCTCTGTCGGCTTCTGCCATTGGCCAGTTGTAACGCAGGATGCGGTGAAAGTAGTTCCGGCTGAACGGTAGCCTTCCACGCAGGTCACGGTTGCCCTTGTTTGGTATAATGTAGTGCCAGTGTTGTACGCAGTCTGCCCATTTGTTATGCTTAGAAGACCGCAATCCACAGCTGCATGAAGATTGTGAAGCGTTGATTATTATTTTAAAAACATTATTAAGAAATAAACTAAAATGGTCATTGCCACATGAAAGCTTACCACATATCGACTAAATTAAATGGGATTATGGTAGTAGAATTAATGTTCGAGTATTAGACTATTAGTTGTCAATCTGCGGTTGCATGTTTTCAATTCAGTGGAATCTTGAAGCATGTGTGCAACTTAGGATTTCAATGGTTCAGAATAACAGCCCCAAATTCAAACAATAGAATTCATAGTTCTACGATAAAACAATACTTTTAGAAGTATAGCTTCTTTTAGAAAGTAAACTCCTCTTAGTAGTACGTCTAATAGTTATCTTAGGTACGTCATAGCATAGAATTATCTTTTATTTAAAGATTTGATTTATGATATACCAAAATCATTCCATTTTTTTAAAATCACACAAGGAACAAATTTAGTAGTAATAAAACAAACCAAAACGCATACATTAGATTGATGGACAGTGTGCTGTTTCCACTGGTATAACTGGTTTAACTATTATGATATCAAGCTTCCATTCTTCCTACCTGAGCATGTTTTTGTTGTGCTTTTGCTCCATTGTTTATTGGCTTGACAGGTGGCTGTATAGGATGTGACGTCTTTAGTATAACCTGCTTTACACGTTACTGTAGCTACGCTGCCGAGGGTATTACCCTTTGAGAAAACCACGGTTTCCTTAGTGGTGGAAAACTCATAGTCGACACAGGCTATCGCTGAAGACAAAAAGCATTTTTTCTCAGAGAGAGCATGTACTAAGGAACTGTTAAAATAAGACAAACACAGAATATTGCATACGACAGACGTAAAATATACGTAAAAGAATCTTATATCATCGAATATATGATCGATAAAGATACATAAACAGAGAAGGCTAATGATGTCTTGGTTATGAGTAATTGGTTCTTATAGCAGGCTATCAGAGCTTTTGAAGGTAGATATTCTTTTGAGAATGGATTTAGTTATCCATCTGTAATATTCGATTTAGACATTGATGCTTAGCATACTATTGGCAAAGAATATGCAATTGTCGGAAAGCTGTTATTTGACTCGCACATAAAGCATGCGTAAAAGTCATTAGAAGTATTTGAAGACGAGTTGTTGTTTTGGGACTTAATCAACATTTTCTAACATATTACGCAATACACACTAACGTTAGAAAGATATTGCCGAAAAGGAGAGGTAGTTGTGGTGGTTGCTGGGAATGAAGGCTTTAAGCACGATAGGCTAATGTCAACTTCGAGTAACTCAGACAAAGTTAAACTGGCAAGATCTGCCAGTGTTGAGCGAAGCCTGAACTTTACGTATAAGTGGACTCATGGAGTATAATGGTACAAAACCATTTAGTCCCAGTTAGGAAGGAATGAAGAAACTAGTCCTTGCATTTGTCCAGTATTTTTACCTGTGCAGGTTATAGGGCTGACTTTACTCCACTGTCCAGTGACGTCACACGTAGCGTAGAATCCTGCACCACTTGACGTATATCCAGCGTCACACGTGACGTCAGCTCGACTCTTGTAGGCGTAGCCATTACTGTATGACGTCATAGCATCAGGGATTTCCAATAATCCGCACGTTGTTGCTACAAGGATATAATTATCTTTTATTTGTATGATTGAAAAGATAGAGATTGATCAGAGAACTGGCAAATTTCTTAGGAAATGGAGAAAAATTGAGTTAGAACTGGATACTATAAGCCCTAATTACATTTGTAGTTTCAAATTACTATGCAAGCGCTATTTCATTTGTATGTTAATTTTTTCATGTATGCAAGATAAAAATTTAAAAAACATGCAATGTTTGCCGGAATTAAAAGATATGATTGAACAAAACAATACACGGTATCAACCCTCCAAATATCTATCAATAACATAATGAGGGATAATGCATACAAATATTGTAATTTTATTTTACAGGTAGAATCAAATTAAAGTCATCTTAGTACCACTTGTCGATTTATCATTTAAAACCTCATGAGGCATCGTCAATGCCAGGGTCAGGTACAATCTATCTACCGTGAGTACATTTGTAAGTTTTCAAATTGTCATTAAATCAATATTAAGGTTTGAGGAAATAACAGATATCATGTGAGGAGAGTCTGTGATAGCGTGTAAAATAACGTATGGGCCCCTGTACAACTGAGGTACCCGGTATACGTGAATACTGTAGAATAATCAATACCCATTGATACGGAAAATTAAACATACGGGTAAGCTTCACTGTCTTCTTTTCACTTGTACCTATGATTAAAAAATTGTTGATTGTCATTTAAAATGGAAAATAAGTTCTACCTGAGCACGTGATCTCTCTCGGCTTTTGCCATTGGCCATTTGGGCCACATGTTGCACTGAAAGTAGTTCCTGCAGACGTATAGCCCACCGCGCAAGTTACTGTTGCGGTAGTTTGGTACAAAGTAGTGCCAGTGTTGTAAGTAGTCTGGCCATTCATAATAGTAAGAGATCCGCAGTCGACGGCTACAAAAACAAATAACAAATGTTGTGGTTTGATTTGCTTTTTCCAGAATACCAGACAGAACTTAATCAATACATGTAGCATATCAAATATATTATACGAGTTATGCTCAGAGACCACTTTAGAATATATCCTCTCATTGTTTTTATATAATAATAAATGACTCTAAACAAACTGTTAGGACCAAACATATACTAGTACGTTGCAGAATTAATATTTCCTCTTCAAATGTGTTTTACTCTTTTATGAGTTCATCAGTGTATTAAGCTTTGATCGCGGATCACATTGATCGTATTTGCATACATGAATTTACAAAGTATGTCATAGAAATTTGTAACTTAATTCTTCAACATCTCGCCTCCAAATGTTTTTAATGTTGCTTTAGTCAATGGGATATTACCACAATATTAACACGATTTAAAGGCATCTCATGCGTGACTTGACTAAGTGCAGCACTGCTGAATAGTTGATTCCTTTTAGTGCCATCTCCCTAGGTTCCGGAGGAAACTTACATGTATCATGACTTTAACCAAGTAAAACGTATTAGCCAAAAGACGGCTTACACGTTCGAAAGATCATTCGGGGCAAGAGTATAGTTGGAAAAATATTCGAAGAAGAAATATTTATCTGAACACTACCAACAACTTTCCTTCAAATATCACATAAAACCATACTTAATGGTTATCATATTCAGGTTATTGTCAATAGTATTATTGATCCAGACAATAATATGTAAGGGAGCGTTTAGCCATATATGACTTTAACATCCTTCCTACCTGTGCATATCTTTGTTGTGCTTTTGCTCCATTGTTTATTGGCTTGACAGGTGGCTGTATAGGATGTGACGTCTTTCGTATAGCCTGCGTTACACGTCACTGTGACCACGCTGCCAAAGGTATTACCCTTTGAGAAAACCACAGTTTCTTTTGTACTGGGAAACTCGTAGTCAACACAAGATATCGCTGGGGATTAAACGAAAACAAGTGCCATTTGATGTTCTATAAACAACAATCAACACGTAAGATATTGTGTGATAAGAACTATTCTCATGAAACTGGCAGTTCACTTTTGAACATGAGCAATGCCTTTTATAGTGGTTATCTTTAAGATACTAGTACGTTACGGTAAATTCTGGGTCAAAAGAATGTCAATTATTTGAGTATACCAATGAATACTGTAGAACACACAATGTACACGTCTGTTTATATATAGCGTACATAGCGTATGGTTCCGCTTCGCTATATATAAAAACGCTATACCTTTTTCTTACTGCACTGGCGCTGTCAGCGGCGGCTACCGTCGCTAACATAAAGATACCCTATGATGCTAAAACTCCCCAATTCGCTATATTTGGGACACGCGACATATGTGTGTTCTACAATAACACACTTAATCCTTTGATGCTCAAAGCGTCAAAAAGCAGCTTGTCAATTCTGAAGAACTATCTAGGCAAAATGTTATTCCAAAGTTATTGTCAAAAGTATAATAGCTCCAGGCAATTTCTAGAGGAACTGTTAGTCATGTTTTGCTTAAGGTAGTTAAAGGTACTCATACAATCGGCCAAAGAAAAGATCAAACACGTTATATTACCATACAGTGATGTCACCATAAAACATTAGTCCTCACCTGTGCAGGTGATGGGGTTCACTTTACTCCACTGTCCTCTGACGTCACACGTAGCGTAGAATCCAGCACCACTGGACGTATATCCAGCCTTACACGTGACGTCAGCTCGACTTGTATAGGCGTAGCCATTACTGTATGACGTCACAGCATTAGGGACAGTCAGCAAACCACAGCTTGTTGCTGCAGTTAGTAATACACGTCACGTGACTCATATTTACATCCATTTGATAGAAAATATGATTATTTATATTAGGTTATGAAGTGCAAATGTTACCGATTGTTTTATACCTAAATAGGGGATTTACACACACTACATAATGTTGATTATCCTGAATATGACCATTTTCAATGAAACGGAATGTTTTGGTTGCGAGTAAAACACACCATCTCACTTTGTTCAAAAACCTATATGTAAACGTGGGTATACTATACTGCTATATAGTTGATTAGCGATATAAACTGAGTAGATGTAGTAGAAAATCTACATAAAAATATTAGCAATATCTATACTCCATTTACATTTTTTATTTCTCATCCGTCTATAACATTTTTGGTTCGAATATGTTTTTCACAGAGAAACTATGTGACCTAATGTACCACAACACAACATATTCTAACAATAGACACAAAAAAGTAGTACCTACCGGTACAAGTGATCTCTGTTGGCTTTTGCCATTGGCCAGTAGAGGCGCAAGAAGCGGTGAAAGTAGCTCCGGCTGATCGGTAACCCTCCGCACAGGTTATGGTTGCACTAGTTTGGTATAACGTAGTGCCAGTATTATAAGCAGTCTGTCCATTTGATATGATGAGAGGACCACAGTCAACGGCTGCAAAAAAAGGCGTTTCAATCACTTGGTGGACTTTTAAATGAGAGAACCGCGGAAACAATATATTTGTTACAAATGGACATAAAATGTATGTATGTATGTTAATTTACAACAACTCTCGGCGTAAAAATTCGTGCAATGTTACACATTTTTATAAACACAAAACATGTAATATAATAACAATAATAATAACAATAATAATAATAATGATAATAATAATAACAATAATAATGATAATAACGGATAAATAGCATATATTGACAAAAAGATATGTATGTTACAACAACGAAAATGTAATTAGGAACTCATACTCACACAGTAAGCAAAATAATGATAAATACGCCAGGGCAAAAATATAACCCATAGAATAGTCTTCAAATGTTGAAATTGAACATAAAACTAATTGCATAACGTTACAAAAAAAGCTTCGTCTGTATCATTTACTATGCTTACACTAAGCGTCTTATTGGCATTTAAAATAGGTTGCAACCACTTACCTGTGCAAGTCTTTGTTGTGCTTTTCCTCCATTGTTTATTGGCTTGGCAGGTGGCTGTATAGGATGTGACGTCCTTGGTATAGCCTGCTGTACACGTCACAGTAACTACACTGCCAAAGGTATTACCCTTTGAGAAAACCACGGTTTCTTTTGAACTGGTGAACTGGTAGTCAACACAAGATATCGCTAAGGATAGAAAAAAAAGTTCCATTTTTTTTTTGGTAAAAACAACAATCAACAAATAAGGTTTGTCTGATCAGAAATAATTTCTTGAAACTGCAATACTATTTAGAACATTAGCAATGTCTTTCTTAGAGTGGTTATCTGTATTAAGATATTTTGCGGTATATTCCTGGGACAATTATCTGAGTAAACCAATGAATAACACACTTAGTCCATGAATCCTCAAAGCAACAAAAAGAAGCTTGACAATTCTGGTGAAATATTTCAGACAACAGCATAGTTGGAAGAATTTGCAGGAGAAATGTCAATTATATCACCGCCTAAAACAATCGTGTTAAAATCTTCCAGAATCTATCTTTATTCCAAAGTTATTGTCAAAAGTATCATAGATCCAGACAATTCATAGAGGAACTCTTTAGCATGATTGGGTTAAGGTATTTAAAGGTACTTGTACAATAGCCTAAGGAAAGATCAAACGTTTTCTATTACCCTACACAGCTAATATACTGGCCCAAAAAAAATGCCGCCAGAGCGCTTCGTGGCTCCAAAGAGTATGATCACATTACACCAGTTCTAAAAGATCTTCACTTGCTGCCCATCAGGAAAAGGATTGAGTTCAAGATTCTGCATTTGACTTTCAAATGCATGCAAGGAAGTGCCCCTCTATACTTGAGGTAAGTGTTAGTCAAACAAGCCACTACTAGGACTCTAAGATCAAACACTAAGAACTTATTTCAGATACCACACACTAATCTGAAAAGGTTTGGTGACAGAGCATTCTGTGCCTATGTACCACGCTTTTGGTAGGAGCTCCCTGACAACATCAAGGCTGCTGATAGTGTACAAAACCTCAAGACACAGCTGAAAAAATGCTATTTCGCAGGCCGTTTATAGGACTATATGGACCATAAACATCTGTCCACTGACTATTGTTTATAAAGCGCTTTTGAACATTATAGGCAGAAAGTGCGCTAAAACATACATCAGTTATTATTGTCATTATAACACAGATGTCACCATAGAACATTTGCCCTTACCTGTGCAGGTGATGGGGTTGACTTTACTCCACTGTCCTCTGACGTCACACGTAGCATAGAATCCAGAACCGCTTGACGTATATCCAACGTTACACGTGACGTCAGCTCGACTCTTGTAGGCGTAGGCATTACTGTATGACGTCACGGCATTTGGGACAGTCAGCAAACCACAGGTTGTTGCTACAATGAGATTTACACCTGGCATGACACACATTTAATAGCCATTTGATAAGAAGAAATAATATTTTAACCCAAGAAATGCAAATGTTACAGAGTGTTAATATCTAAACATTGGCTGAACACTCACGTATCACGGTTGATTATTTTGTAAATGATATTTAATGAAATAGAATATTTAATCATGAATAGAACACATCAAATAACTTTGTTCAAAAACATCAAAAACCTTTATTGAAACTTGTACTCGGGTATAGTATACTGCTTTATAGTTAATTACCGACATCAACTGAGGAGATGTACTAGAAAATCTACATCAAAGTTATTAGCAATATCTTTAATCCATTCACATTTTGTGTTGTTTTCCTCTCTCTTATTATTCAAAATATGCTTGAATTTTCCAAAATTTCAAATAAACCACTTTCAATCTTGTCAAAATGTATTTGATACGTAGTTTACATAAGGCCATAAGAACCATCTATATAATGACATTACGCGCACTCACATCTCTCATTATCACGATAATAAATGAATGCACCAATGTGGATTATATTCGTTTTTGCCAAGTGTGCTTAATGAGTATGTAAAGCTTTGCTATTAATAGTGTTTATTCCAACTGTTAAATCGCCCATGTACATCATTTTGGTTCTGATATGCTTTTTCCTGATACATCTATGTAAACTAGTGTACCACAGTTCAACAGATACCAGGAGCAGCCACAAGGAAAGTAGTCCCTACCGGTACAAGTGATCTCTGTTGGCTTCTTCCATTGGCCACTAGAGGCACAGGAAGCAGTGAAAGTAGTTCCGGCGGATCGGTAACCCTCCGCACAGGTTATGGTTGCATTAGTTTGGTATAACGTAGTGCCAGTATTATAAGCCGTCTGTCCATTTGATATGATGAGGGGACCACAGTCAACAGCTGCAAAAAAGGCATTTAATCACTTGGTGTATATCTAAATGAAAGAACCATGAAAACAATATCTGTATTGCAAATGAACATAACATGTGTGTATGTGTGTTTATTAACTACAGCTCTCCCTGTAAAAATTCATACAATATTAAAACTTTGCATAGATACAGGCTATTATTAATAATGTTGATAATGATAATGATAATATCAATAATAATAATAATAACAACAACAATAATAGTAATACTAATGATAGTAATAATAATGATGATGGTAATAATAATAATAATAATAATAATAATAATAATAATAATAATAATAATAATAATAATAATAATAATAATGATAACAACAATAATAATAATTATGATAATAATAATGATAATAATAATAATGGAAAAAATAGCAAATAGTAACTAAGAGATAAGGAAAATGTAAGTAGGAACTCAAACAAGCGGTAAATTAAAGATAATTACGTCAGAACAAAAAAATTATCATAGAATAGCCTTCGAATGTTAGAATTGAACCTAAAACTGTAATTGCATAACGTTACAACAAAGGCGATGTCTGTATCATTACATATGCATGCACTCTGCTCTTACTGGTATTTCAAATAGTTTTTAATCATTTACCTGTGCAAGTCTTTGTTGTGGATTTGCTCCATTGTTTATTGGCTTGGCAGGTGGCTGTATAGGATGTGACGTCTTTAGTATAACCAGCTTTACACGTCACTGTGACCACGCTGCCAAGGGTATTACCCTTTGAGAAAACCACGGCTTCCTTTACAGTGGAGTATTCATAATCAACACAGGTAATCACTGGAGAAAAACAAAAACATAGTCTTAATGAAAAGAAAATACTAGTAGTGGTTGCCTTGGTCTGAGTAGACCTCTTTAAAATAAAAAAAAACGCCACAGAATATTGAAAGTATGGTCACGCACCTTTTAAAAGCACACATATCTTTAAAATGATAAGCACCGCAGAATGTTGAAAGTGGCATATTCACAATGCAACGGTTTCATCGATATGCAAACTGATTAGCAGTAAAAGATATGGTGATAAATGAGGAAACCCCTTTCTAGATGAAACCAATTATCCTGATATTGACTCAATGGTTATTGGTATGCATCACATTGCTAATATGTACAGATGGAAAATGAGGCAGGGTATTGGCTAAACCTTAATATGACATAAATAGTCTTGACCCACCTTAATGAATGCTCTGAACAATGGATAAAGATTACGGTTCACCCGGCCTGTTTCATGTATACAATTCCTATTGTATCTAATCACTGATATATGCTGTGTTATGTTTTCCTGATTATCATTATTATAATATTATTACATTGTATGATGTGTATTTTATAGCTTATGCTATAGTCAATAAAGAACCTACATACCCATTGGTATGGGATATTGCTGATTACAGATAAAGATACCCTTGTAGACGTCATTAATGATATTCATTAATGTTCTATACAGGGAAATACTATTCCAATACTTCTGGTAAAATGTCTTTCAGGAATAACACATATCAAAGTAACGTTTGGCTTTTCTTTTTCTTTTTAACAGGATGAAATCAAACTTACATCCCTCACTAACTATATTCTAATATAAGGTGAAACTGCGATTCGTACATGTTGTCCTATTTGCTCAATTTTCTATGTTAGTTATGATATCTCTTTTGGTTCAAAGAAAATGTCTTGACGCTTAGTGCCTTTAAATACGGCTGCAAGCCGTTCCCTTATTAGCATACTCTGAAACTGGCACCCTCAGCAAGTGGGTTCGACTAGTTGGAAAGATGGCATCATTTCTAGCCAGGTCACGTGGCTAACTTTATCTACCCTGAAAGAAAGCGGATACCAGAAAACACACATTTTTTATATGTAGTATTAGATTAGCAGGGCTTGCATTTTTTTTCAATGGAAAGGTTCCCATCTTAGTGTCAGGCGCGCCTTCTCTTTCGTGCACTATTTCTTTCAAATGCCTGCACACCATATGCTGCGAACGGCAATCAGTCCTCACAGCGTACTAGTACAAAAGTAGTGCATGCGAGACGAGATATAGGGGCACAAATATGTCCGACCTTCAAGCACATGTGGGGGGAGTATAGTAAAACATTGGCATCTATTGAATCACACCTAATCATTTAGACCTGAGCCGGTTTTCCCATAGGAATGTCTATTGACACGACAATTATCGAAGCCGGCAACTAACGCTGACCTGATTGGTGACGTCATCGACCACGTAGTATTGGCGCCAAATTCAAATACTGTACCAAGCCTTTATAGTCCGTGAGCCAAACCCCATTTTTGGGGTTTTCGGTTTCATATTTGGGGGCCAATCCTCACCTTGTTTTTCTGAAAGCCTATTGTGTTAGCTTCATTTTGATGTATGATAGCCTTGTATTGGGTGGAGCTTTTCTGAGAAAATGGGCCGTGATAATCAGACTACTGGTAAGATCTGTGTGATATGTAGAAAAACAAATATCTTTGATTCAGTGCTTTATAGACACCCAATCATCCCCAAACTTTACAACTAGTTAACTTGAAATCATCAAACATGCTTAGATAGGTTATTGCATATATAAGTACCTTAAACAAAAATCTTGACATATTTTACCAATTTTGGGGTGTCTCGTGAGAAAAAGTCAGTTTTGTTCAATAGTTTCCACTTAAATGAAAGTTAGTTACCTTAAAGTATCAAATATGACATTCACCCATTCTATATTATTATTCAGTCCAAATATAGGTCTTTAAATGAATTATAAGTGACACTGTGAAAGAAATTGCACCACTTTCCTCGCCATGAAATTTAAATGGTAATATTTTTTTTTGAAAATATACGCAAATCACTGCATCACCCAGACATTTTTCCAAAAGATACCAGTATTGTTTTGTATTATTCTAGACTCCACAAGAACTGTATTCAAACTGGCAGACAATAAAAACCTTGGATGTGACTGTCTGTGCAAGGAACTTAAAAGGCATAGTACGGTATTCTACAAGGTGACAGTAACATTTAAAACTTAGGATTCCATTTAAAAGTACCCCACAGTTAGAAATCCATATCACTTTGCATAAGCTATCATCATCAGATCCCCTTTGAATTCGGGATCTAACGATGATAGCTTATGCAAAGTTAATTGGATTTCTATCTGTGGGTTATTTTTTAATTGGACTTTAGTTTCAGATGTCACTGTCACCTTGTCGAATACCGTACTATGCATTTAACAATTCAATTTATACAAGCCAAATATTTAGAACTAAAATCAAGATTATTCTGTATCTTCTTCAGAGTCATCTGACACAACTTTATCATTTGTATCAGACTCCAAGTCCTAAGCCTGGTTGTTGCAAGCTTGGACTTAACACATGTCAGTACACCTGAGTCCATTTGTACCCTTCAAGTACTGACACTATTGCATGACATCAGGTTCAGTATTGCCTCTGGAGCTGGAAGACCATGCATCCACTCAATTTGCAATTCCTCCCCATTGTCGCTGGACCTCTTTTTATACAAACCATGTCCAACAGGGTAGAGAACATCTGGAGAAAGCCTGTATCTCAACTCATTCCTTTCTGTGGTACCAGATTTTGGGCAGTATAGCTCACATGTGAATGCTTCCAATTTTGCTATGAGGTCGCCATCAATTTCCCAACAGGATCCTAGCTCTGCAAACATGTCCTTCTTGTCTTTCTGAATAATCTTCAAAGTACTTGACTGAGTTGTCGCGACCAGCAAAAGCACTTAAGCTATACATGTATGTAAGCCAATCGTGGACTTACAACAATCTACATCTACAACATCTACTTGTATGCTAACAAATTTCGTGTGGATCCTTGTACCACACAATGGTGCCAATATATGGGGGAAAACGCCAGACACAAAACTTTTTTTTCATCTGAGATGATGACACAGCTTTATGTCCTTCTGGAGCAGCTCGTGCAGCATGGAGCAACAGGCAAAATGCAAATATCTGCTTCCTCTTGAGTTGAAAGCAGGTCCGGCACTTCTTCAGCACCACCGGTGGTCAGCTTGTAGCAAACTTCACCACAGGTTACTAACATGATTTTTGAACCCAGGTCCTTCAGGTACACCGGTTGTCTCAACTCTTTTGTGTAGGGGCCTACCCTGATGGTCGTGTGGTCTGTAGGAAGGAAGGGATGGGGTTTTACGTTGCTTTCAACAGCTTAGGTCATATAGAAAGCCGGAACTGGGAAGAAATTCCCTTCTATTCACGAATAGTTCCTTGAGGTCTTTCAGTGGCAGAAGGACCATAGGCAGCCCTTCACAATGCCGCACATTTATTTAGAGACCAGGCCACCCAGCTTCGGGATCCAGCGGAGACCCGAACCTGTGAACTCACACTTGGGAGCCAAGCATCATAACCAATAGGCCACGACAGAGGCATTGCCATGCTAGCTGTCTATCATCACTACCAGGTTTCAAATTCCACCCCGGGCATGTGCGAAAGTTGACCGTGACTTGGAATTTGAAGTTCACCTATTTCTTCCACCAGTTACAACTGGTTAGTCACGACTCAGCTGCAATATGGCAGAAAAAGTGATGATAATTGAAATTACACTCTCTTGTGAGAAATTCAATCAGGCTCTGCTTGTTGTGTGAGTTGGACAGGAATCTTCTCCACAGTTGAAATTTGTGAACTTTGTGACCTGGAACATTATTCTTGACTTCTGACTGCTCTCTCTATGTCTTTAATCATCTCTTCTCTTTATACATTGAATATGACATCTATTCTGATACTGTCCGAACACTCATGAAGTATTGCTTTGAAGATGCTTGATGAAACTTCAACAAAGGTGTTATGGTCACCTCTTGTTTTCTGGACAGGGGCTATGGCATGATGGTCATGATACTCAGACTGTTTCAGATAGTTATGTGACTGTCATGATTTATATTTTTAAAGGTAAAGATAAAGGTATTCGGTTTATAGTCTTGTATCCACCGAAATGTTCACACAACCTTCCTTCCCTAGCAGGCCTGTACACAGGGACACCATTTCAATCCCCCGAGGGATATTCCAGAGCAGATGGCTGCATATAGCACACAAACTCCAAGTACTGCCTTACTAATGCTAAGTACCCATTTTTAGCTGGGTGGACTGGGGCAATATGGAATTAACTGTCTTGCCCAAGGACAGACCAAAGTGCCCCGGCCGGGAGTTGAACCAGCAACCTACTGATTACTAGTCCGACACCTAACCAACCAACCTACTTTGTCCCCATATTATTAACAGTACCAGGGCCCTAAATTATTTGTTTGGAATCTAGACAAACTTTTCAAAGCATATATATAATTTTGCTAACATCACATTGAATGAAATCTTCTCGGGCTATTTCTTCATATATCAAGTCTATATGCACATACAGCATTATTTATCTTCTGATTATCCCTCTAACAGGGATAGACATTTTCTAGTATTATACATCACGTGAAGATTCTTGATTCTGGTTGGTCAAGGGCCATGGATTAACCGTCATGTTTTCCTCACTCCTTAGCGACAGGCTGTTGTCCTTAACAGCTTTTTGGCTAATCAATTGGCCCATAATAACAGCTATGGGCTAATTGATTAGTTACCTCTAGCCCGAAGAATACCAAGGAACACCCACAGAGTTTGCTGGGTGACCTACCGGTGAAACTAGTTCAACAAGGCAGACGACGAGTATTTATCCAAAATCTCTGGTGTTTGTAATTGTTCCCCCTTTTATGTTTTGTATTTTGTTTGGTATAATAAAACAAATATGACACCCCTCAGGGATGTCATATTTGTATGATATGGGTGGACATTAATGAACTTCTGGAACAGACAAATAAGAAAATAAATGATTGAAACCACTGCAAAGCGGAACATATTTGACAAACATATCACAATAAAAATGCAGAATTTCTTTTTTCAAGTTTCCTAGCCCAGGAACTCAAACGTTGACATTTTAGAGAATGGCATAAAAAAGTAAGCTCCAAACAAAATGTGCATGGTATAATGTACATTATATCATGTTGCCATAGTAATATCAAGACATTGTTTTCCCACACAGTGCATACCAAAGTGTATTCGGTTTTCTACCCTCTTTCGTTGCCCTCGCGTGGTGTCATGGCAAGCATATGTAAACAACTTTTAATAAGGCCTTTTTTAATAAATCAAATGTACCTTTTCCATAAATTGAACATAGAAAATAAGGCATATTGCCTTAGTAATGTATGAACATTGTTCTTTTTGCCACACAGTGCAACCAGGGTAGGAATAAAGTGTTTTAGTGTCATTTGTTCACCACGCACGTTGTCATGGCAACCATAAGTAGACAACTTTTTAAAGAGCCCTGGTTATCACAAGTTTAAAGCACTTTTTCCAAAAATATAAAAGCAAAATATATTTTATCATGATATAATAGCCATTAAGACCTCGTCAAGCTGCTGTGTTGGCAACCAAAGGCCTCGGGAGGTCTGATGCATCTCACAGCCTCTGGCCTGCGGCCCTCGGCTGTGAGATGCATCAGACCCCCTCGGCCTTGGGTTTTCCAACACAGCAGCCTGGCTCGATCTTTATCTCTATACCAAATTATCAGCCCTGCCCTGTTACAGTCACTCTATATTCACAGTCCAGAGTTCATAATGAATTACAAACTGACTTTCTTCAAAGCCTGATATCATGGAAAAGCTCCAACGTGTGCAAGGCTATCATACATGAAATTGAAGCTGAACAACAGGGCTTTTCAGAAATGTATGGTAGAATTGGCCCCCCAATATGAAACCGACCAACCCTCTGGCTCACGGACTATTACTCTCAGCTGAGCAGGGCAAGCCACCTAGCTGAGCTGAACATTAAGTCACTCTCTGTAGCGGGGACGGTTGTGTCCGTTTAACTCTGAACCTGTGAGAAATCTGGGAGCTACGTTTGACTCTCCGCTGAGCATGGCACCCCATGTAAAAAGTGTTGTGAAAGAATCTAGCTTTCAGCTGAGGAATATTGGAAAAGCAAGACGTGTGTTAACAGAAGATTATACAAAAACAGTGATGCAATTACTGGTGATGTCTCGCATGGATTACTGCAATACTCTGGAATCTGACTTCAAAGCTGCAAGGATTACAAAATAGTGCCGCAAGTATAGTATTGATAACCAGGAAGTATGAACATATAACACCTGTTCTCATCATGCTCCACTGGCTACAAATCAAATTCCACATCCAATTGAAGGTCCTACTGCTGGTAATACATACTGATAAGGGTGGGGTGAGCCCAAAACACATAATACGTGTATAATACATACAGTTAAGGGTGGAATGAGCCCATAATACATAATACATACCTTTAAGGTGGGTCCAGCACTTCGAACATTTTAGGACATTAGCTAACATTTTCTTCATTTACAGCTTGCAAGGGTTTGTTTGTTCTATCTTTTCTTAAATTTTTGAGTTATTGAGAAAAATGTAAAATGTTTCAATTGGATGCCAACTTCCTGAGATAAGAGGGGAAATTAACTCATTTCTATAAAGACCACCCCGACTTGGCTTTGACACTTAATATCTCAAACAGGAGTGCAAATAATATAAATCCAAGACACCCTTTACTAGGTACATGTATAAACTTGTAATCCATCCAGACTAAATTGGCGTTCTGACCCGCTACTGGGGGCTGAAAGTGAATTAAATGTAAAATGTTATTTTTTCATTTAATTCACTTTCGATAAAACTCAATAAAACTCTGACATTGAAGAAATAATAAATCAAAGTAGTATTGGGAGGTAGCTAAGAGGGTCTTCTTTCAGAAAATGTATAGTTAACTGGGTGTTACAATCCCCTAGAAGCTGTAAATGAAGAAAATGCTA